>CM076580.1:1417850094-1419050094 GCA_034641835.2 Pinus albicaulis
CACATAAACCGCAGTGTTTCATGCTTCAGCCCACAAGTGTATGGGAAGGCCCTGATCATGCAACATCGCCCGTGCAGCACCCACAATCGTTTTGTTCTTTCTCTCCGCGACCCCATTCTGCTGTGGGTTACGAGGCGCTATGAGTTCTCTTCGAATTCCTTCTGTGCTGCAGAAGTCTTTGAATTCACCAGAGATGTATTCACCACCACACTACAATAAAAAAACACATTGGTGAGGGGCGAAAATGGTCACCAAAAGCTCATTGGTGAGGGTCAAAAGAGCCTTCGTCACCAAAAACTGAACGTCACCAAAGGTGGCGTCGCCGAAAGTATAGGTGTTGTGGTGACATTCAAGGTCCGTCACCAATAATAATTTATAGTGACTGATAGTGACCGTCACCATTTCATATGAGCAATGGTGACTGGACAATAGCCTCCGTCACCAAAAAATTGAACGTCACCAAAGGTGGCGTCGCCGAAAAGTATAGGTGTTGTGGTGACATTCACGGTCCGTCACCAATAATGATTTATAGTGACGGATAGCGACGCGTCACCATTTCATATGAGCAATGGTGACGGACGATAGCCTCCATCACCAAAAAACCGAACGTCACCAAAGGTGGCGTCGCCGAAAAGTATGTGTTGTGGTGACATTCAAGGTCCGTCACGAATATTAATTACAATGACGGATAATGACCGTCACCATTTCATATGAACAACAACGATTTTTTGTGATGGACCTTTCATGGCCATCACTATTGGTGCATATATATGGCGACGTTCATTGGCCGTCACCATAAACGCATTGGTGACATCAAGGTCCGTCACGAATAATGACTATAATGACAAACATTGACCCTCACCATTTCATATAAACAACAACGATTTATGGTGACGGACCTTTAATGGTCGTCACTATTGATGCATATATATGGTGGCGTTCGTTGACCGTCACCATTTCATATTTTGGTGATGGTCAAAAGAGCATCCGTCACCAAAAACTGATCTTCGTCATTCCATATATATGAATATCAGGGCACGATGGAATCGAACCACCAACCTCCCCGCTGTAAAGCGAGGTGCTCTTCCATTGAGCTAGCACCCTTTAAAGAATTAGACTTTAAACTAGCAATTACCCCTAAAGTTGCAAAGATACACCAAAGGAATAAGAACCGGGAAAACCGAAATAACTCGGTGTCCTTGCTCCTATTTTTATTCTACGACACTCTACAAAGTACGATCTTGATCTATGACATATTTGTGCCGAGTGTTTCTAATTTAATAGTAAATGTTATATTAGATAAAACAAATGAATAAGCGAGAGGCCTTACAAGCTAATTTTTAATCCTTACACCAAAATCTCTTAATATTCAAGTCTATGGAACAACTCGTTCAAAGTTCAAGACTCGAAGTAGATTTTAAATGGAAAGCCTAAAACCAGCTAAGTAGTTTACAAGTTAACATTTTGGATATAAATTTCTGTTCAATTTATATGACAAGTTATGCCATAACCTTGAAACTAGTTTCTTAGCTAAAAGACTTTCTTAAGTTAACAATGACAAAGAAACTTAGTCATGGCAAGCAAAATTCTCTTGTTTTTTTTCGAATGAGGGTGCATGTAACTTGATAAAGGTTGTATGAGAGTATCAAACCATAAACAGTTTCACTAAAACATGGAAATTACAAAGTCTTGTTAAGCAAGAAAGTTTTAGTTAAATATATGGAAAGCATCGAGCTAAATGATATAATTAAACTAAAAGTAACTGTAAAAAAATGAAATTGCCATCATATACATCGCACCAGCGTATGAATTTGCATCAATGTATTGAATTAATATGACTTCAAATTTTGAAATTTTCCTGCAAGATAACATTTATCATTAAAAAAATCTGATCAAACATGAAGTAATCTCATGAATCTTTCATATTTATATTGCAATATCCATCTCAGATCAATAGATCCAGAATCTTAAATATTCTTATAACTAGCAATTGCACCAAGAGGTGCAAAGGAACGTCGGAACATGGATAAGAAAAGTGGGGAGATTGTATAAAGAAATAATCAAGCGAAATATACTAAAAATGAAATACAACCCATGTGAGGCTAAATTAAATTCAATTGTTGTGAATTTTCAAGTGAAAGAAAGTTTGTAACTGGTGTCCGGCAAGCAGGACTCACAAAAATTGTTATAGAGAAAAACTTGGAAGTGAAATTGAGGTTTGAGGTTTGATGATGTTTATGAAGCACATATTCTACTTGGTGAAAGTGGCCACTGCAAGGATTATTGGGGTTCATGCTTCTATAGGCAGGATAATACTTTTGAGCTTGAAACAACTTTGCACAATATAGCTTTCAGTTCAAATGGGTGCAAATACATATAAATCAAGCAATTTGAGACCTTTAAATGTATGGTCAGAAGCAACAACTCCAGAATCTGTGCAAATGCTTCTAAATTATATTTGAAAAGAGGAAATTAGTTTGATCCTTGAAGGAAACTTGTTTGGACCAAACATTGGTGAGTTGATAAGCAGCTCAAACAATTGGGCAGAGATTATTATGTGGTGTATTTTCAAAGGGCTCAAAGAGTCATTACCTTCTAAATGGCTATATATTTTGGGAGATGGGTTTGAAAATACAGGTAAGAAGAATCAGCCAACGTCTGAACAGTTGGGTGAATTTGAGAAAAAACACCAAAGATCTACCAATTTTGTTGAATGCCTCTGAGCAATGTGGTTTATTGTTTGCTGTCAATTCCTCCTCAGTCATGGATTGCAGGCCAGCACAAAATAAGAATATTCTTATGATTGGTCTCTGTTCTGAAGTGAATAATTTAAAACAATATACTCGTAACCTAGCACAAAATACAGATTCAACAGAAGTAAATACGGAAAACAAGAATAGTGGAAATGATGATTTTGGATTTCAAACTGAAGGAGCATATAAGAGCGAGGATGAAGTGCTTTTGAAATTTCAGTGGGCAAAGGAGACAGAAAGGATGGGCTACAGCAAGTTTTTGGAGTCTTGGGATAGAAGAGAAGGGAAAAGAAGCAAACTTCAAGTTCAAAGCACAGAGTAATGACCCCTGGAAGGAGAGATTTTGATTCTCTTGTTCAATCTCAGCAGGAAGTAAGCAATGCCTTTGGTCAAGTCGACATTCAATTGTCGGATTCTCTATGGGATGTAGGTGATGGCATTAGCCAAGAGAAGTAGCTGGACAGGGTTTCACATAAATATATCCTTTCTTCATGAATGCAATGATTATCGGAATTATGTTCAAATAAAAGAGATGTGTGTGCAAGAGGCTTTATAATGTTTGATATGCAAAGAATAGAATATTCAAAATAGTACATCATATGACGAGGAGACCTTTAAATCAAGCAATTTGAGACCTTTAAATGGGTGCAAATACATACAAATCAAGCAATTTGAGACCTTTAAATGGATGCAAATACATATAAATCAAGCAATTTGAGACCTTTAAATGTATGGTCAGAAGCAACAACTCCAGAATCTGTTCAAATGCTTCTAAACTCTATTTGAAAAGAGGAAATTAATTTGATCCTTGAAGAAAACTTGTTTGGACCAGACATTGGTGAGTTGATAAGCAGCTCAAACAATTGGGCAAAGATTATTATGTGGTGTATTTTCAAAGGGCTCAAAGAGTCATTACCTTCTAGATGGCTATATATTTTGGGAGATGCGTTTGAACATACAGGTAAGAAGAATCAGCCAACGTCTGAACAGTCGGGTGAATTTGAGAAAAAACACCAAAGATCTGCCAATTTTGTTGAATGCCTCTGAGCAATGTGGTTTATTGTTCGCTGTCAATTCCTCCTCAGTCATGGATTGCAGGCCTGCACAAAATAAGAATATTCTTATGATTGGTCTCTGTTCTGAAGTGAATAATTTAAAACAATATGTTCTAAAGTGAATAATTTAGGTGCTACCTCCTCCTTAGCAGATCTGTAATCTGCTAGGTAGTAAATTGCCAGGTTGCTGGGTTCAAGGAAATTTGAACACGAGTTTTCTCCAATTGACTGTCTATGCAGAATTTGTAGCCATGTTATTTCCCATTAAATAATTCCATGCAGAAATTGTAGCTCAGAGAACCTCCCTAGAAAGCATCATTCTCATAGATAAAAGGGCATCCATTCAAGACACCCTAATTGAAAGGACCACGTCAATTGAAGACATTATTATTAAGGAGAATGAGATGGTGAATGTACAAGACATCATTATTGCAACTGATAAAACAACCATACAAGGTGTCATAAGTGCAACAATTAATATTTGTCAAAACCATCATAATTTTAACAAGAGAACATCTGTACAGGAAGTCTCATTTACAGGCTACACCAATGCCAAGAAGGGCATCAATACAGGAGGGCACTTATACTGAAGAACATCACCTAAAACATTAACTGTGACATCATTCTCAGCTACATAACCAGTACATTTCATGTCGACGACAGCATCTCCGACATTATCCATTGTCACATAGAAGTTAGAACATCCATTTTTCTACCAATATAATTTAATTTCACAAGTTGCCCATTCCATGAAACTAGCCTCATCTAAATCAACTTCTTCTGCAGTGTACATCTGTATTACAGTGACCTGTAATATGCATGAGTTTTCTCCTAATGGAATTTGCAAATTTGTGATAGCACTGAAGAAGGATACCTCAATGAAGTTTCTCATCAATGTGACCAGTCACCAAACTAGGTATTAACTATTAAATAATTTATTTGAGGTACCAAAACTCTCCCAAAGGTTGTAGATCCAATCAATAAAACTAAAAGAAAACCACAATCAGGACCCAGAAGATGAGGCAGTTGACTGGGATTAAATGGTACAACGCATAAAGTATGAGACACTCGTGGAGAACCTTAGGAACTCATGGCGAACTGTGGAGATTCCTATCATCTGTGACATCATCTAACACTATCTGCTATTAAACAAATACTAGCAGGAAATATTAACAGAAATTGACAAACAATAGTTGGGACCTGGAAAATCAGAACTGCAAATGGTTGAATGGATGGCATTCATTAAAGCATGTAGACAATGGCAACCTAAAAGGAAATTTCTAGAAAAAATGCAAATCCCTTGCATCAGCAAAAAACATAAAGTTAGGCAGCAAAGTACAAGAATACTTCAAAGTCAAGACTTCATACTTCTGTATATGAATCCTTAGCAAAAACACCATACCGGGTGTTTGGCAAGATACCTATTTCCTAATCTCTTATTCCTTTGTAAACAGACATGTGCTGACATAGGTAGGGCTGCTGAGGGGTGGAACTGAAAGTGAATATTGAAAACCGACGAATAGGACAAATTTGCATGACTTAAATTTAAATTTGGTAGATAGAAATGACCAATGTATGAATCAAGAAAAGGGGCTTATGATTGTGAAAATTAGACAATGACCATACTGACAACCATCCCATTCTTAGATGCTTCACCTACAACCATCTAAGAAAGTGATATACAGTGTTTCTCATAAAAAATTCCAGGTCTAGCAAGCACCCTAAAGAGGACAAACTACAGGACCTTTAACCTTTTGATTTATACAACAGTCCTACTAGATTCCCTTCTGAAATCACCAATGCAAGAACTCATGAAGTTTCACTCTAGAAACCCTTATTACAAGTCCCATAGGCTGGACAGACTACCTGACAGTAATAAAGTTCAAATCAGTCCATTTCCCATCTAATCTCAAATGTGCTAATCCTTCAATTTTTATTTTTATTTATTATTTTTAATGCAGATTTATTGTGATATTTCAGATAGGAACTAATAGCTAATATCAATTCCATGTGTCAATCTCCATGCTGAGGTGTGAAAACAATGAGAATGGCACATCAAGGTTTTTGAAGACTCCTGGCAGATAACAAATCCAGGGTATTTAGAAAACACGGACGCTGGAACCCTTAACTCTAAACTTCATAATTTTTACTAAAACAACAAATACCGAGACCACAGTGAAACCTTGGTTGATAAGGGCAGAAAAACAATAAAACTGAACAATAACAAGATTAAAAATAGATCGGTCAGAAACAGTGACGAAGTGAATCAATTTAAATCCTGAAAAAACTCAGTACCAGAACGACGAAAAAACATAAAAAATCAAAGTGGCAACAAGAACAATAAATGAGAAGGATATTGCATCTGAATACTTCAAAAGCGGAATGGATGTTTTGAAATGATAGAATTTAGCCATCTTCCCCAGCTCTTATTTTTCATTCTATGTTATTGTTTTGAAGATGGGCTAGATCAATTTCCTCAAGAGATGCATCAAGAACTCCCTTCTTCGGTGTACCTCATAAATACTATGTTGTCGTGAGTCCCAATTTTTGTGATAACATTAATAGATCCCAATTTCAATCTTGAATTTTCTTCATATTTTCAGATTAAAAGAATTTTGAATGGTAAAATGTATTTCATTTGTTTATTGTTCTATTTCTTCCTTTTGTATTCCAACAGCGTATATTTTTTACTGGTGTGTACATGCATGCAAAATAGAACTGAACACCTTGAGGCACAGATGAAAGCAAATTATAATTTGTATTTCAAAGTTAGCTGAAGCAAAGGACATACCTGAACATTACTTTCTTCCATGAGAATCTCCTTGGCCTTTTCACACACTCCTCTGACCTGCAACCATGAGAAAAACATTCTTAAAAAAATATATATTTTCTTCAATACAGAATTTAATCCATTATCTTTTTTTTCACCAAAATAATTGATGCTTGGTAGGGTTCTAAATACAGTTTTATAACTAAGCGTTCAAGAGAGAATAGATAAAGTGACATACAAGTTGACAACACAACTGTGCTACCGTAAGCACTTTAAAAACCAAATTGATTGATCCTTGTAACTGACATGCACTGCTTCAACATTGAACTTCTTAACAGGAAAATTAGCATGCATAGAGCTGCAAATTGTAGCTTTTAGCATAAAAGCTGGTAAAATCTACATCTTATTGGCCTCAAAGGGGATGGCAGGAAATGTCCCAGGCATCTGCAAAGCACTCTCCCAGGGAATGCATATGCCTCAGCGTCCATTATAAAATAGCCAGGTCTACTTCCTTATCATAATTCAGGAAGGCAACCTAGCAATTAAAAATCAGAGAAAAATTCCAATGGTATGGTTGCTGGAGGTACCATTGTTGATACACACTTGAACTTATGTTGGCCATATTTCTCACGAATTGCAGGTAGGCCACACCCCTGTCTGTTGCATTGAAGATCATGCAGTTCTTTTACACAAATTTGGAGCTCTGATGGTTGATATCTGGTGTAGCGTTTGAGAGTAGGCGTCCATGGCCTTTTAGTTGGATCCAGAGTAAATTTTGCTAGAAAAACAGCAGATGCAGCTACTAAAGATGGCAGATAGCCAATAAAACTATACTCTGGAAGGGTCAACTCTGCAAGATAATTTGCCAGAAACTCCAGCTGCAGGTATTGAACCTGATGACAAACTTGAGCTGCTCGAATAAACCGCCTGAGAAAACTTTTTATAGTTGGAGACGAAAGCTCGAAATGAAGATGCTGTAGAACATGTGATTCCATTTGCAATACCTCATTGTGAAAATAGGTATTGTCAGTTATATAGCAGAATTCAACCTGGGGAGCACATATCTCCTCGTATTTCGCTGCAATCAACATGCAGGTGACGCCCAGCAATTGCAAGCGTTGTCTATTTACTACATTGTTGGAAAGGTACCGGTCAATATAGGAGACTGTCAAATACAATGTATCTGGAACAAGTTTTTATTCCTCGGCAACCTCCACAAGCCAGTCAATTAGAATCCCTCGCATGTTGGCATTTATATCTTCTTGGACCTCTTCCATATAGTTAGCTGCTGCCCTTCTCTTCACCTGCTCTGCATCACGGATATGCTGATCTATATCACGCGCATATACTGTGCACATCCGAGGATCCATGTGATCAGTATCAACATCAACAATATGCAATTCCTTTGGCTTTGCCTCTATTGGGGAGCTTCCCTCAAACGGATGGTCTTGTCCTGACTTTGAGTTTGAATGCTTTGAAATGTACAGATTCTGCAAGGTTTTCTTCTCTAGAGAAGCAACATCTGCGGGATTATCATTATCCATATATTCAACCTCTCGACTTTCCGTAGAATCGCTAGTTGACATGCTTTCATCCATAGACTCTGATTCTCCATCTGACCTGCAACTTGTAGGATAAAATGATACAAGAGTATTGCAAGTTTCATTGTTCCTCGATGAATTCTGATTGATGGGTACTTGCAGTCTGGGTTGTTTGGGAACAGAAATTTCCCCAACATTCTGCTGCCGATCATTAGCAATTCTTGAGTTGAGAGTTGTTATCTTCACCTTTGAAGTTGTGGTTTCAACGAGACCCTGCGATTTTAGCAGGGAAGAAACAGAGGTCTCTGCAGACTTCAAATTAGCAGCAATATTGTGCTGATTAGATAAACTGGCGAGGGCATTTCATTTCTTAGCTTGTTGTAAGGCAGAAACAGTAGGTAATTTAGCTCCATTTTCTAAGGCGGGCCGTTTGGCAGAGGACTTTGAACATCGAGGATTCTCCACATTTACAACCTCGCGGCTTCCGCGACGCTGACTTTTCCCTTCTCCTTCGAATCCCGCCATGTTTATTTTCTTCGTAAAGCAACACTGAACGAGCCTTCAAATAATTCCTTGGACCCTTAAATTAAAATCCCAAACGACAATCCTATAAATGGCCCCTGGGGAAAATGGAAGCCAAAAAAGCCCCAAAATCTCGCCCTTCCACGCTTGTTGTTGGATTCATGGCTAAAATAAACAGATAGTGTTTTGATTTCAGCCAAACTATTCCAAAATGCTCTGTTTAAGGAACATCCTGAACCTCATTTAAAGCCGACTGAGGCTGCTAGATGTGACTTGTCCCCGACAGCTTTGACGTTCTCATGGCAGCCAAAGCCAACAAAGAAAAACGTTCAAATAACTCTAGGCAGAGCTTACGATTCTGAAGAAGCTTCCACATCCTCCATTATTGCAAGGTGAGAACTTCAATATACACTATTAGTGTAGAAAATGGGTTTTGGAATACGCCATGACTGTACAGATATTTAATATGAAGCTCGGCATGAGAAGTCCCCATACCATTCCCATATCGATCAGTGTTAGTGTTAATGTCTAATTTAATTTAATCCATTATCATAACCTACTATATATCATCTTTATGATTTCTGCACCTAAACCCAAACAATCTCAATGGTATGTTTTACTACAGAATCGAGGAGTTATACCAGACGTCTACACAGACAACTGAATTGTTTCATAACATTGTAAAATTATATCTCAGGCAATTTATTATCTGAGCATATCAATGATCTCATGGATTAATCATTAATTCATAGAATTCAATCTCACGAGAGGCTCTGACAAATGTTTCAAAAAGGATATATCGTTGGAATTGTCATCCCAATCACATTCCCAAATATCATAGATAACTGACTCCTTTAATAGATCTGTGCAATAAAATGTTTCACTCCTTTAATAGATCACCAATGCAAGAACTCATGAAGTTTCACTCTAGAAACCCTTGTTACAAGTCCCATAGGCTGGACAGACTACCTGCCAGTAATAAAGTTCAAATCAGTCCATTTCCCATCTAATCTCAAATGTGCTAATCCTTCAATTTTTATTTTTATTTATTCTTTTTAATGCAGATTTATTATGATATTTCAGATAGGAACTAATCCTATCCTCTTGATTTTCCATAGATCTCAAGTTTCAACATCCAAGACAAATTTCTTCTTTGGAGCAATGTGAACAAAATAATACATGGCTCATGTTCTCACCTAGTTTCATGTTTTTCTTGCGTAAAAAGTAAAGTGAAGCTCCAAACCCAATAGCCAATATCAGACCAGGTACATCAGCTCCAGTACTGGCTAACTGCCCTCCTGTTGCATATTTTGTCTCTATTGGCTTGGAATCATGGTTGCAAATCTTAAAAATAGTTTTTTTTTATTAAAAAAATAATTATTTAATGTATTTTTTTTAAACCGGTTCATTGGCATCTGACCGTTCCCAGTTAGACCGGTTCCGGTTAGAAACCCGGTTCATTAGGTCCACCGGTCCGGTCACCGGTTCCGGTTTTTAAAACTATGACTTCAATAGAATGTGTATTACAATCACCCCTTTTGTTGCCATGAATGTGTATTAAGGAGCACCTTTGTAAGGGCCCTCTATGTAATTTCTGCAATCTGGAAAAAAAATTCATAGGTTGAGTTTTTGGCATGTTGTAACAGCACTATCATGCCATCAACATTCACAATTTCAAACCCTCTGAAGGTTGCCACTTGACTCCATTTTCCCTAATAGGATAGGCACTAATCCCAGTGGGGATTACAAAAGGCATCACGCAGAAGCTCTCTCCATTGTAAAGGCATGGATGGATTAATGGGAAATTCCCCTGTGAGCCTAGTTGAAGATCTACTGGAGAAAGAAAGTTCAAGGATTTCTTTTGTAATATCAGGTTCATCATTGCATCCATATTGTTGTTTGTCTATTGCTGGAAATTCATTAAAATTTTCCCACAAAATTAGGCTTCATATTAGGAAAAAGTCTGTCATTTGAAGAAGGGCTTTGGTTGAGGTGTTCCTATCAATTTCCCTTGCCGATTACTATTAAGTTAGACAAATTACTGCTGTCATTTCAGTTCATGGTAGGACACATTTGCAGTTTCTAGTACAATCACCCCTTTGGCTGCCATGAGTGTGTATTAAGGAGCACCTTTGTAAGGGCTCTCTATGTAATTTCTGCAATCTGGAAAAAAAATTCATAGGTTGAGTTTTTGGCATGTTGTAACAGCACTATCGTGCCATCCACATTCACAATCTCAAACCCTCTTAAGGTTGCCGCTTGACTCCATTTGCCCTAAATGGATAGGCACTAATCCCCACTAATCCCAGTCTTACATCACAATCTATGTCTAAATCTATCTCATATTTTAATTAAGGAAACCCCCCTTGTTCCAGGCGATAGACAGCCGAACGCAAGAGAGGACAATATTGTGGTGGCAACAAACAAATCCTCTTAGTTCCCCTAAAGGTTGTACATGTGTTTTGAGGCTTTACCACTTAAAGTGCAGGTCTGTGAAGTAACAAGAATCATCAATGTATCTTAGAATTTTTATAAATGTCAATGCTGGGCATTGACTTAGTTAGAAACAAGAAAGTTGAAACAAGCAGTCTTTATGTTAGATAGAAAAACAGCTCAGGATAGTAACTGTGGATTCACCCCTTCAATCTTTTAAAATATTAGAGTTTGTGCTTTGTTTTTTGTTTACATTTTCATCATTACCATAGATCCATTTTAACAATCTGTGATACCAGTGCTTTAATGGTGTAAATTCAAAGAAAACAGATGACCACACTGCATGGATGTGATCTTTCAAATCATATGACATCATCTTCAAAAGCAGAGGCAAAATGAGGATGGGTATGAGAAATGTTTCTTTGTAATAGAATGGGTGAGACAGAATGATGGCCCGCAAAAGTAAAAAACTTAAAAGAGTTGCAGGATGCTCTGCTTACACTCAAGGAGATACACATTTTCCTTGAGAGGGATCACTTCAATGTGGTCCTTCAAGGGGAAATGATAGTTTGTAAGGAAATGGACTGCATTACAAGGGGTGCCAGGGTGCATTCTCAACTATAGTGGATTTTTTGAAGGGGATGAAGGATCCAAATTCCAAAGTCTACTTTGACTACTTGAAAGGAAAAGTGACAGTTACAAGATTCTTCGTTTGCATCAGCAGGATGAATCTCTTGTAGAGGATCAAACAAAGGTCAAAGGCATGTTCCGATTGCATCTTCAAAATATTTTCTCTTAATGCTTTTACAGATCATGTGGTGGATGTCAGGAACGCTCATTGTAGAGTCATTCCATGCAAGATTTCTATCTATTGGTGTAGTGATTGAGTCAAATTGGATAGTGACTTCTCGAAAGAGGGGTTTTTTTAGCTCTTAGTTCTATGAAGAATATCAAGTCATCGGAAATGGATGGCCTTTGTTGTGATTTTTTCATCAAGAATGGATGGCCTTCATTCTGATTTCCACAAGGCCATGTTGAACACAATACAAGATTATTTCTATTGTTTGACAGCTGAAAATTTCTCTTCTAAAAGGCTATCTAAATCTCTCAATCAAGGCCTTGGTAAACACATTACCAAGAATGTAGCTAGGGGCACTATTGGAGGTTGGAGCCTCATTACTTTCCTCGGTGTCTCATACAAGATCATGGCTAAAGCAATGGCTCTCAATTGCATGGAAGGTAGTTCAACAAGAGCAGACAGGTTTTGTACAGGGTCCAATTATTCTAGACACGTAATCTAGACTCGAGTGGCCTTGGAATGGGCTTGAGACAGTGGCTACCAGCATTGTTTTCTGCAGATTGAAGCTTCATCACAGACATGTTAGTTTTGCTTGTACTACCGTCTGACCCCGCACTATTCATTCCAAACCGTATTGCCCTTTGGCCTTGCTGTTACTTGCTTTATATACAATGTCCGGTCCTTTAGACCTTACATGAATGACATTAATTCCACCAAATAGGTTGTGAGCACTTCCCAATATTTCCTGCACAGATTTTAGATTGGCCATTTAAACATTAAACCTGACATACGGTTCGTCATGGAGAAGATGATTAAAGGTTTGGAGGATACCTGATAAACACCTGCAAGGAACAATCCCATGTAGTACGGTTCTCCTTCACACAAATGGTGCACAGAGAGCACACTTTCAACCTTCCCACTAGGTCCAATAAAGTGTTCTATTTTTCCATCACTGTCACATGTCAAATCAGCCAAGGTTGTCTGTCTATTTGGCTTCTCATGCAACTGATGCAAAGGCATTATAGGGAAAACTTGATTTATGGCCCATGAATTAGGTATGGAAAGGAAAATAGATAAGTTGATATGATATGTCACTGCTAAATATTTCTTAAGCTTATCTACTTCATCTGGTAACTCAGAGTCTACAAAATTTTAAGACACTAAATGAAATAGAATCATAGACATCTTCAACTTGTTCCCTATGCTCAAGACTTAGGAAACCAAGCTTAAATAAGCTATGGGCTTCTTTTTTTAACTAATTTGCATCATTGTAAGCTTCATGTACATTTTGTTGGCAGATAGTTTTTTTGATATCATATAAAGTTAATTCACCAGGATTGCAATCTTTCCGAAGCTGTGTTTGTATGATATGGAACAACTGAACATGCATGCAATTCACTTGAATGCAGATCCTCTTGAACAGCTGTACCTGAAGTTTGGACCGCGATGTGTGGCCATGGTGAACACACTACTCTCTAATGCATCAACATTTCTCCTTGTTAGTAACTCATTATCCCCTGAAATTTTGCTAAATCAATCTATTTGTCAAGGGTGGCCCTTTGCCCCAGATTTGTATATTTGACAATGGATGCCCTGGCTCACCTATTTGAAGTTGCTGGCATTCAGGGGCAAGTGAAGGACATCTTACATCCTGATGGGTTAGACATGGTCAACAATCATTTTACTAATGGATTCTTTATTTCTGTGAGTGTTAAGCAGAGCTTGGTTGATGGTGCTCATACTTGTTTGCACATCTTTGGATCTACATTAGATGTTGTGGTTAGTGACCACGAGACAAATTTTTAGTTGTTAGAGTTAGACTCTCAGCCTACTAGATTCCCACAGCTCGGACTTATGTTCGATCAAAGGCTAATTGTGAGGTATCTAGGCATTCCATTTGAAATTTTGAAGTGGGGCTTTCATCAGTGGCTATCCAAGATTGGTGTACCGTGTCTTCAACAATTTTAGAGTAAGCATTAATTTTGGCATCATAAGGACCTCTCATTAGATGGGAAGTTGACAAGGGGGTTGGACAGATCCTCTATGCCTCACACATTTATTATGTATCTTGTTGGTTGCCTAGTAAGACTCAATTTCAGCATTTAGAGCAGATCATGCAATCATACCTGTGGTAAAAGTATGGTGGGAAGGACAATATTCCACAAGGATGGGGGGCTCATCCCTTGCCCAATGTGTTGAAAAATAACATTGCGACATCAAGGCCATTTTGCAGGGATGCGGGGTGGATCTTTGGTCAGTCCTTGCAGTAGTATCAACCACAAAGGCTTTAACCTTTGTTGCTTTAGCAAAATCTATTAACTCCAACTCTCAATGCAAGATGGGGTGTCGGTTGATCTAGAAGACAGGTGAGCACACAAATTACACCATTTCTAATCTGTTTGGAAAGATAATCAGGACCAATATTTAGTTCTCCTTCAATGCCGCACTCACTAGTGTGCTGCCTTGTTTGGCAATTGTAGCTATCTGGTCCACTCTTCCTTCATTGGGATTTGGCATTGATTGAGAGTCTCTGCTCTGTTTTCCCTAGGAAGATTAAGTGTAAGTTAGCAAAAATTTAGTTATCTGTCTACTTTTTGTTCCATTTATCTGTTTACTTTTTGTTCCATGTGGTGTAATGAGGTACATGACTAGCTATTAACTGTGGATGAATTATGGATAAGAGATGCTCAATATTTATATTCGGTACCTATACAGACTTCATTTCTGCTTTGCTAGTCATCATCAAAATGGAACCCCCAAAGGGAGGACAATTTAAGTCAAATTTTGATAAGGCTGCAAAAAGAGATCCCAGAAGAGCAGTTAGTGGAAGGGTAATAACAAGCAGGAATGGGGAGATGATTGCAGTATATATGGAAAAAATAGGAATCAACATCAACAATCAAGCAGGAATGAGGGATCTTATAGCAGAGTTAAATTTTTCCTAGGCCTAGCCTGGAAAGAGTGGCAATGGAATGGAGTGGAATTCTCAGATTATAATCAATGTTGTGATAACAGAATGCATTTCTTCTCGAATTTGGAAGTTTTAACCCCCAATGTCAATGGATTAAAAGGAGGTTTCGGTAGAAAGGTTAGAAATAGATCTCATTATGCTACAAGAGCAGCCAACAAGGTTGCTGATTGGCTTTCTAACATGCCATTGAGTGGCAAGTATATGACATCAAGATTTTCAAAACCTGAGGTTCAAAGGAAGAATAATGAATTATTGAAATTAATAGTAAGTCAAAATGTTGAGACTTAGAAAAAACACTAGGCCTTGGGGAGCTGACATAGATGTCCCTCTTTTTTCAATTAGAAAGATTAAGGCAGGATACCTTAAGTTGCAGGACATCAAATTTATGGACTGATTGCAAATCCCTCCATAATTTGCGACAATGGTGGCAGCCATTAGTGAGTAGTATAAATCATAGTTTAATTCTTATGAAGTTTCTGTTTTTTTTCACACCTGGAGAAGAACTGGGCTTGTTAATTCACTTTCTCTCTGCATTATCTCAGTCTCTATTAGCCATTAGCAATCAGAAGAAGGCAAGAAAGGAGAGGAGAAAAGCCCAAACGCTCCCTCAAGGAACTATGAGGAAAGAGGGTCCTGCCTGTCAAATGCATAATTAAAAACAATGGAAATCCTCTAAGGAGATAGTCCAGATTGACAAGCAATATGTTCATAGGCAGTAAGAGTCCTCCATGTGGAATGATACTAAGCAACCCTTTAGGAAGTGAAAATTTTCCTTGAACATGTGCTCCTCAAACAATAAATTCACGAGTCACTTGTCAGTGTGGGTGAGAGATTTCAATGACTGGAGGATAATACTCTGTTTTTTAGGTTGGAGGTGAGAGAAATCATCAGGGAGGCAATGGAAAAAGCTATGGCATAGTTTGCTAAGTGAGTGTGGAAGCATGAGGAGGACAAGAGGGCTGCTGATATTGAGTTAAGGATAGAACATTGCTACAAGCTTGACCGCATTTTCCATCTTTCCCAGTTCAATGCAAAACTAAGTTCAAAGTCAAGGAGATTAGATTGTACACTGATGGTTCAAAGAGAACAAGCGACTAAGTGGATGCCAACAAGGTGCTACTTAGCCACTAGGAGAGGTGCTTGGAGCAGCTGCCTCACTTAATCATTCTGCCAGTGATAAGCTCAAACAACAATGATGACAACCCAAGCCAAAAAACAAGGCAATCCATAAAATGTACAATAAATCCCCATTATGCTTATTAGTCATTAAAGGAGGGACAAACAGTCTTTGTGTTGTTACTGCTCTTAATAATGCTGAAAAAAAATTGATGAAAACATCAGAAATACTCTGAAATCTTCTTGTACATGTAGCTGATAACAATGTTGCCATAAGCAAGAATGCGGATGGAAAAAAAAAATTAGGAACTGGGAAGCGTGAATCCCAAAAATAGAAATTTTCAAAAAAAAAAAATGAGAACATGAAAGATAAAGAAGATATAAAACAGTATAAATGCAAATATATTTCAATATTTTACTTCTTAAACGATAAAGCATGAGAAATTACATCATGATTCATGGTTCATATGAAAAGGATGAATAACTTTTTTTTTCAAAGAAAACCTCCCAAGATCCCCCAACCCCCGCTTCCCCCAAATATCCAGATGGAGAGCAGGACAATCAACAACCACAACAGCAGCTGGAAACCCTGACAGACTCGACTGGCTTTGAACCTGTGACCTATGCCATCCCCATCAACAACATGCCTTTGGCAGACAGTTCATACCTGACTGTCGGCATCTTCAACTTTATCTCAGTTACCAAGATAACAGACATTACTTTGACAATTCAATTGGCTATATTTCCTTCTCCATAGAAAGATCTACTAGTGATGTTCCCAATACATCATTCTGAGTGAGACAGAAATGGAGATGGATAGATTAAAGAAAAATGAACCTCGATCCTTGAAATAAACATTATGGTCATTAAACAATATATACTTAACAAGGAAGGCAAAGTAATAAATAAAGATAAGATAATTTTATTAACTTCCAACGAATGACCACAAAAAGGTCAATGGGACTGATGGTTACAATGATTACAGCATACTGCTGGTGGACCAAATGGTCCCCTTTCTTTATAAGAGCAGGAAAAGAAAAACTACAGAGAATACGAAAGTAAAAGTCTGGATGACTGAAACATCTTGACAATGAGTTGTGGTGAAGAAGTCCTGGAGGAGAAGGATGAGCCTCCTGAGTGGGGGGAGACTCCTCCTAGCATCCGAGGCCGTTAGAAGAGGACTAAAGGAAACTTGTCAATGTCTGTTGCCCTGAAGAGGAGCTGGACTGTTGCTGCTGCCGTCAGGAGAATTTGGGGCGCCCCCTGGAGATGGGGGGGTGCCTGGTTCTGGATCGCTGATGGGGTCTAGTGGGACGAGATTCCCAGATCCGCACTGACCTGGAGTCATGGTCTAAGGATCGATCGGTGGCTCTCTTGGTGCCCTGCGATGTTGGGAGTGCTCTGAAGAAGTCAGTGATCCTCTGTGTGGTGGCCAAGGCGGACTGAAGCTGGAGTAGAGTCAAACGGTGTCTGAAGGTCTCCTGGAGGTAAAGTGCCAAGCATCTCTGGTCAATGTATCTAAGGAAGTTGACTGATAAGCAATAAAAGCGCCTGCGGATCCCATAATAGATGGGGCATCTGAAGATGAAGTGTGACTCGGTTTCCACCTCTTGTAAGTGACAAAGTTGACAGATCCTCTCCGTCTTGTCAATATGGTGGTTTGTTTCCACCCGAAGCTTGTGTGATCCAACTCTGAGCTGCCCAAGGGGGATCCTGATGGCATGCATCCAATGTTGGAGGGTATAAGGGGGTCGAGTGATGAGTCCATCTCTGATCTCCAAGAAGTGCTCAGCGTAAAAGGCCACCTTTGGGCGCAGACTGCCCAGAGGATTGACGCATTTAGTCCCTTAGTTAAATAAGGGACTAAGCCTGGAAGAATAAAAACCTATTTAAGACCAAGAGTGAAGGATAGTAGATATGAAAAAGAGACCCCTACCTATGAAGTACATAGCTCACGAAAGAGATAAGGTTGATAAGGAAGCCTAGCAAACTGGAAAAAACCGAAATCTAGATAATTAATACTGTACAAACACAATAATTGACCAAACAACACAGAATTCCACTAGAAATCCAAAAAATGGGCACTCCACGTAACATGCTTCTATATGTCACATAATAATATCTACTTTGAGATTTGCTAATAAAAACCACATCATAATATCTTTCAAGATTCGTTAGTAGATGTTGTATAACAATATCTTTCTAGATGTGTTAGTCATTCAAGTCTCCATTAAGAAAAACCTAGGAAAAGGAAATATTGTAGGGAAGCACTCCCCTTGCTCAACTTTCAAGCAAATATCTACAATAGTGCACTCCCAAAATACTCCTGATCGAGTGTTTTCAAGCAAGGTTACTTGGGAGCGGGAGCGGGAGCAGGAGCGCCATTTTCAAAAGCTCCCGGTCCGGGAGCATTTCGAGTAGCGTTTTTTTAATATATATATATATATATATATTATATTTTTTATATTTTGATGCATATATGTCAACAAAAGCATGTAGAATGATGAATTAGACATAAAAAAACATAGATTGAACCAAAGGTATCTTTGTCATTACCTCTAGATTCGTATAGGGATATTTGTCATTAATATCACCCTCTAAGCATTGGCTCTGGGAGCGTGCTCTAGGAGCGGGTTCGTGGGAGCGCGCTCAAGGAGCGGGTTTGATAGGGGGGAGGCACTCCCCCGCAACCTTGTTTCCAAGAGCACGCTCACAATCTGCATATTCATGTTGTCTAGAGAATGTTGAACACTCCCCAAAGAGTAGGGCTAGTCCCAAGACAATTGGAAAAGCTATTTTTACTTTTTTTAAAACAAATTGGGCCTACGAGAAGGCCCCAATAGGTCTCATGCGCTCAATGAAGGGGGTTTAGAGCTTTATAAATGCCTAATTCCTCTTCATTTCTCCTTGCATTTTTCTTTCCAAAAAATAAAGGTTTGATTGTTAAAGGTCATCAATTTTGGTAGAATATCTACTATTCAAACCCAAGAACTAAGCCAACGAAAGTCCCTCATGGGAAAATTTCTTGCAGTAATTCCTATAATTAAACAATTAAAAAAATGCAGTTAGCTACCTCTTGAGTGGGTTTAGTAGCCTCTAGAAGCTTCTCCTTTAGCATAGAGGCTTAATCCTGCTTGTCCGAGTCCACGTCATTTCTTCAGGATCCAATTTCTTTGCTTTGGGACCCTTGGGAGCATGGGTCCAAGCAAATCCGAGGCCATTTTGCATTATGATTCAGTATGTGTGGTTCGATGCTACCACAACAAGAGCTTGCAGTACACCATGGAGTCTCATAAATCTCAGCAAAGGTCTCAGTACTGTGTTAATAAGAATAATACTCTATGCTACGGTGTTGATCAGTGCCAGGTGCTATATCATAATGTATAACCTCGACACTTCTAGGTACTTTGCTCACTGATGTTATGATGCTAATATGCTTGAAGCTACTTGGTGTTGAAAAGTGTAACTAGGATCGATCTTCATATTGACTATGTAATTATGTATTTATGTAAAGAAGAAGACAAAGATAATAAAATGTATTTTTGTTGTACTTGCTTCATGGGTTTCATGAGCAATATTTTATTATAGGTCAATATATTTCTTCTTGATGTCTATTAGGATTCGTCTTCTAGTTATAAATGTAATTAAGGGTCATAAATATGAAGAGTAGTCATCAAAATGCTCCAAGACCTTGTCATGTTCACCCTCATTAAACACTGGAATAATTGCACTATATGTCGGCCTGTATACATAGTGATCTAGTCGGCCTCCAATCAGCTTGAAGGGTCGGCCTAACAACAGTGACATGATGCCTATATATACAGTAAAATCTGTGGTCATTTGAACCAAGGAATTGCGGATCTCCGGACAGGAAACAGTGCAAATTTCAAGAAGCATAAAAGTGCGGATTTCAGGAAGGAGAAAAGTGCGGGCTAAAGGACAGAATTGCGGACATTCCTGTGATAGTTACCTCATAATAAAGTCTGGGTTAAAATACAAATTGAAGCAGTAAGTGCGGTTCTGTTCTGTGTAGCATTCTAGAGCAGTGAACGTGGATTAGTAATGAATTCACTAATAGTATAAGGTCAGTGTTTTATGTATTGTAATGACTGTAACCATTCAAATGTTATGCTATGCGAAGGGTTAAGCTCAGCGATCATGATGTGATGATAAGTCTAAGGGCTAGTATAAGTATGGGAAAAGGAGGAAGGTAAATGATTTACCTTCCTACTCTCAGAAAGGTTACACATCTCCAAATGCATGACAAGTGAACGATGAGACTTCAAATGATCTGGTCTCTTATATTTGAATAAGCAATAAGAAGTGTCTGAAGACGAACTTAGAAACCGAGTTCTCTAAGGTTGATGCAGATCAGTGCAAGTTGTTGAAGAAAAGAAGCATCAATATTGAAGGAAGACTTAGAAGCAGTGGCAATGTCTTGGAAGCAATGTCTTGATCATGGTACTTGTCATCTTGAAATTCTATAAGAAGAATTTCTTGTGGGGTTTCCTCTCCAAGATGGAGAGGTTTTCCCCTGGCTCGAAGAGCCTAACTTTGTGTCTTTTGTATTTTGGTAATTGACTTGATGAAAGACTAAATAAGCTAAAGAAGAGAAGACATAAGTAACTCAAATAAGCTCACAAGTAATTATCAAGAAGAGAAATTGAATTAATCACCAGCCCCCTAAATTCTCAACAGTTGGTGCTACTCGGTGTTGTAGTGATAACATCAAGTTCAGTGATGAATCACTATGCTTGGATGTTGCTATAGGGATTATGATTTGAAGATCAAAGGATCAAGGAAGACGACTATGTCTTGGTCTTGGAGTGGCGAAATAGGTCAAGGGCCTTGGTCTTGGTATTTGTCAATTGGAATCTATATAAGAAGAATTTGTGTGGCTTTTCCTCTAAAAGAGTGAGAGGTTTTGGCCCTGGCTCATAACCTACATGTTGTGTCTCTTTTCTATTTATGTTTATGCATTGGTTACTGTTTGATGAAGAAAGAACACTAATGATCTAACAAGAAAAAGATCTTAATCTAAAGAAGTTAAAAGGCATTCACAAACAGTCACTAATGAAGAGAAATCTCTTAACACTAAATCCCCTAGATTTCTCAACAATGTAGTGGTCAAGGGCCTTCTTTTAAAAGGCTTGGTGCAGGCTCGCCCTTTCTCCAGTCATAATGAGCAGCAGATAGTTTTGGAGAGTTGTATGAAGCTGAATCCACCTTCCCCCCCAATTGTAATCAAGGATTCATTTCTTTTGTTTTTCTGAGTTCTTGTGAGACCCCTCTCAGGGGGATACTATGTTTGCAAGTGCGAGCTACGAATATGGTCTCCTCCCTTGCAGCTAAGATTCAAGAATGGACCGAGATCCCCTCTGCCTTATGCATCTCCTTTATGAGGGCCAACAACTTTAGGATACAAATAAACTAGGTGAGCACGACATAGTAAACAACACAGTAATAAATCTAGTTTCTAGATTGTGAGGCAAAGCTCAAGGAAGGGGTGGGCCCTCTTCCTCTCAGCCCAAATCTTTTAAAAGAAGTGTTAAAGCTAGGGATTGTGAACAAGCCTCCTAAGGAGCTCTCAGTGCCAGCGTTTCTTGTGGATCAAATGGAGAAAATCCCATCCATTGGTGTGCCAAAAAATTAATCCGACTCTCTCAGTGTTGACTACATGGAGCATGCTCTAATTTGTCGATTTAATGGATTTTGGCCTTCAGCATATGTACTTCGAGATTGGGTGGCTAAGACCTAGTCTAAGCACAGTTATATGTTCTTCTCCTCAGAGGGATACTTTATAGTATATTTCAAGAACCAGAGGGATCGACAGGTGGTCCTTGAGCTTGCAGCATGGTTTTGGGCTGATTAGGGCTCTCCATTCAACCATGGTTTGTAGATTTTAACCCCTAATAATGCCAGATTTGGCCATTCTTATTTGGGTTCAACTCCCTAATTTACCTCTTAACTTAATGCACCCTGATATTTTAGCCGATATTGGTAATGCCCTAGGCCGATTCATTAATATCAACATGCACAAGCTAACGAAGGGTATTGTGACCTTTGCACGGATATGCGTGGAAGTTGATTTCAACAAGGGATTACCTGATAAAATCCTCCTGAATTGGAGGGGAGCTATTTACTCACAAGCACTAGATTATGAGAACACAACCTTCTGTTACAAGTCTTCCAATAGCCAGGTCACCTCCAAAATGTATGCCCTTCTTCTCAAGGGCCCTCTCCACCTCACCAAGAATTTATTGCTAGTGTTCAGTGAAAAAGAAAAAAATGTAGAACAATAACACTTCACCTTTTCCTTCTTCTGGTTCATACAGATGGTCTATTCAGACACACATTTCTTTGAGAAATCTAAAACCTATACCAACTTTTCTACGATCCATTGGAACAAACCGTTGTTTCATTTACTCCTTCGTATGCCTAAAATGTTGATGTTATGTATTTGACAAAACATCAAGTAGTAGGTCTGACAGGTCTCTGACTTATCCTTCTAATTCAATAAATTTATTGAATTGCTTTCTCCTTTGACTTTGTGATTGTTATATTTGAATTTGGGTCAATCTTTCCAAGTTTTACAATCACTGGATTGTTCAATTTGAGTTTTCTATACAACAAGTTTCTTGAACTAGATTTGTGATGTTGTTTGTTTATCAAACATACGCTTTTATTTTGAATTAGACTTTTCTAATACTTTTAGGATAATAGTAACTTTCATAGCTAGGTTAAGTGTTGCCTTGCAAAACGGGCATCTTTGCAGACCAACTTTTCAATGTGGAAGATCTATTTAGGAGGGTGTTTCTCCATCATTGTTTTCTGAAATATTCCTTTACCTAATAACACAAACTTTCTAAAATGGTCTTCAACTTTTCACCATTACACTTATAACAAATTGTATTCTATAAGAGTTGTAGTCTAAACTTGTCTTTGCTTGAACAGACATTGTAATTTTAGCAAAGCATAGATAAACATGAAACTCTAATGTGTTTGGAAGAAAGTCGGTTCATGCTTCTAAGAAGACTTCGAGAACATTGTGGCAGAGAACTAACTGTTATTCGAGAAGCTCTAGCATTTGCTAGTGACAAAGATGAGAAAGAGGATATACATTCAAACCGTTGTGCTCGCCAAAAATCTTCAACCAGAGAAGCAAATAAAACAGTCCACTGTAATTAAAATGACAAAACCGATGAAAATAGTCTACATTAAAAAACAAATGCTAGAATGGCCTTAATTATTTTCTTAATTGCAGTATCCAATTCTTGAAGAATTCAAAGCCGAAGCATAGAATGGCCGGTGTAGTAGTATCCAAGGTTGCACTAATAGCTATGAGCATGCTCATAGTGCTTCAATTACAGCATACAACACTATGATCCCTAAAAGGCTAAAGGAAAGTGGTAGCAACAAAAGTTTAAGGGTTGCAAAGAATACTAGACATTTAAAAAGGCCAGAAGGACATTCCAACATTGAAGATCATCTTCCAAAACATTCAATAGGTGAAACGACAAAGCTTCTTGGACAATACAATTTCAAAAATTTAGATGTGTTAATTGGTAGGAGCTGGCATGCATTACAGGTCCCCTTATTTGTTGTGACTAATCAATCAATAACTGCAATCACGGCCTTAGTACATGTCAAGGGGTTCTGTATTCTAAATTTGTTATCCTTGTTACTTGGTAGAATGGCTTTCATTCACATTGTAGGTGGAAGCCTTATGAAGGAAAGGGAGATTCATATTTAATGTGGTTTCTATTTTTTCAAACACAAAAGTTTTGCAGAATTCCAGCATAGATTGTGAAATGTGTGGTATATGAATTAAGTATATAGTGCTTCTTAATAGGGAAAATTTCTAAGATAGTGTAGTGTGGTATTTGAAGATGCCTCATACTGTTTGTCGAAGGAGGTTGTCAACGACTATGGTGTTTTACTGGCTGATTGACTACTCTTGTGCATCCAAAAGTTTTGCAGAATCACTCTAGGTTTGATTTTCTCTTTTACTCACTGAGTGATTACCCCTTTACATCCCAAAGGCTTGTGGAATTGCTTCAGGTTTGTGGAATTGGGCCTCGCAGTTTGTGAGAAAGAGTAAAATGATTGGGGAGTATTGGCTTATTTCACTCTTTGCAGAATATCTAAAATAAAATTAAGTAATTTCTACTTATGAATCATACTTTTTAAAAATAAATTCTACTTATTTTCATAATTTAAGAGGTTTCACCGATCTAAAAATAGAGAATAAATAAGTGAAACAGAAGCTTACTGATGGTGACATTGTCGTCGGGGTCTCTGAAGTATCTTTTATATTCCCTTGAGGCTGAGTGAAGTGCAGAGGATTCTCACAGCAACTCTGTTGGCCGCAATGCTGGCCTTCATCGAAACCTCTCATTTAGGTCTTCCATTCTTGCTCCTTTATTATGAAAAATGGCCTCCCCAACTCATCAGAAGCCAACGTCATCCCTGCAAATAGTAACAAAATGCAGCACAGAGATTAAGCCGAAACACACAAGCATGGATGCGAAAAAAATAGTAGAACCAGATACCTGTGTGTACCCCTCTCTGTGGAACACTAAAAATTGTGGAAAAGCAGTGAACAAATGTAGCGCCGTCAACCGTCAATGGACTGAATATCCGATGGTGGGGGTTCGAGATCGGATATCCGGTCTGTCCCTGTAAAACCCGAAATCCCAACTCTCTTCAATCTCGTTTTCGCTCTCGCCCCTGTGGTTTTCGCTCTCGCCCCTGTGCAATTTAGAATAAATGTTTTCGTTCCCGCCCTGTAAAAACCGAAAAAAAATACTCCTTCGGAACATTTGGGTTGCCACGGGTTTTAAAATCCTATAATTTTATTTCCAAAAAAAATTTAATATTACTTGAAAGCATTTATTGTATATTTTTGGTTGTGATAAAAGCATTTTTTTTTTTTTTTTGGTTATATTTTGGCATATTTATTATTATAATAATAATATATTTTTAAGATTACTTATTTTATGTAATGATTTTATTATTAAAATTTGTTAGGATAATAATGTTGTATTTTTGGAATTTTAATGTGAAAGTATTTTTAACTTAGTTGTATTGGAAATTAAATTAATTTTAATATATATATATATATATATATATTTTTTTAAATTATTGGGTGGGTGTTAACAAAAGAGGGTTTATGGTAAGTGGGTTTAATAGTTAAAAAGTGTTAGTCTCTTAAATGTCATATGACAAATTTGGAAGGAGTAGGGTGTATATTCTTCTTTAGGTTAAATATATTCAAATGGTTGTGTTAAATATATTCAAATGGTTGTGTGAATGGGGTTGTAAGAGCCTATGTTTTCATATTGAGAAAATAGAGTCATCTCGAAGTCACTCTCATAGTTTAGGTTGTCATAAGTAAAATATGTGTTTTGTCTTAAGATGTGAACATTTCATTTTAGGGAGTGTGATAATGTGGTTTTAGCAAGGCATTAAAGATGGAACGAGCATGTACATTTGGTATGCTAGTGTTGTGTTCTTCTTGAGGCATGAGTGCACGTCTAAGAAGACTCTAACAAGGGTTGAAGAGGTGGAATACTTAGAGAAGTTTTGGGGGTTGTAGTCTCACTTAGAGGTGTAGAAAAGCAAGTTAAGCACCATGAGAAGTTTTGAAGCAAACTTAAGATATTTGACAAGTTGCACGAAGAAAACTTAGCAGTGGTATTAATTGAACATTCTTTGATCAAAGTTGATACCCTCTCCTTGGCACTACCACTTTGCAAGACAAAGAAGAAATGTGAAATATATGTGGAACCCACTAAAGAAGTTGGCAAGGTTGTTGCAACATATATAGGTGGTTTTGTCGTGTTGCAAAAGGATTTATTGGAACTTAGAAGGTGACCATTGGAGTAGATTTTTCATGGAGTGTCGGGGAGGTGCAAGGGTGTAGGCCACATCTTACAGGTATCTTGTACTTTTGGTGTGCGTTAGCGATGTTAGTGCATTTTGTTTGATGAGCAATAGCTATATAATGTTTCATGAAGGAAAAAACCCACAATTTTGAGATGTCTAAACATTTGGCATTGTAAGATGTGTTATGCCCTAGTTTTGAGGAGATAATTAGAACCCTCTCAGAGTATGATGGGTTGTACCATGGACTTAGGTCCACTTGCATGGTTGAGGTGTAAAGGTTCCTCGTGAGTTGAGGAAAATGATTGCAATGCTTACCTATATAAAATGTTTATGATATAATATTAATGATTTTTTTTGGAGAATGGAAGAGGAAGATAAGAAAGAAGAGGCACTAAGGTTTATTGTAAATCAATCAAAAGGAAGGAAAAATGCCTCCTATTAGAGATATTTTTCAATTTGCCTCTTCAATAGTATTAAATTTCGTTGGAGCTATGGAGTTAGCCTCAAAAACATTGATTGGGTACTCGAGAAATCCAAGACCTGGCATATCCAAGCTAGTCCATTAGATAGATTCGTCTTGGGTAAAGGTTGCGAATTCTAAGGTGCAAATCTCCCATTTTTAATGTGGGTTTTAAAACTTTGATTTGAAAATGCTAAAAGCAAGGTCATGATCTTGAAAGGAGATCCTTAATTTTACCAAACTCAATGCCAATGTTTAATCCATGGTGTGATTCTTTCTATTTGGGTTTTGCCTTAAACATTGAGATCTATCTTTGGGTCTAGCTATTAGTCTATCGTTTCATTTATGTGTTGAGAAGGTCTTAAGGGTTGTAGGGGATGCGATGGTTATTTTCCAATACCCCTCCCTTGAAACCTTATAAAGAGATAGTGTGCCCCATTTTTTTGTCGTAATATTTCAACCATGAGCTCTTCTTATGAGTATGCCCTTGAAGGGAGGGTATGTAAAGGAAGTAGAAAAAAAAAAACAAAATTTCATGTTGAGTCGAAGGAGGGGTATAGATTGTAGATGTCTCTAGAGGTCTTGACAAAGGTGAAGGATAAAGGAGTTTAACGCCTTCCATTCCACCATTTGAGTTGCTAAAGGGCACTGACTTTAAGGGTCATATGTGAGTTCTCACAAAGATCTTAAAAATAAGAAGGTAGGTGTGATTTAGCATAGGATTTATTCTTCAATGGTTGACTTTTAGGGTGAGATTTCCTAGTAAATGGAAAAAATTGAAGCCCTACCACCCATAGATTAAGTAGAGTATGAGAAAATGTTTCCTAAGTTTCAAAAATTCTCACCATATATTGTCCACGATATCCATGACAATTATGTTCAATTGTCAATAACTCATGTTATGGTATCATCTTTGATTCATGGCACATATACTTCTTCAACTAGTGGTGGAGAGTCCAACCAATGAGTAGGTAAGGTTGTTCATTTACAAGGTTGGCATCACTCAAGTATTCTCCCTCTCTGCCCAACTCTAAGAGGAGAAGTATGCATAATGGACTTATTATTGTAAACAATTGTAAATACTGGGTTATCTTGAAGTTCAAGGGCTTGAAGTTTTGCGTCAGTGACTTCTATGTGTGTTAGGTGTCAAGGCATGGTAGGATGTGCTAGGGAGTACCAAAGCATGCCAAGGAATGCAGGGGATTCTAACAAGTGCCACATAGTGCCAAGGGATTGTTAGACGTGCTAGGTGTTCTGGCATGTCAAGATGTAAAATATGTTGCTTAGTTGTTTTACGACCACGAATGGATGTGAGCCTTGTCTTCGTAACTTATTAAGTTGTTTGATTTGAGATTCGGCGTGATTATCCTAAGATGAGTTATAGGAAGTTCTTAAGTGAACAAGGAATAATATAGTTGTAGTAATTGTAACTTGGTCAAGCTATTGTAGTCGAAGCAGGATTTGGTTGGGTTCCCAAGTTGCAAAAAAATAAGGGTAGTTGCGAGGGCGTGATAAATAAGGAATGATAGGGCGTGCCATGAAATGAAAAGGTGTGCTAACAATTTCTGGATAGTTTCAAAGCATGTCGAGGAGTGTTGGGGAGTGTCAGGGCATCACAAGGAAGAACTAGGTCAAAATGCATGGAAATGAATGAATAAGAGTGTGTGCCAAGGACTATCAGTGACTTCTAGGTGTCTCAAGGATGAAGTGTGTTAGGATAATTTTAAAATAGGACTTGTAGGACGAAAGCCAACGATTGCAATAATGGGCTAGACAAAGCAGTCGAGACTTTGGGTTAGGCACAACACTATTGTTTCAATAACTTTGTTGGGTACCCAAGTCGCAAAAAAGTAAGGCTATCTATAAGGGCATGACAATTAGGGAGTGCCAAGGCGTGTCAAGGAATTTCAATAAGTGCTAACACATGTTAGACGTTTCCATTAAGGCATGTTAGGCACACCAAGACATGGCAAGTGATAAGGAGGGAGTGACAAGATATGCTAGATAGTTCCAAGGTATGCTAGTGTGCTAGGGAAGCATACCAAGATGTGTCAAGTGCCAATGTGTGTTTAGTGTTCCATCCAGCTAGAGCAGCAGGGGCAGCAGGAGCCACTCAGTCCAGCCAAAGCCCAGCAGGGGCAGCAGGAGCCACGCAGGGCTGACGCAGGCCTATTCAGGGCAGCGCAGGGGCAGTGTAAGCCCTTCAGGCGTGACGTAGACCCTTACTGAGCAGCGCAGAGGTCGACATAGGCCATTCAGGCTGACGTAGAGGGATTCAGAGCAACGTATTACTGCCATTTTTATTTCTCTGTTGGGTGAACTAGTTTTGGTGCCCAGGATTGTTGTACTTAGATTCTGCATAATAATGAAAACCCTCTAGAGCTAGCTGCACCGGTTTTCCTACATTGGGTTTTTTTCGGGGACAGTTGTCCAGAAATTACGTCTGCCACTTTGTCTATGAGCATGTTATTCAATATTTGATCTATATGCGTAGGTTGCTAATTGTATTTACTATTTACTTCGCTAATTTATTAAATATTTCATAAATTAACTTGTAACTTAATTCAATTAGGAGAAGTAAATCAAGATACTACAGTAGGGTTTCTTAGATTAAGAAATTTTCACATTCCCTAAGTCTAGCCCCATTAGGTCACCTAGGGCAACAATTTCCCAGGAATCTAGCTAGAGGAAAACTTCTATCTCCTAGAGGCAACTGTGTTGTTGGGTGCCCTCACTCTCCTCAGAACTTGGGCCAATTCCGACGGTGGAATCTCCAGATTCCTCAAGCCTTAGCTCTAGGGTCAAGTTTTGCCTAGGTGGTCCCAAGGATAGAACCTAGTAGGATCAATTTGACCTATTGAAGTAAAAACTATTTTCTAATCCTTTCCCCTCACCTTGTCCAGGATAGGAACATCATTGGTTGCTAAATTCCATCCCCGAACCTGGGCTGGGTCCACTTGGCCTCGTGTGGTCCCATTTGGTGTCAAAGGCCTTTCATCAAGGACCATATGGGAATCCAAGTTCCCAAAGGATTTTAGGGATTAAGAACTTCCTTCATAAGTCTTTTTCTTCTCCCTCAACCCTTCAATCCCCCTCCTCTCTCCCTATAAGATAAATTCACTTGCTTAAAAGGAAAGCAAGTCCCACTCTTTATTTTATCTTAGGGAAAGGGTTTCGAGGGTCACTTCCCACCTATTCATTGACCTATATGCTACAAGTGACTTCCTAAACTACCGAGACTCCACCCATCAGTGAAATTCCGTGAAGAGAAAGGAGCCTTAGCTGTGGTGACAATGGGCTAAGGCTCCATCGTTTCCCATGTCCTAGCAGTTGCCCTCTTAGGAACCCCTTTTAGGTCCACTACTAGTTTGAGTGGTAACAAGTTCTTCACAATTCCATTTGTGAACAACTCTTTGGTAAGCCCACTTCTGCCATATTATAGCTCCAAGATGATAAGTCCAGGGCTATGGAGGTTGCCCTTCTCTCTGAATCAATCCTCTACAATATAGTGAATTAGGGCTAGTTGGTTGGCCCACTTGACTGTTACTTTAGTCCTTCAAATTCTGCACATCCTTAGGCCCTATACACCTACCCTTCCACCAATTTTGTTGTCCTTCACTAGAACAAGAGTCAAGGCTCTTCTTTGACCGTAACCTAACAACCCTCCAACTGTACTTGGACTACCATCAATCTGCCCAACCACAGTCAATTCTTTTTACTGATCTAGGGCCCACAATATTGTCTTCATCTAGGGCTCTTCAAATCTGCCACCTAACAATGGTTTGAGTCCTCTCAAGATCATTATTCTTGTGTATCGACAATTTGATCTTTATTGTCCAGTCTATGAACAAATATGAACTACTCCTCTTATCATGCTTCTAACATTCTGTAGATGACTGAACTAGGGTTACAAATCAGCCATTAACAGTCCATTTACTAATTTTTTATAGGTTTCTTCAGATATTTGTTTAAAACTCTATGGAAATTCCATCAAAATCAACTCCTCTGCATGTCAATCCATTCTTCATATGGCACATTTCTTCTGCATGCGCAATCTTTTGCTCAGGTTCCACCCTCCTTTAGATCTATTGTCTCCACACATACTGAATCTGCAAACCATCTTCCAGATCTGCGGTCTTTATTGAAGAAATAAACCTCGCTCTAAGGGTCACAACCCGTCTTCTTCTACACAAATTTGTCACAGTCTTAAGGGCATACCTTATGAACTAAACATGCTAGGAAATTGTCCTGACTAGGGCATTATACTTATGTACTTCTAATTGTTGTAGAACAAACCCTATCCACACATAGAAAAAACACAACTCTTGCCTCCATAAGGGACTCGACCTAGCTCATATGGATCCATAGATTCTGGCCATTTCTTTGATAGAATCTTGACATGAACTTCAGATCTCAACGTCGACCCTCAAACTAGGGTTAAATCAATCAATATTGTGCCTGCTTCGACTTCTGTTATGGCTCTAAATTACAGTGCAAGCCCTCCTCCATTTATGTTGTTCTTTATCACAGACCTTGCCGCCTACTAACCACCACAAGGCAATATGGTATCAACCCTCTCTTCTATTTCATGTAGAAAATCTAACCAATGGGATTCAATCTAATCTTGTAATGTACTAAAACAAGATACTAAATCCTTCCTACAATTTGTGGAAACAAAACACGATTGCACAATCACATATAAGTAAGAGAAACAAGTTATCAATCGCACAACACTAAATGTATCTGGGGAAGCAACCGCTCAAAACCCTCTATCTCTATTTTGTATTAAGTCGAGGAATCATGAAACAATACAATGCTTAATCTCTCTTGATATTCTCCAGCACTCTGCTAATTGTCTCCTGTTGATCTAGGAAAAATCGGTCTAATACTTAGTCAATTCTCAGCCTGCCTTTCTCACGCAATTCCTATGGAATTATCTCCATATTAGTTAGGAAAATCGACCTTCCTTGATTGTGCAATCCATCATGGCATCCTAATGACTTTATAATTGCATATGGGAAATTTTCTATAAATACAACTGATAGTTATGCTTCTCTTAACTGTGTTACAATAAGGATGAAGGGTCTTTTTTATTATTTAAAAATAATATAAAACCCTAAACAACCAAAACTCTAACCCGAGGAGATGTAACACCAAGATTTTATGGGCCCCGTTGGGGTTAGTTGGGCAGCCAACTTTCTGGGGGTCGTAACTTGGTCATATGATCTTCGTTTGACACACATGATACCTCGTTAGAAAGATCTCTCTGAGGACTACAACTACTAATGCAAATTCTAAGAAATCGCCAAACCTTTCATGCCCAAAAAATGTCGCTTGGGGCCTCAAAACGGCTCCGGAAGTTCAGGACCCGAAAAACTAACAAAAATAGTAAATTGTGCTATAATTAAGGAAACTGGAAAACTGAAAGAGACAATGGCGAGGGCCCAAGTGGAATAGGCAGGTGGCCACTAATATCCACCTCGATCACCTTAAATTGAATTTATTGAGCTAACTCAATCATCATGACTTAGCTAACTGACACAAGTTGTTATGAGACGAAATTACAATTTATTGTCCAATTTATTTAAGTGAAAAATAAATTAGACGCCTCACATTCCTCACTCCTGGTACATCAAAATTCCTCACTAGTGTGGGTGCATTTTTTTTTTGTCCTTTCTAGTTTCTAATTTCACTGTTTATTGTTGCAAATTTCAACACTCCCTCTCAGCAAGAAAGGAATTCAATATCTCCCCATCCGGTACCTTTGGAATGTTCTGCATGCTACACTTCTCTAGTGTTGTTTGCACCTGCAAATCCTGAAACTAAATAGCCTCCGAACAACTTACTCAGTATAATGCATCTGTCATCAGAGTCTTCTAACTGCTGCTAGCTACTACACCTGTCTAGTACTGGATTCTCTGCGCTGCTGCTGACATCTGCATCCGTGCCCTTTGAACTATTTATAACTCTTATTTGTAATCCATTATTTAACATCTGTCACTCTGATTTCTGTCTTGCTGACATCTGACTACATCAATCTAACTGATCCTTCCTACTACTATTGTACTGTGGACTCCTCGTAGCCAGGTTCGATCCATGAGACACACCATCTCAATGGAACTTGCCCAAATTTCTTATCTTGGGATTATGTCTACACATCACCCCACCTTACACCTCGACGTATGGATGCTCCTTCTTCCCATCTGGCTCAAAATTTCCCCCTCATGGAGGTCTTTTCTTGAGTGGACGCTTCCACTTAGTCTCCTCTCTGCTTCTCCAATTATGGCAGCTACTCCACAACCTTCTGAGACTGCTTCTCATGAGGATGCATGTTGAGAGGTAATTTATGCTCCCTCTAAACCACCAAGTCTCTAAATTATGCCTTTCTCCTCAAAGCTTTGCATGCATCTGGTACCTTAATTACATATAGGTTCTTGATTCGCGCACAATGTAATTGTCCCGACGTTACAAAAAGTTTCTAAAAAAAAGTTGATTTTAAATCGATGATATCTCCCTCATCCGAGCTCCTATTCGACCGATTTTTTTTCCCATTTGGGTAGATTTTCGCGAGGAATCCAAATATTCTATTTGTTTTTGAAAATTTTACACCAAATATTCAAATATTCTCTGCAAACTCGCCACCGAAAAAATTCCTGCTCTGATACCATGTAGAAAATCTAACCAACGAGATTCAATCTAATCTTGTAATCTACTAAAACAAGATATTGAATCCTTCCTACAATTTGCGGAAACAAAACACGATCGCACAATCACATATAAGTAAGAGAAATAAATTATCAAACGCACAACAACATGATGTATTTAGGGAAAGAAACTGCTCAAAACCCCTCTATCTCTATTGTGTATTAAGTCAAGTAATCATGAAACAATACATTAATGCTTAATCTCTCATGAGATTCTCCAGCACTATGTCAATTGTCTCCCGTTGATCTAGGCAAACTTGGTCTAGTACTTAGCCAATTCTCATCCTTACTTCAGCCTACCTTTCTCATGCAATTCCTAGGGAATTAACTCCTTATTAATTAGGAAAATCAGTCTTCCTTGATTGCGCAATCCATCATGGCATCCCAATGACTTTATATTTGCACATGGGAAATTTTCTCTGAATACAACTGATAGTTATGTTCCCTTTAACCTCTGTCTCAACTGGGTATTCCTCGAAACTGATATGCATGCAACTATTAATAGCAAATTATCAGTTATATGATTGATCACTCATTGTGAATTAAATCTAATTTAATTCACTAGACCTCTCACTAACTCATCACTCGGTTAGAACCAGTTAAACTGATTTTAACTCATTTAATCGAGTTAATTACACTTGCACCCCACTAATGCATCAACTTCAACTGGACCTCAAAAATATTAGAATCCCTCTAGATGCCTCATCTTAGACCCTCAAGTACTTGAATTTATTAAGCTAACTCAATCATCATGACTTAATTAACTGACACAAGTTGTTATGAGATGAAATTACAATTTATTGTCCAATTTATTTAAGGGAAAAATAAATTAGACGCCCCACATTCCTCACTCTTGGTACATCAAAATTCCTCACCAGTGTGGGTGCATTTTTTTTTTGTCCTTTCTGGTTTCCAATCTCACTGTTTCTTGTTGCAAATTTCAACATTTCAGAATTTTATGCGGCCTTCACACAAAGACACCATTGAAATCACATGCCCAGATTCTAATGAGAAACCTCTCTTAAGCTCGATCTGCTAGAAGAGAACCAACAATATGCCATCCTACTTCTTAGCGCAAACCAACCCTTAAGGTATGAAACATTCTTCTGAACCTCACATGATGATCTTGCTCTTGGAGGATGATCATGACCTCCCTTTAGCAACCCTTACTCAGCCCTCGTACTCGACTTACTTTAGGACTACATCTCTCTTCACCCCCTTGATGTGCCAGATAGTGGGAATACATGTCAAACATGCTAATATGTGCCAAGTGATAAGGCATGCCAAGATGTGCAAGGGTGTGTCAATGCGTGTCAGAGACTGTCAAGACAACAAAAGGGAGAAAAAAGTTAAACTACAAGGAAATTAACACATAAGAGGGTTAATAAGTCATCAATTTACCTTTTCCAAGAGGGGCATGCTAGGAACACCAACACTAGGTGCCAAGTGCAAAGTCTTAGTGCATTCTAAGTGCCAAGTATTCCTTTGTTGCTTCTCATCTACTTTCCAACAATTGATAATCACAAATAAATTTAATATTGAACCATGCCAAATCATACCAAGGCATCTCATCGTATTCCATACATGCTAAGACTTTCCAAGCGCCAATATGTGTCAGGGACTAGTGTTATGCATGTTATGAAGTGGAAGGGAATGTTAAAGAGTGCTAAGGTGTGCTAGAGAGTGATAATGCATGTTGATGAGTGTTAAGGATTACTAGGAAAAAACATTAAGGGAGCACTAGGCAAAAATTCATGGAAGTTAATGAATATGAGGAACGTGTGCCAGAGACTAGTGTTAATGAGTGTTAGTTGTCATGCCAAGGAGGGACTGACAAGGTATGCTAAGCATTGGTAAGGCATGCTAGGGAATATCAAGGTATGTCAAGAATTCCCAAAGTGTGCTTGGGAGTTCCAGGGTGTGCTAATTATATCATGTGCCAATTAATAGTGCCAAGATATGCCAATACATGGTAGGTGCTAAGGATGTGGTGCAGGGTGCCAAGGTATGTCAATATGTGTCAAGGCAACAAAAGGAAGAACCAATAAGAGGTTTAATAAGTCAAGACTTTATCTTTTTGAAAAGGGGCATGCTAGGAACACTAATAATAGGTCCCAATACATGCCAAGTGGCATTGTGTGCCAAGTGCTAATGTATGTCAATGCATTCAACCAAGGTGTTCTAGGGCATGCTAGGGACTATATGCAGCATGCCAACACATGCTAGGAGAGTTCCACGTTGTGCTAGCGCATGCCGCCATGTGCTTGGGCATCAGTGTCATCACGAGATGTACTTCTAGGTATAAAGATGTTCCAATACATGTGGGGTGCTAAGAAATTTTAGTGTGTGCCAAAGCATTAATTTAAGGCGTGCCCAGATTGGTGAGGATTGTTAGGTCTTTCTCATTAATAGAAATGTCAAAGCTTGATTATGTATTAAATAATATATTTCCTACACACAATAGTGGAACTTTATCTAAAGGGAATTTTCTAGATAATAAACTTAATATATATGAATTATGTACTCATAGGAAATCTCTATTCGACTAGTCATTACTTGAGGGAAATGATAAACACTAATTACTTCTAAAAAAATTGACTGACCCGAACCACTATGGCCTTGGACATATTATAAAAAATACTCCACAATAATGGTATTAAATCATTAACTTTTGACAAAAAATATATTAACAGGCACATAGCGTCATCAAAAACTCATTGGAATGATCAATGATGGCGAGCATTTTTTGACCGTCACCAAAAGTAACAAAAAGTGCATTGGTGAGGGTCATTAAAATTTCGTCACTAGAAGTGTCACCAAAGAGAGAATTAGTGATGGGCCTTTAACGACCCTCACCAAAAGTCTCACTAAAAATGTCTTTGGTGACAGACCAAAAAGGACCATCACTATATACACTTATAGTGACAGTTTTTTAATTATCAATGATGACGGACATTTTTTGACCGTCACCAAAAGTAACAAAAAGAGCATTGGTGAGGGTCATTAAAATTTTGTCACTAGAAGTGTCACCAAAGAGAGAATTAGTGAGGGGCCTTTAACAACGGTAAATGTCATCATATATTTATTTCCATTTGCAGAAGAAACATGCACGGGGTCACATAAATATGAATGAATAAGTTCAAGTTTTCTATCTGCTCTGGAATGTGAATCATGAAAGGCCTGTTTGCTACACTTTCCTAGAATACAAGCATCACATTGCTTAAGTTTCATAGGAATTGTAGGCAATCCAGTAACACCATTTTTCTTCAACAATCGAAGGTTGTCATAGTTGAAGTGTCCAAATATAGCATGCCATAAAAGACTTAATGGGAATGTACCTTCATCATGATGACAACTGAATGTAAATTTTTATGCATGGGAAGAGGGGCATTGGAGCGTTAGGAGTCTTCCTTATTCTATTCCCTCCATGACAAGTGAGTGATATGATGCTTTTCTGACTTCAACCTTTCCATCAAACATGTGAACGACCCCATGCTGCTCCATCCAATTTGTCAGTAAATTCTTCCAAAAATATTTTCTAGAAGTCATGTGACATTTTTCTCCTGAATTTAGAAACCAATCATTTTTGAAAGAAGTAAATGAAACATCAAACAAGTCTTCAGTTACTCCATTGTTACAATGTGCTAGAACATAATGAGTGGATTTAGGTGCTTTAAATTTATCTCTGTTATGAGTTTTACCTTTTTCTTGATTTATTTTTTGATCAATTTTATCCCAAGGCAACTTACATGTAGATTAATCATGCCAATCTTTATTGCAACATATGAAATGAAGATCATATTTTCTAGTTTGAGTTTTTCTATGCCCCCTTTCTCTAAAGTTCCTACTTCCTCTTCCTCTTCAGCCACCTGTTCTTATAGAAGAATCTTTAGCATGACTCTTCTCTCTATGAGTGTAACATATAGCCTCTTCAGAAGACAGAGGGTCTGTCATCTTTCCAAAAGCCTTCTCTCTTTCTGCCAAATTTTTCTCAAGGGAATCAAAGGTGATTTTCATGAGCTTTCCGCTTACTTGAAATGACTCAAGGTAATGTGAGTAAGTGGGATACAATGCCTTAACATAAGATATGAGAGGTATGTCAACTTCTACACCAGTATTCTTAATGTCATGCATAATAGATCTTACTTCGGATGATAATGCAGGAAGGTCATCATTTTTCAATTCAAGGTTGAACAAATAAATCATTAATTGAAAAATTTCAAGTTTTGAATGTGAGTCATAAAGTTCTTTAAATCTTTTCAAGGCTTAATAGGCATTTGAAAATAGTGTAATATGGAGACTCACCTCTTCATTTACTGAAGCTGCAATCAAGGCATAGGCCTTGCATTTCTTGTTTCCCAAATGGAGATTTCATTGTTTGAGGTGGGATTTGCTAGTAGATGGTCTCCTTCTCCTTCACAAATTCCTCTCCACAATTCATTAAAAATGAGAGTGTGCTTGATTTTATGATACCATTCAGGATATTTCTCCTTGTGAGAGAGAAAAAATCACATAATAGATATAAGAGAATGCATTCTTAAAAAAAAAAAAATCACTTTGCTATCACGTGTAAAAAAAAAACTGAATTTTGGTGTTAAGAAAAATTAAATTTTGCACTTGAATTTCTTTTTTGTGTACAAATTTAAAAAAAAAAAAATTCAAAGCGCGTATTTGGGAGAGGGATTATTTGAGGGAGGGTTGAAGTGGGGGAGGTATTACCTAAGGGAGGGCAGAAGTGGGGATGAAGGCAGGGTGCGAGCAAGAGGTTGTGGTGGGAGAGATAGCATGGGGATTCATAGAAAGGAGAGCCAATGGAGGCTGTGTAGGTGAGCAGTGGAAGGGTCTACGTGAAGTTGAGTTGAGTGAGTAAGGCCGATCTGAAATTTCGACGAAGGTTAGGGCAATGAGAGATCACGAAACTATTTTGAAAAAAATTATGTATCTGCAGAATTTGATAAGGAATAATGGGCATTAGACTGTATGACAGTGAAGGAGTAGTTCTTCTAGGTGCTAGAAGAGAGGTAGAGAGGGAGGTCTTCCAAGAAGGAGTTACAAGGGAAAGGATGCCATAGATATATTTGGCTCCAATACCATGTGAGACTAGGAGATAACTCCATAAATTATAATATGAATTAGATTGAGGGTGGGCATGTATTTATACATGGAGGTGAGACTATTGGGATTCATTTCCCAATGTCTCTTGTCCTTCCATATTTCCTATTTTACAATAATATACAATCTCACCCAATCCCTTAGGATTATGTGTCAGCATAATGGGCCAACGAACTTTGAAAATTAGATAATGGTTATTGGAATAGGTTATGGTCTAGTGGGATAATTATATTTCGAGTTCAGCCTCTTGGGAGGATGCCAAGGATATGGGTCACCATTTTACTTACCTATTCCAACAACTTTGGGATAAATTCTATTATTAAGAAGGGGTGTAGGTAGTGCCCAACTCTAGTTTACTGACAGTGATATGACATTAACATTTATTTAGCCTTAACATCCACACTTCATTCTTTGAGGACCTTAGGTTGAGGATCTATTGTGCTATTCAACAACCCCCATTATTTCAGTATAGTTACCTTAGAAAAATAATGGGGTTCGTTTTAAAAAATTTAGAGCAGAGAAAATAAGACCCTTAAGTGATTAATTCAAATAGAAATAGGAATGAAATGGGTTAAAAACATTGAGCTTCCATTCTAAATACACTTAAACAGATAATGTTAAGCAATCACAATATCGCATGAAATACATATGGCTCCTAAAAATCCACTCAACATAAATTGTGATGTGAAATACAAAAAAACACTTTAATAAAGGAAAAAGGAATTTTCTTGAACAAAATTCTGTGAGAAAGAAATCATGGCAACTGCAACCACCACGTTTTCAGTCACATTACATAGTTTTATACCAACAATCTTCAAACCATCCTCTACATTTCCCCATTGCAATATACTTTATTGCATTGCACTTTCTCTTCGTGATAAATCACTCCCTTTGTTCATTTCTACCGAATTTGTGATTGGGACATCACAATCGGCAAAAGGTAGTTGATCGACATTATAAAAGGGTTCACAGACGAATAACATCCATGATGCAAAAACATCTTGTTTAAATGCTAGAATGATTGTGTGAGAAGATCAACCCATACTTTCCATTAATGTCACAAATTAAACGGTTTTACAGCCCATGCTTTCGAAAAATGATTTCACTACAAGAGCATCGAATTTATGTATTATCTGCATGCCAAGTTTCATTTTCTTTTTATTTCCATTATTACAGTATTTTCTTATTTGTAAAACAAGATTTACTCTTTTATACTTACCATTCTTGATTTTTTGCAGATGATTCAAAATAAATAGAGATCTTTATAAATCTCGAAAGTTGTGAAGAAACCCAAGAAACCTATGGGACCCACAAATCCTACGGCTCTGGTTAGTGAAAGAATGTAAATGCTTCCTCTATTCGCAGACAAAACATGCGGGTCACAATGTGGTTCTTCCTCCTGGGAAGCAATGTGTGAGTTATTTGATGATGAGAAACCCCACAGGGTTGTGTGGAATCTATGACAGATGCTTCCCATTATTTAAAAGCTACTTTAGAGGAATTCACCAACTCCTTTCTACATCGAATTACTGCGCGCTACAAAATTTTACCATATATTGATATTGTATGTAGGGAAAATTTTAGGGGCTAATATTCACAGGTGTGTTAATTTTATATGCTTTTTACAAAAAAATATTTTCCAATTTCCATTTTTTTATAAAATGATTCACCCTAATTTTATTGTACACCATTATTTTACCTTAAAAATCACCAAAATATTATATTGACTAATATAAAATCATTACAAATATAAATATTTCTACAAAAATATCACCAAAAAAATTATAATTTTCATATTAGGGACTAGTAAGATTCACCAAGGTTTCTAAACATTAAGATAAACTTCCATCCTTCAAATTTTTTCTGATTGTAAGATGGATAATTGACAACATCAATATCGGGGAAAGAACTTTCCTAGCCTGCAAAGGAACAATGATAGGTTCTTTCAAATCTGAAGACTTGAATTCATTATATTATATTCCAGACCCGAAGAAGGTCTATGAAAAAGATTTTTTCACACAATTCGCTAAGGAGAATGAGCTGAAGACAAATCCTATAAAGCAATGGAGGAGAAACTGAAACAAACATAAAAATGATGATAAGTGTATGTATTCTAGTGACTACCTTGCTAGTCCCTATTTTTATATTGCCGCAATGATGTCTAGACTCTTTTATTAGCCTGATACCACCAAATTTTTAGTTGAATTGGTTCCCCTAATGGAAGAAGTCATAGATTCTTATATCATGGACTCGAGAACCATTTCGTCCAACAATATCGCCACCTAGATTCTATAATATAGAAAGAATCGTTCTATTTCATCCAAAATCTTTCCCCCATTTTACATGAGCGCTTATATTATGGATGATGTATGTTTTACCTCAGATTTTCTAACCAGGGGTTGGGAATGGACTACCTAGGACCCTCTCCCCATTCATGTATATCACAGTATTTTATGGGAGTCCAAATATGAAAACCATTTCTCTAAAATATGTCATGGAGTTATGCTCCCTTTATTTCAAGTTGTATCAATGAAAAATCCTCCAGGCTATCTAAGGAAGCTCAAGTTGACTTCTCCTCCCTTGGGAAATGGGTCGGTGAATAGTTTTTTACCAATGTGAGAGTTTTTGAGAGCTTGGCTCAGCCACTCCTTTTACCATTATATGTTCTGGATAACCTTCTCGCAAGAGAAATCACTTACCAAACCGTTGGTATTGGATTAACTAAATTTCTGAAGGAAACCAATAAATATTCATGGCCCTCTTTTCTGATTCATTGTGGTTTCTACGTGTTAGAAAACTATAAGAATGTAGGATTATAGGTCAATCAAATTTTATGTTTGCAATTGTTTACAATTTAAAAAAGACAATATGACCCAAATCAAGTTGCCAATGATTTCACCACTAAAGTAAAAATCATACCTTTTGGGCATGAAGAAGATGGTTTTGATGACCTCATTGAGCTATTCGACACTTATTCTGCAGTTGATAAGTTAGAAAAAACACCTTAATCGACAAAAAATGTCAAAGTTAAAGCAGTACAAAAACAAAAGATTGAAAGGAATTCCTTTAAAAATGCTAGAGGTATGCCAAACAATGACACAAAAAGAACATGAAGAAGATCAAATTCCTAAGCATACTAAATTCCATATCAAAATTGAAGATGATAAGTTGGTTGAATTTCAAACCAAGGATTTAGAGTTTCCAAGTAACTTGAATGATGTCTAGAATGAGTTTAGTAAACAAATCAAATGAGACCAAGAAGTGATGATTTCTTTTCATAAAAAAATAATTCAAATTCCTCAAAGAAAAATTCATAACTCATTTACTGTCGGGTCAGCTAACAAGTCAGTTAGCACATAACAAGTGGATTTCATCCCTGCCTACCCTACTTTAGGAATTGTATTGAAGATTGAGGAAATTACTCCTCTAGATATATTTTATCATCCCAAGCATAAATCCATCATCATTAGACAAAGAAAAAGGAGGATAACATAGCAATCTCAACTCCTTATCCCAGGAGTTGTTCCTATGGAGGTAGTTTGGAAATATTCACAAGCATATCCTTCTCAGGATCTAACTCGTTTGAACCAGTTCGCAGGATCCTATGCATATAATACTATAGATAAGGCCACTGAAGTTCAACAATAAATCAAATAAAAACATGAAGGAATCCTTCAATTAGAATATGAACTATGGTCAAAATGTCAATCAACAACTAGATGTACAAGTACTACAACTCGAAGAGAGCCTGGATAAATGAAAGTTGCAACACCAAAATGAAATTGGTGAAAATGATACTCAAATTTATCAATTGTGATTCACTGTTGATCAATTGAAAGACAAACCGAAAATAGATGAACTCAAGAAGGAAGCAGTAGAATTGAATACCGTGTTAGCACAAGAACAAGTTATTTTCTGTCAAAAGTTGTCAAGTATCATTAAATTATGTGAGAAAAGTGATTCACTGACGAATCATATAGTGGACCAAATAATAAACTTCGATGAGATCAACGACAAAGTGTCACAGTATGTCACTTGGTAAGATAGTACTTGTTATCACTCGGATTGATCCTAAGGCTCAAATAGGCAATCCTAAGGTAACCTCAAACCAATATTTGGATTTGGTATCTAGCCCTACCAAATAAGAGAGGGATCTCTCGATAGAATCACAGCGAAGAGAGCTGGACGAAAAGGATTTTAGGCTAGTTAAGGAAAACAAGGGATTTGGATTTTGATTTTAGGGTTGGGCTCATTGAATCAGAATTAGGTCAAGGGGATAGATTAGGGCCAGAAGGATGAAATTATAGTATTATTGATGGGGGAAGATAGGTAAAAGGTTTTAAACATTCAAAGAGTATTAAATGAGATGGAAAGACTCGTGAGGAGCAAAGGAAAAAATATGAAATGTATTTTCCTTAAACTGAAGAAATTAAACACATTATACTTAATTTCCCAAAATAGAGCATAACTAAAAATGAATTTTGTCTTTCAAACTTGAAAAAAAGTATATAAGAGATGTGAAATGTCTTATTAATTAGCAGTACATTCTAACAAATTAATCACAGAGAAGAAACAATGTTTAAAACTCGTACCATAGGGATCCCAAGAAAATAGGTCTAAATTTCTATTAATGTCCAAGCCAAAATGTTACTTGAGCAATGAAATCTCTTCCACTGATGCCAACCATTACAAAGACTGAAAAAATACACCTCATAGACTCAAAACCACTTGCTCTAATCCTAAGTGGTCACGTCCATGAGGTGAGGGAGTTTTTGCACCAAAAACTGAAATGACTGCTAAAGCCTAGGATGAGTAAAGTGACTCATTCCTAACTTTTAGAACATATACATTTGACTTTCAAAAAAGTAATTTACATAATGTATGTACGTTAGGTAAAAGGTAAAAAAATATAATTACAATGGTAACTTCTCATTTTCCCAAGTGAAAATTAAATCATAGGTTTAATTTCAAAATTTACTAAAACTAGTCAAACTGTGAATTTCTTGGTAAACGCGCAACGCCATGACAAATTATTTGACCTATTTTGCAAGCCACTTTTGAAGGCCTTCGCCTTATCCAAATTGAGCTCATGCTATCTCATTGGAAAACCTATTCTTTCTACTTTCCAGATATTCTTTCACTTTCCAAAATTGTGTCCATCTACCTTGTAAAAATCATATTTTCCCAAGACTCGTAAATGCCCAGTGCGAAGGTGAAAAAGAGGGCATAAACATGATTTTTTGATGGTTTTTGGCATTTTTGAGGGACCATTTTTGCTCCAAATATTCTAAAACGTTCTGAGGTTGATGTAATTATCATTAGGAACATGAATATGATGACCATTTTCCATTTTTATTGCCGAAAAAAAATCGCATCGCGAGTGGCGATGCGCATTTAGCACAATTTCTGCATGCTAAACTATCCCAAAAAATCAAAATTTGCAAAAAAGTGCCAAAATTGGAATTTTCTTTACACATCAAGGATTGGAGGCCTAGAGAGACACCTCAACAAGAATATTTAGCTTTTCCTTCTCCTTTGACTCAGTCAAAGCCTGAATCTTTGCTTGGGCACATTTGAGCTTGGGCCTTGCAATCCTGTTTCTCATGGCATAATGTTTCACCATCTTCCTCTCCATGTCATTGGCCTTATTTTCCTTTTATAACAAGTCCTCCATATTAAAATTGGCTCTCTCAAGCCAATAATATGTCTCTCCGTCAATCTCTATGGCAAGTATCTCACTTGGAGTAAGCTGCTCTGCCAATTCTGCCTCTTTCTACCTTTCTCGGGCTTAATCCCTCTTCATTTCAATGGTCCTCGGACTCTGTCTAGGAAGGTAATCTTCCTCTTGATCACTTTCATAAAATATTCCCAAGGTCTCATCCAGCAAGGCCTTGGCCTTTCCGGCCTCTTTCTGGGCTCTGTTTTTCCTGACCTCACTAATGTTCTGCTTTGTTCTTAGATGCTAATTCTCTATCTCAAGAAAGTTAATAACATTCTTTTCTCTACCAAGATTAGCTTGAAGCTCACTAATATTGGCATATTTTCCTCTGATCAATGCATTTTTTATCCTAACCTCATCCTCATCATCAAGGTCAATCAACTGAAACTCCTTCTCACTTTCATGTTTGTCCTCCTCCTCAACAGTGATAGGCTCTGTAGCCTTTTCCTTTCCCTTATCTGCCTTTTTTGCTGATGAAGAAGGCATGGCCCATTTCACATCAAGTGAAGCAAACACATGACTATGGCCTCTTTGATATGGAAAGGAAATGGCTCAATGTCAATCATTTTACTGTCAGTTGTCTCAATATCCCTTTCACTGCTTGATGCTCTAGTATCATGATATGATGGTGACGGTTTGTGGAAAGGTGATGTGGAAGGATCAACATGATCTGAATGGATATTAGTGAGAGGTTATGTATGAAAAATGGAATGTGATGGAGAAGTGGATACAGGAGGATGAGATGATGAAGGTGTATCCTTCTCATGATGGCCAGGTCGTGTAGTGAAAACCTCATTGGCAATGAAGGTATCCCATGAAATGGTTTTTTGATGAAGCTAATGTATGACCACCATTTTGATGACTGAATGATGAAAAAGGATCTGCATTTCCTGATTTTAATCCCTCTTTTGCACAATATAATCCATATTATCAATGCTACGGAAAATATAATAAGTTAAATGTAGCATTCTAACTCTAGTAAAATGCATAAGAAGACATATATGGTATGAATAGATGCGGGAAACCCTTCCCTCACAAGTGAAATACTTCTTTGTTATCCTCATCATGGGCACATACAGGTCAAGGAGATGAGAAAAATGGAAAATGGACTTGTTGTGATATTTATACCTGGGTTTGAGGTATGGTTCAAAATAAATCATGTCCAAGTTTGCTTATTTAAACCACCTCTCTCCCACACTAGGTACCCCTGTAGCAGCTGCAATGGAATTGGTGGACATATCAAAAGTTACCCTAGCAAGATTAACCTTCTTGCCATGTACATTGATAATGAACAATATTTTTAATTCCGGGTGATTTTGGACTTGCCGCACTCTCTCACAAAACTCAAACCAACCGACATGTTTAAAGAAAGAAATAGTGAGAGGAGAGGCCATGAGTTCGCTTGTGGTGATAGGTTCAATTCTGTTTATTTTCCCTTCCTTGTGGTCATTTCTCCTTGACATTTTTGCCTCACCAAAAATTCCACTGTCTTCTTCCTCTGACATCTTCAAATTTTGATTTGGAAACCCTAGGGTGCAAGTGAAATGAGATGAGAGGAAGGGGATGAGATGGTTAACTTGAAAGGTGGAGGAAATAAATATGAGTGAAGGGAATGAGTGAAATGGATTATGTGTAGGGACAAGCTAGATGAACGCTAGATCAATGAAAACCCTAAATCAATGTAAGTACCCTTTTTATGACTGGAATTTCTTTCAGGAGGATGAAACAATGGTAAAAAATGTGATCACAAACTTGTAATTAGGGTTTCCTTAGGTTTCCACTTTCAATTTCATTTAAGAATGACCAAATATATTTAAAACATGGCTAAAATGTGTACTTACTTCTTTGAGGACTATTTTGAGAACTTTGGTAAAAATTTGGAGAAGTTTTAAACATGTTTAGGCAGGTAGAAGACTCAGGAACCTTCTTTGCCTAGGCGTGTAGCGCGACTGGTAAGCCAACAACGCTTCTATAAATGTGCATCACCAAGCTCCAGTTGCACAGCACCTTCAGAAATTGGGTTAAGGATTTCAGGCAAGGGCGTAGTGCGAAATTACAGGTGCGTAGCGCTGGTGAAAACGCGCAACCCCAAGTGCTGAACACGCAGTGCCAAAGAAACTTAGCAGAATTCCACTCAAACACTCACAATTTTTCCTTTTCTGAATTCTTCTGATGTTTTTAGAGGAAACAATGACTCTTTTGAAGTGTTTTATGGGATTTTATAGGCATATGGATTTAATTTAGCTTTGAATATCCACTTTTCTAATGTTTGAAGTCTTCTTCCTTTTCTCACTGATACTCTTTGAGAATTTTTGCTTTGCATGTTGCTGAAGTCATGAAGTTTGATTTTATTTTTCTCATTGAGGCTTGACATGTTCACTTTGATAGCTTTGAGATGAAATTATTACATTTAGTAGCATAAAATTATATTTTAGAAAAGAAAATAAATTACATAAGTGACTTTTTATCAAAATGACAATTTTGTTAAAAAAGTCCTAAAATTGAAAAGACAATCCTTAAAACATAATGAAGCCATGATGATGATCATAATAAATACCTTTCATATATGTGTGCTGACCTCATTGGAATGAAGGAAAAACCTTGAAAAATGAAAAACCCTAATGACCTAATGAAACTACTTTTTTGACCTAATTTTGAATGAAATTTTGATTTAAAGACCTTCAAGTAAAATAGAGCATTTCATAGGTGTTCTTATACTCAAAGGGACATGGGAATGAATCAAAAATATGATATTGGAGGGAGAAAAAATTTATTTGAAAAGGGACAACCACCAACAGAGCAATTTATTTCATGACCTAACAGAATGATAAAAAAATTATTCGGTATGAGACACATAAGATGCACATGCAAATGTGTTTTGATCCCTAGTGGAAGTATACCAATACTGACACTAAAATTGGCCTTATTGCGGATGGAAGCTCCTTGGAGGTGTCAAGAACACCGTAGACCAAGTGCCTAACCATTGGGTAAATACGGTCAACCATTGGGTAAATACGGTCAAACAATCCAAAATATTGTAGATTATTCAAACTAACTCAAAAACTATTTAAAAGAACTAGAAAATGACTCAAAAAACGACTTTGACACTAACTCAAACTGACTCCAAAACTCTGAAAAAAACATAAAATCAACAAGCTTTATAGCCTTCACTCTGGGCCCCAAGCCTAGATGATATTCTACCCCAAACTTTGCAGAAAATATAAATTGGTATGTACAATGAAAGTGATCTCAAAAACTACATTAGAAATAATAATGTTTTAGGAGCCTACGATTGACTGGTCCTCCTGAACATTCCTCTCCATTCATCTCCTGTAGATAATAGGCATTATGTCCTCGATAAGCTAAGATCTTATAGGGTCCCTTCCAAATATTTTAAAACTTCCCATGCTTACCTTTATCTTCATTTCTTGCATCCCATCTCAGCACTACATCCTCCAGTTGAAATTTATCTTCTTTGGTTTTCCAATCATAAATCTTCTTAATTCTCTCCTGAAGCATAGAAGTAGTCTGATAAAATTCCTCTCTTGTTTACTAAAGGTGAATTATTTGATTGATTCGATGTTGCATATCATCTTCTTCACTATCTTCCTCCTGCAATAATCTCATAACCGGAACTGCAACTCATGTAGGAAACACTGTATTTGTACCATAAACTAGCTCAAAAGGTGACATACCTATTGAATTATTTTTTCTCACTCGTTCTGCCTACAAAGCATTAATAAGCTTCAGATGCCAATTTTTCTTGTTCTCCTCTAAAATTTTCTTGATGATATTCACTAAATATTTGTTAGAGGATTCAACTAGTCCATTGCCCTGTGGATAATATGCAGTGGAATGACCCAATTTGATATTATACTTATGAAAAAACTCAACCTTATTATTTGAAATAAATGATGCAACATTATCTGTAATAATCTTGTGAGGAAAACCAAAACAAGACAAAATATTAGATTCTATAATTTGAATGATTACCGTGTTCATAGCTTGCCTTGTAGGAATAACCTTGATCCACTTGGTCAAGTAGTCGGTAGCTATTAGAATCCATTTGTGTTGTGCCAATGATGTGGGATGAATTTCCTTAATAAAATCAAGTCCACACTGTTGAAAAGGAGCATTTAATACAATAGGTTTCAACGGAAGATGAAGGATTTTCCTTTTTCCCTGAAAAACTTGGCATTCATGACAATTTGTGACTGTTTTACGCAAATTAGAAAATGAAGTTAGCCAATAATACCATGCTCTCAACACTTTGTTAGATGTTGTTTTCCAAAAACAATTACCTCCACAATATCCCCTATGAAATTCATCCATTACCTCCTTAGCTTCATCTTCAACCAAACAATTCAAAAGAATACCTCTTGGATATTTCCAATAAAGGGCACTTCCTAGAATGTAGTATTTAGTAGATTTCAATTTTAAATACCTACCCTAACTTTTTGACACTCCAGGAGGAGGATTTAAGTGCTGAAGACCATATACTATATCAGAATACCATGGTGAAGTAAGAAACATTTCAGATACATGTATTAGAGTGCCATCTTCTTCATTATCTGACATTGCTCCAATAAGGTTTATGTCAAAAGCATACAAATTGGATTCAACCATCAGTTTGGCTAACCCCTATCCCTTGATCACTTTGGTAGGCCTAATATCAAGATCATACTCTAGAATAGCTACTATCCACCTACCTCTCCGACCTTCAGGATCAGCCAGTGTGATAATTTGTTTCATCGTGGCATTTGGAGCATAGGCAATAATGTGTGAATGTAGAATATAGATATGGAAATATTTCAAAGCTTTGATTAGGGCCAAAGCTTGTTTCTCAATAATGTTATAGCAAAGAGAAACATCTCTAATAGCTCGATTGAATAAAGAAATAGGTTGTTCAACCTGATCTCTCTTTTGCATTAAAACTACAACCAAAGTATGATCCAATTCAAATGAAAATATAATGCAATCACTAGTATAATCTAGACTAACCAAAACAGGGGTTGTGCTTAAAGCAAGTTTTACCAAGTTGAATGACTTCATAGTATCGGTGGACCATTTTAAATTGTTTTTCTTCTTTAAAATATTAGACATTTCTCTCAAATTCTCAACTAAATTAGGGACAAATATACGTAATAAGTTCATCTTACCATTGAAATCCTTTATCTCTTTTTTGTTCCGTGGAAAGTCTATTTTATGAATACCTTGTACTCTGGAAGGATCAATGCGAATGCCATATTTGGAAATTATATGACCAAGCAGTTTTCCTTCCTCCAAGGAAAAAAAACTCTCCTTCGAATTTAATGAAATCTCAAACTCCCTGCATTTCTGAAAAACAATTCTTAAATGATACAAATGTTGATCATCAGTAGCAGAAAACAATGTCAAATCATCAAGATACACTACTAAGAAAACATCCTTCTCATTAGCAAAGGATATATGCATCGCCCACTGAAAAGTATCCCCTGCATTCTTGAGTCTGAACAGTAATTTAACATACTGAAAATTTCCCCAAGGTGTTGTGAAAGAAAAATTTGATTATAACCTGAATGACCATAAAGTAGTGACATCTATGATGCTCTAAAAACATTTTGCTGAACATGGTCCATCTTTGGAAGGGGTTAATTATCCTTTAAAGATAATTTATTCAAATTCTATAAATCTATGCATGACCTTATCTCTCCAGTATTTTTCCTTACTGGCACCAAATTTGAAATCCAATCAAAAAACTTAATTGGAACAATAATACCTGATTTATATAATCAGTTTACCTCTTTTTCGATGGATGGCAACAATATTGGGTTTATCTTTCTCAACTTTTTCTTGAAGGGTTTCTGATCAGGTTTGATGGGAATAGTGTGCTGAATAATATTCTTATCATAAACCTTCAAATATGCATAATCCCATGCAAAAATATTAGAAAATTTAGACAAAAATTTAATGTACTTATCTTTCGCCTTGGGAGACAATGTCTTAGACAACTTAACCATATTGGGCTTGGCTGCTATTCGAATGTTCACATCTTCTACTCCTTTTTCTGTAGGAGTCAATGTTGGTTTCTTTGCCACATCATCCTGATCGAACATATCTTCTAAAGGTATCGGACCTCTAGGAATGACATTGTCTTTCAACTGCAAAATATTCATATGACGGGGTTATATATCTTTATCATAAACATCACAAACATCATCAATAAAATCATCTTTGAAATTTAATTCATTATGCAAAAATCTATTTATTTCTTTTTCATCCCAAAAAAATTTCCATTACATTAAATTTTCTGGAATAATAGGTCTATATTTGATATGAATTTCAAATTTATTATTGGAGTCCATTGGAATTTTAAGATTACTTGCTATTGTAGCAAGAGAATCTGCAATGATGTTCTGAGCTCTTAGTATTGTTGTTAATGTATACTTAGGAAAAAAATTTAGGACATCCAAGACTGCATTTCTATAAGCTCTCATCCATGGATGCTTGGCTTGATACTCTCCTTTCACCTTCTTTATGAGAAGCTCAGAATCACCATAAATAGAAATTCGCTTTGCACCAAGTTTCTTCAAAATTTTAAGACCTATAATCAAGGCTTCATACTCTGCTTCATTATTAGAAAAATCAAAAGCCAATTTATAAGACCATTCTCTAACACTAGCTAGAGTTCCACTTGACTTACCAACTAGACTTTGGATCCAAATACCAATACCTGGACCTTCCTTACCCAATGCACCATCAAAGTCCATGCTCCATAAACCCTTTTCATATTCTAGATACTGAAACTCAACTTTGGGTTTTGTTTTACTTGGGAGAGTCACTTCATTTTGCTAGTTGTTTTTCTATTCTGTACTGATTTTTTGTTCTTAAAGAGGATGCTCGAAAGAAATCACCACTTCAAAGGTCATCACTTCTGAAATCACCACTTCTTTTTCTCTATCCAAAAATTTTCTAAAATTTTCTGAAACTTTTGGAATATCTTTTTCTATTTCTAAGTGATTATTTACATCATTCAAATCACCGTCATTATAAAAAATAAAAGATTCAAGATTCGTATGTACAGCCTGTATCGGATGATTGATAGGCTTCTCCTTACTAGTAATCATATACTTGATTTTATTTTTCAATACAATTTCCTCAATTTCCTAAAAATAGGAATATTAGCATAAAAAAAATGAAGTTGTAAAGTACCTTTGAGTTTGGCTCCCCATGATCTAGATTGTAGCATTCCAAAACGAGGTGGTATATCAGCCACCACCACATCCATCAAAATATTTCTAGATGGAATCTGATCTAAGGAAACCACTAAATCTTTAATGAGACCAATGCAATGAACTCTACCAGAATCAAATGAGTACAAATCATGATAAGGTCAGGTGATATCAATGCCTAACTTTTCCATAATAGCCTTAGGCATCAAATTGTGAGAGGCACTAGAATCAAGCATAGTATTTTGAAATATGTACTCATGCAATCTAAGGCTTAAATAAAAAGGATGAACTTCACTCTCTCCTAATTTACCATCTATAGCTGGACCAAAAATGAGCTCGGGATGGTCATCTTCAACATTAACCATATTAGACAAAGGATCAACCAGCAACATTTTGGACACCTGATCTCTATAATGATTATTCTTTACTAACTCTGTCAAAGGAATGGAAACTTTCGATTTAGCTATTTCATTTTCTAAATTAAAGGTTGTGATTTTATCTACCTCTTTGACAACAATATCTCTTCTAACATTCATATCCATTGTCACAGTTTCCTTCTTTTGAGTATCTTTCTCTTTAGTAGCTTAGCTTGTTGATGCTTGATTGATGTTTCTATGATTATGATCTACAGGCTCTTTACCCTTTTTCTGAAGATCATTCTTTGATTGGACTTCTTTCCTTTTTTGAATAGGATTGAAAGGTACATATTTTCTCCTCAAAGAATATTGTTTCTGTTGTGCACTCAAAGCATTCGTATATCCACGCTCATAATCATCTGACTCAATTGCTAAATCATCATCATTTTACAAGATATAGTCTTCATCTTTTGGAGAGTCCAGATTTTCAGTATACTCGTCATCTTCAGTCAAGAACATGGGTAACCCATCTGCTGTAAATAAATGATTTGTTTCAATCACTGGATATTCATCTTCTTTTGCTTCCTCTCCTTGGACATAATTCTGCTGCAATGGGGTCCTTATCTTTTGTTGTTGTTGTGCTGTTTGGTCAAGTGATTTCTACTCTCTTTGTCTGATTCTCAATTGCTACTGTTGACCTCTGAGATTCTGAATCTGTGGTTCAGGTGTCTCTGAAATAGATAATCGGTCAACTATATTCTCCATAGTCCAGAGTAATAAATCCATTTTTTAATCAGAAGTAGATGTCTCTTCTTTGATAGTCACTCTCTTTTATGATCTCATCCTTTCTCTCTTGGCCAACAAATTTGATTCCACACTTACAACATTCTTCAGCATGTCTGTTAAAGTTGTAGGATTACGTTCACGCAACTGATATGCCATATCATCATCAAATACATATGGGAATTTGACCAATACCATACCCTCTGGTGGTTTCATATGTATTGGAAGGGCATTGTACACTGCATTAAATCTCACACAATAATATCGAACAGACTCACCAACATTCCTTTTCATGTTCTTGTATTCAGACAGGATTTGAAGAGGATTCTTCTTTTGTTCCCATCTTTCTACAAATTGATTATTTAAAACTGCTAGGGTGTCAATAGTGGCTGGAGGTAGAGCTCTAAACCATTTTCTTACTTCTCCTCCCAAGATTTTTGCAAGTAGCCTCATCTTCACACCCTCTATATCAACTTCATGCTGATCGAAAAATTCATTCATCTTATATACATGTTTTTTAGTTGTTATATGTTGAGTATCATCAAACAAGGGGATTTTGGTTTGATAATCTGTGGGCATCTAACCTGGATTTTAAGGGAGAACAAGGGGAGCATATCTTGCAGCCATGACTAGAGGTGGAGGTGGAGGATGAACAATAGGAATAATAGGGATAACAGGGATTTGGATGCCTGAGGTGATCAAAGGAAGACTTATCCATGACTGAGTAGTATGAACAACAGATGAGGAGGAAGGAGGGGGAAGAGGGATATTCTGAGTAACAATAGATGAAGTGATGGAAGAAGAATCTAAGATATGAGGTCTACTTGCTAGCCAAGTACTTACTTGTGAAGAGTAGTTCTGTAAATCTTTAAGAGATTGTAAAAATTGTGTTGTTGATTGAAACCCTAATTGAGAGTGTGAAAATGGATCTTCGACAGGATTATGGAAAGAAATGGAGGAATCAAAAACTGTCTCATCAATCCAACTCAGATATTTACTCTGGAATAAAGTAAGCTCAAAATTTACATCAAATTCAATATCTTGCAAATTTTTTAAACCTTCGGGAAATGAATAAGCTCTGGGAATGGAACTTCTTTCCGATTGATGTTCGGCTGAACTAGAAGTCTAAAAAAAAACTTTACCTTTTCTTCCAACGCTCTAAGGCTCACTAAGAATGGTGGGAGGATTCGGATCGAGATTGGATCTGGTGTATCTTCGGGAAGCCAGTATGTCCAATTTCAAAAACCAATATGCACTTTACAAATTTTTCAATTTAGCCTTTGAATAAACTCTAAAACTTATCATCCAAAAGTTAAAGAATTTCAATGAAATTTAGTACTGGGGTTGATCTGATCTTACTCTTTTCTTCCCTAGTGGATTCGCCAAAATGTTATCACTCGAATTGATCCTAAGGCTGCAATAGGCAATCCTGAGGTAACCTCCAACCAATATTTTGATTTAATATCTAGCCCTACCAAATCAAAGAGGGATCTCTCGATATAATCACAGCCAAGACGGCTGGATGGAAAGGATTTTAGGTTTAAGGAAAACAAGGGATTTTGATTTTGATTTTAGGGTTGGGCTCACTGAATCTAAATTAGGTCAAGGGGATAGATCAAGGCCAGAAGGATGAAATTGAAGTCTTATTGATGGGGAAATATAGGTAAAAGGTTTTAAACATTAAAAGGGTATTAAATGAAATGGAAAGACTAGTGAGGAGCTAAGGAAAGCATATGAAATGTATTTTCCTTAAACGGAAGAAATTAAACACACTATACTTAATTTCTCAAAACAGAGCATAACTAAATATGAATTATGTCTTTCAAAATTGAAATCAAGTATATAAGAGATGTGAAATGGCTTATGAATTAACAATAATTACTAAAAAATCAATCACAGAGAATAAACAATGTTTAAAACTCATACCATAGTGATCCCAAGAAAACAATTGTAAATTTCCATTAATGTCCAAGCCAGAATGTTACTTGAGCAATGCAATCTCTTACATTGATGCCAACCATTAAAAAGACTGAAAAATTACACCTTATAGAGTAAAAACCACTTCCTTTCATCCTCAGGGCTCGAATCCATGAGGTGAGGGGGTTGTTGCACCAAAAAATGAATTGACTGCTAAAGCCTAGGATGAGGAAAGTGACTCATTCCTAACTTTTAGAACAAATACATTTGACTTTCAAAATAATAATTTACCTAATGTATCTATCTTAGGTAAAAGGTAAAACATGATAATTACAATGGTAACTTCTCATTTACCAAAGTGAAAATTAAATCAGAGGCGAAATTTCAAAGTTTACTGAAACTAGTGAAACTGTGAATTTCTTGGTAAATGCACATCATCATGACATAAAATTTGACCTGTTTTGCAAGCTACTTTTGGAGGCATCCCCCTTGTCAAAATTGAGCTCATGATATCTCATTAGAAAGCCTATCCTGTCTGCTTTCTAGATATTCTTTTACTTTCCAAAATGGTGTCTATCCACCCTATCAAAATCGTATTTTCGAAAGACTGGTAAACGCGCAGCGCGAAGGTGAAAAGGAGGGAAAAAAACATGATGTTTTGATTGTTTTTGGCCTTTTTGAGGAACCAAAGTTTCTACAAATCTTCTGAAACTTTATGAGGTTGGTTTAATTTTCATTAGAAACATGAATATTTTGACCATTTTCCATTTTGATGGCCCAAAAAGGAGCACACCTCCAGTGGCGCTGCACGTTTAGCACAAGTTTGCATGCCAAACTGTCCCAAAAAATAAAAATTTGTACAAAAGTGACAAAATTGGAATTTTCTTTGCTGATCAAGGATTGGAGGCCATCTTCCTCTAAATTTCATTTTCCTTGTTTTCCTTCTCTAACATTCCCTGGAGATGCAAATTGAATCTCTCAAGCTAAGACTCTCTGTCTCCGTCAATATCTATGGCAAGTAGCTCACTTGGAGTAAGTTGCTCCGCTAATTCTACCTCTTTCTACCTTTCTCGAGCTAAGGCCCTCTTCAGTCCAATAGTCCTTGTTCTCTGTTTAGGAAGCTGATCTTTCTCATCATCACTGTCATCAAATCTTCCAAAGGTCTCATCCACCAAGGCATTGGCCTTTTCGGCCTCTTTTTGAGCTCTGATTTTCCTGACATCACTGATGGTCTGATTTTTCCATAGCTGCTGATTTTGTATCTCAATAAATTTAATCACATTATTTGATCTACTAAAATTATCTTGAAGCTCACTAATATTGGAATATTTCCCTCTTATCAATGCATTTGTGATCCAAACCTCATCCTCATCATCAAGGTCAATCAACTGAAACTCCTGCTCAGTTTCATGTTTGTCCTCCTCCTCAATAGTGATGGGCTCTGTAGCCTTTTCCTTTCCTTTATCTACCTGTTTTGCTGATGAAGAAGGCATGGACCCTTTCACATCAAGTGAAGAAAACACATGCATGTGGCCTCTCTGATATGTGAAAGCAAATGGCTCAATGTTAATTATTTTAGTGCTAGCTGTCTCAATGTCCCTTTCACTGCTTGATGCTCTGGTATCATGATATGATGGTGAAGGATTGTGGAAATTTGATACGGAAGGATCAACATGAGGTGAATGTATATGAGTGGGAGGTGATGTATGAAAAGCGAGATGTAATGGAGAAGTGGATATGGGAGGATGATATGATGAAGGTATATCATGCTCATGATGGCCATGTGGTGTAGTGAAAACCTCATTGGCAATGAAGGTATCCCATGAAATTATTTTATACTGAAGCTGAAGAATTACCACCATTTTGATGAGTGAATGATGAAATAGGCTCTACATTTGCTGATTGTAATACCTCTTTTTCACAATGTAAGCCATCTTGTCAATGCTACGGAAAAGATAATAAGGAAAATGTAGCATTCTAACTCTAGTGAAATGCATAAGAAGATGGATATGTTATGAATAGAGGTGGGAAAAACTTCCCTCACAAGTGAAATAAATCATTATTATCCTCATCATGGGCACATAACAGTTAAGGAGATGAGAAAAAGTGAAAATGGAATTTTTGCGATCTTTATACCTAGGTTTGATGTATGGTTCAAAATAACTCATGTCCAAGTTTTCTTGTTTAAACCACCTCTCTCCCACACTAGGTATCCATGTAGCAGTTTCAATGGAATTGGTGGGCATCTCAAAAGTTACCACAACAAGATTAACCTGCTTGTCATGTAGATTGATAATGAGCAGTCTTGTTAATTACGGGTGATTTTGGACTTGCTACACTCTCTCACAAAACTCAAACAAACCTACATGTTTAAAGCAAGAAACAGTGAGAGGAGAGGTCATGCGTTCCCTTATGTTGATAGGTTAAAATATATTTATTTTCCCTCCCTTGTGGTCATTTCTCTTTGGCATTTGTGCTTAAACAACAATGCCACTGTCTTCTTCCTCTCACATCTTCAAATTTTGATTTGGAAACCCTAGGGTGCAAGTGAAATGAGATGAGGGGAAGGGGATGATATGGGTAACTTAAAAGGTGAAGGGAATGAGTGAAAAGGAATGTGTGTGGGGACAAGCTAGATGAATCTTAGATGGATGAAAACCCTAAATCAATGTAATTACCCTGTTTATTACTAACATTTCTTTTAGGAGGATGAAACAAGGGTAAAAAATGTGATCAAAAACTTGTAATTAGGGTTTCCTTAGGTTTCCACTTTAAATTTCATTTAAGAATGAGAAAATAGATTTAAAACATTGTTTAAATGTATACTTACCTCCTTGAGGACTGTTTTGAGAATTTTGGTAAAACTTTGGAGAAGTTTTAAACTTTTTCGTGTAGCTATAAGACTTAGGAACATTCTCTGGCTAGGAGCGCAGCGCCACTGGTAAGCCCGTAGTGCCTTTGCAAACACACAGCGCAAAGCTCGAAAAACACAATGCCTTTAAAATATTGCGTTAAGGATTTCAGGAAAGGGCATCATGCCAAATTCCAGGCGCGCAGCGCTGGTGCAAAGGCGTAGCGCCAAGTGCTGAATGCACAACGCCAAGGAAACTTAGCAGAATTTCACTCAAACACTCACAATTTTTTCCTGTGCTGAATATTTCTGATGTTTTGAGAGGAAAAAATGACTCTTTTGAAGTGTTTGATGGGCTTTTATAGGCATGTGGATTTAATTTAGCTTTGAATATCCACTTTTCTAATGTTTGAAGTCCTCTTCCTTTTCTCACTAATACTCTTTGACTGTTTTTACTTTGCAGGTTGCTGAAGTCATGGAGTTGGATTTTCTTTTTCTCACTGAGGCTTGAACTGTTCAATTTGATGCTTTTGGATGAAATTATTACATATAGTAGCACAAAATTACATTTGAAAAAATAAAATATATTACATAAGTGACTTTTTATCAAAATGACAATTTTGATAAAAACAAGGCTTGAAATTGAAAATACAATCCTTAAAAAATAATAAAACCATCATGATGATCATCATAAATACCTCTCATATATGTGTGATGACCTCATTGGAATTAAGGAAAGACCTTGAAAAATTAAAAACCCTAATGACCTAATGAAATTGCTTTTTTGACCTAATTTTGAATGAAATTTTGATTTAAAGACCTTGAAGTAAAACATAGAATTTCATAGGTGTTCTTATGCTCAAAGGGACATGGGAATGATTCAGAAATATGATCTTGGAGGGAGAAAAAGTTTATTTTAAAAGGGACAACCACCAACGGAGAAATTTATTTCATGACATAACAAATTCATAAAAAAATTATTCGGTATGAGACACCTAAGATGCACATGAAAATGTGTTTTGATCCATGGTGGAAGTATACCAATACTGACACTAACACTACTGATGGATGAAAGGCTAATATTCCTAGGATTAAGGATTCCAAAAAGGAATTTTATTTACTTATTGGGACATATAATTGAAACAAGTTAGAAGGGCCATTTACAGATCTAGAGATGTTGCTAATAATATTATTGAAACTATCAGCCAAAATCTCATTGCTGCTAAAATTATTAACCGATGCCCTCATGGTTCTATTTATATTGTTAAATATTTGATAAGGCAATGGTAGGAAATGTCCAAGGTAAAAGAGGAAAGCATCAAAAAATTGGAAAACCTAGACTAGGAAAAGTATTGGAAATATTTGGTAAAGCCACATAGCCAATGGCTCATATTGTGTTATCTAATAGATACTTCTTCCTATGTGATGCCTCGGCTTTTAGATGTGGTTTATACAATACAATTGCACATCAGGCCAGGCCAAGCTCTTGACGTTCAACCTATGCTCAAAATCCTTCAACTGAAGGAACAAATGGCTGATGGGATAACAATGCAATATTCAAGCAAGTCACCCCACTAATTGTTTTTTGTTTTTATTTTCACTTAGTTTAAGGAGAGTTGTTTAAAACTTGTCATCTTTTATTGTAATTACTATTTTTAAACTCTCTATATTATTATATAAACCCCTTCATGTCTTTTTAGAAGGGGTCCTCAAATTTTGAAAGGAAGAATTTGCAGAAGTCACACATTTTACTCTTAAAGTTTACTTAATAGAAAAGGTTGGACCAAATATTGTTTTTCAAATGAGCAGAGTTAGCGTATACATGGTATTTTTATCTTTATGTTAATTTTATATTCCAATTGAGAAATAGTAGATTTTTCTTATGGTGTTTTGGTTTATGTATATTTTTTAAAACAATCAAGCATTAATTCACTTTTGGACATGTTTGATGGCCATATTTTCGGTACGTATTCAATACATGCAGTAAATAGATGTGATATATACTTACTCAATTCATTAATTAACTATTTAATTAATTCAATTATTTTAAATTGTTTTCATATCTCTAAGTTTTTGTATAATATTTATTTTCATTTGTTGAAAGATCATCTTCCTAAATTGTACATAAAGATAATTCATCCCGGGATATATATAGATAGGTATATTTAGTTACTTCAAGCTTGTTATCACCCCCATCTATCAAGTTAAAGTCGGTTATAATACCATCCATACACCCAATTATATTTCATTGGGAAACTCGTCCCATAAATTCAGTCATAGCTACCATATCAAACGAATAAGGGATGGTTTTCAAGTCCCCGACTCGGTGGTTTTCCCTGATGTTGTTGCACAATTTTTTGGGTCTCAATAGGATCCAAAAACGTGATTCTATTATTAATGAATGTGATCGTTATGTATGTTCTCTATTGATATTATGATGAAGATAACACTAATGGTTATCTATGTTCTATATTTATATCATCATAATGTTAACATTAATGGATATGTATATTTGTAACATCTCTATTTCCCACATTTTTTTTTTATAACCTTTAAGGTAAATACAATCCATGCATGGAGTATTGATCATAATTTGTCTGACCTATGTTATTCGTCAATATTCCACTTAGTAATACTTTTACTCTGTCATGGTGTCAAGAGATACCCCTTTGGGTTATTATACTTCTTCTAAAACGTTCATGATACTCTAAGTTTATGATTCACTCCCTTTTAGTTTATAGTGTAGTTCATTTATAAAGGGTATTACTTACCACCTTAATATAAATCTAAATACTAAACCATTCCATCATATACACGTTGCCCTATTGTATATCTGATTTCCCCACTCAAACGTTAACCTTTGTATAACTTATTTCTAAAGGAGGAAAATAGACACATATATTTAAATCCTTTATATACATCTTATTAAGGGTTTAATAGTGACATATATATTTGCATTTTACGTCATGTCATTTGCACACTATATACCCATTGAATTTATACAATGAAGACAACCTTATGAAATACCTTTACATTCCTCATTTATTTATATCCACTACTTAGAACTACTTTGTAAAGGTTCTTATTATAATTTATATAAAATTTACCTTCACTTACTCATTTAATTATATCTCGATTTATAATTACTTGCCACATTAAACATGATAAGTCTAATTAAATAATGATGCTACCCTAATGGGTTCCACTCTTAATGGTATATGATAAATCTTACAGCCATGCCATTATTATACTAGTGGAGTATATTTCTATTTACCTTCGACCATATTGACCATATTACAATTGGAATTTATATTAGGTTACCAGGTCTTATAACTTTAATTGGAGATATTTATAGAGTTATTAATATTATAGGGTTTACAAAGCATACCACTAAACCCTATTTTATATGATAATGAACTTTATGTTAAATTACATTTGTACTAGATAGGATCATTTATTTCACTGTCCGATGTGATTTGTAATTGATATTCTTGAGAATTTCATAGTTGTCTTATTTAATGTGAAACGACTATTTCATATGGGAAACACCAAACCCTAGGCTGAGGATTCCTTTGGATTTCCTTGGATTAATTTGTTTGTACAAAATCACAAGGCTATCTCTGTCCAGTTTCAAATGCGTTAGTCCGAGGGATGAACCCAAATCTACCGACACGTGGACGACTTGCATTAACGTTCAATTTAGGGTTTCGATCTACATCAATAATCTCGTTTTTGTTTATGGAATATCTCATTTGGTTCATGACAGAACTTCGGCAATGGTTTCAGTGGTTCACTTATGCTCTGAGAGCCAATTCCTAACTCCGCGAGACCAAGGATGAAATAGCTTGTTGCACACAGAGAACACCTCCATTCTGCCTTCAGGAAATATGTTTTATACTCTGTGGTATTTACTCAACGTTCCCTTCAAACTAAACTTATTCTCTTACTAAATTTCTTTATTTTTATGCACATAATGAATTGGATTAACTTGTTCCTTTCTATGCTGATTTTCATTTGAGCAGCAATTTCCTGTGTCCTTATGAATTCCAGACTGGCATCTCATTGTTTAACTTGAATCCAATTGCTGAGCATTCTGGTAAGTTATATTATGAGTTTCATGGAAAACTTAGGCATTGAAACTATTTTCCATCTAAATGTTGATGAGGTATGGACTGTAGTGAAATTACGTAGTCCCTCTACCATTTCTGTTTTCATTGTTACAATGTTAGTGTTCACTTCCAAACATATAGTCTTGTTATTACTATTTTAAATGTTACAATATTCAGAGATTTGGAAATTTTATTAGCTGTATACTAGATGAAGGCACACATTGCCCTCCATGTTAACTTTGGAGTGAAAATTTTTGTCAAACCTAATATTTGTTTCAGTATTTTCATACCAATCTTGTCTGTATTAAACTTATTTTTTGATAGAAAACTATCGTATATCATTTATCCTCTGAAAACATTCTTTCTTTTTTTGAGATTGCAGATAACTAGTGGAGAAAACTCCTATTCCTCATGCCCCTGTCGTAAAAGGGTCCCATACAGTGCAAGTAAGTTATACGCCTTACTGTCCATTTCAACCGTCAGTTATAAATCTAGTTGGGTTTATAGGATTTCTGGAATCCACACTATCGGTTTAATTATACCGAATACTCGAACATTATTCCCAACTTAGTTGACAGAAGGATTAACATTCCTTATTGAGTTTTCTCTGTGCGACATATTAATTCCCACAACACAGAAGTTACTACTTTTCAATTTTTTTATATTACCAGCATTTTTACCTTCAAATTGTTTGACTAAAATGATGCTTTTAGCTCATTATTTTTCTATGAAATTTATTTTATACACTTCCCTTCTCTGGGAATATTTTTAAACGAAGCCATAGCTTCTTTATTCTATATGAAGATGAATTGTTCCATTTTTTTTCTTAAGTATATGCATTTGTAATACTCATGCCAGAACCTATTCTTCAACCTCTCTATTTAGGGTTTCTTGTCTTTATATAATGATATATATACAGTGTGTAAAACTCGATGCTAACTATTTATTTTGTGTGACCACAGGGCTTAACTTATACGCAATACTTAAGGTAACAATTCTAAATTTAATTCACTTTAATTTTTATCATTATCATTTCACTACCCTCATCACTAGAAATAATTTACGTTTCTAGTTATTGCAGGTATTTTATATATTTCCTTTTGTTGGATTTACATACGTCCACCGATCTCATCAATTTTTCATAGTGTGGAAACTATGTTTACACACGTTGGTCCAGATACCCACTGGAATTTCTCATATACAACTTTTCATAAAGTTGCAGAGAGGAATATTTTATTTTTCATTTTAAGGATAACATGCTCTCTGTGTAAAATTTTATTATAAGAAACCCTATTTTTAACTATTGAATTGTTATGAACTAAAAAATATACAACGATGTAACTAGAAGGACTTATCATTCATAATTATTTGGCTGTATGTTTTATAAACTCGTTCCTTTCAATTAAAATGTTATTGGAAATCCAACATAATATGTTCTTTCCAAATTGTTGACGGGAAAATCTGTCCGGCCAACAGTAGGGGATCTCCCCGGTAGAAAGTCCCAATCAGACCTTGAACCGTTTGGAATAGGGATCCCATCCGGGGTGTGGGTCCGGCTACCGCTTCAGTCACCTTCCCTTTGGTCTCAAAAGAACTTGCTCGAACCTGCGGCCACACACTTATTCACATGATACAAAATACATGGTTGATGCATTAAACATGTATATAACACTACGCGTAGCGAGATAGATAATAAAGCATACACGCCGAAGGAAATGTTGTCAACAACACATCTTTGGGGTTATGCTTGGAGGCGATTTTGACCACAAAAGAAACAGTTCTTTGTGGCGAGATTCTCCTTTACTTTCTGAAAGATAAAATGAATTGCTAATAAACAAAGTCACTAACATTCATTCAGCAAGCAATTAATCCGAAAACCATTAACACACATAAAGGTAATCACGATGCATAAATGATGCCATTAAAGAGTGCAGTCTCACTAATCAAAAGATGTTCTGAAACTATAAAGAAATACTCGTATTGTTCCCCAAGAAAAACACATCAGATCCAAAAGGAGTTTCAACACGTATTTGTATTCATATGCCAAAAGAGTGTTCTTTTCAAATACAATGCTCTGTAGCTTTTAAGTCCAAAAAATAAGATCCTTTACACTTTCCCCAGAGGGGGTTTTATAGATCAAAATTGCCCTTTGGGTTCCCTGACTCTTCGCATGCCCACCGGTTGAGTTGTCCTGCGACCTGGGAGAAGATTGCAACCTACGACCTGGCCAGTGAGTGCAACTTGCGACCTGTTCGGAAGTGCGACCTACGACCTAGTGAGCAGTGCGACCTGCGACCTACTACCACTGAGTCATGGGGGTGGGCGCAAAATAGAGAGATCAGGAACATCAATCTGCTTCCCTTTGAGGAAATCCTGCGAGGTCTGGTATTCTGCTGCTATAGGGGAGCCTAGAGGGACCTCCTCTTTCAACCGATGCATGCACTCCAGAGCATTTGGGATTAGAGTTTCCTTATTTTGTGCGATCTGGTTTGAAAGGGAGACGAGCTTGGTATAAATCCGGACTAGCATGACAAGCAACTGACCTAGATTTTCTTGTGATGCTGCGACCTCGTGGGCGGCAGCAGCTTGCTTGATAGGCTGTAGGAATGACTGGATTTCTTGATCTACTTGCTCCCAGGTGTTACTTTCGTCCAATCCCCCTAACGAAGGAATGTGATGAAGAGTGTGCATTGAGTCTATGCCGATGATCAGGTGCTCGTATGAAGACATTACTTTGTCCAAATCCTTGGATAGCTTGTCCTTGGATTGCATCTTCATCCGGATTTGGACTTTGGCATCTTGTGTATGAATCCAATCCTTCTTAGGAAAATGCTCGGGAACTTGAGGGTATTGCACTGTCCAGTTCATCATTTTATCTAAGGAAGTTGAGGCTTCCTTGAGCTACTCTTGCTTCTGCTTAGTTTCTGCTCATGCTCTTACCAGTGGGGCAACTGTTTGTTTTATGGCGAACATTTCCCCATACACCTGTCTCATGGTCGCCTCTAATACATCGCATTCTTTTAAAACGGCAAGTGGCACTTCATTGACTTGGGGAGCCTTGTTTCAGAGTTGTTGCACCTCTTCTTCCAGTGCCGACCTCTCCTGTTCCTCCTTCTTCTCTCGCTGCTCCGCTACTAGTAGTCTGTTTTGTAGAGAGATGATTTCTCTACTCATTCGGGTGACATTTTCTTCCATGGCCGTGGTGAAAGCAGTGCCTGCCGATGATATCATCACGGGATTAGTCCTAGTATAAAGGACTATGTATTTTTCAGTTGCAACCGTGGATGTGGCGAAAGGACTTTGTGCCAGGGACCTTCTCTTCTCTTGCCAGATTTTGAAAGAGAATTGGTCGAATGTGAGCCTGGTGAGGTCGAAGACCTCCTCCTCCTGCCCCTGGAGGGAATTGACATCGGATAGCATGGTTCCTGTACCGCCTAGAGGTACTTTGAGGGGATACATCTCGATGTATTCTATCAATTCATCCTCGTCATATTTATTTTTCTTTTCTTTCTCTTCTTTCATCCTCTTTTCCTCTTCTTCCCTTTGTCGGCGCTCGGCTTCCGCCTTCTCATGCTCTTCCTTTTGCTTGCGTTCCGCTTCTGCCGCTGCCTCTATTTCGGCTTTCCTCTTTCGCTTGGCTGCAGCAGCTTGGTTTGCTTTCTTTTGGCGTTCAGCTTCTTTTTTGTCGAGCTCTTTCTTGAGTGCCTGTTCTGCTGCGGCCTACGCCTCTTTTTCCTATTTTTCCTTCCTGGCCTCCTCGGCCTGTTTCTTCTTCTGATCTGCCTTTGAACTCTTCGTGTGCTTCTCCTCGTCCTCTTTTATCTTTCTTTCTCTCTCTTGTTGTGATTTGGCCTCTGCTTCTTTCTGTTGAGAAGAGGTTTCAGGCCCTGTGCTGGTCCAGGGCTTTTTAGCTAGAGAGGAAGAAGGACCTCCTAACTTACGGCTCCTGTCCTCCAAACTTTGATCATCTAGATCCTCTTGGTCAGAGTCCGCCCTCGGAGCGAGTTGTCTATCTGCATTATACCAGTTTCTTCTCTCATCTTCTTCCAGACGTTCTACATGCTGGTAGTTCCATTTGAATTTGGCCTTCTTGCAGTGTTCGGGAACTATCCTCTACGGGTCGTATGTTCAGTTCTCTAAAGTCATGAGGCGATAAATTTTAATCTCTTCTCCTTTAGTCCCTACCTCTCTGAAATATTTTACTGTGTATGCACCGATAGTGAGGGGTAGCGCAGGCCAGGGCTTCTTCTTACCTTTGGAAAAAACATTGGAGAAACCCGAGGACATTTGGTAACATATCTCTTGTATGAGCACCTTGTCCATAACGAAGCGAGGCATAGCATGAGGTGCCTTGAACGAGCTGAAGACTCGGATGAAAGTATATCCAGCGAACGGAAACCAGTGCGCCACTTGGCCTAGAGTGTCCCTGGCTCGCCAAGACATATAAGGGGTGTCCTGGCCAAATAATTTCCTGAATAGGGCGAGGATGAATATTTGGGAAATTGGTTCTATATCTTGCTTATACCTGGATTCCCAGAACACTTGGGTTTGCAGATGAATTGCACGGGTCTGCGTGGGATTCCAGTTATGTGCCCATCCCTCAAAATGTAGCCTTACGCAGATGGCATCCAATAAATAAGAGGCCTTATAGAACTCAGAAGGCATTCCTTCATCTGGGGCCAATGCCGAGGACAAGTTTGTATGCATTGAGGTCATCAATATACCAGCCCAGTTGAAACGGGTGCCATGCACCGTTGCATATTCCATGATAGTAGCCCATGTGCCATTGAAGTTAGTGGGGTCGGGGCGCCCGTACAATCTGAAAATCATGGTGGCTACTAATTTATAAACTTTTCTCAGGCTGGCCACCGGATATTCTTGGTCTTTCTTGACCTTAAATTTGTCGGGCTCCGCCCACCACTGCCTGATAGTGTCGACTACGGGGACTACATGGGCGAGAGCCCACCCTTCTGTAAAGTTTTCTTCTTGTTGAGGCAACAAGTAGTAGACATCGGCGTCCGAGCCTACGAGCGTTGCGAAAGCTTTGTCTTCGCTGTCTCAGATCACGAACTTCTTGGGATCTGTTTTTTGTATGATCTAGTCTATCATTTCGGGACATGGAAGTATGGACGGATGAGCACCTGCGAGATGCAGCTTGGACCTTTTGATTTTTAAGTATATCTCCCGATCCGGGAGGTCTTCTGGAAATTTCGCCTCTGTTATCGCGAACTCATGGTACACTTGGTACCATCGCATGTTGTCCCTTTTTGTAAATGTACAAAGGGTATCTCTGTATATTGGGGGTGGGGATACTGGTATGTCCATCTCCACCTCTTCCACTGCCACGTGCTTGTATTTCTTCCGAGATACTGTGGGTGCCATGTCGCTAGAATCCGAGAGAACAGGTATACACTCTGCTTCTGCTTCAAGTTCACCTGTCATATTCATGAAAGAATCCCACGATAAGAACGACATGATGATAAAAGACCAATTACAGTGTATCAATGATTTTATCTGGGACACAAGCAAAATTGAAACAAAGGTCTACTAGGTCGCGGGGTCGCAGATTGAGAAAAATAAGCCAACATGCGACCTTGTGACTGGGTCGCAGGGTCGCTGGGTCGCAAACTGTGAGAAAGTATGAAAATGCGACTTTGTGACCTTGCCACTTAGGTCACTAGGTTGCGGGGTCGCAAATGTTTGAAAACTGTGAGAATGCGACCTTGCGACCTTGCGACTGGGTCACAGGGTCGCGGGGTCGCAAATCTCGAAAAATTTGGAAACTGCAACCTTGCGACTAGGTCGCGGGGTCGCAGGTCGCGTTAGGGCTTCCCTGAGGGTTTTGGGCGCGCGCGACGTGAGGTGGTTTTCCCCTTAACTGGAAAAATGCAAAACAAAATGGGACAAGATGGAGTCAAGGGCTAGCTTTAGGAGTAAGGAAGTAGCCATGAAAGCCAAGACCAGCAATGGTGATGATTTTGAGCACAATGGGCTTAGTGGGGGGAAACAGGAATCAGAACAAAAACCTTGAGTAAGAAAAATAGCCATTGGTTGAAGCAAATGTAAAATTTAACGGCTAAGGGTCCCTGGTATTTAGCAAGAATGACCAAGAAGGAAACAACAGGAGGGAAAAGGCAACTTACCCGGAAAAATCGCGTGCCAGTTGACCTGTCAGAGCCATTTTTCTACCCGTAGCATATGAAAAATGCGACCTAGCGACCTCGCTTATATAAAAAGGTCGCACGTGCGGGCATTTAACGAGGTCGCAAGGTCTGTGCCGATGGTTAGCCTTGGAGGGGGGAGGGAGGGGCCTTTGCTTGCTATTTTCTTTTACCTTAAGGTCAACATTGGCTAGCTTTTGGCACCTCGCGAGGTTGTTCATCCTGCTGGCTTGTTCGGGCACTGATTAACCAAATTTCATTCCTTCAGGTCTCCAGACCGACAGGGTTGGAGGACTCCAAGTAGCTACAGGATCCGGTACGATTATTCTGTCCTCATCGTGTTGCTCCGCTGCCAGCGAACCTCTCAGTCCCGGTGGAGTCACTGCTTAGGAATCATGAACATTGCTCCATTGCCAGCGAGCCTAGTCAGTACCCCGTCGGAGTCACTACATCACCTCTCTGCGTAGGAAGCCTTTCTCAATCCTTTACCCTTTATTAGTGTGCTATTGCACTTATTTTGAATGTGCCTAGGGCACTTATTTAGATGTGCTCGTGGCACTTATTTGAGATGGGCAATTTTTTTCCTTGGGCGGATGAGGGATCCCGACTTATTTTTCTTGCAAAGAGGTTGTTCCTAGTCTGGTGTGAGGACTTTGGTTTTTCCCGGATATCCTAACGCAACATGGAGTACCTATTTTCCCTTCTGATCTAGTTACCACTGCATCTCACTTTCTTTTGCACACACCCTCTCAAACTTGCCAGGTGAGCTCCCTGCTTGATGATTTGAGCTAGATCATACGCTGCCTTTAGGTGCCGGTAACAGGCAAGCCTTTACCACCTTTGTGTCTATCAGAAAAAATGCCTTCCATCAGCATAAAACCTGTTGCAGTGTTCCAAATGCGTAGCTCCGACAAGACCTGTCGTTTTACAAATTTATATACATCTTTATTTATTTATTTATTTTTATTTATTTTGATTTTTGATTTTATTTTATTTTTAGTTTCAACAAAGGGGATGAAACGGGAACTATGGTACAAGGATAAGATAGCCCTCCAAGGGCTGCTAAGTAAAATAATGTTTGAGTTCATGGCCATTTACCGGGAGGACCTCGACTCTTCCCTCAAGGGTTTGCAGTCTAAACATATGGGAACCTAATTTTTCTTTAACATGGAAAGGACTCGTCCATAGTGCTTGGAACTTAGAATGTTTTCCCTTTTCTTCATGAGCTTTATCCCATTTCAGGACCAGGTCTCCTACCTCAAAGTTCTTATTCCCTGCATATTTTCTATCAAACCATCTCTTGATTCGGCTTTGGTGGATGGCGAACTTTTCCCGCGTTTTTTGCCTTTCCTCCTCCAACTTCAGCAGGGTGTCAATTCCAGTTTGCAAGGTGGGGCATGGGGTACCATGACATTCCTGGGACAGCTGAAGGGCAGGGAGAGATAAGTGGGGAGGAAGGATAGCTTCTTTTCCATACACGAGAAAATAAGGAGAGGTGCCTAGCGAGGACTTAGGCGTGACACGATCGGCCCAAAGTGCGTTGTGAAGGGCGTTGTGCCAGTTGCGTTGGTGGGACAACAGGGTCTTCTTGATGATGTGGATCAGATTTTTATTAGTCAACTCAGCTAAACCATTTCCTTGGGGATAGTAATTTTCCGAATGTTTAAGAACGATACCATTTTCCAGGGAAAAATCACATAATTTAAAAGATGAAAAGTAAGTTGCATTATCAAAAACCAAGGAAGTTGGAACGCCAAACCTCGTGATGATGGAACGAGTGACGAATTCTATTACCTCATGATCATTGATTTGGCGTAAAGGTGCTGCTTCGACCCACCTGGTAAAATAATCGGTAGCTGTAAGAATGTACCAGTGTTGATTGGAGGAGTGAGGTATGATTTCGCCAATGACGTCCAAGCCCCACTGTTGAAAAGGTTCTTCTACTGCTACCGACAGTAAGGGGGCGGCTGGCCGCGCTTCTCGGTTTGTGAACTTCTGGCACTGGATGCACTTCCGGAGATATGCATGCGCATCTCTGAAAAGGGTTGGCCAATAGTATCCTGCGCGCATTATCTTATGGGCGCTGGTATCCTCGGAAAAATGACCCCCAGCTGGTCCGTCGTGTAGTTCAGTCAAGATTTTCTACGCTTCATCGTGTTCTAAGCAGCGTAACATGACCCCATCATAATGATTCTTGAAAAGTTTCCTATGGATCAGCTGGTAAGATGCCGCTTTGAGTCTTATCGCACGTTTCTGCCGGGAAGTTAGAGCGGGGTTCAGATTACCCTGGGCTAGGTATCCTGAAATGTCCGAGTACCAAGACGGGCTACTCAATTGAGGCACATGGTCGCTCTGGTACATATCGATCTCTTGTTCCAAACATTCTTGTTCAACTTCATGGGAACTTGCCGCCTCTGCAGCCATTTGACATAAACCTTTTCCTTTAATGGTGTGCGCTGGCTTAAACTCTAAATCATACTCTTGCAGGCATGTCACCCAGTTGCCTCGCCTCTCGCCTGGCTCCTGCTGCACAAACAATGAGTGGACCGCTAGATGTGGAACGAAAACCGTGACGTGGTTTTTCAAGATGTAGAGTCTCAAATGCTTGACTGCTTTGTAGACTACGTAGGCTTGCTTCTCGATTTCAGGGTAGTTTAATTCAGCTCCTTGTAAACCAGTACTCATGAACGAAATGGGCTGCTCATCATTGTTGCCATCTTTCTACATGAGGATGGCCGCAAGGGCAGAATCTGAAGCAAAAGTATATAGGATGAAGCCTCTGCTAAAGTCCGGACTTTGAAGGGATGGTGCTTCAGCTATGGCCTACTTGATTTTGGCGAACACCTCCTTCTCTGGCGAGTTCCATTTGAACATTGCATTATTTTTTATCATCCCCTGCAAAGGTCTAACTATCTAGCGAAATCCGATACGAACTTGTGGACAAAATTGATTTTTCCCAGGGAAGATTATATTGCTTTCTTACCGCTCGGGGGGGGGGGGGGGGAATCTTGTTGAAATTTGGTACCGGAGGACAGGTGGTTCCCTAAGGCTTTGATCTTTGGCCTAGGGAAAAGTGTCCAAAAGAATTTAATTTTTTCTCCTAAAGTAACTTTATAATTTTTTATAAAGTTAAATCTAATTTAAAAGTGACTTAAGTGATAAAGTTACTAAAGTGACTTTATAAAGTTATAAAGTCAAATCTAATTTTACAGTGACTTTAAGTGATAAAGTTACTAAAGTTAAAGTGACTTTAAATAAAGTCAATATAAAATTAGAAATGAAAAAGTGACTTTAGAAATAAAAGACTAAGTGGGTCTTTATTAAAGTGGGGTGAATTAAAAAATAGAAGGTGAGATTTAAATGAGCATTTAATCTCAGCCCTAGATCTCAATCTATCTCAACCATTGGATTTAGGGATTCCCCAAAAGTCACTTAGGGTTAGGTTAAAGGAGGAAAAGGAGGAAAAGGTCATTCATTCTTTCATGAGCAGATTGAGAGAGGAGGAGAAGGAGAGTCGGAGACTTTTTTCGATGAGAGCTTGAGAGGGTGAGGAGAAGAAAATCCCGGTGTTTGTGTAAGGCAAAGGAAGAAGGAGGGCACGGTTTTCGAGGCAGTAAGAGAGTGCACGGATACCGAGGCAGCTTGGCCGTACAGCAGCACAAAAATCCGTACAGCAGTCCGTACAGCGGTATTGAGGCACGGTTTTCAAGGAGAAAGGAAACATGTTTTTCAAGGAATAGTACAGCAGCAAGAGGGCTCGATTTTCTAGGTGGCTGGGCACATTTATCGAGGAAGCCAACACTATTTTCGAGAAAGACAGCTTGCTGGAAAATTTTGTACAGTCCTACAGTCCGTACGACTGTTCAGCTAAGTTCTGGGCACGAATTTCTGAACTGTCATTTGCTGTAATAAATTTCTGTTTTGAGTATTTTGTTGTTCTGGCACGTTTTCCAAGGCAGAGGCAAGCACGGAAAACCAGATAAGTCTGTTATTAATTTTCTAGAATTTTTCCTGTATATTTCACCCCTCTGTAAAAGCATTTTCTAGAAATAAGGAGCTTTCGAACTGGTTTTCCCCAAGAGTTGTAGGGGGTTTTTCCAGGGTCATGTTGACCAAAAATATCTATGTCAAATGTGCGAATGATTGTTTTTATGCTTGCTGATTTTTAATTCTGCATTTTCCAACATTCTGAAAAATTTCCAAAATTTGTGTTTTCAGCAAAATTTATTTTCCAGTTTGTTAAATGTATGGATATGGGAAAGGGCATTTAACTATTTTGGAGTAATAAGGTGAAAAATGAAAACCGGGGTGGGAAACTATAAATTTCTATATGGTATCAGAGGTTGAGTGTTGAAGAGCAGTTTGGGACAGCAAGGAGGAAAATTATAGCCTGCTGATTTTTCACTCAGAAAATTCCAGCAAGCTGATTTTTCACAAACAACAGTTTTACCTTTACTACAGCAGTGCTATTTTTCAGTTTTAGGACAGCAGGATGTCTTTGGGACTGAGGGTGGAGGATAGTTTGGATGGGCATTCCAATTACAACATTTGGAAGGAGAGAATGCAGAGTATCTTTGAGGAGGCAGAAGTCTGGGACATTATGGTGCATACCGCACAGAACCCTGTAAATGTGCCTACTGATCCTGATGAGTTGGAAGCATATAATAAAAAGAACAACAAGGGTAAGAGACTGATTCTAGACGAAATCAAAGACCATTGCATTCCTCATGTGAGAGGAAAGAAAAATGCTCATGAGATGTGGACAGCATTGTCCAATCTCTACCAGAGTACCAATGAGAACCGGAAAATGGTCCTGAAGGAGAAAATGAAGACCATTAAGATGGGTAATGATAGTGCAACTGGATATCTCACAAAGATTACTAATGTGAGAGATGAGTTGGCAGCGATTGGAGAGGCCATTCCACCCACTGAGTTGGTGCGAATTGCAGTGAATGGCCTCCCCCATTCATGGATGAACTTTGCTGATGGGGTTTGTGCACGTGAGACCCTTCCCACATGGGAAAGGTTTTGGGATGATTGCATTCAGACAAAGATTAGGAAAGGTCAGCTTGGGGCAGCCAAGCCAGTTGAGCAGGATGAGGATGTAGCACTGTTGGTAGGACACAAGAAAGGCAAAGGGAAGAAGCAGGCTTCCACAAGCAATGGTGGGGGCAAAGGCAAAGGTAAAGGTAAACAGGATAACACACAGAAGGACTATTCCAAAGTGAACTGTTGGAATTGTCAGAAGATGGAACACTATGCAGTTGTGTGTCCGAAGAAGAAGAAGAAGGGGAAGAACCAGAGCATGACAACTTCAGCAGAGGTTGAGGACTTTGCAGATCGCTTTGACCGGGAGTTTGGGTTCATTGCATGTGAGTCTTCTAGTGCAGGAGTACCTGCCACACAGGTTCAAAGGGAGCATGCATTTCCCTCGATTAGCGGAGCATCTTCGGGTATCTGGTATGTGGATAGTGGGGCTTCACATCACATGACAGGAGTACGTGAGTACTTCTCAGAGCTTTCAGAGAGTGGCACTGATATAGAGGTGGTACTCGGTGATGACAGAGTTGTTAGAGCAGTCGGTGTGGGAACATTGACATTTCAGAGGGAGTCTAAACCTCCCTTGAAAGTGTTAGATGTTCTTTATGTGCCAGGGATGAGGAAGAACCTCATATCCGTCTCAACTTTGGAGGATAGAGGATATGAGGTACTGTTCAAGGGAGGATAGGTGTTGATGTATCCCAGGGGCAATCCAGTTGATTCAGCTAGAGTGATAGGTCTATGCCATGCAAAGGTGTACAAGTTTGCATTTAAGTGCATTTTGGCATTGAGCAGTAGCACTGACAGCAGAGCTAGCAGTTCTGAGCTGTGTGAGATTTGGCACCGCAGGATGGGGCACATGTATCATGGAGCCTTGAGGACTTTGCGGGAGATCACTACAGGTGTGCCAGATTTCAGTACTGATCACTTTGATACTTGCAGAGGATGTGCGATGGGCAAGTTTGCCAAATCCCCTTTTCACAGCAGTGACAGCAGAGCGACTGGGATACTTGATTTGATTCATTCCGATGTGAGCGGTCGGATGTCTCATGTTTCCTTGAGTGGATATGAGTACTATGTTTTATTCATTGATGATCACTTCAGGAGGACCTGGATTTATTTCTTGAAGACCAAGAGTGAGGTCTTCAAGCGGTTTCAGGAGTTCAGAGCTCTTGTGGAGACACAGACAGGTCGGAAGATCAAGTCCTTGAGGTCGGACAATGGGGGAGAGTACACCCTTAGAGAGTTTGTTGAGTATTGTGCGGAGGCAGGCATTAGGAGGGAGTTCACTGTTCCTTACAACCCCCAGCAGAACGGGGTTGCGGAGAGGAAGAACAGATCCATCAGAGGGGCTGCCAAAGCCATGTTACATGATCAGGGGTTGCCATTGTTTTTGTGGGCAGAGGCCTGCAACACAGCTGTTTACTTGCAGAACAGGAGTCCGCATCGTGCCTCGGGGCACATGACTCCGGAGGAGGCTTTTTCTGGGAAGAAGCCTGATATTGGTCATCTTCGTATCTTTGGGTGCATTACATACTCCTACATACCCAAGGAGAAGAGGACCAAACTAGAGCCCACCACAGAGAAGGGTATCTTTGTGGGCTACAGTGAGACCTCCAAGGCCTTTCGGATTTACATTCCTGCACAGAGGAAAGTTGTTGTCAGGCGGGATGTGAAGTTCGAGGAGGATAGGGCCTTTAGGAGGTCACGGGAGTTAGAGTATCCGGATCAGCCAGACCCTCAGCAGCAGTTGAGTCAGTCGCAGGGATCCAGTGGGCAGGGATCAGGAGGATCCGGAGGTACATCTATGACGATGTCAGGTCCGTCAGTGGGGAGTGGCTCGCAGAGTGAGAGGGGTGGTGCTATGGGCAGCACGCAGAGCAGTCCACAGAGCAGTTCACTGGGGAGTCCACTGATGGACAGTTCACACGGTACCTCAGCATCTACAGGTTCAGGTGCAGGCAGGAGGACAGCAGACAGACAGTCAGGAGTTCAGGCTCCCAATGTTGAGGAGGAGGAGTTTTATTCTCCGGCGGGAGAAGTGTGCTCAGGGAAGAGGAAGCCCAAGTGGCTTCAGGACACCTTGAGAGATGCCACATCTGTTGCTGAGCCTAAGAGGCCGGTCAGAGAGAGCAGACCACCCGAGAGGTTTTGTAGCTATATGGCAATGGCTACCAGCATCCTTGACTCTGAGCCTTCTAGCTATGAGGAGGCAGCTAGCCAGCAGGTCTGGAGAGAGGCCATGCAGGAGGAGTATTCTTCTATCATGAAGAATGATGTTTGGGAGGTGGTGCCGAGGCCCGAGGGAAAATCCGTGGTTACTTCCAGATGGCTTTACAAGGTAAAGCATGCTGCAGATGGCAGCATTGAGAAATTCAAAGCGAGGTTTGTGGCTAGAGGGTTCTCCCAGGTAGAGGGAGTTGATTATGAGGAGACCTTCGCTCCCGTGGCTCGATATACTTCGATCCGCTCCATTATATCGATAGTAGCAAAGATGGGTTGGAAGATCCACCAGATGGATGTGAAGACCGCATTTCTCAATGGCTTCATACAGGAGGAGGTGTACATTGAGCAGCCACAGGGCTTTGAGGTGCATGGGAAGGAGTCCCATGTGTGCAGACTGAAGAAGGCCCTTTATGGCCTAAAGCAAGCTCCCAGAGCTTGGTACTCCAAGATAGATACATACTTGCAGGAGATGGGTTTCACAAAGAGTGAGGCAGATCCGAACCTTTACTATATTGTGATAGGTGAGGAGCCTCTCATTCTGGTGCTGTATGTGGATGACTTAGTCATTACAGGTGCAGAGAGACTCATAGAGCACCGCAAGAGAGATCTTGCGGCGGAGTTTGAGATGAAGGACATCAGCTTGATGCATTACTTTTTGGGTTTGGAGGTGTGGCAGGAGGAGGGGCATTTCTTCCTGGGACAGGGGAAGTATATTGTGGACATCCTTGGCAGATTCCACATTGAGGATTGTAGACCCATGTCGACACCGATGATCACCAACTGGAAGAAGCTTCATGCTTCGGATTCCGAGTTGGTGGATCCCACATTGTACAGACAGCTGATTGGTTCCTTGATGTATTTGGTCAACACTAGACTAGATATTTGTTTTGCAATCAACACGATGAGTCAGTTTATGTGTGAGCCTAGGAAGGTTCACTAGGTGGCTGCAAAACACATTTTGCGATACTTGCAGGGGACAGTGGATTATGGTCTGGACTACAGGCAGGGGGATGGAGTGAGATTGGCAGGTTACACTGATTCTGATTGGGCAGGTTGTGCTTTTGATAGGAAGAGCACTTCAGGGTGTTGTTTTGGGTTGGGTTCAGCAGTGGTGTCATGGTTCAGCCGAAAGCAGCAGTCAGTAGCATTGAGTTCAGCGGAAGCAGAGTATATGGCAGCCAGTCTAGCTAGTTGTGAGGCCATTTGGCTTCACAAGATGTTGTTTGGCTTATTTGGTCAGCCGTTGAGACCTTCAGTGATTTACTGTGATAATCAGAGTTGCATTAAACTCACGGAGAATCCAGTATTTCATGACAGGTCAAAGCATATCGGGATCAAATATCATTTCATCAGAGACTATGTTCAGAAAGGAGCTGTGAAGCTTGAGTATATTCCCACCGATGAGCAGGTTGCAGATATTCTTACCAAAGCCTTACCACGGGGCAAGCATGTCTACTTCAGAGACAAGATGGGTGTGGTGAGGAACACCTTCCTCGGTAAGAGGGAGTGTTGAAATTTGGTACCGGAGGACAAGTGGTTCCCTAAGGCTTTGATCTTTGGCCTAGGGAAAAGTGTCCAAAAGAATTTAATTTTTCTCCTAAAGTGACTTTATAATTTTTTATAAAGTCAAATCTAATTTTAAAGTGACTTTAAGTGATAAAGTTACTAAAGTGACTTTATAAAGTTATAAAGTCAAATCTAATTTAAAAGTGACTTTAAGTGATAAAGTTACAAAAGTCTAATTTTAAAGTGACTTTAATAAAGTCAATATAAAATTAGAAAGGAAAAAGTGACTTTGGAAATAAAAGACTAAGTGGGTCTTTATTAAAGTGGGGTGAATTAAAAAATAGAAAGTGAGATTTAAATGAGCATTTAATCTCAGCCCTAGAACTCAATCTATCTCAGCCATTGGATTTAGGGATTCCCCAAAAGTCACTTAGGGTTAGGTTAAAGGAGGAAAAGGAGGAAAAGGTCATTCATTCTTTCATGAGCAGATTGAGAGAGGAGGAGAAGGAGAGCTGGAGACTTTTTTTCTGAGGAGAGCTTGAGAGGGTGAAGGAGAAGAAAAACTCAGCAAGTCCATACAGCAGCAAGGAGGGCATGGTTTTCGAGGCAGTAAGAGAGTGCACGGATACCGAGGCATCTTGGTCGTACAGTAGCACAGAAATCCGTACAGCAGTCCATACAACAGTCCATACAATGGTATTGAGGCACAGTTTTCAAGGAGAAAGGCAGCACATTTTTCGAGGAATAGTACAGTAGCAAGAGGGCTCGATTTTCTAGGTGGCTGGGCATGTTTATCGAGGCAGCCAGCACTATTTTCGAGAAAGACAACTTGTTGGAAAATTCTGTACAGTTCGTACAGTCCATACGGCTGTTCAGCTAAGTTTTGGGCATGAATTTTTGAACTGTCATTTGCTGTAATAAATTTCTGTTTTGAGTATTTTGTTGTTCTGGCACGTTTTAGGCAGAGGCAAGCACGGAAAACCAGATAAGTCTGTTATTAATTTGCTGGAATTTTTCCTGTATATTTCACCCCTCTGTAAAAGAATTTTCCAGAAATAAGAAGAAGCTTTCGAACTGGTTTTCCCCAAGAGTTGTAGGGGGTTTTTCCAGGGTCATGTTGACCAAAAATATCTGTGTCAAATGTGTGAATGACTGTTTTTATGCTTGCTGATTTTTAATTCTGCATTTTCCAGCATTCTGAAAAATTTCCAGAATTTGTCTTTTCAGCAAAATTTATTTTCCAATTTGTTAAATGTATGGATATGGGAAAGGGCATTTAACTATTTTGGAGTAATAAGGTGAAAACTGAAAACCGGGGTGGGAAAATATAAATTTCTACAAATCTGGGCAATAGTTTTCACCCACTCTGGATCTACTACAATGCCCTGCTTTGTAATAATGTGGCCCAGCAAGTTCCCTTCTGCCATAGCGAAAATGCTCTTTTTTGGGTTGAGAGAAATCCCGTATTTCCTACACCTCTCAAAGATTTGTTTGAGGTGTTGTAAATGATCGCCCCGGTGTTTTGAAAACACAGTGACGTCGTCCAAATAGACTACCACGCTCTAACCTATCAAACCATGGAAAACTATATCCATGGCTCATTGGAAAGTTTCCCCCACGTTAATCAGTGCAAAAGGCATGCGTCTGAACGCAAATGTTCCCCATTTGGTCCGAAAGGTAGTTTGAAATCTGTCCGGTTCGGCTACCAGCACCTGGTTGTAACTAGAGAATCCATCCAACAAAGAGAACATTTCCGATCCGGACACAGCTTGCAATATTTGTTCCATAGGTGGCACTGGGTAATTGTCTTTGTTCGAGGCTCGATTCAAGTTCCGGAAATCTACACATAAGCGGATCTCACCAGACTTCTTCCGTACCGGGACCAGATTGGATACCCATGTGGAGTGACGAACTTTAAAAATAATGTGTGCGTCTAACAGCTTCTTGAGTTCTTTCAGGATCATCGGTTCCAAAGTAGGGTGTACTTTCCTGAGCTTCTGTTGGAATGGCTTCACACCTTCCTTCATGGGTATGACGTGTTGAATAATCCGAGTATTGTACGTACGTAAATCATTATACGTCCAAGAAAATATGTCTCAATACTTCCAAAATAGTTGGGTGAATGCCTGCTTCTCTTCATCGGTACACTCTTTCCCGAGGTTAATGAACTTCGGGTCCTTTTCTGATCCCAAATTTATTTGCCGATGTGCCAAAATGGAACTTTGTACCTTGGCATTTGGGGGGCCGTGGAACCGGCTTTGCAGGTCGAACAGCGTTTCAAGTGATACTATTCCCTTAGGCATGGGGTTTTCCTTACGTTTGTCATGCTCTTCCTGCAAGACTTGGTCATGATCCGCCTCATCAATCACCGCGTCTTTGAATACTTCAGTGTTGAGCATAAACTCCAATATCTGTTGATCATTATCAAAGACGTGGAAATTAGTAACATTATCTGGCACGGAGGGCCTATATATAACTTCAATAGAAAAACTGTCCCTCAAAGGGGTAAATCTAGCAGCAGCATTAGCTAAAGTATCAGCTGCTGCATTGTACATTCTAAGCACAAATGTAATTCCAAAAGCATCAAAAGCAGAAATAAGATTCCATACCTCTTGCTGATAAGCCTTCAAATGCAGAGAAAAATAATGAATGGTATTGCGTACTTGCCAAGTGATAATCTCAGAATCTCCAATAACTCGTAAGCACCTTAACTTTAAATCCAATGCCCTCTTGAGTCTGAGGATTAGAGCTTCATATTCCGTAGTATTGTTTGTGCATTGGAACTCAAGCCTACAGGATATCAAGAATTTGTTCTTTTGAGGGTCTAGCAAGATGCAGCCCGCACCAGCTCCATCAAGAGTTTTGGAACCGTCATAGTACACGGTCCATACATCGTTTTCTAGCTCCTTTGGGGTTGTAGGTTGGGGCGAGACTTCAGCTTGGTGTGAGACGAGATTGGATTGACCTTCTGCGAAGAGCGTTAATTCAGACTGGGTCTCGGGATCTACTGGAGATTGAAGAGGGTGATAACAACCAAAAATGGCTTCCAAGAAGCACATGCCAAGCTCCTCCTGAGAAAAACTGATGGGTTCATTAGGAGCATCCCAATCAGTAACAATATGTTTCATATAAGGCTCGCTTTCGAATCTGGTTTGGTTATTCTGGCCCTTGTAAGGCAGCCAAAGGTGGGACCAGTCAGTGGCGAAATATCCTTGCAGCTTGTTGGACCAGTCCCTACTAAGTAATAGGCCGTAGGATTCCGAAATGTCCACGACTACGATGTTGATGCATTGGTGGACTCTAGAATCGGACGAGAGGCGGATGATGATGTTATTCAGTTCTCCTAAGGCTGGCACCTAAGATCTGTCAAGTTTAATGATCCTTGTGTCATTTTTCTCTGGGCGGATGTTCAGCTTCTTACAAACAGATAGCGGCATGACGTTCGTGGAGGCGTCGGAGTCAACTAGACAGTTATGGATGTTGAAGTTGAAAATCTCAAAAGACAGGAGTAAAGGAGGATTATACCCCCTGGAATTTGCATTGATGGCATTTACAATGGACTGAACACTTGGACTAGGTTGCACAGAAGTGTTGCTCATAGGCTTAGTAGCTGAGGTATTGGCGAAGTCTTTAAGAATGAGTTCTCGTTGATTCGTGATGTGAGCAAGCTCATAGAGGGATATGTTAACTCTGGTTTTTTTCATGTCTTCTACAATGTTGTATGTGGAATCAGATTGGGGACTGGGTTCGGTAGTGGTTTTGGTGGAACCCATGGGGAGCTTGCTTTTCGTATTTGCTCAGGTATTATCATTTGCAGGCTTCTTAGGGGCAGCTTGTTGTTCATTCCCCGGCGGAAGAATTTTCCTCAAGAAATCCCTTTTCTTCTTCTCAAAGGATGGTTCCGGGACCGGTCCTTTACTCCTAAGGCTGTAGTTTCTTACAGGTGGGGTCTTGGGATTGTCTGCCATATTGATATCAGTGATTATAAGATGGTTGTCCCCTCGGATAACATCGAATGCAAGAACTGAGGATGTCGGTTCTTCATCCGGGGGAAACTCTTCATCGTGGTCTGAAACATCATCTTCCCCCGTGTCCCCTGGGGTTTGATCATCCAAAATTTGGTTTACCACTGCAGTCATGCTGCCAATCCACTAGGGTCATGCTTTTTCAGACTGGGCAGCCTGGTGGAAGGAGCAGAAGTTATCTTTTCCTATCTCTTCAACATTCAGAACAGTGTTCGGGTTGGACGGGGGTCGGCTGGTGTTGGGGTTGCTCTTTCTGAAGAAGGGCTTAGGTGCCTTGGCACTAGATGTGGACTCTATACCTTTCCTCTTCAGATCAGAGACTTCACTTGTTAATATCTTGAGGGTCTTCGCTATACTCTCAAAGTCAAAAGCATCCTTATCCTTATCTGTGGTTTTTTTTGTGGCGGACTGACCCCTCTTTGCGATTGGTTTGTGGTCATCTCTCCCCTCATGATATATGGCTCCTATAGAAAGCATGTCTCTTTCTATAGTGAGGGCGGCTGCGTAGTTGGCCGCTAGTGTGGGCCGATCTTTGCGTTTCACGAAGACAGCAATATCCCTAGGGAGAGCTTTTGTATAATAATCAATGGTAATAGAGTCATCCAATGCCAGATTTGGGGGAAAATTTTGCAGTATGGTAGCAAAGCGCTGATTGAAGTCTCTCACCTTCTCTTTCTTGTGGCACTTAATGGTGATTAACTCTGTGATGAGCATGGAAGGGGTTTTATCCTCTGAAAATTTCTGCAAGAATGCGCGTCGAAACTGGTCCCACGATGTGATGGAGGCACTTGGGAGGGAACGGTACCAAGTGGCCGCTTTGTTTTCAAGAGTATGTGGAAATAGACGGCAAGCAATGTCATCTGACTGAACCCTCATGTTTTGCAGTGAAAGATAGAAACTGCTTATATGATCCTCAGCCAAGGTGCCTTTCTCGGGATCAAACTTGGGGAGGTGTTTCTCCGGGTGCCTAGGCATGTCGTGGAGAGGGGCCATAAGATTTAATGGTGACTGGGCCATCCAGGCTACTGGTTTCACCCTCCTAGCCCGCTGGTGATGTCTAAACTCAGGCTCAGATTCACCTCTCGAACCTGATACCGATGCTCCTCCCTCATGGCGAGAGTGTTCATCTTGATGTCTCTCATGATAGAGAAAGTCTCTAAGATATCCCTAGTCATGGACATGAGACATATTTGGGTTCGGGTTCCAGTTGTAAGCACGTTTTCCTTGGCCTCGGCCTCTATCTCCTCTACCTCCAGTCCGACAGGCTCTATTTCCTTCGCCTTCATTTCTGCGAGCTCTATTTTCTTCACCTTCGTTTCTGCGGGCTCTATTTCTGTCACTTTCATTCCCTTGGCCTCTATCTCCCTCACCTTCGCCAGGTGGAGGGCGTGCTTGGTTGTTCTTATTCTGGGCTTGGTTGGGCTGAGAGTCAGGAAAAGGTTCAGTAGGGCCGAATTCTTCCTCATCGCCGTCTTCGAGTTCAGGGATGGGCTCGTCAGGCTGAGCAGCGGTGGCGAGGTGTTCAAGCATTAGGTTCACCAACTCGGGCATGGTGCTCACTAAGGCACCATTACGAGTGGTGTTTTCCATCAGGGTTCTATTATGGGACAAGAATTTCATGATTGGGGCATACCTCAACTCGCTGAGGAGATTGCGGGCAGCTGGGCGCAAGGTTCTCAACTGTGCATGGGTAATTTCATAATATGGCATCTCCACCCTTGGAATATCTTCTAATGGAGGGATAGTTTCATTGTTTATGACCTCCCCATGGGGAGTTTGTGGTGGAATGTTGGTTGTATGCTGGGAGGATGCCATTCAGGCCCTCCTTCTAGCGCCAATTCTGTTGACGGGAAAATATGTTCGGCCAACAGTAGGGGATCTCCCCGGTAGAAAGTCCCAATCAGACCTTGAACTGTTTGGAATAGGGATCCCATCCAGGGTGTGGGTCCGGCTACCGCTTCAGTCACCTTCCCTTTGGTCTCAAAAGAACTTGCTTGAACCCACAGCCACACACTTATTCACATGATACAAAATACATGGTTGATGCATTAAACATGTATATAACACTACGCGTAGCGAGATAGATAATAAAGCATACACACCGAAGGAAATGTTGTCAACAACACATCTTTGGGGTTATGCTTGGAGGCGATTCTGACCACAAAAGAAATAGGTTTTTGTGGCGAGATTCTCCTTTACTTTCTGAAATATAAAATGAATTGCTAATAAACAAAGTCACTAACATTCATTCAGCAAGAAATTAATCCGAACACCATTAACACACATAAATGTAGTCACGATGCATAAATGATGCCATTAAAGAGTGCAGTCTCATTAATCAAAAGATGTTCTAAAACTGTATAGAAATACTCGTAGTGTTCCCAAAGTAAAACACATCAGATCCAAAAGGAGTTTCAACAGGTATTTGTATTCATATGCCAAAAGAGTGTTCTTTTCAAATACAATGCTCGGTAGCTTTTAAGTCCAAAAAAGAAGATCCTTTACACTCTTCCCGGAGGGGGTTTTATAGATCAAAATTTCCCTTTGGGTTCCTTGACTCTTCGCATGCCCGTCGGTTGAGTTGTCCTGCGACCTAGGAGAAGATTGTGACCTGCGACCTGGCCAGTGAGTGCGACTTGGGACCTGTTCGGAAGTGTGACCTGCGACCTAGTGAGCAGTGAGACCTGCGACCTACTGCCACTGAGTCATGGGGGTGGGCGCAAAATAGAGAGATCAGGAACATCAATCTGCTTCCCTTCGAGGAAATCCTGCGAGGTATGGTATTCTGCTGCTATAGGGGAGACTAGAGGGACCTCCTATTTCAACTGATGCATGCACTCCAGAGCATTCGGGATTAGAGTTTCCTTCTTTTGTGAGATCTGGTTTCAAAGGGAGGCGAGCTTGGTATAAATACGAACTGGCGCGACAAGCAACTGACCCAGATTTTCTTGTGATGCTGCGACCTCGAGGGCGGAAACAACTTGCTTGATATGCTGCAGGAATGACTGGATTTCTTGATCTACTTACTCCCAGGTCTTACTTTCGCCCAATCCCCATAACGAAGGAATGTGGTGAAGAGTGTGCATTGAGTCTATGCCGCTGATCAAGTGGTCATATGAGGACATTACTTTGTCCAAATCCTTGGATAGCTTGTCCTTGGATTGCATCTTCAACCATATTTGGACTTTGGCATCTTGTGTATGAATCGAATCCTTCTTAGGCAAATGCTTAGAAACTTGAGGGTATTGCACTGTCCAGTTCATCATTTTATCTAAGGAATTTGAGGCATCCTTGAGCTGCTCGTGCTTCTGCTTAGTTTCTGCTCATGCTCTTACCAGTGGGGCAACTGTTTGTTTTATGGTGAACATTTCCCCATACACCTGTCTCATGGTCGCCTCTAATACATCGCATTATTTTAAAATGGCATGTGTCACTTCATTGACTTAGGGAGCCTTGTTTTGGAGTTTTTGCACCTCTTCTTCCAGCGCCGACCTCTCCTGTTCCACCTTCTTCTCTCGCTGCTTCGCTGCTCGTAGTCTGTTTTGTAGAGAGATGATTTCTCTACTCATTCGGGTGACATTTTCTTCCGTGGCCGCGGTGAAAGCAGTGCCTGCCGATGCTATCATCACGGGATTAGTCCTAGTATCAAGGACTATGTATTTTTCAGTTGCAACTGTGGATGTGGGGGAAGGACTTTGTGCTAGGGACCTTCTCTTCTCTTGCCGGATTTTGAAAGAGAATTGGTCGAATATGACCCTGGTGAGGTCAAAGACCTCCTCCTCCTACCCCTCGGGGGAATTGACATCGAATAGCATGGTTCCTGTACCGCCTAGAGGTACTTCGAGGGGAGACATCCCGATGTCTTATATCAATTCATCCTCCTCATCTTTATTTTTCTCTTCTTTCTCTTCTTTCATCCTCTTTTCCTCTTCTTCCCTTTGTCGGCGCTCGGCTTCCGCCTTCTCATGCTCTTCCTTCCGCTTGAGTTCCGCTTCTGCCGCTGCCTCTATTTCAGCTTTCCTATTTTTCTCGGCTGCAACAGCTTGGTCTGCTTTCTTTTGGCGTTTAGCTTTTGTTTTTTCGAGCTCTTTCTTGAGTGCCTGTTCTGCTGCAGCCTGCGCCTCTTTTTCCTGTTTTTCCTTCCTGGCCTCCTCGACCTGTTTCTTCCTCTGATCTGCCTTTGAACTCTTCTTACGCTTCTCCTCGTCCTCTTTTATCTTTCTTTCTCTCTCTTGTTGTGCTTTGGCCTCTGCTTCTTTCTGTTGAGAAGAGGTGTCAGGCCTTGTGCTGGTCCAGGGCTTTTTAGCTAGAGAGGAAGAAGCACCTCCTAACTTACGGCTCCTGTCCTCCAAACTCCGATCATCCAGATCCTCTTGGTCAGAGTCCGCCCCCGGAGCGAGTTGTATATCTGCATTATACCAGTTTCTTCTCTCATCTTCTTTCGGGCGTTCTACATGCTGGTAGTTCCATTTGAATTTGGCCTTCTTGCAGTGTTCAGGAACTATCCTCTGTGGGTCGTATGTTCGGTGCTCTAATGTCCTGAGGCGATAAATTTTAATCTCTTCTCCTTCAGTCCCTACCTCTCTGAAATCTTTAACTATGTATGCACCAATAGTGAGGGGTAGCGCAGGCCAGGGCTTCTTCTTACCTTTGGACAGGACACTGGAGAAACCCGAGGACATTTGGTAACATATCTCTTGTATGAGAACCTTATCCATAATGAAGCGAGGCATAGCATGAGGTGTCTTGAACGAGCCGAAGACTCGGATGAAAGTATATCCAGCGAACGGAAGCCAATGCGCCACTTGGCCTAGAGTGTCCCTGGCTCGCCAAGACATACAAGGGGCGTCCTGGCTAAATAATTTCCTGAATAGGGCGGGGATGAATATTTGGGAAATTGGTTCTATATCCTGCTTATACCTAGATTCCCAGAACACTTTGGTTTGCAGATGAATTTCACGGGTCTGCATGGGATTCCAGTTATGTGCCCATCCCTCAAAATACAGCCTTGTGCAGACGACATCTAATAGATAAGAGGCCATATAGAACTCAGAAGGCATTCCTTCATCTGGGGCCAATGTCGAGGACAAGTTTGTATGCATTGAGGTCATCAATATACCAGCCCAGTTGAAACGGGTGCCATGCACCGTTACATATTCCATGATAGTAGCCCATGTGCCATTGAAGGTAGTGGCGTCGGGGCACCCGTACAATCTAGAAAGCATGGTGGCTGCTAATTCATAAACTTTTCTCAGGCTGGCCACCGGATATTCTTGGTCTTTCTTGACTTTAAATTTGTCGGGCTCTGCCCACCACTGCCTGATAGTGTCGACTACGGGGACTACATGGGTGAGAGCCCACCCTTCTGTAAAGTTTTCTTCCTGTTGAGGCAATGAGTAGTAGACATGGGCATCCGAGCCTACGAGCGTTGTGAAAGCTTTGCCTTCGCTGTCTCGGATCACGAAATTTTTGGGATCTGTTTTTTGTATGATCCAGTCTATCATTTCGGGACATGGAAGTATGGCCGGATGAGCACCTGCAAGATGCAGCTTGGACATTTTGACTTTTAATTATATCTCCTGATCCGAGAGGTCTTCTGGAAATTCTGCCTCCGTTATGGCGAACTCATGGTACACTTGGTACCATCGCATGCTGTCCCCTTTTGAAAATGTACAAAGGGTATCTCTCTATATTGGGGGTGGGGATACTGGTATGTCCATCTCCACCTCTTCCACTACCACGTGCTTGTCTTTCTTCCGAGATACTGGGGGTGCCATGTCGCTAGAATCCGAGAGAATACGTATACACTCTGCGTCTGCTTCAATTTCACCTGTCATATTCATGAAAGAATCCCACGATAAGAACGACATGATGATAAAAGACCAATTACAGTGTATGATTTTAGCTAGGACACAAGAAAATTTGAAACAAAGGTCTACTGGGTCACGGGGTCGCAGATTGAGAAAAATAAGCCAACATGTGACCTTGCGACCTTGCGACTGGGTCGCAGGATCGCTGGGTCGCAAACCGTGAGAAAGTATGAAAATGCGACTTTGCGACCTTGCGACTTAGGTCGCTGGGTCGCGAGCTCGTAAATGTTTGAAAACCATGAGAATGTGACCTTGAGACCTTGCGACTGGGTCGCGGGGTCGCAAATCTCGAAAAATTTGGAAACTGCGACCTTGCGACTAGGTCGCGGGGTTGCAGGTCGCGTTAGGGCTTCCCCGGGGGTTTTGGGCGCGCGCGGCGTGAGGTGGTTTTCCCCTTAACTGGAAAAATGAAAAACAAAATGGGACAAGATGGAGTCAAGGGATAGCTTTAGGAGTAAGGAAGTAGCCATGAAATCCAAGACCGGTAATGGTGATGATTTTGAGCAGAGTGGGCATAGTGGGGGGAAACAGGAATCAAAACAAAAACCCTGAGTAAGAAAAATAGCCAGTGGTTGAAGCAAATGTATAATTTAACGGCTAAGGGTCCCTGGGATTTAGCAAGAATGACCAAGAAGGAAACAACAGGAGGGAAAAGGAAACTTACCCGGAAAAATCGTGTGCCAGTTGACCTGTCAGAGCCGTTTTTCTACCCGCAGCATATGAAAAATGCGACCTAGCGACCTCGCTTATATAAAAAGGTCGCACGTGCGGGCATTTAATGAGGTCGCAAGGTCGCAATTTGATCGATTAGAGAAATATGTGACCTCGCAACCTTGCGACCTTGCGACCTATGGGTTGCGGGGTCGCAAAGTCATGGGGTCGCGGTTTTCTGGAAAATTTAGTTTTGCGACATTGCGACCTTGCGACCTTGTGACCTTCAGGTCGCAGGGTCACAAGGCCATGGAGTTGCGGTTTTCTTAAAATAGAGTTTTACGACTTTGCGACTTAGCCTTCTGGACTCTTTACTTGGTTTTCTTTAAGTTCAAGGGGCTCCAAAAAAATTTTGAAGTGGGGTTTTTTTTGGAGGGTGTTGTAGAGGCTACAACAAATGGCGATTCACTGGACGAACTCAGAGTCTGTGCCAATGGTTAGCCTTGGAGGGGGGAGGGAGGGGCCTTCTCTCGCTGTTTTATTTTACCTTAAGGTCAACATTGCCTAGCTTTTGGCACCTCGCGAGGTTTCTCATCCTGCTGGCTTGTTCGGGCACTGATTAACCAAATTTCATTCCTTCAGGTCTCCAGACCGAGAGGGTTGGAGGACTCCAAGTAGCTACAGGATCCGGTATGATTATTCTGTCCTCATCGTGTTGCTCCGTTGCCAGCGAACCTCTTGGTCCCGGCGGAGTCACTGCCTAGGAATCGTGAACGTTGCTCCCCTGCCAGCGAGCCTGGTCAGTACCCCGGCGGAGTCGCTACATCACCTCTCTGCGCAGGAAGCCTTTCTCAATCCTTTACCCTTTATTAGTGTGCTATTGCACTTATTTTGAATGTGCCTGGGGCACTTATTTAGATGTTCTCGTGGCACTTATTTGAGATGGGAAATTTTTTGCCTTGGGCGGATGAGGGATACCGACTTATTTTGCTTGGAGAGAGGTTGTTCCTGGTCTGGTCTGAGGACTTTGGTTTTTCCCAGATGTCCTGACGCAACATGGAGTACCTCTTTTCCCTTCCGATCTAGTTACCACTCTATCTCACTTTCTTTTGCAGACACCCTCTCAAACTTGCAAGGTGAGCTCCCCGCTTGATGATTTGAGCTAGATCATACGCTGCCTTTAGGTGTCGGTAACAAGGAAGCCTTTACCAACTTTGTGTCTATCAGAAAAAAGGCCTTCCATCAGCATAGAACCTGTTGCAGTGTGCCAAATACGTAGCTCTGAAAATACTTGTCATTTTACAAATTTATATATATATATATATATATATATATATATATATATATATATATATATATATATATATTTATTTATTTTTATTTTTGTTTTTATTATTATTATTATTTTTTTTTTTCAACAAATGGGATGAAATGGGAACTATGGTACAAGGATAAGATAGCCCTCCAAGGGCTGCTAAGTGGGATAATGTTTGAGGTCATGGCCGTTTACCAGGAGGACCTCGACTCTTCCCTCAAGGGTTTGCAGTCTAAACATATGGGAACCTAATTTTTCTTTAACATGGAAATGACTCGTCCATAGTGCTTGGAACTTAGAATGTTTTCCTTTTTCTTCGTGAGCTTTATCCCATTTCAGGACCAGGTCTCCTACCTCAAAGTTTTTATTCCCTGCAGATTTTCTATCAAACCATCTCTTGATTCGGCTTTGGTGGATGGCGAACTTTTCCCGGGTTTTTTGCCTTTCCTCCTCCAACTTCAGTAGGGTGTCAATTCGAGTTTGCAAGGTGGGGCATGGGGTACCATGACATTCTTGGGACAGCTGAAGGGCAGGGAGAGATAAGTGGGGAGGAAGAACAACTTCTTTTCCATACATGAGAAAATAAGGAGAGGTGCCTAGGGAGGACTTAGGCGTGACACAGTCGGCCCAAAGTGCATTTTGAAGGGCGTTGTGCCAGTTGCGCTGGTGGGACAACAGGGTCTTCTTGATGATGCTGATCAGATTTTTATTAGTCAACTCAGCTAAACCATTTCCTTGGGGATAGTAATTTGCCGAATGTTTAAGAACGATACCGTTTTCCAGAGAAAAATCACATAATTTAAAAGATGAAAAGTAAGTTGCATTATCAAAAACCAAGGAAGTTGGAACGCCAAACCTGGTGATGATGGAACGAGTGACGAATTCTATTACCTCCTGATCATTGATTTGGCGTAAAGGTGCTGCTTCGACCCACTTGGTAAAATAATCGGTAGCTGTAAGAATTTACCGGTGTTGTTTGGAGGAGTGAGGTATGATTTCGCCAATGACGTCCAAGCCTCACTGTTGAAAAGGTTCTTCTACTACTATCGACAGTAAGGGGGCGGTTGGCCGCGCTTCTCGATTTGCGAACTTCTGGCACTGGATGCACTTCGGGACATATGCATGCACGTCTCTGAAAAGGGTTGGCCAATAGTATCCTGCACGCATTATCTTATGGGCGGTGGTATCCCCGACAAAATGACCCCCAGCTGGTCCGTCGTGTAGCTCAGTCAAGATTTTCTGCTCTTCATCGTGTTCTAAGCAGCGTAACATGACCCCATCATAATGTTTCTTGAAAAGCTTCCCATGGATCAGCTGGTAAGATGCCACTTTGAGTCTTATCACATGTTTCTGCCGGGCAGTTAGAGCAGGGTCCAGAGTACCCTGGGCTAGGTATCCTGAAATGTCCGAGTACCAAGAGGGGATACTCAACTGAGGCACATGGTCGCTCTGGTACATATCGATCTCTTGTTCCCAACACTCTTGCTCAACTCCATGGGAACTTTCCGCCTCCGCAGCCATTTGAAATAAACCTTTTCCTTTAATGGTGTGCGCTGGCTTAAACTCTAAATAATACTCTTGCAGGCATGTCACCCAGTTTCCTCGCCTCTCGCATAGCTCCTGCTGCACAAACAATGAGCGGACCGCTGGATATGGAACGAAAACCGTGACGTGGTTTTTCAAGATGTAGGGTCTGAAATGCTTGACTACTTTGTAGACCGCATAGGCTTGCTTCTCGATTTCAGGGTAGTTTAATTCAGCTCCTTGTAAACCAGTACTCATGATGGAAATGGGCCACTCGTCATTGTTGCCTTCTTTTTGCGTGAGGACGGCTGCAAGTGAAGAATCTGAAGCAAAAGTATATAGGATGAAGCCTTTGCTAAAGTCTGGACTTTGAAGGGATGGTGCTTCAGCTATGGCCTGCTTGATTTTGGTAAATGCCTCCTTCTCTGGCGGATTCCATTTGAACATCACATTCTTTTTTATCATCCCCTTAAAAGGTCTAACTATCTGGGCGAAATCCGATACGAACTTGTAGACAAAATTGATTTTTCCCAGGAAAGATTGCATTGCTTTCTTACCGCTCGGGTGGGGGGGGGAATCTGGGAAATAGTTTTCGCCCGCTCTGGATCTACTACAATGCCCTGCTTTGTAATAATGTGGCCCAGCAAGTTCCCTTCTACCACAGCGAAAATGCTCTTTTTCGGGTTGAGAGAAATCCCGTACTTCCTACACGTCTCAAAGATTTGTTTGAGGTGGCGTGAATGATCGCCCCGATGTTTTGAAAACACAGTGACGTCGTCCAAATAGACTACCACGCTCTGACCTATCAAACCACGGAAAGATATATCCATGGCTCGTTGGAAAGTTGCCCCCGTGTTAATCAATTCAAAAGGCATGCGCCTGAACGCGAATGTTCCCCATTTGGTTCGAAAGGTAGTTTTCAATTTGTCCAGTTCGGCTACCAGCACCTGGTTGTAACCAGAGAATCCATCCAACAAAGATAACATTTCAGATCCAGACACAACTTGCAATATTTGTTCCATAGGTGGCACTGGGTAATTGTCTTTTTTCGAGGCTCGATTAAAGTTCCGGAAATCTACACATAAGTGGATCTCACCAGACTTCTTCCATAACGGGACCAAATTGGATACCCATGTGGAGCGACGAACTTTAAAAATAATGCGTGTGTCCAACAGCTTCTTGAGTTCTTTCAGGATCATCGGTTCCAAAGTAGGGTGTAATTTCCTGAGCTTCTGTTGGAATGGCTTCACACCTTCCTTCATGGGTATGACGTGCTGAATAATCCGAGTATTGTACGTACATAAATCATTATACGTCCAAGAAAATACGTCTCGATACTTCCGAAATAGTTGGGTGAATGCCTGCGTCTCTTCGTCGGTAGACTCTTTCCCGAGGTTAATGAACTTCAGGTCCTCTTCTGATCCCAAATTTACTTGCCGATGTGCCAAAATGGAACTTTGTACCTTGGTATTTGGGGGGCCGCGGAACCATATTTGCAGGTTGAAGAGCTTTTCAAGTGATACTATTCCCTTAGGCATGGGGTTTTCCTTACGTTTGTCATGCTCTTCCTGCAAGGCTTGGTCGTGATCCGCCTCATCAATCTCCGCATCTTTGAATACTTCAGTGTTGAGCATAAACTCCAATATCTATTGATCATTATCAAAGACGCGGAAATTAGTAACATTATCTGGCACGGAGGGCCTATATATAACTTCAATAGAAAAACAGTCCCTCAAAGGGGTAAATCTAGTAGCAGCATTGGCTAGAGTATCAGCTGCTGCATTGTGCATTCTAAGCATAGATGTAATTCCAAAAGCATCAAAAGCATAAATAAGACACCATACATCTTTTTGATAAGCCTTCAAATGCAGAGACAAACAATGAATGGTATTGCGTACCTGCCGAGTGATAACCTCGGAATCTCCAATAACTAATAAGCACCTTACCTTTAAATCCAATGCCTTCTTAAGTCCAAGGATTAGAGCTTCATATTCTGCAGTATTGTTTGTGCATTGGAACTCAAGCCTACAGGATATCAAGAATTTGTTATTTTGAGGGTCTATCAAGATGCAACCCGCACCAGCTCCGTCAAGATTTTTGGAACTATCATAGTACAGGGTCCATACATCGTTTTCTGGCTCCTTTGGGGTTGTAGGTTGGGGCGGGACTTCATCTTGGTGCGAGACGTGAGTGGATTGATATTTTGCGAAGAGCGTTAATTCAGACTGGGTCTCGGGATCTACTGGAGATTGAAGAGGGTGATAACAGCCAAAAATGGCTTCCAAGAAGCACATGCCAAGCTCCTCCTGAGAAAAACTGATGGGTTCATTAGGAGCATCCAAATCAGTCACAGTATGTTTCATATAAGGGTCTCTTTTGACCCTGATTTGGTTATTATGGACCTTGTAAGGTAGCCAAAGGTGGGACCAGTTAGTGGAAAAATATCCTTGCAGCTTGATGGACCAGTCCCTACTAAGTAATAGGCCATAGGCTTCCAGAATGTCCACGACTACGATGTCGATGCATTGGTGGACTCTAGAATTAGACGAGAGGCAGATGATGATGTTATTAAGTTCTCCTATGGCTGGCACCTGAGATCTGTCAAGTTGAATGATCCTTGCATCCGTTTTTTCTGGGCGGATGTTCAGCTTCTTACAAACAGATAGGGGCATGACGTTCGTGGAGGCGCCAGAGTCAAATAGACAGTTATGGACATTGAAGTTGAAAATCTCAAAAGACAGGAGGAAAGGAGGAGTAGACCCCCTGGAATTTTCAATGATGGCGTTTATGATGGACTGAACACTTGGACTAGGTTGCGCAGAAGTGTTGCTCACAGGCTTAGTAGCTGAGGTATTGGCGAAGGCTTTAAGAATGAGTTCTCGTTGATTCGTGATGCGAGCAAGCTCATAGAGGGATATGTTAGCTCTGGTTTTATTCATGTCCTCTACAATGTTGTATGTGGAATCATATTGGGGATTGGGTTCGGTATTGGTTGTGGTGGAACCCATGGGGAGCTTGCTTTTCGGATTTTTTTGGGTATTGTCGTTTGCGGGCTTCTTAGGGGCAGCTTGTTGTTCATTCCCCGGCGGCAAAATTTTCCTCAAGAAAGCCCTTTTCTTCTCCTCAAAGTATGGTTCAGGGACCGGTCCTTTACTCCTAAGGTTGTAGTTTCTTACAGGTGGGGTATTTGGATTGTCTGCCATATTGATATCAGTGATCATAAGATGGTTGTCCCCTCGGATAACATTGAATGCAAGAACTGAGGATGTCGGTTCTTCATCCTGGGGAAACTCTTCATCGTGGTCTGAAACATCATCTTCCCCCGTGTCCCCTGGGGTTTGATCATCCAAAATCTGGTTTACCACTGCATTCATGCTTCCAATCCACTGGGGGCATGTTTTTTCAGAGTGGGCAGCCTGATGGAAGGAGCAGAAGTTATCTTTTCCTATCTCTTCAACGTTCAGAACAGTGTTTGGGTTGGACGGGGGTCAACTGGTGTTGGGGTTGCTATTTCTGAAGAAGGGCTTAGGTGCCTTAGCACTAGATGTGGACCCTATACCTTTCCTCTTCAGATCGAAGACTTCATTTGTTAATATCTTGAGGGTCTTCGCTATACCCTCAAAGTCAAAAGCATCCTTATCCTTATCTGCGGTTTTGTTTGTGGCGGACTGACCCCTCTTTGCGATTGGTTTGTGGTCATCTCTTCCCTCATGATCTATGGCTCCTATAGAAAGCATGTCTCTTTGTACAGTGAGGGCAGCTGCGTAGCTGGCCGTTAGTGTGGGCCGAGCTTTGCGTTTCATGAAGACAAAAATATCCCTAGGGAGAGCTTTGTATAATAATCAATGGTAATAGAGTCATCCAATGCCAGGTTTGGGGGAAAATTTTGCAGTATCGTAGCAAAGCACTGATTGAAGTCTCTCACCTTCTCTTTCTTGTGGCACTTAATGGTGCTTATCTCCGTGAGGAGCATGGAAGGGGTTTTATCCTCTGAAAATTTCTGCAAGAATGCACGTCGAAACTAGTCCCACGATGTGATGGAGGCACTTGGGAGGGAACGGTACCAAGTGGCCACTTTTTTTTCAAGAGTATGCGGAAACAGACGGAAAGCAACGTCATCTGACTGAACCCTCATGATTTGCAGTGAAAGATAGAAACTGCTTGCATGATCCTCAGCCAAGGTGCCTTTCTCGGGATCAAACTTGGGGAGGTGTTTCTCCGGGTGCCTAGGCATGTCGTGGAGAGGGCCCATAAGATTTAATGGTGACTGGGCCATCCAGGCTACTGGTTGCACCCTCCTAGCCTGTTTGTGATGTCTAAACTTAGGCTCAGATTCACCTCCCGAACCTGATACCGATGCTCCTCCCTCATGGCGAGAGTGTTCATCTTGATGTATCTCATGATAGAGAAAGTCTCTAAGATATCCCAAGTTGTGGACAGGAGGCCTATTTGGGTTCGGGTGCCGGTTGTGAGTACGGTTTCCTTGGCCTCGGCCTCTATCTCCTCTACCTCCGGTTCGGCGGGCTCTATTTCCTTCACCTTCATTTCTGCGGGCTCTATTTCCCTCACTTTCGTTTCTGCGGGCTCTATTTCTGTCGCTTTCATTCCCTTGGCCTCTATCTCCCTCACCTTCCCCAGGTGGAGGGCGTGCTTGGTTGTTGTTAGGCTGCGCTTGGTTGGGCTGAGAGTCAAGAAAAGGTTCAGTAGGGCTGAATTCTTCCTCATCGCCGTCTTCGAGTTCAGGGATGGGTTCGTCATGCTGTGCAGCGGCAGCGAGGTATTCAAGCATGAGGTTCACCAACTCGGGCACGATGCTCACCAAGGCACCATTACGAGTGGTGTTTTCCGTCGGGGTTCTATTATGGAACAAGAATTGCATGATTGGGGCATACCTCAAATCCCTCAGGAGATTGCAGGCGGCTGGGCGCAAGGCTCTCAACTGTGCGTGGGTAATTTCATAATATGGCATCTCCACCCTTAGAATATCTTCCAATGGAGGGATAGTTTCGTTGTTTATGACCTCCCCGTGGGGATTTTGTGGTGGAATGTTGGTTGTATGCTGGGAGGCTGCCATTCAGGCCCTCCTTCTAGCGCCAATTCTGTTGACAGGAAAATCTGTCTGGCCAACAGTAGGGGATCTCCCCGGTAGAAAGTCCCAATCAGACCATTAACCGTTTGGAATAGCGATCCCGTCCGGGGTGTGGGTCCGACTACTTCTTCAGTCACCTTCCCTTTGGTCTCAAAAGAACTTTCTCGAACCTGTGGCCACACACTTATTCACATGATACAAAATACATGGTCGATGCATTAAAAATGTATATAACACCACACGTAGCGAGATAGATAATAAAGCATACACGCCGAAGGAAATGTTGTCAACAACACATCTTTAGGGTTATGCTTGGAGGCAATTCTGACCACAAAAGAAATAGTTCTTTGTGGCGAGATTCTCCTTTACTTTCTGAAAGATAAAATGAATTGCTAATAAACAAAGTCACTAACATTCATTCAGCAAGCAATTAATCCGAACACCATTAACACACATAAAGGTAATCACGATGCGTAAATGATGCCATTAAAGAGTGCAGTCTCATTAATCAAAAGATGTTCTGAAACTGTAAAGAAATACTCATAGTGTTCCCCAAGCAAAACACATCAGATCCAAAACGAGTTTCAACAGGTATTTGTATTCATATGCCAAAAGAGTGTTCTTTTCAAATACAATGCTCTGTAGCTTTTAAGTCCAAAAATAATATCCTTTACACTTTCCCCGGAGGGGGTTTTATAGGTCAAAATTGCCCTTTGGGTTCCCTGACTCATCGCATGCCCACCGGTTGAGTTGTCCTGTGACATGGGAGAAGATTGCGACCTGCGACCTGGCTAGTGAGTGCGACTTGCGACCTGTTCGGAAGTGCGACCTGTGACCTAGTGAGCAGTGCGACCTGTGACCTACTGCCACTGAGTCATGGGGGCGGGCGTGAAATAGAGAGATCAGGAACATCAATCTACTTCCCTTTGATGAAATCCTGCCAGGTCTGGTATTCTGGTGCTATAAGGGAGACTAGAGGGACCTCCTCTTTCAACCGATGCATGCACTCCAGAGCATTCGGGATTAGAGTTTCCTTCTTTTGTGAGATCTGGTTTCAAAGGGAGGCGAGCTTGGTATAAATCCAGACTGGCGCGACAAGCAACTGACCCAGATTTTCTTGTGATGCTGCGACCTTCGGAGCGGCAGCAGCTTGCTTGACAGGCTGCAGGAATGACTAGATTTCTTGATCTACTTGCTCCCAGGTCTTACTTTCGTCCAATCCCCCTAACGAAGGAATGTGGTGAAGAGTGTGCATTGAGTCTATGCCACTGATCAGGTGGTCGTATGAAGACATTACTTTGTCCAAATCCTTGGATAGCTTGTACTTGGACTGCATCTTCATCTGGATTTGGACTTTGGAATCTTGTGTATGAATCCAATCCTTCTTAGGCAAATGCTCGAGAACTTGAGGGTATTGCACTATCCAGTTCATCATTTTATCTAAGACAGTTGAGGCTTTTTTGAGCTTCTCGTGCTTCTGCTTAGTTTCTTCTCGTGCTCTTACCAGTGGGGCAACTGTTTGTTTTCTGGCGAACATTTCCCCATACACTTGTCTCATGGTCGCCTCTAATACATCGCATTCCTTTAAAACGGCAAGTGGCACTTCATTGACTTGGGGAGCCTTGTTTCGGAGTTGTTGCACCTCTTCTTCCAGCGCCGACCTCTCCTGTTCTACCTTCTTCTCTCACTGCTCCACTGCTCGTGGTATGTTTTGTAGAGAGATGATTTCTCTACTCATTCGGGTGACATTTTCTTCCATGGCCATGGCGAAAGCATTGCCTGCCGATGCTATCATCACGGGATTAGTCCTAGTATCAAGGACTATGTATTTTTTCAGTTGCAACCGTGGATGTGGCAGAAGGACTTTGTGTCAGGGACCTTCTCTTCTCTTGCCGCATTTTGAAAGAGAATTGGTCGAATGTGAGCCTGGTGAGGTCGAAGACCTCCTCCTCCTACTCCTGGGGGGAACTGACATCGGATAACATGGTTCCTGTACCGCCTAGAGGTACTTCAAGGGGAGACATCTCGATGTCTTCTATCAATTCATCCTCCTGATCTTTATTTTTCTTTTCTTTCTCTTCTTCATCCTCTTTTCCTCTTCTTCCCTTTGTCAGCGCTCGACTTCCGCCTTCTCATGCTCTTCCTTCCGCTTGCATTCCGCTTCTGCCACTGGCTCTATTTTGGCTTTCCTCTTTTGCTCGGCTGCAACAGCTTGGTCTGCTTTCTTTTGGCGTTCAGCTTCTGTTTTGTCGAGCTCTTTCTTGAGTGCCTGTTCTGCTGCGGCCTGCGCCTCTTTTTCCTGTTATTCCTTCCTGGCCTCCTCAGCCTGTTTCTTCTTTTGATCTACCTTTGAAATCTTCTTACACTTCTCCTCGTCCTCTTTTATCTTTCTTTCTCTCTCTTTTTGTGCTTTGGCCTCTGCTTCTTTCTGTTGAGAAGAGGTGTCAGGCCCTGTGCTGGTCCGGGACTTTTTAGCTAGAGAGGAAGAAGCACCTCCTAACTTACGGCTCCTGTCCTCCAAACTTTGATCATCTGGATCCTCTTGGTTAGAGTCCACCCCCGGAGCGAGTTTTATATCTACATTATACCAGTTTCTTCTCTCATCTTCGTCCGGGAGTTCTACATGCTGGTAGTTCCATTTGAATTTGGCCTTCTTGCAGTGTTCGGGAACTATCCTCTGCGGGTCGTATGTTCGGTGCTCTAAAGTCCTGAGGCGATAACTTTTAATCTCTTCTCCTTCAGTCCCTACCTCTCTAAAATCTTTAACTGTGTATGCACCGATAGTGAGGGGTAGCGCAGGCCAGGGCTTCTTCTTACCTTTGGACAGGACACTGGAGAAACCCGAGGACATTTGGTAACATATCTCTTGTATGAGCACCTTGTCCATAACGAAGCGAGGCATAGCATGAGGTGCCTTGAACGAGCCGAAGACTTGGATGAAAGTATATCCAGTGAATGGAATCCAATGCGCCACTTGGCCTAGAGTGTCCCTGGCTCGCCAAGACATACAAGGGGCATCCTAGCCAAATAATTTCTTGAATAGGGTGGGGATGAATATTTGGGAAATTGGTTCTATATCCTGCTTATACCTGGATTCCCAGAACACTTTCGTTTGCAGATGAATTGCACGAGTCTGCGTGGGATTCCATTTATGTGCCCATCCCTCAAAATGTAGCCTTGCGCAGACGACATCCAATAGATAAGAGGCCATATAGAACTCAGAAGGCATTCCTTCATCTGGGGCCAATGCCTAGCACAAGTTTGTATGCATTGAGGTCATCAATATACCAACCCAGTTGAAACGGGTGCCATGCACCGTTACATATTCCATGATAGTAGCCCATGTGCCATTGAAGGTAGTGGCGTCAGGGCACCCCTACAATCTGCAAATCATGGTGGCTACTAATTTATAAACTTTTCTCAGGCTGGCCACTAGATATTCTTGGTCTTTCTTGAATTTAAATTTGTCGGGCTCTGCCCACCACTGCCTGATAGTGTCGACTACGGGGACTGCATGGGCAAGAGCTCACCCTTCTATAAATTTTTCTTCCTATTGAGGCAACGAGTAGTAGACATGGGCGTCTGAGCCTACGAGCGTTGCGAAAGCTTTGCCTTCGCTATCTCGGATCACGAACTTCTTGGGATCTGTTTTTTGTATGATCTAGTATATCATTTTGGGACATGGAAGTATGGCCGGATGAGCACCTGCGAGATACAACTTGGACCTTTTGACTTTTAAGTATATCTCCCGATCCGGGAGGTCTTCTAGAAATTCCGCCTCCGTTATGGCGAACTCATGGTACACTTGGTACCATCGCATGCTGTCCCCTTTTGCAAATGTACAAAGGGTATATCTGTATATTGGGGGTGGGGATACTGGTATGTCCATCTCCACCTCTTCCACTGCCACGTGCTTGTCTTTCTTCCGAGATACTGGGGGTGCCATGTCACTAGAATCCACGAGAACAGGTATACACTCTGCGTTTGCTTCAAGTTCACCTGTCATATTCATGAAAGAATCCCACGATAAGAAAGACATGATGATAAAAGACCAATTACAGTGTATCAATGATTTTAGCTGGGACACAAGAAAAATTGAAACAAAGGTCTACTAGGTTGCGGGGTCGCAGATTGAGAAAAATAAGCCAACATGCGACCTTGCGACCTTGTAACTGGGTCGCAGGGTCGCTGGGTCGCAAACCGTGAGAAAGTATGAAAATGCGACTTCGCGACCTTGCGACTTAGGTCGCTGGGTCACGGGGTCGCAAATATTTGAAAACCGTGAGAATGCGACCTTACGACCTTGCGATTGGGTCGCGGGGTCACAAATATCGAAAAATTTGGAAACTGCTACCTTGCGACCTTGCAACTAGGTCGCGGGGTCGCAGGTCGCATTAGGGCTTCCCCGGGGGTTTTGGGCGCGCACGGCGTGAGGTGGTTTTCCCCTTAAATGGAAAAATGCAAAACAAAATGGGAAAATATGGAGTCAAGGGCTAGCTTTAGGAGTAAGGAAGTAGCCATGAGAGCCAAGACCAGCAATGGTGATGATTTTGAGCACAATGGGCACAGTGGGGGGAAACATGAATTAGAACAAAAACCCTGAGTAAGAAAAATAGCCAGTGGTTGAATCAAATGTTCAATTTAATACTTAAGGGTCCCTGGGATTTAGCAAGAATGACCAAGAAGGAAACAACAGGAGGGAAAAGGCAAATTACCCGGAAAAATCGCGCGCCAGTTGACCTGTCAGAGCCATTTTTCTACCCGCAGCATATGAAAAATGCAACCTAGCGACCTCGCTTATATAAAAAGGTCGCACGTGTGTGCATTTAATGAGGTCGCAAGGTCCCAATTTGATCGATTAGAGAAATATGTGACCTCGCAACCTTGCGACCTTGTGACCTATGGGTCGCGGGATCGCAAAGTCGCGGGGTTGCGGTTTTCCGAAAAATTTAGTTTTGCGACCTTGCGACCTTGCGACCTTCAAGTCACTGGGTCGCAAGGTCACGGAGTCGTGGTTTTCTAAAAATAGAGTTTTGCGACTTTGCGACTTAGCCTTCTGGACTCTTTACTTGGTTTTCTTTAAGTTCAAGGGGCTCCAAAAAAATTTTGAATTGGGGTTTTTTTTGGAGGGTGTTGTAGAGGCTATTACACAAATATAATTTTACTTTTTGTTCTAGTGTAAGAATACATTCTCAATATATACGCGTTTATATTTTTATGTCTAATAAGCTCTAGTTCATGATTTATCATTCTCAATTTATGCTATAGTACATAATTTTTTAATCTATACAGTACATAACTTAATTAAATATATTTTGCATTCGTTTGTCATTCATATATAATTATTTCTTCTTAGAGATTGTTCCCTCATGAAATGTACGGTTTGGTAACATAATACTAGAACAGATTTATTAATAAAATACCAATTCCCTGTGAGCTACCTAAGCTCAGATCTAAGCCCTACCCAGGGTTTAGACATTCTAAGAGTTGGTCCTCAAAAGAATTATGTCTCTACAACAACACAGGACAAACTCTTTTTCTGATAGTCAATTCTGTTCAATGTACAAACTTCCCTTTTTATTTCTAATTCCCTTTAATTCCAGAGCATAAACTCATAATCAAATTCACAACTTCATATATATATCCATACTACTTTACTTTCTTAGCAACCTCATAACAAAAATAAAGCATAATTTAACAATGACTTTAGCTGGTGCATACCAGTTGAGGTATACTAGGTCCCCCCCCAACCTCTGAGATCTTTCTCCAGAGATCACCCCCGAGCATAGATCAATTTCTTCAGCCATAGAAAAAATCTTGTCTATCATGTATCTACCTACATAAGCTTGTTTTCCCGTCATCCTGTTTCCCTTAACTACGTCCAGTTAAATTAGGATGCTACTTTCTTGTGTGCCTAGGCTTTCCTTTTGTTTCTTCCACAACAGTACTTTTAAAGCTAGCTTTTCCTCTTTCTAGCATTATTCCACCCCTTCCCAGTAACTTCCTCTTTACTGGGGTAGTTTTTTAGATTTTTATCTCCAATATAAATTTCTATATTTAATTTTATTTCCTCCACAGATTTTGGGAGAACTGGGAAAGTTTTATGATCGTTATCCATCCTCATGGATTTGGATCTCTGATCTCTAATCATTATCTAGTCTTTGCATCATTTATTCATTTTTCATGTTATTAATTTAAATTAATAAAATAAATCCACAATCAATATTTTCCTTGGGGTCCACTTGACCCTTGCCTATATTTAAAAGCAGAAAATTAGGGACATTACATATTCCCCCTCTAAAAACAAAACATCGTCCTCGGTGTTGATTTCTCAACTAGGGATGAAGCTTCCTCCTGCACCTTATCTTCTAGCTCCCAACAATTTCTTTAGAGTAGAAGTACCTTCCTCTCCCTTTACTTTTCTCACTGTTATATTTTGGAGTTTGATTTTCTTTCTTCTTCAACATAAGAAGTATATCTGGAAGAATATTTTATTCATGTTTCCACATGTCCACAGTTCATACCAACTCATATGAGTAGTATCTATATCTATATCTATATCTATATCTATATCTATATCTATATCTATATCTATATCTATATCTATATCTATATCTATATCTATATCTATATATATATATATATATATATATTGATTAGAAATAATCATGAAGATATTCTAAACTTTAATAGTTTTCAATAAATTCACTTGTTAGCAAAACCCTTTAAGGTTCATAATAGTATAGTGCAATTTTAGCACTACTTATCATTACATGTTTTTCGGCAAGAATTCCTCCTCACACACACATGGTATCATTTAAAATTCTTAGTGATTTCTCTACACATCTTCTCACCTTGACTCCTATGATCAGAGTTGTACAATTCCTATTACTCTTTACTTCACAAAACAAACACTTCTTCATTAGAAGTTCATGAATTTAGAAACACGACTTTGTCATAAGAAGTGGTTATGCTTAAGGTTATATCCCCTTTTCCCATTTCATACATGTACTTCATTTACTTAATAATTGATTGACTTTCTCAATCGATTCAGATGGTGATAACCATGCTCAATTTCAACTTAATAATAGTTTTTCTATAACACAGTTTCCAAATTCCGCTTGAACTTTACATTATCAAGCATATTAATTATTATATTATAGCTTGAAACTTCATATTAGTTTACCATCTTGGTCTTGTATACATTGACTACTTTTATGAATGTCGATTTCTCAGTCAACTAGTTTCTAGTTTTTATCCATCCAACTTCCTATTTCCATCCTGGAATAGGAATAGTATCTAAAATTTTGGTATGATACTTAGGTTTCATTGTCTCTTATGAATGTTTTCCACATAGGATTTCCATTTCTCTTTCCTCATACCAGATCAAAAATGTTCTACTTTAAATCTAGAATTTAATTTGAGTCACCAATATGTCATATCGATGGACATCTATGATATTTTAAAAAAAAATCTGCTTTATTGGGGTCACATTATTAATGTACCCATTTTTTTTTTTTAATTATCACACTACAAAAAAAAAGGAAACTGGTTAGGGTCACGCTTGTGACAAACCTTTAAGGTCCGTCACCAATGTCACATATGGTGACAGTCCTTAAAAAAGCGTCATTGTAAGTGTATATAGTGATGGTCCTTTAACGCTCGTCACCAAAGCCATTTTCAATTACACTTTTGGTGAGGGTTGTTAAAGGCCCATCACTAATTCTCTCTTTGGTGACACTTCTAGGGACAAAATTTTAATGACCCTCACCAATGCTCTTTTTGTTACCTTTGGTGACGGTCAAAAACTGTCCATCATCATTGATCATTCCAATGAGTTTTTGATGATGCTATGTGCCTGTTAATATATTTTTTGTCAAAAGATAATGATAAAAGACCATTATTGTGGAGTATTTTTTATAATATGTCCAAGGCCATAGTGTTTAGAGTTAGTCAACTTTTAAGAAGTAATTAGTGTGTATCATTTCCCTCAAGTAATGAATAGTCGAATAGAGTTTTCCTACGAGTCAACACATGATTCATGTCTATTATGTTTATTATATAGCAAATTCCATTTAGATAAATTTCCACTAGCGTGAGTAAGAAATATGTTATTTAATACATAATCAAGCTCTAAAAATTCTATTAATGAGAAATACCTAACACTCCTCAACAATTCGGGCACACCTTAAATTAATTCTTTGGGACACACTAATTAACATTTCTTAGCACCTTGCATGTCTTGGAACATATTGTCATGACACTGGTGACCAAGAACATGGTGGCATCCGCTAGCACAACATGGAACTCTCCTAGCATGTGTTGGCATGCATGTAGTCTCTAACATTCCCTATAACACCTTGGTTGAATGCATTGACGAACATTATCACTTGGCACACAATTTCACTTGGCATGTATTGGGACCTATTATTAGTGTGCCTACAGTGCCCCTTTTGAAAAATATAAAGTCCTGACTTATTAACCCTCTTATTGGTTCTTCCTTTTGGTGCCTTGACACTTCTTGACACATATTTACATACCCTAGCACCATGCACATCCTTAGCACCTGGGCTGTATTGGCATATCTTGGCACTATTAATTGGCACATATAATTAGCACACCTTGGAACTCCCAAGCACACTTTAGAAATTCTTGACATGCATTGATATTCCCTAGCATGCCTTACCAATGCTTAGCATGCCTTACCAATGCTTAGCATGACAAATAGCACTCATTAACACTAGTCCCTAGCACATGTTCCTCGTATTCATTAACTTCCATGAATTTTTACCTAGTGCTCCCTTAATGTTTTGTCCTAGTACTCCTTAACACTCCTCAACATGCATTAGCACTCTCTAGCGCACCTTAGCACTCTTCAACATTCCCTTCCACTTCATAACATGCATAACACTCCATGACACATATTGGCGCTTAACACGTGTTGGCGCTTGGAAAGTCTTAGCATGTGTGGAATACATTGAGATGCCTTCGTATGATTTGGCATGGTTTAATATTAAATTTAATTGAGATCAATTGTTGGAAGGTAGATGAGAAGAAAAAAAGGAAGACATGGCACTTATAATGCACTAATACTTTTCACTTGGCACCTATTTTGACCTAGTGTTGGTCTGCCTATTTTGACCTAGTGTTGGTCTGCCTAGCATGCCCCTATTGGAAAAGGTAAATTGATGAATTATTAACCCTCTTATGTGTTCATTTCCTTGTAGTTTAAATTTTTTATCCCTTTTGTTGCCTTGATAGTGATCCAGATTTATGCAGGAATGCAAAAGAATACACATATAACCATAAATACAAAGATTTAGTGGAAATAACACTTCATTTCATCAATATCAAAGAACTGAAATTTGCTTACAAACAAAATGAAAATAAACTAGCTACGGTGCTCGTAGCTTATCTATGAGAAGAGATGTGGTGGCTACAGGCCTCTGAAATATGTTAAAATGAGGTTAGAGGGCTTATTTATTATTTAGAAACAATGGAAAACCATAAACATCCAAAACCCTAACCCTACGAGATGAAGTGCCAAAACTATGGGCCCCATTTGGGTAAATTGGTGTTTCAACTTACTGAGGACGTAACTTTGGCATACGATCTCTGTTTGACGCATACCATACCTCGTTAGAAAGATATATCCGAGGAGTACAACTTTTGATGTGTGAAACATCAATCCATGCACTCATGTTTCTCCTGGTTTTCCCAAAAAACGTCCTTTATGGCCTCAAAATGGCTCTGGAAGTTCAGGACCCGAAAAACTGCTAAAAATAGTAAGTTGTGCCGAAATTGAAAAACTGAAAGAGACAATGGTGGAGCCCTAAGTGGAATAGGTGGGTGGCCACCAATATCGACTTGGATAATTCATCCCCCCTTAGGAAGCAATGGTCCCCATTGCGTTGATTTCCTCCATGAGATGAGGAAACTTCTGCTGAACTTGGTCCCTCGTGAACGACTTGCCTTAGTGCAGGAGTTGGCTAGCTTTGACAACCCAATACAGTTGGATCTTCTGTTGGCGAGTGTTCTTGATTTGCATGTCCATGATACAATCTATGGTGTCGTGTTCCATGTAATATGGGTTTAACTCTGCTGGTGTGAGTTGTTCTGCAATGTCAGAGGTGTCCTGTAGAGGTGGGAAGTAGGGACGGAGGCAGTCCACATTGAATAGTGGGTGCAAACAAAGGAATGGTGGAATACTGAGATTGAAGTAATTTTTCCCTATAGCTTCATGATGGTGTACGTCGCAAATCGGAGTGAGAAAATCTTGTAGCGGGGTCTAGTGAGGCGCTCCTTTTGCAAATGTAGCCACACTTTGTCGCCCACCTAGAAGTTGTGTGGCACCCAATGTTGATCATGTAGTTGCTTGTACTTGGAATTAGCTCTGCCCAATATGTGATGAACCTATTGGCAGATGTGCGGAATGACCTCGATGAAGCTATTCGCTTTGTCAGCTTCAGACTGGACATGAGATGAATCGACCTAAGTAGCCGCAAATGGCATGGCTACGTCAATGGGACATAGTGGCTGGAATCCCAACCCCACCTGAAAGGGGTTGTGGCTGGTTGAGCTGTTGAGAGCCTGGTTATAATTGTGTTGTACTTAGGGGAGGCTCTTATCCCATTTGCATGGATGATTTGAATTGTACATGCACATAATGTGTACAATCATTCTGTTGAAAACCTCTGCCTGATCATCAGTTTATGGATGGAAAGTTGTGGACTTGGTGAGCTTGGTGTCTAGTATTGACAAGAGTCTGGACCAAAATGTGCTAAGGAACCTATTTTCTAGATCTGATATGAAAAACTGTGGGATCCAAAAATTCACCCACACTCGTTAAAAGAAGAGTTTAACAGTGGCTTCTGCTATGATATTCTTCTTGCAAGCTGCCATAATTTCCATATTTGAGAATCTGTCGACAATCACAAAAACATAGATGTTTCCATTCTTAGTAGAAGGAAGGCTCAACATGAAATCCATGGAGATGGATTCCCAAGGTTGATTAGGGGTAGGTAGCAGAGTATAGAGGCCTTGCTTCTTGATGGTCGGTTTGGCAATGGCGCAAGCAGTGCAAGATCTGATGTAATTCCCGACATCATGTCGAAGGTTTGGCCAATAGAAATACTTCTGCAGTACTTCCATTATTTTCTCGACCGCAGAATTCCCAGTGACTCGACTGTAGTGTGCTTCCCATATCATCCTGGCATGCTCGCTTGAAGGAACACAAAGGTGTCCCAGGTGACATAACATCGCATCTTGGAGGTGAAAATTTGGAACTTGCGTACCCCCCAAGAGTGCCTTTTATGTGTGGTCGAATGCTAGATAGCTCTCGTAGAGAACCGAACAATCATAAGTCTCATTCCCACAAGAGTTGTGAATGGTGGTTAGTGCCACGATCGATGGTCGACTAAGGCAGTCTGCAACATTATTGGTGCTACCCTTCTTGTACTCGATGTTCAAATGAAACTATTGGAGATATGTGGAACACTTATGATGTTTATCGTTCTGTGACTTCCCTTGTGTTTGTATGAATTGCAGGGGCCAGTGGTATGTGTGGATGATTGTTTCCTTCCCCAAAATGTAATGCTTCCATTGTCAATAAGCCTGAAAAATGAAATACATTTCTTTGTCATAAGTGGGATACTTGCGAACTCTGTCGGACAATGTCTCACTGTGATATGCCACTGGATGCCCCTGTTGAATAAGAAATTCCCCGATAACATAGTCATAGGCATCTGTTTGGATCCCAAAGGGTTGTTGCAAGTCTAGTAATGTGAGCACTAGGGCAGAACAGAGGCAATGTTTCAATTATATGAATGCCTTCTGTTGAGATTCTGAAAAAAAAGAAATTTTCTTTCGCTCCTCCCTTGGTGACTTGACTCAAGGATCAAGTGATATGAGAGAATCCCAACACGAACCTGCAGTAGAAATTAGCAAGACCCAAAAAGTTGTGAAGCTTTGTTAGAGTGGTTGGGGCTGGCCAATCCCTAATGACTTGGATCTTCGTTGGATCCACATGCACCCCCCTTTCATCAATAATGTATCCCAGATATTTAACCTATGTCATAACAAAAGTGCACTTCTCCAAATTGGCACACAACTTGTGTTCTCGCTATGTTTGGAGGACATGTCGGATGTGGTAGAGGTGCTCTTCCCAAGTCGGGCTGAAGATCATAATGTCATCCAAGTACACCACTACAAATGAGTTGGTGAATAGCCGCAAGATGTCGTCCATCAACCTCATGAAGGTTGCAGGAGAATTTTTCAACCTAAAAGGCATGACCAACCATTCAAGAAGGCACTCCTTGGCTTTTAAGGAAGTCTTCCACACATTGCAGGGTTCGATTGGTACCTAGTGATACCCAGACTTCAAGTCGATCTTGCTGAAATATTTTGCCCCTTTGATTTGGTCCAGAAGGTCATCAATTCATGGGATCGGGTACCTATTTTAGACAGCGATCTTGTTCAGCACCCGATAGTCAATACAAAGTCTCCAAGTCGCATCCTTCTTCTATAACAACACAATCAAGCTCCCACAAGGTGACGAATTTTTTCGGATGTGACCTTTTTGCAGCAGCTCTTGAATCCGCCTCTTGATTTCATTGTTCTACAGAACAAAGTGCCGATAGATCGGTCCATTGGGTAGTGACGTAGCTGGGGTCAGATCAATGGGGTGCTTGACCTGACAGTGAAGAGGAACCCCTGTGGGTGAGGTGAATATGTCCTCGTACTCCTTCAAAAACTTGTCCATTTGTTGTTGTCATGCACTAGAGCCCTGTCTGGAGGTCGTGGCCACGGTCTTTTTCTTGCCCTGGGGGCGGATCATCAGGAAAATAAATTTCTTGGTTTGGGAAATGAACTTACTACACTGTTTTTCAGTAACCAAAGAGATAGAGGAAGGCGGTGGTACCTCTGGTATCCTATACAACTTATTTCCCAAAGTAACAATAACAGCATGAGGTCGGGACTCATACACAACATGTCGCTTCCACAAGTATGGTTGGCTTAATAATACATCAAAAACATCAAGAGGAACAATGTCATATAATACATCATCTGTGAAGGGCTTGATGCTATAGGGAAGGTGACACTGCTGGCTGATGCGAATATCCCGTCCTTGGTAAAGCCACCCGATGGTGTATGGTTGTGGGTATGCTGTGGTCGAAAATCCCAATCGCTTCACGATATCTGCTGAAATGAGGTTCTTTTGGCTCCTATTGTCGACAATGAATTGTAGCAGGGAACCCTTTACCCACATCTCGGAGTGGAAGAGACACTCCTCCTCCTATGGATATTTTGGTTCCTCCTTCTGGATCTTCGCAGTGGCAACAATGGCGTTGGGATCCGCATAAATAATAAGCTTCCCTTTGTCATTCCCCTTGTCAGGTTCTAATTCATTGTCATAGAATGCATCTGACTCAGAAGCCCTCATCTTAGCTACCAATGAATTCTTGGCTTGACACTCAGTTGTGTTGTGAGTGGAGCTCTTATGGAACTCAGACAACTTTACTGTGTCCTTCTTTGGCTTTGCGGTGTTTTTATTTTGTTATGGATTTGAGAGGTTGTCTTGGCTCGCCATGCCTTGGCTTTGTCCTTTTTTTTGTGGTTTAGGGGAACCTTTCCCTTGATTTTGATTCACAGATCCAACGTCTCACTTCTTCTATTTTAATTTCTTCTCAATCTTGGCAGCATACTGGTATGTCATACCAAGTGAGCAGATGTTGAGGAACTCTATTTCCTCTTGAATGTATTGGTTCAGACAACTGCGATACTTTAGCAACAAATGTTTCTATCAATATTTGATACCCAACTTTGTGTGTAGGGTATGGAACATATTCGTCAGCTCATGCACATCTTGATCCCTTTGTTGCCATAGCATGGTCCATTATATGTACTTGTCCTCATAGCTACCCACGAGATAGTATTGTTCCTTGTTGGCATCTCAGAAAGAATTCCAAGTGGGTAAAGTTGAGAACAAAGAGGGTTATGTCGCTTCCTTTTTCTCACAGTAGGTTTTTGACTAGTCCTTGACATGGGGGGTAGCTTTGAGGAGTGAAAAAATAATCTTCTCTTGATCGGAGAAGTCATGAATCAAGAATATCCTTCTAATAGATTCAACCATATATATAAGACATCTGCATCTATTTGACCCTCAAATATGGGAATGTCAAATTTTAATTGTACCTTAAAGGAATCCGTGCCTCCAGAGTGGTTGCTAGATGCAGATGTGCTGCCCGTGCGAAGTTGTTGAAGGATCTGGGAAAAGTTATCCATCATTGCATTCCTTTGTTTTTCAAGGGCCTCATCGAGTAATATTTTGATAGTATCTCCTATTCCCTCATCTTTCTTTTCATCTCCCATGGATGGCCTTTGGGGTTTGTGAGGCTGATCTTGCAAAGGTTCCACTAGATCGAGCCCTAACTCCTTATACCCCAACCTCGTTGGGGACATGCAAAGAAGGATCGAGAAAAAGTAGACCGCTCTGATACCACTGATCCGGATTTATGCAGGAACAGAACAAAATACACATATAACCATAAATACAAAGATGCAGCGGAAATAGCACTTCATTTCATCAATATCAAAGAACTGAATTTTGCTTACAGACAGAATGGAAATAAACTAGCTAGGGCACTGGTAGCTTATCTCTGATAAGATATGTGGCATCTATAGGCCTTTGAATTGTGTTACAATGAGGCTCGAGGGACTATTTATTGTTTAGAAACAATGGAAAACCCTAAACATCCAAAACTATAACCCTAGGAGATGAAGCGCCAAAAATATGGGCCCCGTTTGGGTAAATTGGTGTTTCAACTTCCCGGGGAGGTAACTTTGGCATATGATCTCCATTTGACGCATCCCATACCTTGTTAGAAAGATCTACCCAAAGACTACAACTTTTGATGTGAGGAACATTGATCCATGGACCCATGTTGTTCTCGGTTTTCCCAAAAAACGTCGTTTAGGGCCTCAAAATGGCTCTGGAAGTTGAGGACCCGAAAGAATGCTAAAAATAGCTAATTTGTGCCGAAAATGAAAAAATGAAAGAGAGAATGGTGGAGCCCCAAGTGGAACAGGAAGGTGGCCACCAATACCCACCTGGATTAGATAGTCCGTGGCATGCATTGACACACCCTTACACATCTTGGCATGCCTTATCACTTGGCACACCTTAGCATGTTTTCTATGCCTTCGCACTATCTGGCACATCTTAGCATTTCTTAGCATGCCTTAGCACTCATGTCCTCACATCTAGCCTTTACATATTTTCACGACTTGAGAACCCAAACAATTCCCTGGCTACTACAGTTCGTGTGACAATATTGGCCTACTTAAACTACAACAACTTAACCAATTGCACCTACTACAAGTATATTGTGCCTTGTTCACCTAAAAAATGTCTATAAGTCATCTTATGCCACTCATGTCCAAGATCAAATTGTCCCACTTAAGTAGTTACCAAGACAAGGATCACATGATCTATCCATGACCATAAAACAACTAAGAAACATAGCTTACACAAACAATATTTCACATGTATGTTCAATTCATATAAATAGTAGAACATTGACTGAGAATTTGCAAGAACCAAAAGATGCACAAGGCACACAAGATATAAGCTGACACAAGCCGAGTGCCCCAAAACTTATGCACAATAATGTAAAATATGAAACTATCTAGAATAGTTTAAAACATGAGCATGTAGCCAAAGTGTGCCATATCTCATATAAAAAAATAGCTAAAGGAAAAACAATGTTGTGCCTAGCACAAAGTGATATCCCTTTTTCTAAAATTTCTATGTCGAGCCCCGTATAACAACTGTAGCCTTGCCTCCTATAAATCCTATTTTGAACTTCTCCTAACACACTTTGTCCTTAGCACACTTGAATTCACTCACACTCCCTTGCACACACTCTTATTCATTCCTTTCCAAGCATTTTGACCTTGTTATCCCTTGATATTCCATAACACTCCCTAACACTCTTCAACATGAATTAACATTGTCCGACATGTGTTAGCATGCCTTTTCATTATTTTTCATGCCCTGACCCTCCCTAGTTATCATGTCCTCGCAACTACCCTTACTTAATTTGAAACTTGAGAACCCAATCAAGCCCTCGCTTGACTACAAGAGCTTGAACAAGTTACGGTAACTATACTATCTTGTTGAATTGTGTAGCTTGGGAGGTACTCCACAAGCCTATTGAGATGGGTTTGTGTGAGTTTGGTCACAAAAGGCTTTGTGACAAAGAAGCCAAGCAAAGGGATTTTGGACCCAAGATGGGGTTTAAAATCTAAAGGAAAATTTAAAAGGAAAATTAATATTTCCTAAGGTCTAAGCGGATAAAAACCATAGGTTCTAGAGGGTTCATAATAGGAAAAATAGAAGAAGACATAATATGTAGGCACGTGCTAGGGAAAAACCCTACTCATTGGGGAAAACCCAATCAAAATTCTTCCTTCAATAGATTTAATATGAGACGACCAAGACCTTTAGACTATATACTTCCTTCATCAATTCATCACTTCACTGTGTTAGCACCGAGATTTCCATGACATTGAGATCTCCTTTACTTGAACCTAAACTCCATCGTCATTACCTTGACCGAGTTTGAGATAACAACATAGCACCGAGAATCATTACTGAGATCACCGAGCATCATCATAGCACTGAGCATCATAACTGAGATCATCGAGCAGCTTCATAGGATTGAGTATCATAATATAGCATGGATTCTTCGGTATATTTTTGTTAACCCTGAGGCCCTATTTTGCTGCAACATCATAGCATGGAAGTTACCTAAATCATAGCATATATGGTTACCTAAATTTTGTATTAGGTTCAAGACCTTATCCTCCAACACCAAACCTATGATCATGAGCTGAACTATATCTGTGTTCCGAAACTTCAGATATGTCCAAAATTATGTGGTTGAAATTTGAAACTATACCCCTATATATATTTGTTTTCCATAGTTATTGAGTTGACATAATAGTTTGAAGTGTTGTGTCTTTATTTGAGATGACTTGAACACTGATTGAGGCCAACTTAAGGAGGAATCTTTGATGACTTGTGTCACTTGACTTGAGGGTTTTCTTTAGGTGGTAGGGCTTCAATTTTTTCCATTTACTAGGAAATCTCAACCAAAACACCATTCATTGAAGAATCAATCCTATGCTAAATCACACCTACCTTCTTATTTTTAAGATCTTCGTGAGCTCTCACCAATGACCCTTAAAGTCAATTCCCTTTAGAAAATTGAATGGTGGAATAAAAAGTGTTGCAATAGGAGGTAAAATCCATTCCCCTTTAGGTTTGTCAAAACCTCTAGAGAAACATGCAATCTATACCCCTCCTTCAACTCAACATGATTTTTTTTTTCCACTTCTTTTACCTACCCTCCCTTCAAGGGAATCCTCATAAGAAGAGTTCATGGTTTAAATATTACGACAAAAAAATTGAGCAGACTATCTCTTTATAGGGTTTCAAGGGAGGGGTATTGGAAAATTAACATCTTATCCCCTACAACCCTTAAGGCCTTCTCCCATCTACTACTGTTGTGCACATATCAATTGGTATTCATTCATAATATGTGCCTTTTTTTTTTTTCCAATTTCACCTTATCTGCTTTGGGTGACTTGGTATAAATTAATTTCTCACCCACTTTATTTTACTCTATTGGATTGCTAATACTTCATTACAGTTCCCATTTCTAGTCTCAACACCTAAAGAAAGCAAATTCCATTGAAAGGAAGGGATATTAAGCCTTAGCCCTTACAAGCAACCTGCTACCCCTCAAAATGCATTTTCGTTTTGAGCATATTTTTTCCATTAGTTAATTTAATACCATATTAGGGAATCAAAAGGAAGATTCACGTGCCATTTAGGAGGATCAAATTAATGATTAGAAGCTAGCATTCTCCATAATGTTTCTGAATATAATACTACATACATGAAAATTACTTTTTTAAATCCATTATGAAAAGGATGTTGTTCTAATATCCTAGGTTGGATTGAGACAATGTGCATTAACATATCTATCTTTCGAGTTATGTTATCACATAGTAAGAAAATATTGTTCATGTTTCTAGGCCCCATATAAGCATTTGGATATAGAAGCAATCAAGTAGCACACATCAAGTTATTTTGTGGACACCCATTATAACATGGGTGCACCGATCAAAATGATAGTTGAAGCCTAAGAATATACATATGCTAATTGGTGTTTGTGCATCGTTCCATTACATCATATTCATAAACCTTTGATGAGTTACATACACCTCTGTATTCTAGTACTGTAATTGACTTCATGCCAAAATATAGCATTAGAGAGGTGTGAATCATACCCTAATGTTGGAAAGATGTCTGAAAATGAAATATATGTGTGATGGATCCAGACTCTCAAAAGGTGGTTGCATCAATTGAGCATGAGTGACATCTAATGATATGTGGCTAATCTACCCATCCTTATCCTATTATTGAGGAAGCACCAATAAGCATTAGCTCTAGAAGAATTATGGCATGACTGAGTCTGTTCTCCCATCTGATGAGAACCTCTTGGAAGCCATGGCCTCTTATGGGCCATGATCAAGGTTCCTGGAGTAGGGTTCATTTTCTTGTGTCAAGATCCTTAAAAAATGAAATAAGGTCTTTGGATAATAGTTCCTTTTCTTGTGTTAAGCTCATTAAAAAATTAAACAAGGTACTAGAGCAGAGTTCCTTGTCTTTTGTCAATCTCGTTAAAAAATGAAACAGATCCCAGTTTTAATTGAGGATTTTCTTAGATCTCGTAAGTTCCCAGTCGATTATTTCACTTGATCTCATAAACGAACCTTAATTCCGTCCACCTGTTAGTACCGAGTAGTCTACTTAGGTGAATGAAATGAAGTTTGGGGGGCATATTCCTCGAATTGAGTCATTATCCTAGGGGCATGCAAACTTATTCCAAGAATATTTGTCTCTATTTCAAGCTTGTGTAAAAATGAAACCACTCTCAAGCATAGTTTTCCCTCATGTTTCAAGCTTGTGAAAAAATAAAACCAATTTCAAGTATAGTTTCCCATGTTTCAAGCTTCTGTAAAAATGAAACCATTCCCATCCTAGCTCTCATGATTGTCATTTTATTAGCTTATTTTTGCAAGATGAGCCGTGGTTTTCTCATTCCATTATCACAATAATGTACAATATGCAATTATGTAGAATAGTTTAAAACATGAGCATGCATCCAAAGTGTGCCACATCTCATATAAAAATAATAGCTAAAGGAAAAATAATGTTGTGCCCAGTGCAAAGTTACCCTTTCTCTAAAAATACTATGTGCGGCCTCTTATTGCAACTGTAGCCTTGCCTCCTGCAAATCCTATTATGAACTTGTCCTAACACACTTCATCCTTGGAACACTTGAATTCATTGACACTCCCTGACACACTTTCTTATTCGTTCGTTTCCATGCATTTTGATGTAGTTCTCCCTTTTGATGCCATGACACTCCCTAACACTCCTCATCATGCATTGAAACTTTTTGACATGTGCTAGCATGCCCTATACCTCCCTAACTATCATGCTCTCAAAACTACCCTTACTTAATTTTCAACTTGGGAACCCAACCAAGCCCTTGCTTGACTACAAGAGCTTGACGAAGTTACAGTTACTACAACTACATTATGTTGTTGAATTGTGTAGCTTGGGAGGTACTTCACAAGCCTAGTGAAATGGGTTTGTGTGAGTTTGGTCAGAAAAGGATTTGTGGGAAATAACCCAAGCAAAGGGATTTTGGACCCAAGATGGGGTTTTAAATCTAAAATAAATTTGAAAAGGAAAATTAATATTTCCTAAGGTCTAAGTGGATAAAACTCGTAAGTTCTAGAGTGTTACTAAGAGGCCTAGGAAAATATATTTGAGGCCTTAGGATGAAGGAAATAACATCAAGTGAGAAAGAGCTCATTTGATCAATGATGCCAGGAGAGATGTAGTCCTAAAATAGGTTGAGTTAGAGGATCGAGTAAGGGATACTAAAGGGAGGCCATGATCATCCACCAGGAGAAATATCATCATGTGAGGGTTCACAATAATGTCACATATATTAATGGGTTAGAGCTATGAGGTAGGATGTAATATTGTTGGTTCCCTTATGGAAGATTGAGCTTAAGAGAGGTTTCTCATGATAATATTGGTATGTTATTTCAATGGTCTCTTTGTGTGAAGGCCACATCAAATTCTAAAATAGAAGAGAGGGTTGAGACCCTATCTTGTGGTGGTTAGTAGGCCGCAAGGTCTGTGATAAAGACCAACACAAATGAAGGAATGAATGCACTGGAATTTAGGGCTAGAACAGAAGTAGCTACAAGAATAATATTGATTGAGGTAACCCTAGTTTGATGGTCGTAGAGATCTTAAGTTCAAGTCAATATTTAGTCAAATAAATTCCCAGAATCTACGGATCCAAATGAGCTAGGCCTAGTCTCTTAAGGAGGAAAGATTTGTTGTTTTTTCTCTGGGTGGATAGGGTTTGTTCTAAAGAAATTAGAGAAAAGGTATAATTCCCTAGTGATCGTGGTTTCCTATCATGTTTATTCCATAAGGTATGCCCTTAAAACTGTGACAAATCTATGTAGAAGAAGAGGGGTTGTGAACCTTAGAGTGAGGTTTGTCTCTAAAATATAAACCACAGATCTGGAATATGGTTTGTAGAACTATTTGTGGAGATAACAGATCCAAAGGAGGGTGGAACTTGAGCAGAATAAATGTGGCATATGAAGAATGGATTGACATGAATATGAGTTTATTTCAGTGGAATATCCATAGAGTTTTGGACAAAGATATGAAGCAACCTATAAAAATTATTCAATGAATAATTAGTGGATTATTGGTGACCCAAGTTCAGTCATCTACAAATTGTTAAGGAAGATAAGAGGAGTAGTTCAGATCTATTCATAGACTAGACAACAAAGAAATTGGTACACAAGAACAATGATTTTAGGAGGAATCAAATCATTGTTAGGTGGAAAATTTGAAGAGTCCTAGATGAGGGCAGTGTCGTGGGCCCTAGATCAATAAAAGGATTGATTGTGGTTGGAAAAATTGATGGAATTCTAAGTACAGTTGGAGGGTTGTTAAGTGACTGTCAAAGAAGAGCCCTAAGTTCTATACTTGTGAAGGAAAACAAGATTGGTAGCAGGGTAGGTGTATTGCATATAACGATGTGCAAACTTTGAAGGACTAAAGTAGTAGTGAAGTGGGACAACCAACTATACCTAGTCCACTATATTGCAGAGGATTGATTCAGTGAGAATAATGGAAAACTCCATGACCCTATACTTTTCATCATGGAGCAGTAGTATGGAAAAAGTGGGTAGACCAAAGAGATGTTCACAAACAGAGTATTGAACAACTGATCAAAGACCCTAAGTGTTGTTGACCTTGAAGGAAAAAAAGAGGTAGCTAGACGACAAAGTTTTTTGAGCTGAGTTCAGTAACCTAAAGGAGTTGAACTCATTGATGGAGGCAGATTAAGGGGTTTTAGAATGGGAGGCAAGAGGACCTTCCATATGTGTTCAGGACACATGGACTGAAAGGGTTGTGTGTGGCCACCATCAAAAAATAGGTCAAGTGTTTTCTTGTTCATAGATTGGTTTTAAAATGACTAACACCAATCCCTAGTTGTATTCCTTGTATCAATGTGATTGTAAAGGGTCATGATCCCTAGTACAGGAGCTCTAGCCTATTCTATTATAGTTTGTAATATAATGAAGAAGGTTTGAAAAAGATAAAAATTTTCATGTGCACTATTTGATTCCCTAATGTGCGTATATTTCATTGTGCATTAAAGTAGATATCTTGTGGCACTTGAGAGTGTTTGCATCAAATATTATAAGACCAAACCAAAATTATGATGTGTCATGAAAATTCAACATATGCCTTGTTCACTTAATAACTACCTATAACTCATCCTATGCTACTCATGTCCAATCTCAACTCATGCCACTTAACAAGTTACCAATACAAGGATCATATTCAACCATGGTAGTAAAACAACTTAGCAATGCAACTTACATATTTACATGCCATATCACATGGAAAATATTAAAATGTCTTGGCACTATGTGGCACATGTTAGCATCCCCTATATTCCTTGGCATGCGTTCGCACTCCATAACACACAGTACCACTCCCTGACATACCGTGGTACTCGAGCATGCCTTAGTACTAGCTAACATATAACCTTGTCACTCCTTCCTTACCACTCTTGTAACTCATAGATATTCCCAATCACACACTCTTATTCGTTCATTTCCATGCATTTTGAACTATTTATCCCTTGTGTTTACATGGCACTCACTAACACTCCCTGGCATGCATTGACACACCTTAGCACTTGGCACATCTTGGAATGCTTCCATGGAACTCTAACATTCCTTGGAACTACCTAGCATACCTTTTCACTCACTGAAACTCCCTGACACCCATTCTTATTCATTCATTTCCATGCATTTGAAACTAGTGCTCCCTTGTCTTTCCCTAGCACTCCCAAACACTCCCTGGCATTCATTGACACACCCTGACACCTCACACATCTTGGCATGTTTCCCTGGACTCTAGCATGCCTTAGCACTACCTAACATACCTTTTTACTCCCTCCTTAACACACCTAGAACTCACTGACAGTTCCTGTCACAAACTGTTATTCATTCATTTCCATGCATTAATTTGACCTAGTTCTCCCTTTTGTCTCCTTAACACTTCCTAGCATATGTTGGCACACCCTGGAACCTAGCTATTGGATTTATCTCTTACACTAAAATTCCAAATCAATTATGTGCCTTACCCCTTCGAATAGACTCCAATAGTAACCAAAGGATCATGTCTTAGGAGTCTTCAATGCCTAAAAAAATTCTAAACACAATACTCAAGAATTTTTTGGTATTCACTAAAGAAGGAGGCTAGTTATGTTTGCATCCCTTCCTTTAACAAATATTCCCATTGACCATGTGACACAACCTATTATCACCACATTAAGAATAGTTTGAATAGGTGGCGAAAGGGCCAAGGTTCCTTACTCATGTTGCAAGGGGAAACACCCTATAATTCTAGTAGTTGTTATAAATACCCCCCTTTTAACTAAATCCTTTGAACTTGTGTTATAATCTACAAGGGTAGGTTCATACAAATTAGTGTGCTATCATACCATGAGAAAGTTTATGAAGGCTCTTTAACATAAAATAATATTTCATTGCATTTCTTTCACAAAAAGAAAAACACATCAACATGAACAACAATCAAAGAAGAATGAAACTCTATGGCCTATGGAAGATGTTTTCCTAACAAGATTGCATTCCATATAATACCAACAAGGGTCACTAGAAACACAAAGACGTTTCCCAGGGCCATCTAGATTTGGCTAGGGAAAAAACTAAAACACATGTTTTAGGGTTCTAACTCATCTACAGTGGGAGCACCATGGGTTATAAACTCTCAAGTATATTAATATTCTATCTACAAGTATACCCCCCATCATTAGTGATTATACAAAAAAGAATCTCTATGGCCTTACCATCAACTTTCATAGGGTTCACCACATGGAGACGTGGGTTTTTTTTTGAAAAAATATTTTGTTCAAATAACCATCAAGATAAGGTTAAAATAAAGCCATGTGGAATATATATTAGGCTCACGTTTCATGAACATTACAGAACAACCCCATTTTCAATATCACCACCAATATTTAGGTGATTGAGTTATTAACTTAAAAATGAATTCAATTGATTTAATTTATAAACTTGTTACAAGATAATATTATTAGAGTTAGTTAACATGTATGTAATCTTGAACCAATACCATGGAAACTAAACCCTTGGATGCAAGTTTAGGTACACAAAAACATTTATTTGAAATGAAAAATGCTCAATGATATTAGTGGAAATAAAGTGATATTAGTTTATATCTAAAATTAAGTAAAAGTCATGGTGGCAATTGATTTCTCCAAAATTATAGTGGAAAGTGATAATATGAACAAAATTCCAATAAAATTTTCACCATATCCAAATTAAATAAAAAAAATAACCTAAAACATACAATGTGAATGGAAAGTATCTCATACTTCTATCAAGATAGAACTTTTTCAATTTGTATAGGATATATTTATTTCCCATAATAAAATGAATTTTCTTCCATAATTTTTAAGAAAAATGTAATTAAATTCGGTTTTACATTATTGGAATGATGAATTTTGTCTATATTTTTTATGGATTCATTATCTGGCTAACATCATTTTGGGCTAGCCCAACCTAAAAGGCTAGGTAACTAATACCTCAGGGTCACATCAAAAACCCAAGTGATAGAGGGAAAAAACAAATTGCTCAGGCAAAACCTTAAATCTTCATCTCAATTCGGTCATTCTAAAGTCCATCTGTAAGAAAAACCCCGTCCCTGGAAAAATGTCGACAGACGTTCCTGTACTTGTAAGAGATTGGTGTGGCAACTACTTGTAGGGGGTTTTTTGCTATAATTCGCCCAAAAACATTGGCTACTCGTCCAAGGATGAGTCATCTTTGGAACGAGCTTCCCTATTTAGATGTTAGTCAGTCGAATCGAGTAACCTGGAAAATAAAGGGAGGGAAAAAAAGATTCGTGAGGGTTGTTGATGGGTAAACTCAATAATATTCCTATGATTTCTAATGCTAATACACTGTACCATCTTACATAAGAGCTCTCTCTTCCCCACACATTGAAGCTAGCTCTTTATGGGGAAAATTTTGGTAAAGTCCCACAATTCTTCTTTATTAAGGGGGTCGGGGCAATAAGTGGTAAAGTGAAACTTCTTCAGTCGGTCATCTGTGAATGTTCATCACTAGAGCTCGGTATCATCAAGTGAAGACTTATCATTGCCATCTTCAATGGTTCCCTTGCTTCTCATACCAAATCTTCATTACAGTGCTCTCAGAGTACCTCGCATGCACCTGAAGTTGCCCTCCTTTTCGCTGCACTCAGCCATGAATGTCTTCTCCCTCAGCTTAGGCACCTATTTCTTGGTGGTCTCTAGCTTCATCTACGATGTCATCATTGAGCCACCGGGATTTGGAGATGCGAAGGATCCTGTCATAGGAACATAAAACCGGTGGTCTTCCTCTCTAGAAAAGTGAACAGGAAATATATTATTGAAGGGATCTCATCAGGGTTTATGTTCTTGCTTGGTGGGGTGAGGATAATTTTGCTGGAATTGGACCTGGACAAACATAGAGCGAGAATCAAGGTCTCTTTTGTGGTACCCAGGGTTTCTTCTTTGGCGATTTCTTATATCACGAGTAAGCTAATCATTCGCATCAAAATTCCATCTTGTTTACGTTAATCAGGGTTATCAATAGCGAATCTAGACATTTTAGGTCCATTGCTAGTTTAGTGCAACCAAAGAAACCATTTCTCAATGGCCAAAGCCATGAGTAGTGCAACCTCCAAAGTAATCTCTCTGTGACAAAAACCACTTTGAGACCAAACTTCAAAACTATTTTGTCTGCACAACCTAGAAGGACAACCGATATATATACGGATCTGTTCATAATAAGTCCAATCTAGCAGTAAATAAAAATCAACAACTGACCTTCGTGACCTAAATATTTATATAAAAAGTCAAATATATGAAAAAATGTTCAAAAAAGTATGGATAAATATAATCTGTGGTCTGAAACAGAGGAGAAAAATAGAGCATCAGATATATATAAAAGAGTCGCGCTAGAAAATTTGGATTGTCCCATTCATATGTTTCGTGACCTGCAGGAACCTCTATCATTGTAAAAATTCTTCTAGATTTATTGATATATTATGGGAAAAACTGACTGGAAAACATAAATGTGAAAGGGAATGCTGAAATTGTGCATATCCAGGTATTTCTTGGCCTAAAGGAATATCAGTTATGACAAAGAAAATACTAGGCAGACTTCCCGGCAAACAATCTAAATATGACCATGAGAATAACAATAGTGATGTAGGAGTGGGGACTTCTTCGAATGTCGTCCTTTAAAATTGTGGAAATAAATTTCCCCTTGCTTCTATTTTGAGTAACAACTATGAACCCTTGCCCTTTTTTAGGGATGTGCCCAGCTCTGAGACAAAAAATTTTCTCATAAAAAATTTGAGCCTATGTTCTGTTTTTTTTTATTTCACTGACCCCTACAAAAATTAGAGAGAAGGAAATTAAACACCAAAACCTGCTGGACCTTGTGGATTTCATCATTTCAGGTACTTGCAGGCTCAATTAAGCAACAATGGAGGAGATTTATAAGTTGTTTTTTCCAATTTGTTTAGGACTCTAACATCAAGACCTACACCAGCACCACCTTCTATTGAGGGCCTTGATCAAGAAGACGAGGTGACAACCTTGGAGCTTGCCTGGTCACATCTGCAGTTGGTCTATGATTTCCTCCTCAAGTTCGTAGCATCTCCTAAAAATTATGAAAAAGTGGCCAACAGATATATTGATCATTCATTTGTTCTGAGGTTAATGTATCTCTTTGATTTTGAGGACCCAAGAGAGAGAATGTCTGAAAACGATTTTTCACCATATTTATGGAAAATTCATGGTGCACAAGTCCTTCATTTGTAAGGAAATCCAATTTTTTTTTTTACATATTTATATTTGATACTGATAAATTTAATATCATGAAATTCAGCTAGATTAAGTCCAGTCTTTTCAATCAATGCCTGAAGGAACCTAGAGAAAATTTAGAGACATATATGTGCACTCATTTATGAGGGGGGATTTATTCTAATGTCATCCTTTACAATTATTGTAATAAATTTCCCCTTGCTTCTTTCTTGAGTAATGGAAGCTTGAAATATTTTAGTAACAACTATGAACCTATGCCCTTTTTCAGGGATGTGCCCAAATCTGACAGGAAATTTGCTCATACTAGTGCATAAGGAGAGTAGGTGAGCAAACTGCTACAATCCTCCCAATTTTTCCTTAAGCCATTTTAGTGAAATCTAGTTGTGTGTGAGCAGAGTAGGTGAGCAAAGTGCTACAATCCTCCCAATTGTTTCCCAACATGGCTATATTAATCGTTGCCAGTCTCTCGCACCATAATTGTCCGAACAAAATCATGACACAACAAATGAATAAATTTGAAATCCATTGTATACATTTATGATCTAGATTTTTATAACTAAGTACATTAAAAAAAATCGTTCCATTATATGGTATATTTATTTCTATAAGTAAATACAAAGTTGGCATTGTACATCACAGAGCCCCATTTCCTTCATGATAAAGATCACAAAGGTAAATTTCATAGGGTTGGAGAATTCTCTTCGAGTTTTCCTGTAAGTTTTTAAACCTTTTGTTTCGAGAACTCCAAAATTGATATTTGGTTATGAAGAGAGATTCCTTTGTTTCTTATCTATAAAATGTTTTAGGCCCATTTAGTAGATATATTTTTAGTCCCCACCTATGACAGTGACTATTGTTTTTGGATTGCACCATTAATCTTATCCATACAAAAAATTGAACACATAAAAATTTGATATGTGCAAAGTTTTTGCAATTTTTATATTTTTTTAAGATTGAAATGAGAATTTTCTATATTATTATTGGATCATATCCCTAGAAATTATTCATTTAAAATAACCCAAAAAATACAAATTTCTTGGGCACGTGACATTTTTTAGCCTTCTTCTGCGACTGTTGGTTGCAAAACGAATTATTCAGCTGTGGGTTGCAAAACAAACTATGGAGATAAAGGACTGCAATTATTGGGAGGGAAAAAAAGGAGCATAAAGAATCTGAGCATATTACTGGACGATCAATTGGAGGATTCATTAGCTTAAGCACAATTAAGCTAATCATTCTGCATTTTCCTCCATGCAAGTCATCAAAAACTAGGATGAACATTTACAAAAATGTAAGCGTCATTCTCACATATTTGTTTCTTTGCCAACAATGTTGTAGGACAATATTTGCCTTTAATATTAATATTTATTGTTTTATTTCCTAATGGTTCTAGCTTTAAGAAACTGTATAAGCTAATAATTCTGCATTTTCCTCCTAGTCCTTGAGATAATACTGACTGGTATTCCATATCTATTCTTGGTGTTTACTGGTTCTTTAAAATATTACATTGACATTCTGATATATTGGGGATTTACAATTCTAATTCAGATCTTCTTGTGCTTCTTAATGTATTGTCCATCCGTGCAGTGATTATTTTTCTCCAACTGATAAATTGCTTCTTCTAATAGTTAAAAAAAAAAGAAAATATGATTGTAAACTTTCCATTCAAGTATAATTGTTTATTTCCATGGAAACTGTGTAGGTGCTTGATAAGGATGGTGGCTTTATTTCAAAAGGTAATCTGGAAAGTGGTGAAAGTTGGTCAGTGGAATTGGGTTGTCAAACTATGGGGTGCGCTATCATAGTGGAGAATATGAGTCAGCCCCATCAATCGCTTATAGAGGTCAGTTAAATTGTTAGATTAATAAGGTTTTTATATGCAATCAATAATTCAATTTTGTTATTTTCAGACATGGTTTAAAGTGGTCATGTTATCTTCTGTTGGTTTTCACCAATTTTGTAGATGCTTTGTGAGGAGTAGGGGCTCTTCCTTGAAATGGCTAACATCATTTGAGGCTTGGGGTTTATGATTTTAAAGGGAGTCATGGAAGCTCACAGTGAAAAGATCTGGGATCGCTTTGTTGTTGAGTTAATGCCATGGTTGATCCAGGTGGATATCGGTAGCCTCCCACCTATTCCATTTGGACCCACAGCATCAATTCTTTACATTTTTCAGCTTCAGCAGAGCTTATTATTTATAGCAGGTTTTTGGGTCCTGCACACCCGGAGCCGTTTTGGGGCATTAATAATCCAGGTGGATATTGGTGGCCACCCATCAAGTCCATTTGAACCCCCACCATCAGTTATTTCAGTTTGTAAGTTTCGGCACAACTTACTATTTTTAGCAATTTTTCGGGTCTTAAACTTCCAGAGCTGTTTTGAGGCCCTAAACGACGTTTTTTGGGAAAACGGAGAGCAACATGGGTCCATGGATCGATGTTGCTCATTCAAAAATTGTACTCCTCGGATAGATCTTTCTAACGAGCTATTGAGCGTGTCAAACAGAGATCAGATGCCAAAGTTACGCCCCCGGGAAGTTGTACCACCAATTTACCCAAACGAGACCCACAGTTTTGGCGCTTCATCTCCTACGGTTAGGGTTTTGGACGTTTCGGATTCTACATTGTTTCTCAACAATAAATAGGCCCTCGAGCCTCATTGAATACAGTTCAGGGGGCTGGGAGCCGATACATCTCTTCTCAGAGATAAGCGCTACCAGTGCCCTAGCTCACTTGTTCTGATCATGCCTATATTGTAATACAGTTTAGGGGGCTGGGAGCCGACACATCTCTTATCAGAGATAAGCGCGACCAGTGCCCTAGCTCGCCACATCTCCATCATGTCGGCATTGTAACATGGTTCAAGGGCTGGTAGCCGCCACATCTCTTCTCAAAAATATGCTGCCAGTACCATAGCTCATTTATTTCCATTATGTCTGTAATAGGCCTGCGAGCCTCAATGTAACACAGTTCAGAGGCCTGCGTACGCTACATCTGTTCTCAGAGATACGCTACCAGCGCCCTAGCTTATTTCCATTATGTTTGTAAGCTTATTGCAGTCATTATTTTATTAATAAAATGAAGCATTATTTCCGATGCATCTCTGTATCTATGGTTATATCTATATTCTGTTGCGTTCCTGCATAAAATCCGGATCAGTGGTATCAAAGGGGGTCTGCTCTTTCTCTGTTTTTCTCTTCATGTCCCCAACGCAGCCAGGGTATAAGGAGTTCAACCTCGCAACCCCGACGACCCCCCATGGCGGAAGGAAAGAAAGACGATGGAGCAGGAGATCCTGTCAAAAATCTTGCTCGAGGATGCCCTCGAGAAACAGAGGAACGCGATGATGGACAAATTTTTTTTTTCAGATCCTTCAATGGCTGCCCACCAGTGGCACATCTACATCCAGCACGTCTGCCAACAGGTCCGCGACATCCTGGACAAATCCAACACCAAGTTCAGCAAAATTTCCCCCCCCATGGAGGAACTTAACGCAATGGAGTCCATTGCTTACTAAGGAGGGAGGAATGATTTAGGTGGATATCGGTGGCCTCCCACCTATTGCATTTAGACCCGCAGCATCAATTCTTTACGTTTTTTAGCTTCAGCAGAGCTTACTATTTATAACAGGTTTTCGGGTCCTGCACACCCGGAGCCGTTTTGGGGCATTAATAATCCAGGTGGATATTGGTGGCCACCCATCAAGTCCATTTGAACCCCCACCATCAGTTATTTCAGTTTGTAAGTTTCGGCAAAACTTACTATTTTAGTGCTTTTCTTAAACTTCCAGACTGGTTGAGGTCTCTAAACGTGACGTTTTCTTTTTGGGAAAAACTAGAGAGCAACGTGTGTCCATGGATCGATGTTGCTCGCTCAAAAATTTTAGTTCTGGATAGATCTTCTAACGAGCCATTGAGCGCGCCAAACAGAGATCGGACAAAGTTACGCCCCGAAGTTGTACTCACCACCTATTCTAAACTAGTAGATGTTTTGGCGCTTCATCTCCTACGATTAGGGTTTTGGACGTTTCAGATTCTACATTGTTTCTCAACAATAAATAGGCCCTCGAGCCTCATTGTAATACATTTCAGGGGGCTGGGAGCCGATACATCTCTTCTCAGAGATAAGCACTACCAGTGCCCTAGCTCGCTTGTTCTGATCATGCCTATATTGTAATACAGTTTAAGGGGCTGGGAGCCGACACATCTCTTCTCAGAGATAAGCGCGACCAGTGCCCTAGCTCGCCACATCTCCATCATGTCTGCATTGTAACATGGTTCAAGGGATGGTAGCCGCCACATCTCTTCTCAGAGATATGCTGCCAGTACCATAGCTCATTTATTTCCATTATGTCTGTAATAGGCCTGCGAGCCTCAATGTAGCATAGTTCAGAGGCCTGCGTACGCTACATCTCTTCTCAGAGATACGCTACCAGCGCCCTAGCTTATTTCCATTATGTTTGTAAGCTTATTGAAGTCATTCTTTTATTAATAAAATGAAGCATTATTTCCGCTGCATCTCTGTATCTATGGTTATATCTTTATTCTGTTGCGTTCCTGCATAAAATCCGGATCAGTGGTATCAGAGGGGGTCTGCTCTTTCTCTGTTTTTCTCTTCATGTCCCCAACGTGGCCAGGGTATAAGGAGTTCAACATCGCAACTCCGACGACCCCCCATGGCGGAAGGAAAGAAAGACGAGGGAGCAGGAGATCCTGTCAAAAATCTTGCTCGAGGATGCCCTCGAGAAACAGAGGAACGCGATGATGGACAATTTTTTTTTTCAGATCCTTCAATGGCTGCCCATCGGTGGCACATCTACATCCAGCACGTCTGCCAACAGGTCCGCGACATCCTGGAGAAATCCAACACCAAGTTCAGCAAAATTTCCCCCCCCCATGGAGGAACATAACGCAATGGAGACCATTGCTTCCTAAGGAGGGATTAATGATCCAGGTGGATATCGGTGGCCTCCCACCTATTCCATTTGGACCCGCAGCATCAATTCTTTGCGTTTTTCAGCTTCAGCAGAGCTTACTATTTATAGCAGGTTTTCGGGTCCTGCACACTCGGAGCCGTTTTGGGGCATTAATAATCCAGGTGGATATTGGTGGCCACCCATCAAGTCCATTTGAACCCCCACCATCAGTTATTTCAGTTTGTAAGTTTCGGCACAACTTACTATTTTTAGCACTTTTTCGGGTCTTAAACTTCCAGAGTTGTTTTGAGGCACTAAACGACGTTTTTTGGGAAAACGGAGAGCAACATGGGTGCATGGACTGATGTTGCTCGTTCAAAAATTGTACTCCTCGGATAGATATTTCTAACGAGCTATTGAGCGCGTCAAACAGAGATCAGATGCCAAAGTTACGCCCCCGGGAAGTTGTACCACCAATTTACCCAAACGGGACCCACAGTTTTGGCGCTTCATCTCCTACGGTTAGGGTTTTGGACGTTTCAGATTCTACATTGTTTCTCAACAATAAATAGGCCCCCGAGCCTCATTGTAATACAGTTCAGGGGGCTGGGAGCCGATACCTCTCTTCTCAGAGATAAGCGCTACCAGTGCCCTAGCTCGCTTGTTCTGATCATGCCTATATTGTAATACAGTTTAGGGGGCTGGGAGCCGACACATCTCTTGTCAGAGATAAGCGCGACTAGTGCCCTAGCTCGCCACATCTCCATCATGTCTGCATTGTAACACGGTTCAAGGGCTGGTAGCCGCCACATCTCTTCTCAGGTATATGCTGCCAGTACCATAGCTCATTTATTTCCATTATGTCTGTAATAGGCCTGCGAGCCTCAATGTAACACAGTTCAGAGGCCTGCGTACGCTACATCTCTTCTAAGAGATACACTACTAGCGCCCTAGCTTATTTCCATTATGTTTGTAAGTATATTGCAGTCATTCTTTTATTAATAAAATGAAGCATTATTTCCGCTGCATCTCTGTATCTATGGTTATATCTGTATTCTGTTGCGTTCCTGCATAAAATCCGGATCAGTGGTATCAGAGGGGGTCTGCTCTTTCTCTGTTTTTCTCTTCATGTCCCCAACGTGGCCAGGGTATAAGGAGTTCAACCTCGCAACCCCGACGACCCCCCATGGCGGAAGGAAAGAAAGACGAGGGAGCAGGGGATCCTGTCAAAAATCTTGCTCGAGGATGCCCTCGAGAAACAGAGGAACGCGATGATGGACAAATTTTTTTTTTCAGATCCTTCAATGGCTGCCCACCAGTGGCACATCTACATCCAGCACGTCTGCCAACAGGTCCGCGACATCCTGGAAAAATCCAACACCAAGTTCAGCAAAATTTCCCCCCCTCATGGAGGAACTTAACGCAATGGAGACCATTGCTTCCTAAGGAGGGAGGAATGATCCAGGTGGATATCGGTGGCCTCCCACCTATTCCATTTGGACCCGCAGCATCAATTCTTTACGTTTTTCAGCTTCAACAGAGCTTACTATTTATAGCAGGTTTTTCGGTCCTGCACACCCGGAGCCATTTTGGGGCATTAATAATCCAGGTGGATATTGGTGGCCACCCATCAAGTCCATTTGAACCCCCACCATCAGTTATTTCAGTTTGTAAGTTTCGGCACAACTTATTTTTTTAGCAGTTTTTCGGTTCTTAAACTTCCAGAGCTATTTTGAGGCCCTAAACGACGTTTTTTGGGAAAAAAGAGGGCAAGATGGGTCCATGGACCGATGTTTCTCGTTCAAAAATTGTACTCCTCGGATAGATCTTTCTAACGAGCTATTGAGCGCATCAAACAGAGATCGGATGCCAAAGTTACGCCCCCGGGAAGTTGTACCACCAATTTACCCAAACAGGACCCACAGTTTTGGCGCTTCATCTCCTACGGTTAGGGTTTTGGACGTTTCGGATTCTACATTGTTTCTCAAGAATAAATAGGCCCTCGAGCCTCATTGTAATATAGTTCAGGGGGCTGGGAGCCGATACATCTCTTCTCAGAGATAAGCGCTACCAGTGCCCTAGCTCGCTTGTTCTGATCATGCCTATATTGTAATACAGTTTAGGAGGCTGGGAGTCGACACATCTCTTCTCAGAGATAAGCGCGACCAGTGCCCTAGCTCGCCACATCTCCATCATGTCTGCATTGTAACATGGTTCAAGGGCTGGTAGCTGCCACATCTCTTCTCAGAGATATGCTGCCAGTACCATAGCTCATTTATTTCCATTATGTCTATAATAGGCTTGCGAGCCTCAATGTAACATAGTTTAGAGGCCTGCGTACGCTACATCTCTTCTCAGAGATACGCTACTAGTGCCCTAGCTTATTTCCATTATGTTTGTAAGCTTATTGCAGTCATTCTTTTATTAATAAAATGAATCATTATTTCCGCTGCATCTCTGTATCTATGGTTATATCTGTATTCTGTTGCGTTCCTGCATAAAATCTGGATCAGTGGTATCAGAGGGGGTCTGCTCTTTCTCTGTTTTTCTCTTCATGTCCCCAACGCGGCCAGGGTATAAGGAGTTCAACCTCGCAACCCCGACGACCCCCCATGGCGGAAGGAAAGAAAGACGAGGGAGCAGGAGATCCTGTCAAAAATCTTGCTCGAGGATGCCCTCGAGAAACAGAGGAACGCGATGATGGACAATTTTTTTTTTTCAGATCCTTCAATGGCTGTCCACCGGTGGCACATCTACAGCCAGCACGTCTGCCAACAGGTCCGCGACATCCTGGACAAATCCAACACCAAGTTCAGCAAAATTCCCCCCCCCCATGGAGGAACTTAACGCAATGGAGACCATTTCTTCCTAAGGAGGGAGGAATGATCCAGGTGGATATCGGTGGCCTCCCACCTATTCCATTTGGACCCGCAGCATCAATTCTTTACGTTTTTCAGCTTCAGCAGAGCTTACTATTTATAGCAGGTTTTCGGGTCCTGCACACCCGGAGCCGTTTTGGGGCATTAATAATCTAGGTGGATATTGGTGGCCGCCCATCAAGTCCATTTGAACCCCCACCATTAGTTATTTCAGTTTGTAAGTTTCGGCACAACTTACTATTTTTAACAGTTTTTCGGGTCTTAAACTTCCAGAGATGTTTTGAGGCCCTAAATGACGTTTTTTGGGAAAACGGAGAGCAACATGGGTCCATGGACCGATGTTTCTCATTCAAAAATTGTACTCCTCGGATAGATCTTTCTAACGAGCTATTGAGCATGTCAAACAGAGATCGGATGCCAAAGTTACGCCCCCGGGAAGTTGTACCACCAATTTACCCAAACGGGACCCACAGTTTTGGCGTTTCATCTCCTACGGTTAGGGTTTTGGACGTTTCAGATTCTACATTGTTTCTCAACAATAAATAGGCCCTCGAGCCTCATTGTAATACAGTTCAGGGGGCTGGGAGCCGATACATCTCTTCTCAGAGATAAGCGCTACCAGTGCCCTAGCTCGCTTGTTCTGATCATGCCTATATTGTAATACAGTTTAGGGGGCTGGGAGCCGACACATCTCTTGTCAGAGATAAGCGCGACCAGTGCCCTAGCTCGCCACATCTCCATCATGTCTGCATTGTAACACGGTTCAAGGGCTGATAGCCGCCACATCTCTTCTCAGAGATATGCTGCCAGTACCATAGCTCATTTATTTCCATTATGTCTTTAATAGGCCTGCGAGCCTCAATGTAACATAGTTCAGAGGCCTGCGTACGCTACATCTCTTCTCAGAGATACGCTACCAGTGCCCTAGCTTATTTCCATTATGTTTTTAAGCTTATTGCAGTCATTCTTTTATTAATAAAATGAAGCATTATTTCCGCTGCATCTCTGTATCTATTGTTATATCTGTATTCTGTTGCGTTCCTGCATAAAATCTGGATCAATGGTTGCAAAGACCTTTCATTCCATGTAAATATTCCTCTTTTGTTTGTGTTTGGTTGCTTGAATAGAGCATAGACTTCAAGAATTGGCATTGTGATTTATAATGAGAACACGGTATGCAATTTAATTGAAGGTTACGTGTGTTTCTAGAGAGCAAACAAATTGCATGGTTGATGCTTAATAACTATCACTTGGATATTGTTCCTGGGAATTTGATTGTGTAGGGTTGTAGACCATAATATATTCTAGCTATAAACCTTTATATTTCACCATATGTGCTCTATGTTTTGGCATATAAAATTCTGAAGTCACCATAGCCTGATTTGCCATGTTGTGAAATTTGGCAGTTTCACAATATTTTTTCACGGTAGTGGCTTCCTGGATTGGAAGTGAAACTATAACGATGTAAAAATATCAATAATGTTCTAATAACCACATAGAAATTTGAAAATCACAATTTTGATCTTTACTGAGCCCTGGACATGCATGTTATTAAAGACTACTTGCACTTAGCAAGAGACATGTAAATCAGTGAAACTGTTTTGGTAGACTTAGTACTCTCACTTGAATTTGTACATTAGAATTATGGAAGTGTAGGAAGATGCATAGGGACAAGTATTGTAGCATTTTATTTTATGACTTTTCCATAGGTACATCTGTAGGAGGCTATGCGCAATTAGGTCAGGCTGTAAGTTATAATGCATATTTTAACTTGAGAAAAGCAAATTTGCCACTTGGCATCCAATTTTGACACCTTGGGGTGCATTATAAGTATGGAATATGATGTTCCATGGCATATAGAATAGCCCCTTTTCCTTATCATCCATCAGGTTTTCTATTTTTGTAAATGGCATGCAATTTTTAATGCAAGTGGACATTTTGGTTCTATGAAAATAATAGGAACAAAGCATAGTAGTAATAAGGAGACACATGACCTTGGAGATGGATTGGAGCTTAGGACCTTTGGAAGATTGTTGGAACTTGGGGAGAAGTTCTCATGCCATGGAGGGCTTTCTTGTTAATCACTATCACCTTTGATGCTGACACATGTCACATAGAGTAGAGTGCTTCACATGGATGGACCTACTTGTGTCTTGAAAGTTTGTTTGTAGTGGACTAGGTCCACTAAAGCTCCTTTACCTCTCATATAAGAAGAGGAAGGAGTGAGTCGTTATTATAGTCAACCATGCACATGTGCATATTCCTTTCAAGCTTGGGTTAGGGGTGTAAGAGCAATGCTACTCTCTCTCTCTCGGTGACAATATATCTGAGTTGATGTATATGTTGGTGACAATATATATGAGTTGTGCTTTTCTCTATCTTCCTTACAAGGATTCCCTAAAAGATAAACAGATTAGTGAACACAAGTCACTAATCTGAATTGTAGCGAAAAATCTAATATGAATCTGCTATTAATTGAGGTTCTAACATCAATGATGTGAGCCAACACAGAATTATGGCATTATAACTGAAATTTGAAATCCAAAAATTCCGAAACTAGATCTGAAATATAAAAAATAAAGAAAACCAAAAAACCAAACAGTTACAATTCGAGCAATAGTCATGAAACTACGTAAGTCCTCCACTCGAATCTTGTATCTTTATCTACATATGTTTTAGAGAGAAACCATAACCGTTTTTCTCCAGGGACATTATTGGCTCAAAAACCTGTTAGTATTTACAGTCAAGCTCAACGATAGTGAAAGAAGCCATTCTCCATGAACATTTTCTGTTGTTTGGGACTATGTGCTATTTTATGAAACAAATATAACAATGTTATCAATAAAATTGTCAGATTGTAGCTACTAAAACTATGTGGCTATATTCATGTTTCATGATGGTTTCCTACTTTCTTTAAGCAATAGGCACTTGTTTAGGAAACAACTGGATGGATGACAACTAATGGAATTCTTTCTAGTTGCTCCAATTTTATTGATGACAAGAAAGATAAATGAAACTTGGAAAGAACTTTAGAAGAATTCCTTGACTAAATGGAGTTGTTGACCAATGCACATAGTGGATCAGCACGTTGAAGCAGAAAAATCCAAAAGATTCCCTACAAATAGTGTACATAGTGGGTCATCATGTTGGATTAAATATAAATATTCTTGAAATAATAATAGCATGAATTTTACATTGATGGACTTGGACATTGGAGTTGGTTTACCGTTTGCTGCTAGACATTGTTTGGATGTTTGAAAGACATTCTTCCTCAAAGTGTTGGATTAGTATGGAGCTTGGTGACTTCATGTTGTTGATGCATGAAGGGAGTTCGTGTGCTTGGAGTAGAGTTGGGTATTTCACCATGACGAAAACATCCCAAAATCAACATGAGCACACACAATATCTTGACATGTGAAATCTTGGGTTGAGGGAGTGGATATGTAGGTGTGGGAGTCTTTAAGGTGACACATTACCTTGGATATGCATTGTACTTAAGGAGACACACGACCTAGGAGATGCCTTGGAGGTTACGACCTTTGGAGGATTGTTGGACCTTGGGGAGTAGTGCTCATGCCATGGAGGGCTTGCTTGTTAATCACTGTCACCTTTGAAGTTGACACATGTAACGTAGAGTAGAGTTCTTCACGTGGGTGGACCTACTTGTGTCTTGCAAGTTTGCTTGTAGTGGACTAGTTCCACTAAAGCCCCTTTACCTCTCGTATAAAAAGAGGAGGGAGTGAGTTGTTATTATAGTCGATCATGCACTAGTGCATATTCCTTTCAAGCTTGGGTTATGGATGTAAGAGCAGTGCTACTCTCTCTCTCTATGTGACAATATATCTGATTTGATGTGTATGTTGGTGACAATATATCTAAGTTGTGATTTTCTCTATATTCCTCACAAGGATTCCTTGAAAGATAAACAGATTGGTTAACATAATTAACTAATCTGAACTGTAGCAAAAAATCTGATATGAATCTGCTATTAATTGAGGTTCTAATACCAATGATGTGAGCCAACCCAGAATTCTGTTATTATAACTAAAATTTGAAATCCAAAAATTTTGGATGTAGATCTAAAATATAAATAATAAAGCAGACAAAAAAACCAAACAGTTACAAGTCGAGCGGTAGTCATGAAACCACTTAAGTCCTCCACTCGAATCTTGTATCTTTATCTGCATATGTTTTAGAGAGAAACCATCACTTTTTTTCTCCAGGGACTTTATTGGTTCAAAAACCTATCAGTTTTTCTATTCAAGCTCAACGATAGTGAAACAAGCCATTCTCCACAAACATTTTCTGTTGTTTAGGACTATGTGCTCTTTTATGAAACAAATCTAATAGTGTTTTCAATAAAATTGTTAGATTTATAGCTACTGAAACTATGTGGCTATAGTCTTATTTCATGATGTTTTCCTACTTTCTTTAAGCAATAGGCATTTGTTTAGGAAACAGCTGGATGGGTGACAGTTAATGGAATTCTTTCTAGTTGCTCCAATTTGCTTGATGACGAGAAAGAGAAATGAAACTTGGAAGGAACTTTAGAACATTTCCTTGACTAAATGGAGTTGTTGACCAATACACATAGTGGATAAACACGTTGAAGCAGAATAAGACAAAAGATTCCCTACAAATAGTGCACATAGTGGGTCATCATGTTGGATAAAATATAAATATTCTTGAAATAATTATAGCATGAATTTTACATTAATGGACTTGGAAATTGGAGGTGGTTTACTATTTGCTGCTAGACCTTGTTTGGATGTTTGAAATACATTCTTCCTCGAAGTGTTCGATTAGTATGGAGCTTGGTGACTTCATTTTGTTGATGCATGAAGTAATTTTGTGTTCTTGGAGTAGATTTGGGTATTTCACCATGACAAAAACATCCCAAAATCAACATGAGCACACAAAATCCCTTGACATGTGAACTCTTGGGTTGAGGGAGTGGATATGTAGGCGTGGGAGTCCTTAAGGTGACACATTACCTTGGATATGCACTATCGTTAAGGAGACACATGACCTAGGAGATGCATTGGAGCTTAGGACCTTTGGAGGATTTTTCGACCTTGGGGAGTAGTGCTCATGCCATGGAGGGCTTGCTTGTTAATCGCTGTCAGCATTCATGCTGACACATGTCACATAGAGTAGAGTGCTTCACATGGGTGGACCTAAATGTGTCTTTCAAGTTTGCTTGTAGTGGACTAGGTCCACTTGTTATTGTAAAGCCCCTTTACCTCTCATATAAATAGAGGAAGGACTGAGTTGTTATTATGGTTGATCATGCACTTATGCATATTCCTTTTCATACTTGGGATAGGGATGTAAGAGCAGTGCTACTCTCTCTCTCTCTCTCTCTCTCTCTCTCTCTCTCTCTCTCTCTCTCTCATTCAATCTTCTTTTTACTTTATGTGTTTTTGTCTTAAGGTGTTAGGATTTTTTGGAAAACATTCACCCGAAAAATTCATATATATAAAGAATAAATGAAACCCATAAACATAATCAAAACCTATCATATAATTCTCCATGCTTTCGAAAACCCTAGATAGGGAAAACCAAGAGAAACCCTAGCTCCACCAAATATTCTCCAACAATCTAAAATAACCATGAGAAAAACCTCCATGTTAGAGTATCTTTGGTGGAGCCACTGTAAACCCTAAGTTATTTTGGAATTGTGTTATTTTCAGATTTGACTTCCATCTTACCACTTCCTTGCATACCTTGACACTCCCATAAATTATGTTATTTTAAAGATCTTAATTCCACATTTTCACAAATACAATTTCCTCAATAAGATAGTTGAACACTTCCATATTCAAATTTGGATCATATTCCAAGAATATATATATTTTTTGTATTGATCAACAATTGTCTCACGAAGAGAAATCACGTCACAAGCGGCAATATATGCACATGGTTCATCACCTTCCAGTGCCATAATTTCAATCCCTTCCTACCCACCATGGGTGAGGCCTGTGAGAACATAATCTTGACCAAAGGTGTGAAAATCCTCACTAGCAACTGCTAGTCCCAAGCCTGTTGGGCATTGGTGTATTCTTCACATATCTAGACGTTGCTTTTACATTTTTGAGAAAAATTATTTAGTGATTTGGCCATTTCTACCAATGGAGTCTATGTGTCGGGGGGTGCTCAAGGTGATATGGCATGGTAGGATGGCAAGGTGGTTAATGAATTGTATCCATTTAGCTTTAAAACATGTTTCTCTTAGAATATTTTGATAAGAATGGCTCTATGTTCATGAGGAGTCACATCTAGAATTTCATTGCAAGGGAGAATTTGTCCCATTTTTGTTCTTGACAGTTACATCCTCCCCATTCAGGTTTTGTGGCTCCCATGATACGTATCTGGTGTACTCATCACACAAAAGAACTTATGGTCAGTTGTGGGCAAAATTTGTGCAATTCAGCACAACAGACTATTCAACTACATCTTCCGTGGATTAGGAAATGTGGACAATTGAACATAAAAAGGTGGTGTGATGGGTGCAACTACAGTGGATGCAACTTGAAAAGCCTCAGGTGTGGAAAATTCAGCCTAAAAATGTAGTGTGATTGGTGCAGCTACAGTGGTTGTAAAGCCTCAGGAGTTTTCTGTGGGTTTCCATGACTCATGAGGGATGAATTCACATTTTGTACCAATTTATTTCCAGAATTCCCTCATTAAGTACTGGTTTAAGACTCAAGAATATGTTCTCTAGTGATAAACCTCAACTCAAAAAGTTGTATATGATATCTCCTTGTCCTTAACGCAAATATTTTAACTCCAAACCTTGTACTTGTTCCCTAACTCAAAATTTGTCTAATATGATATAAAATGCGAAGTCATGTTGAAGATGGAATTTATTACTGTAATTTTTAAAATTAAGAACAATATCTTCATAGTTGCAATCTGATTTTCTGTAAGATTTTTGTAATAATATCTTCATAGTTGCAATCTGATTTTCTGCAAGATTTTTGTAATAATATCTTCATAGTTGCAATCTGATTTTCTATAAGATTTTTGTAATAATATCTTCATTGTTGCAATATGATTTTATCCAAGATTTATGTTGAAATATGACCTTCGTAATTTTAGTGTATTTTCATTTGTTTGAGAGAATAAGTAAAATGCTTTAAATTATGAAACAACCAATCAACAATTCTTCCATATCTTTAAATATAATAGTTGGTTAACGAGAACCTTATTGTTTTCTTTCTTGGATTCATGTTTTTCATCTTTTCAAGGATTAAATTAGTAAGGCATTAATAATTTAATTATGGTTTTCATTGCTGGCTCACATTATTTGGGACATGCAGGTCACATTGTACCATCATACTCACAATAAATATCGAATGATGAAGTGGCTAAGAAAGCCTTTTAAAGGTTCAATCACAAAGTGTCACATGAACACTACGTAGGGTTGCATTTGGAGATGATAATGTAGTTTGGCATGTGCCCTCTAATGCCATGGTAAACCCTAATTCATCAATGTATTGTCCTTTAAACTTCAATCTTCTATCTGTTAGCTCTAACAAAGTTAGCATCATGATAGTGTTTAATTTGAAACTATATTTTAGTGGAAAAAATCACTGTTTTTTGGTGGAATAGTTCATAATTTATTCTGATATGTTTTTTCAAGTGTACTAGTTAGGATGATAAATGTGTGGTTTACTCCAGAGGGTTCTTAGTTCTTTCTAGATACACTTTATTTCATTTGCTTTTAATACTTCTCTAGTGATTTAATTTCATATTTTATCCCCTGCGCAATTGCTCCTGAGGTCCATGTTGTTATGTTTATTTGTTGTTTCTGTGGAAACGTTTTCCTGAGGTTCTGCAAGGAAAGTCAAAATGTAAAAAATACTATTTTACATATTTATATTTGTTCAAGAAATTTTTATGTGATACTTGAATTTCATAAATCTAGATTTCTCTTTCGTTATCTATATCAATATATAAGAACAGGTTCATGGATTGTTCATATTTCTCAAACTATGGAGTTGTTGCTTTGTTGTTGCATGTTCTTTTATATTGTTATGTTGTGATTCAAACTTCTAGTTGTGCTTTCCAGTTATTCTCCTACATAGTACATGCTTTGATAGATTATATCGAAAGTATTACCAATATGATAACATTGATTGTTGTATGTGGACTTTTTTGTTCAGGATGGTCCATTACAAAATCAAGATGAGGAGCTGGATCATGCAATTGCACTTTATCTTTCTGAAGAACTAACCAAACCAGATGGTATATGATGGAAATTTCATTTTTTTACAATTAATTTTAGTTTAATTATATCATTTAGCTCGATCCTTTTCATATATTCAACTAAACTTTTGTTTCTTAACAAGATTTTGTCATTTCCATGTTTTAGTGAAACTTTTTATGGTTTGATACTCTCATACAACCTTTATCAAGTTACATGCACCCTCATTAGGAAAAACAATAGAATTTTTCTTGCCATGATTATCTTTCTTTTTCATTGTTCACTTAAGAAAGTCTTTTAGCTAAGAAACTAGTTTCAAGGTTATGGCATAACTTGTCATATAAATTGAACAAAATTTATATCCAAAATGTTAACTTGTAAACTACTTAGCTGGTTTTAGGCTTTCCATTTAAAATCTACTTCAGTTTGAACTTTGAACGAGTTGTTCCATAGAATTGAATAAAGAGATTTTGGTGTAAGGATTAAAAATTAGCCCATAAGGCCTCTCAATTATTCATTTATTTTATCTGAATATAACATTTACTATTAAATTAGAAACACTTGGCACAAATATAACAAAGATCAAGATCATACTTTGTAGAGTGTCGTAGAATAAAAATAGGAGCAAGGACACTGAATTCATTCAGTTTTCCTGGTTCTTATTCATTTGGTGTATCTTTGAACCTTTAGGGGCAATTTCTAGTTTAAAGTATAATTCTTTAAAAGGTTCTAGCTCAATGGAAGAACACCTCCTTTACAATCAGGAGGCTGGTGGTTCGATTCCATCATGCCCTGATATTCATAGGGAATGACGAAGATCAATTTTTGGTGACATATGCTCTTTTGACCATCACCAATGAGATTATGGTGACATTTTTCAACCCTCACCAAAATATGAAATGGTGATGGTCAACAAACGCTACCATATATACGCATCAATAGTGACAACCATTAAAGGTCCATCATCATAAATCATTTTTGTCGATATGAAATGATGAGGGTCATTGTTTGTCATTATAGTCATTATTCGTGACGGACCTTGATGTCACCAATGAGTTTATGGTGACAATCAATGAACCTCACTATATATATGCACCAATAGTGACGGCCATGAAAGTTCCATCACAAAAAATTGTTGTTTTTCATATGAAATGGTGACGGTCACTATCCGTCATTATAATCAATATTTGTGACAGACCTTGAATGTCACCACAACACACACTTTCGGCGACGCCACCTTTGGTGACGTTTAGTTTTTTGGTGACAGAGGCTATTGTCTATCACCATTTCTCATATGAAATGGTGACGGTCACTATCCGTCACTATAAATCATTATTGGTGATAGACCTTCAATGTCACCACAACACCCATACTTTCGGTGATGCTACCTTTGGTGACGTTTAGTTTTTGGTGATGAAGGCTCTTTTGACCCTCACCAATGAGCTTATGGTGACCATTTTCGCCCCTCACCAATGTGTTTTTTTCTTGTAGAGTCAGTTCCTTGTGATTTGAAATATCTATCAATATTTCAGTATATTGCAGTTTTACTTGGAGCTTTTTCCCTGCCTTACTACTACACCCATTCTATTTGCCTCAATTATTCACAATTAGAAATTTTATTACTCGAATATTCTTCAAAATTTTATAGAAATTTCTCGTTAAAACATCTAAAATCTCCTTTTTCTTTTCCTTTTTCATTTTTGAGGTTTAAATCAAAATTATTAAGGAAAAATAAACACCTAATTTGCTTAACATTTTTTAGATTGTTGAAGAATTCCTACTTCAACCCTAGGTGTTCTGGGATCAAAACCCCTTCTTATTTTGCCAATCACTTATTTACTGCCTGTAGCATACATTTTAGAAGAAACCTTAATATGTACCCAGTATAATTCTGCTCATTTGTCTAAATTTTTCTTCAATCCTATGATATAAATGAGTAATAATATTCCCTTTAATTCTTCTCTCCACGCATTAGTACCACTTACCATTTCTCGGATTGGTTTAGGATCTTAAAATATGAATAGTTATTAGTTTAAATATTTTAACTATTCAAACTATTTTGAACTTTTTCGGTCTATCCATTTTTCCCTCTCCTTGTTGCTGTAGAGATATTTTTGTATAGGTTAAGATTAAAAATCTCTTTACGCATCTCTTTTATTATTTTTCAATACCAATAGTTAATTTTATGGTGGAAGTATTAGGACTGTAATCAGTTCATGCTCACTTGAGCCTTTCCTCATTCCACTACTCATTCTTTATCTGAATTTACACAACTCAACCACTAAATTTTTTTAAAAAATCCTTTTTTTAAAGTCTTTCATGTCATTTATTTCCTCTAGATTTTGCAAAATTGTAAAACAATTTTAGTTTGTTCCCTAATTTCTATTTTACTTGTCACATAAAGGAGATACGTATTTTCCATCCAATTACTTAGAACTTGTTCTTCAAAATTTCGGTATCTTTTTCTTTATAAAGTTCTTCTTTATTTCTCAATTTATGATAGTTTATTAACCATCTATTCTGAATAAAGAATATCCAGTCATTATCATCAGTTTAAGTCATTTTCAGTAGTCTATACTTACTCTAAAGGTTCCAAGTTTCATTTTGACCAACATTACCAGTGCTCCCAGCAAGGATTTACTTGATCTTACATAAATTCTCTTCAGCAATTTTTTTTTTAATCCCTATATTTTTAACTCTTACACTATTTGGTTATTCATCCTGTATGTTCTAAAGACTGATGTATCACATGGGTTTTAAATTCATTTAAAAATCGACTTCCCTTTTAAGGATATATGAGGACTTTCATCCAAAATTATCTCCTTACTCTCTCTGTTGACTAGTAAATTTTCTACCAGTTTCTTTTTCAGTTTCTTGTTTTAATTCTACAGAATACATTTTTAAGCATTTTCTTGTTGTCCCTTCTACTATCATTGGTTTTTCCATCACCAAAGATACCCTATGGTGTTTTTTATTTTCTATAAGAAACTTAGTATGTCTTTCTTTGGTTGTTCTACCCAGTTCATTCCTATTAACACCACATAGAAATAAAAAGGTAAACATTGAACTCATGTTATTTATACCTATTTACCTTTCAACAATCTTGGGAAATATTATATGTCACTTCGGTACATAATTCCAGCTTGCTGGAATTTTTCTTTATTTTTCTAAAATGTATCTAAGTTCATCAACCAGAACAAGTTGTTTATCATGCATATCTGAAAAACAAATTTCAATTTTCTTTAGCCTCTTTTGTCCTACAACAGATTTTATGTTTCCACTTATAGAATATCTACCATTTTTAGTTATGTATAACTTTCTTGATCAAATTCTACTTCTAAAAGTATTTAATCCACGATATGTGTTTCATTATTCCTACTTTTGAACTTTGAGGGGGTTTTCTTATCGAAATGTGGTTCTCCCACTCCACCTCCTTCATCACTCTTTTCTTGTTAATCACATTTACTTTATTATGCAATTATAAAAATTTAGTATTATTGGTTTTTGAATTTCAGGAGATAGAATCCCTCATTCCTCTCCTTATAACTACCAGGTAGGAAGATATTTTTTAACATCATCCCGTCGTTCTCTTTTCTTTTTGTATAACAGGAAATTAGTGTAGCAGGTTGTTGAGTTTGATAACAACTCACAATAATAAGTTGTTCCAACCTAAACTATTAAAACTCTTTGGCTTGGTCATTCAATTTTCTATTATTAGTTTTAAATTGAACATCCCTTTTAAGTGACATTTTTCAGTCTTATTTTCCTACTACTACAAGGTAGCCCTTATCTAGAATTTGTAAATAGCCAACCCGACTTTTAAGTTACTTTCATACTTTACTACAATTTTTCTTTCTATCTTTAGAAGTCAAACTTCTGTATGATCCTCCCTCTCTCCATCATAGGAGGGAGACTTAATTTTATTTTTTTTCCAAAATTCAATATCTAATTCCTTGTTCCTCCTCGAATGTTGTCTAAAGGGTTCATTTTATTCAGACTCTTCTGAGTGATTTACAATTCTCTTTCTCTTTCTTCCCAGACCTTCACCTTCATGACTGTCTCGGGAGGTCAATTCTCTGATTAACCTTTCTTTCTCTTTCCTGGCTAAATATAGCCTTTCATTGTGGGTTTTCAATGGCATCAATACTCTTTGCATTTGATGTAAAAAGAATTTGGATCCACTAGATTTTTCTTCACCACCCAGATCCACATAAAGCTCATCCCCATCCCTCATGGTTTTCAGCTGAATGTTTCTACACTGTTTCACTGTATAAAATGAAACATTAATGAAAATTAAATTTACTAACCACTTTATAGCATCAAATTTTTTTCTCTGGCATGACCATAGATTAAGGCCCAGTGTTTAAACATGGGTTCTGATACCATTTGTAATATCTTCGTTTCCCACAAATTATTATTATTAACTTTTTATAACCTTTAAGGTAAATACAATCCATGCATGGAGTATTGATCATAATTCATCTGACGTATGTTATTCGTCAATATTCCACTTAGCAATACTTTTACTTTGTCATGGTGTCAAGAGATACCCCTTTGGGTTAATAATTTCTTCTAAAATGTCCATGATACTATAAGTTTATGATCCACTCCCTTTTAGTTCATATGGATGTGAATAGGGCAATAATTAAAGCGTGCTTTAATTATTAGTAACTATAAATCATAATTTACCATGTTATGTAAATTGTCTTGTCATTACGGACTTTAACTTCTCATCAGTTATATATATATATATATATATATTATCTTTACCTTTATCCTCAAAGTTAATTTCATTACTTATTGATACAGAAGCATCAAGCTTAAATTTTATTATTCATTTATGTAATTTAGGGGGTGAGGTATTTTCATTATTTTATTAATTGTTTTGATCATTTTTTATAAATTAGGAGATAAAATATAAATTTGAGGATTATTGTAAATATTCCTTAAAATAATTAAGGATATTAGTGGAATGGAATTAGGTAGATAATCTAGGGATTAGAAATTCCATAACGAGACTTAGTTGAGTCCAAAATAAGATAAATCTAAATTGGATTTTAGTTGAGATTTGTGTGGAGGAATTTATGGAGTGGAATAAATTCATATTTATGTATAAATAGGAGGATTTTGTGAGGATGAAAATGAAGTGAGGAAGTGAGGAAGTGAGGAATACAGAGAGAGTGAGGAATGGATTGAGAGCTTTTGTGTAAAGGGCCGAGAGCCGAAAGGCCATTCATCGTAATTCCCTGCCAGATGTTGGAGTTTGTAAATTTCATTATGTTTATTATTATATCAGCAATTTTATGTGGACGGCTCTCTCTCCTTTCCTGTATGTATATCTTAATATGCAAATTGTTTTCTTAATGAAGAATTAGAGGAGTGTTTTCATGTTGGAGGAAGCACCCTGTTTTATATGCGAGGATTGGATTTAACCTCATATCCTGACATCATTTGGTATCAGAGAAAAGGAGATGAGTTGGGGATGAGTCTCTCTTAAAGTGAAGCTATTTGTTTTATTGCTTGTTAGTGAGGAGAGCAGGTCAGATTGCTTGGGAGAAAGTTGATTGAATTATATATATGTTGTATATGAATTTATGAGTTGCAAGAAGCCGAGTTTCATGTGGTAATACTGTGTGTAGTTTTAATATTGTAGTGAAGGGTGTTTGGAACAACTTTCCACGAGAGAACAATCTTAACATACGATAGTGGAGTGTGGCTAGACTAAGTATTTGTGTGGACGCAGACCAAGATAACATTAAGCAGGCATTGATGCAGCATCCGTTACAATAGTAATGCTACAGGAAATGCATTGAGGGGAGAAGTCCTGTAAGTTCACTGTAATTCCATATTGTGGCATTGTGGTTTGGAGTATGGTTTTAATTCATGAAGTCTGTGCAAGATTAAACGCAACCGTGGGATCCAGGTGACAAAACGTTTGATATATATCTTGTAAACAATGCATTAAAATAAAATGCAGGCAGTTCCCAAGAGATGGGTGAATGCAAAAGATAAAGGATATTTTTTCAAGAAAGCGAGGACTCTAGAGGGAAAAATTGCGAAACAAGGCTGAGGAGTTGCGGCTAAACTTGACAGCAAAAACTGTCCCCCTATAGAGGTCTGCGATAGTATTTTGTTATTTTTGACTGAATGTGATTTTAATTTCCATGGAACAACTTCCTTTTCTGGAAAGGATCCTAGTCAGCATAATAGAAAATAAGATGCTGGTGATCAATTTGTTGTTGTAGTTCGGAAGTATATATATAAGATAAACCCCATCTCTAGTGAAAGAGTTGCCACTAAGACTCCCACAGTTCCTCAAACTAGCGATGTACATGCAAGGAAGAAGGCAGCAGCCATGGAATCACACTATGGCATGGCAAGAAACAATGTTGAGATAGATGATCTAGACAGTATTGTGAGAATCAAGCAAGTTGGAGCTGATGTTAACATGATTGGTCAGCTTTGTGTGGGATCTACTCTATGTATTTGGTTGTTGAGAGGATGATTGTCACCACAAAATACAATGAAAATGATAAATTGGCAATGGATCATTTTATGTCTCTTAGAAGGTAATTTTTTTTTGTTTTTTTTATGCAAAAGCAAAGTTTTTTGTTCATATCTACCAATTTTGAGAAATATGCCATTTTGCTGAACACGGTTGGGAGGGGATATATCTGATGAGCATGAGATGGAAGTCAAGATCGATTATGGAGAGTGGAAGAGAAGCATTGAGATATGTGTGGCCTATTGATCGTGAAATCATTGGATTGATGGATTGGTAAGTTGTAAAATGTTATGTTGAATTTATAACATAAATTTGGGTTAAATGAAATCCAGTAAAGGATTGTGATGTGATATGGGCTAGAAATAAATCAGAGATATGAGTTTAACCTAAAATATGGTGAACGTTTGGGTTTTAAATTATGAAGTCCGAGTTTATAGATATAATGTCAAGGTATGCCAAAGGTTTATGGTAAGGTTTATTGCAAAAAAATTCACTTGGCTCAAGTAAAAAAAGGGTATTAAACCTTGATATAAAGAGAAGCATGCATCTTATAATATATGGGATTACTTATTATGCATGGTGTGGATCTTTGCAAATTTAGTTGCATCATGTTGGATCAAAGCTTGTAGTTGGAAATAGGAGAATTTCGTGATTTGTGTTTATGGTCGAAAAAAAACATAAACCACAATTTCTTGAATATGTAAAGCCTTTGTTTTACCATCATATGGCGGCATCTAAGAGGCGATATTCAGGATGGACACAATGTACGGGTTGTACATCGAAGAGGTTGAAATATGAATTGCTTGTTCTCTGTACACAAATGTAGAAATATGAATTGATGTGCAGGAAAAAATTTTGCACTAAAATGAGGAGAAAATTGAATGAAGGGTGTGCGAATGTCGGTAGTGACAAAGGTAGCACAAAAGAGTGGAATATGAAGAATTGAGTTTGCACAGAGAAGGTTTGTTAATAACCTTAATAGGGCATGAGGTATGATAATTCAGGAAGGTATTTTTGAAAATTGAAGATAGAATGGTTTATTTATTTTCACCTTAAAATAAATCTTGAAAAACCTGAATTGCATTTTTACTAAAGACTTCAGTGTCATGTGAAATGATAAGGGAAAACTGATGATTTTTCATAAGAATGAAGTGTGCAAGAGAATGAAGATTTTACATCCTAAAGATGTATTAGGGGTGTATGTTTGTTGGAGGATTGTATAACTTGAATTAAGTAAAAATATCCACTATCATTATTATTGGGGAAAAAATTGAAGTCAAAACAGATGTTAGAGTCAAATGAAAGTTTGGATAGTTTGAGTTAAGATTGAGTATTTTTCATCCAAGATGAAGAATCGGAGTAAGTCTGAAATCAAAGAGTCGTAAGCTAAGTAAAAATTTTGAATGTAAAGGGGTGCATGATCGGCAGAGCCCGACACCCAAAGAATTGGTCATTGTAACATAAGAGTTACTAAAGTGTTTTTTGCAGCAAAGTGAAGCAAGAAGGTTGCCAAAGATTGGTTCCAAGACAGAGAACCAAGAGAATCAAAGCATAGGAGGAGAATTTTCATTTATTATGAATGGCAAGTGTGAAGGATTGCTAAAAGGAGGATTGAATGAAATCCACACATGAATAGATGAAGTTCACAAAGGAAGAGAAGATGATTGTTGATAGTCATTTCTGAAGATCTGATGAAGACCACAACAGAAGAAGGAAGAAGGAAAATTCCAAGGTAAGTGGCATATGTGAACAGTTGAAAAATTAAGATTATGAGTAGGAGAAGGCTGAGATAATAGTTCACCTTGAATTGTTAATGGAATTGTTGCAGGAAAATGTGAAAGACCAGACACATGGTTGGACCATGAGAAAGAAGGTAAAGTGGCAAAGACTACACACAAAGAGGGCAAAGCTGGTAAACATACAATTGGAAGAAGAGATGAGGAAGCTCGAGTAGATGTTGAGGAGTGAAGAACTCAGAGAGGCTGAGTTAAAAATGGATGTTTCCATTTGTGGCCCAGAATAGGGTGAAATTATGGGTGAAGAGATCAATGAGGAAGATCTCATGAACTATTGGGATAGTTCGGAAGAATCTGAAGATGTGTTGGTGAAAGAAGAAAATGAGTCTATGAAGCCTTAAATTTTTAAATCTCACAGTTTATGTATGTTTGCAGGATGTGCAAAGGATGTTGAACAAGCCTTAGAGTTTGTTAATGAGAAGGAGCTAAATCTGAAATCTATTCAGATTGATGTTGAGATAGAAATATCTCAGAAACAAAATGAGACAGAAGGGTCTCATGGGAATAACCAGTAGAGTATTGAAGCAGCGGAAGAAGGGCCATTTGATGATTGGTCAACAGCAAGTGAAGGTATGGAAAGCTGTGTAAATTTTCCATGTTCTACTCCAATTGAGATTGTTGAGTTATATCTAAAGTTATATATTCAAAGAATAAAGTTAGAAAAGCAAAGGATCTATGCTCAGGGTGAGTTGCTGAAATAGGAAGACAAAGAAATTTTCTTGAATAATAATTAGGAAGAAAAGGATAAGGATGTAGGAATGATTTAGTGAATCAAAGAAGTTCATTATTGTGAAACAGAACAGGGAGACATTCTTGAAATAGATGATGTGGAGGAAGGACTAGCTGATAGTCTCATAGAGGATTTAAATTAGCATATTGATGTGCTGATGGAAGAGGAAATTTTAGAGCAACATACTGAAATGTTGCCAGAGGATAAAAAGACACTGAGGCCTTATGTTTTTTTATTTTAATGATTGTTTTGTGAATACAGGTTTTATTGCAGATGCTGAAGGAAATTCAACACAAGTGAAAGAAGAGGAAGAAATTTGTGTGGAAATCTGTAATCCATGGAACCGAGAGATTAGATTGTTGGAAAATCAGGATTCAAGGCATCAAGAGGAATCTCAATTTTAATATTGGGAAATGAAGAATGTGAAGGTGCAAGACAACAATAAACAAGAGGGTGAGGATGAAAGCGTGACAGTAAAAGTTCAGCAATCACGAAGTGACAGTAAACAACAGACAAAAGATCTATTAGACAAAGAAATTCCATTGATAAGGAGGATAATGATGGAAGTATCCCAGAAGAAGAAAACAACAGTAAAAAAAAGAAGAAGCAGCAAGAGGAAGACATCGGAAGACTGTGAAAGCATAGCCAGTGGGGCAATGCAACATCATGTGTGGATACCTGGAGAAAAACAACAAACCAAGGCAGCGACAAATGGAAAATTGTAGAACAAGGTATGGGATCAAGGAAGAAAAAGATTTGAAACACATGATCAAGAGATCGTGATTATTTTCAACCTTGGGAGTCTGATGCAGGAGCATCAATATTAAATTTTATTATTCATTTATGTAATTTAGGGGAGTGAGATGTTTTAATTATTTTATTAATTATTTTTCTCAAATTTAATAAATTAGGAGAGAAAATATAAATGTGAGGATTATTGTAAATATTCCTTAAACAATTAAGGATAAGAAGGAATGGAATTACGTAGATAATCTATGGATTAGGAATTCCATAAATGGGACTTAGTTGAGGCCAAAATAAGATAAATCTAAATTGGATTTTAGTTGAGATTTGTGTGGAGGAATTTATGTAGTGGAGTAAATTCATATTTATGTATAAATAGGAGGATTGTGTGAGGATGAAAACCAAGTGAGGAAGTGAGGAAGTGAGGAATATAGAGAGAGTAAGGAATGGATTGAGAGCTTTTGTGTAAAGGGCTGAGAGCCGAAAGGCCATTCATTGTAATATCCGGCCACATGTTCGAGTTTGTAAATTTCATTATGTTATTATTATACCAGTAATTTTATGTGGACAACTCTCTCTCCTTTCCTGTATGTATATCTTAATATACAAATTGTTTTCTGAATGAAGAATTCGAGGAGTGTTTTCATGTTGGAGGAAGCACAATGTTTTATATGCGAGGATCGGATTTAACCCCGTATCCTGGCATCACTTATATATTTTTGTACCCATACCTATCTTTATTCATAAGCCAACTCATTATAGTGTAGTTCATTTATAAATGGTATTAATTACCACCCTAATATAAATCTAAATATTAAACCATTCCATCATATACACGTTGCCCTATTGTATATATGATTTCCCCACTCAAATGTTAACCTTTGTATAACTTCTTTCTAAAGGAGGAAAATAGACACATATATATAAATCCTTTATATGCATCTTATTAAGGGTTTAATAGTGACATATATAATTTCATTTTACGTCATGTCATCTGCAGACTATATGCCCATTGAATTTATAAAATGAAGACAACCTTATGAAATACCTTTACATTCCTCATTTATTTATATCCACTACTTAGATCTACTTTGTAAAGGTTCTTATTATCATGTATATAAAATCTACGTTTACTTACTCCTTTAATTATATCTTGATTTATAATTACTTGCCACATTAAATGTGATAAGTCTAATTAAAGAATAATGCTACCCTAATGGGTTCCACTCTTAATGGTATATGATAAATCTTATAGCCACACCATTATTATACTAGTGGAGTATATTTATATTTACCTTTGACCATATCGACCATATTACAATCAGAATTTATATTGGGTTACGAGGTCTTATAACTTTAATTGGAGATATTTATAGAGTTACTAATATTATAGGGTTTACAAAGCATACCACTAAACCCTATTTTATACACTAATGAAATATATGTTAAATTACATATGTAGTATATAGGATCATTTATTTCACTGTTCGATGTGATTTTCAATTGATATTCTCGAAAATTTCATAGTTGTCTATCTTTAATGTGAAACGACTATTTCGTATGGGAAATGCCAAACTAGGCTAAGGATTCGTCGGTATTTTCTTGCATTAACTCATTTGTACAAAATAACAAGGATATCTCTGTCCAGTTCCAAATGTGTTAATCTAAGGGATGAACCCCAATCTACCAATGCATGGAGGGCTTGGATTAACGTTCAATTTAGGGTTTCGATTTGCATAAATAATCTCATTTTTGTTTATGGCATTTCTCATTTGTTTCATGACATGACTTCGGCAATGGTTTTGGTGGTTCACCTCTGCTTCGAAAGCCAATTCCTAACTCCGCAGGACCGAGGATGAAATAGCTTGTTGCACGAAGAGAACACCTCCATTCTGCCTCTAGGTAATACGTTCAATACTCTGTGGTATTTACTTAGCCTTCTCTCCGTATATTTTTGGTTTTTAACCACCTTTTATCAAAATAAACTTATTCTTTTACTAAATTTATTTATTTTTATGCATAGAATGAATTGGATTAACTCGTTCATTTCTAGGTTGATTTTCATTTCAGCATAAATTTCTCGTGTCCTTATGAATTCCAGACTAGCATCTCATTGTTTAACTCAAATCCAATTGCTAAGCATTCTAGTAAGTTATATTATGAATTTCGTGGAAAACATAAGAATTGAAACTGTTTTCCATATAAATGTTAATGAGGTATCGGCTGTAGTGAAATTACACAGTTCCTCTACCATTTTCGTTTTCAGTGTTATAGTGTTATTGTTTGCTTCCAAATGTCTAGTATTGTTATTAGCATTTTAAATGTTACAATATTTAGATATTTGGAAATAAAAGTATACTGGATGAAGGCAGACCTTTTCCTCTGTGTTAACTCCAGAATGAAAATTTCTATCAAACCTTATATTTGTTTTCGTATTTTCATACCAATCTTGTCGATATTAAATTTATTTTTTGATAAAAAGCTATTGTATATCATTTATCCTCTAATGAATTTTTTTTTTTGAGATTGCAGATAACTGGTGGAGCAGCCTCCTACTCCTCCTGGCCTTGTTTTTTAATGGTCCCATATAGCGCAAGTAAGTTATACGCCATACTTTCCATTTCAACCTTTGTTTATAGATCTAGTTGGGTTTATAGGATTTTTGGAATCCACAGTATCGATTTAATTATACTGAATACTCAAACCTTATTCCAAATTTAGTTGACTCAAGGATTAACATTCCTTATTGAGTTTTCTGGTGCGATGTATTAATTCCCACACCACATAACTTACTACTTTTCATTATTTTTGGTATTACTAGAGTTTTTACCTTCATATTGTTTGACGAGAATGAGGGTTTTAGTTCATTATTTTTCTACGAAATTTATTTTATACACTTCCATTCTCTATGAATATTTTTAAACGAAGCTATAGCTTCTTTATCCTATATGACGATGAATTGTTCAAGTTTTTTCTTAAGTATATGTGTTTTAATACTCATGCCGGAAAATGTTCTTCAACCTCTATATTTAGGGTTTCTTGTATATTAATAATGATATATATAAAGTGTGTAAAACTCGATGCTAACTATTTCTTTTTTGTGACCACATGGCTTACCTTATACGCAATTATTAAGGTAACAATTTTAAACTTAATTCACTTACTCTAATTTTTATCATTATCGTTTGACTACCCTCATCACCAAAACTAATTTACATTTCTGGTTATTGCAGGTATTTTATATATTTCCTTCCATTGGATTTACATACGTCCACTGCTCTCGTCAATTTCTCATACTGCGGAAAATATTTTTACACAAGTTGGTCTAGATATCGAGTGGAATTACCCATATACAAATTTGCATAAAGTTGCAGAGAGAATCATTTCAGTTTTCATTTTAAGGGATAGCATGCCCTATGTCTAAACTTTTATTATAAGAAGATCTGGTTTTAACTATGTAATTAATATGGACTGAAACATCTACAAGGATGGAACTAAAAGGACTTATAATTTATAATTGTTTGGCCATATGTTTTATAAACTCGTTCCTTTAAATTAAAATGTTATTGGAAATCCAACATAATATGTTTTGTCAAAATATAATTTCACTTTTTGTTCTAGTGTAAGAATACATTCTAAATATATACATATATAAAATTTTATGTCTAATAAGCTCTAGTTCATGATTTATCTTTCTCAATGTATGGTACAATACAAAACTTGTTTATCCATACAATACATAAATTAATTAACTATACTGTGCATTCGTTTGTCATTCAGATATAATTATTTCTGCTTAGAGATTGTTCCCTCATGAAATGTACATTTTGGTAACTTAATACTAGAACAAATTTATTAATAAAATATCAATTCCCTATGAGATACCTAACCTTAGATCTAAGCCCTACCCATGGTTTATAGATTCTGAGATTTGGTCCTCAATAGACTTAGGTTAGTACAACAACATAGGAAAAACTATTTTTCTCATAGTCAATTCTGTTCAATGTACATACTTCCATTTTTATTTCTAATTCCCTTTAATTCCATAGCATAAACTCATATTCAGATTAATAAATTAATATATATATCCATACTACTTTACTTTCTCAGCAAACTCATAACAGAACTAAAGCATAATTTAACAATGAATTTAACTAGTGCATACCACTTAAGGTAGACTAGGTTCCACCCAACCTTTGAGCTCTTTCTCCATAGCTCACCCCCGAGTAGAGATAAATTTCTCTATCCATAGACAACCTCTTGTATATCCTCTATATTCTTATATAATATTTTTTTCCCATCATCCTATTTCTCTTAAGTGCATCCAGTTAAATGAGGATGCTATTTTCCTGTGTGCCTAGGCTTTCCTTTTGTTTCTTCCACAAAAGTACTTTTAAAGCTAGCTTTTCCTTTTTCTAGATTTATTCCACCCCTTCCCATTAACTTCCTCTTTACTGGGGTATCTTTTTAGATTTATATCTCCAATATAAATTGCTATATTTAATTTTATCTCCTCCAAGGATTTTTGGAGAACTGGGGAAAGTCTTATGATCCTTATCCATCCTCATGGATTTGGATTTGTGATTTATAAAAATTATGTAGTCTTTGCACCATTTATTCTGTTTTGATTTTATTAATTTAAATTAATAAAATAAATTCACAATCAATATTTTCCTTGGGGTCCACTTGACCCTTAGAGTCTTTGACTGCATATTTTTAAAAGTAGAAAATTAGAGACATTACAATACTATGTGTTGATGATATGATGATGATAAATTTGATGGATATGTATGATGTCTATTGATGTTACAATGGTGAAATTTTTTATGGATATGTATGTTTCCTAATCTTGTTACGAATATGATAGATATGATGGATGTATTCCTTATGTTAGATACTTATATTAGTTCTAGTTCACAATGAACGATGATGTGAATGACAAGTTCATGTTGATGATATTATTATGAGAGTGACTAATAGTGAGAAAATATGTTACTGATGATTATTCATTATGACAGGAAACAACCATAGGAATTCACATGTGATGAGTAGACGACATTTGGTTTGATGGAAATTAATATTTTCTCTTTGAAATTATAAGTTCAGTTTGAAACTTATATATATATATATATATATATATATATATATATATATTATGATGATATGTTAGTGGATACAAGCACAAGTTAGTTTCTTTGCCGAATGACTCATACATGGATGATCGGGTTGTACAATTAGATTGATCTACATGGGAGTGGTGGGATTGTGTCCATGATGTCACCCACTAGCACTCATGCCATGACTTGGGATAGAAATATTGAAATGTTTTTACTTAAATATCATGATTTCACGGGGGGAGGTCGCAAATTTGGGCCACTCATGAGGATTTTACTGGGGGTCGTGCATCAAGGCATATTTCTTGATCCCTAGAACCATTTTTTTCACTATAGCAGACAACATAAGGGATGATAGTGGTATCTCTTGTTTCACCTAGAATTTCCCCTCGTAGTCACTAGATGCTTGAAGGGAAAGTGGTGTGACACCCTTATAACTTTAAGGAATTTTCTTGAAGGGCATGACTGACTTGGAACCCTTGGAATCATAAATAAAATGTTAGGTGTGGAACCCTTGGAAATTCAAGGTATGTTCTTGAAGGGCATGACCAACTTGGCACCCTTGAAATAATTAAAAACAAACTAATAAATAAATCAAGATATAAAAATCCTACAAATTCACATCAAGTGGTAAATGATAGTAGAACCAAGACAAATAGGTCAAGAATAAGACTTTGGGTAAGGGGAGAATAGGAAAAAATACAATATTTTACCTTGAGAACTCTACCCTTCCCATTTTGGAAAATATCAGGTAGATAATATACATAATTAAATTAATTAGGTAAAATGAGGAAAGAGGGACATAGAGTTAAGTATAAATATCAATCCTAAAATAGTTAATTTTTTTTTTGTAACCCAGAGGAACCCAACAGCTCGCCTCGCACATAACTACTAGAAAAACTCTAGGGGGCTACGAATTATCCTCCTCCTCGCAACGTGGATCACAACAGGGGGATTTGAACTTGGGCCTTTCGAGTTACAACAATTTCACATGTCTCAGATAACCAATTGAGCTGCCCCCTTGGCACCCTAAAATAGTTAAACTTAATTAAGAGAAGAGGTTGGAATTAAAATAATATTAATAAATTAAAATTAAATAAATTTAGATAACTTTCATGTGGCAAGATCCAACATATGTATATACATCTAATAGGAAAATTGCGTTAAATTAGGAAGTAGTTAGGGGATGAAATATGAGATTGATGAATTGCATGTAATAATGAACAAAAATTAAGGAGTAGACAAGGGGGATCAAGAGACAAATAGGAGAAGAAATGAGACCCTCGGAAAAAATTATAAAAGTTAGAATTTTTTTTTTTTAATTTTCAATTTAAAAGATAAAAGTTAAATTAAAATAGTTACATTTTTTTTTTCAAGTTTAAAATTTCAAAATCTCATGTTTTTTAAATATTTATTTTATTTTAAATTTGTTTATTCTTAAGATATGTGTTATTTTATATTTCACTTATATATATATATATATATATATATATATATATATATATATATATATATATACATATAAATATACATATACATACATACATACATACATACATATATATATATATATATATATATATATGCAAGAAATTAGCTTTAAGAAAGGTATCTATGAATATTTTTGGACCAAAGTCAACATTTACATCACCTAAAGTTACAGCTTGACCCTCAATCAATACTGTTGAATGAAGCTCACTTGTGTCATATGGTAAAAATCTAGCAAGTGGCTCCTCAAATGAAAAAAACATGATTTCATATTGGATGAAATCACAAGAAATGGGTCATAAAAAATTTGCATGGATACAAAAGTTGTTTATGTACCTACAAAATTGCCTAAGTCACATAAGGATATTAAATATCATTTTTCATTTTCGATTTATGACACACATGAAATTTCTAAAGAGACATGTAAACAAATCGTAAACAAAATTTCACAAAAAAGAGTAACTTTGATAATTTATTTTTATGTGTTTTGTGTTATTGTAACTGTATCATTATATTTTTTATAACTTACTTATTGTTTACATGTATATTTTGTTTGATAGAATTTTATAGAGGTTCTCTCAATTATGTTGGGGGGAGTTTATTTTATAGAGAGAGATATTATGGATGCGCTCAATAATTTCCACATAGAGTCAAAAGAAGATACGAGGAATAAGAAAATAAAATTACTTCATGATGGTACAAGGCTACATACAAGGGATCAAAAAGGAATGCCTATAGTGGATCAATATCTTGAAGAATATGTTTCCATTGCTGAGAATGAGATGATAGTGGATGTTGAAAAGGAGAAAATCCATAAAAGACCAAAAACCAAAATTCCCAGTAACGTCTCTCTTCCAGGTTATGATGAGGGGATCGTTTATGTAGAATCAAATATGACAACCCATAGGAGGAAGAAAACAAAATTTGAGACTTTATAAAAAATTATGGGAAATACTAAATATTAAAGTGAAATATAAAATGGAAGCAAGGAAATCATAACGCCGAGTGTTGATTTAGAGGCTGATAATATCAAAACAAAAGGGAATTCCATTTGAAGTCGGTTGACAAAGATAAACTTAGTTGATGGAGGTCGTGCATTTGAAATTAATGCTACTCAATTATATAAGAAATATGAAGGAAAGTCTAAATATCGAATTAGAAATCCACACCACCTACAAGTTCATAACTTCAAAACATTTTCCAGGTACAATCCGTATGCACAACTGGATTCTTATGTGGTTCTTGTAGATAAAATTCAAGTTATTAAGAAAGATGAATTTGAGAAGTAATTTTTTTTAACACAAAAATTATTTTATTTGGGGGAACCCTTTTTTAGAGGCCAGAAGACACTTTATGGAGAAATGTCCCAATAACTCATGTTTTGAAACAGTGAGATGTATCATTTATGTTTGTTCAACAAACACATAAAAAACGTTATTTCAATGGGATTGTAATATAGATAATGAGTATAGGATGTCTATGAAACTGATCTAAAGGGTTATATTTATTCATAATGAATTCGAAGAAAAAGGTGGCGGGGATAAGGAGAATGCTAGTCTAGCCTTTCAAAAGGAATGTTGTACGAAAATAGGTTATCAAATTAAAGAAAAAATTAATTCATGGTATTTGATTAATGATATTTCCGACATGTTCGATGGAATTTCCATAATAAAAATAGAAGGTTAAAAAGTCTAAACTAGTGATATGTACCCGTAGTAAATCAGGTCCTAAAATGAAGTACCTTATAGATGATATGACTATCAAACCTTGGATAAGAATGCAAGGAGTGAAGGATGACAAAATTTTCAAATAAATATTATCCCTTGTGAATTCAGCTAAATTATAATTCGACGAAATATGCAAGGAATTTCAAAAGTAAGTTTGATGAATTATTTCTACTTATATTTGGATTATAATTTTATTTTAAATACCACATATTGTTTTTCGTAGTATCTGTTACAGAAATCACAATATTAATTTTTTTTACTTTATTTGTTTAGCCAAAAGGTTTATATGGAAGTACAAGAAAAAGTGGTTAAATTATTGAATGAAGATAGTTGGGATAATGTTGTATGCAACTACCTTGATTCAAGTTCGACATAACCACTTAAAGTTTTTTATCCTTCATTTTAAAATGTGTGTTGATTTATACATTCATCTTTATTCATATGTATAATATTTTTATTTTATAACTTATACATATAATTCTGTATTTTATTATAGATGTCGAAGAAGGATGCAAATGGTGTACTAGATAGTTTAGAAATCTTTATTGAAAAATATCAAGTTGGAAAGGCCTAAAATTAAATGTCTTAGGAATGATGAACATGATCCTAGTCTTATTCATTTCATTTGGAATGAGATGAATACTATCCAATATCAAAAACACAAGGTGATTGGGAATACATTGCAAAAATCATACCTAAAAGGGATTATTTCCTAGTTATTGTAGATATTCCTCATTGTTTCAATATCTCAAACACTAAATATGATAGTGATGCTTATACTTATAAGGCTTTTATTAAAGTGGTTACGAGTTTTCTAGAAGTCACAAGTTACAACATCACCATTTTAAATATTTGTGGCATTTCATTGAGACACACAATTTGGAATGTTATTAACAAGCTTCAAGGAAAAAGAAAACAAAAGGTTGCAACTTCCATGGTAATAGACTGAAATTTTATGTTTTATTAATTTAAAAAAAAATATTTATGTACTACTTAAGTGAAATTTTACTATTTCATGTTACAGGAAAAACTCAAATATTATTGGTTGCAGATATCATGAAATTATAAGTGATTATGAGTTCATTCATGTTGAATGTTGGAAAAAATATGATAGCTATGAGCCTATGCTTATGAGTGATATTGTAATATCCCTCCATTGTATTAATACTATTTTTGTTAGATTAAGGTACATGGGTGTAACAACCCTAGTAAAAAATATGTGTAATAAAATTAAAATAATAACCATGGTTGATGGGAAATGTATTCCAAGCTAAATGTTGGGAAAACATCTTAGTGGGTGTTCATTTGGTTTATTATGGCTAAAGGAAATTTGCAAAGGTAATGATAAAGGTTTTTTAAAGGTATGAATAATTAATTGGCATTTTATTTATGAAAATAATGGAAAATGGAAGAAAAGGGAGGTGAAAGGTCACAGGTTGCAATTAAGGATTAAAATGAAGGAAAATAATGGAAAATGAATAAAATAGAGGCCACATTGATCAAAAGACTTATGAGGATTGGTTAGAAAGCTCTTGTCTAGTTCAGTGTTGGATCTCTCATTATTCTCTCACTCTCTCTCTCATACTCTTGGATACTTAGAGTTTTCTTGGAGCACTCTTAGAGAGTGTGGATACTTGGTTATTTGGAGAAAGAAGGAAAAGAAGGAAAGTGCAAGAAGACGTCGGGATCAACAACTACAATGGGTTTTGATTCTAGGTACCGAGTTGCATGTATTTTTTCCTCACTAGTTTTGACATGCATGGTGTATGCATATGGTTTCTTGGTTATGATCTATCATTGGAATGGAGTATTTCCTAGATTGATAGTTGATTTTCCTGGCCTTTCTATTTCCTAGATAGAAATGGTGTTTCTTGGGTTTACTTCCATTTATTGTTTTATGCTCGGTTATCATGATTTCTTTAGCTGTGGGTTGAGTTATTAGTTCGTGGAAGCCTTGGTTGGGAAAATTCTCTGGAAGCTTGACAGACAACTATAGGTTGAGTTACTAGTCCTGAAATCCTTGGCTAGAAAAATGCTATGGAAGCCCTAGGTGGGTTGAGTTACTAGTCTTGGAAGACCTACTTGGACAAACACTATAGAACTTGTCTAACAATTGGGGTTGAGTTACTAGTCCTCGAAGCCCTGGTTGGAAAAACACTACAGAGCCCTGGAACATCTTTGATAGAGACCAGTCTGTGATTGTGATCTTTGACCGTGAGGTGGAATAGGGTTGAGGTGCTTTATCCTCTTGAAGCCTTGAATTGGTTTTGATTGTTGTGTTTGATGAGATCCCACATTTATTCTTATAATATGGCACGAGGTTGATTGGATGAAGAGAGATTTGGCTCAGCCAATTTACGGTAAGGTGGAACATGGTACTCCCTTCTCTAACTTCTTTCCAGAGTCATTAGTGAGAAATTCATTGCTTTGGTATTTGGTATGAAAATGTAGTTATTTATATGTTGACTCTATTGTTGTTATACCCATGGTATTTATGTTGTTATTATGTTGGTTATTAGCATGTATTTTTTTAGTGATGATGTATGTCTCTCCCCATGTTTTCACTTGTAAATGAATACACAATGTATCAATGATTAAATATATTTTATGGAAGCTAATGATTTAGGGAAACAATTCTTATTAGTGATTCTAGTAGGAGACCCCTTTGTTCTATTCTATTGTTTATACCTATAGTTTCAATGTTTCTGAGATGTTTAACAAAATTTTTGTCATGGCTAGGAGGGGTCAATATGAGTTCTTGCTAATGTGATTTGTTCCGTATAATTCTCTTATTGTTATTTATCATATCTAAAATTTTCATGAAGTTCTAGGCACAACAATGGGTTCTGAGACTGAAAAGGTGGCCCAAATCCTAGGGATTCTGGCACAAAACTAAGTAATTGAATCCGTCGATGTTGGCATGCAGTGTTATGCCTGCACCTATAGCATCCTGGACATTAGCTTGCAAGCCAGTTCCTACATATACAACTCAGCAAGAACCAAAGGTTAGTGTCACCTAAGGGTAAGATGCCTCGATGTTTGAGTTAACTCCTAGGGGTGTGGTTGTTGCTTAAAAATGTATGTGTCATTTTTTTTCGTCAATTCCACTTCCGTAAGTTCACCTAAAAGGTTGAATCTCATCATATTAGCCTCTCGTTGCATGTTTACATCGGTTGGCTGGTTACATGGGTAGATGTGGGAAGAGGGTGTTGCAGAGTGGTATCAGAGCATGGCTCAACCCTCAGACTTGATGGGAGGAGTGTTGTTAATGGATTCAGTTCAGATGCATATGTGTCCCTTATGATTATAGTCCATGTGCTTGTTGCATTTTCATGGTTTTGATCATCATTATAGTGATGTCACCATGTGAAGGTTGATGATGTTGTTTTTGGATGTGTCCACATGAGTTTATGGTTTTATATGCATTTGTTATGCATGTTATAGTCTATATGTTGTTATGCATGCATTGTCATGGTAAATTTTTATGTGCATAAGGTCATTGAATGCAATTAGATCAACATGATGATATTGGTATGTTATGATGCTAATGTGGTGGATGAGATAGAGCAGGAGATGCAGATCATTAAAATGACGTTGCAATAATGGACTTGGGGTAAGAGAAAATCATCATACAAACATGCAGGTATGTGATTCATGGTTTTTTTAAGAATTGGGGTTACTTGTATGTTTGTCATTCTATTATTATTATGGTTAAATATGTGATAAATGCAAGTTTATCATTGTAGTCATATGCATTATGGTTATGTGTATGCCTTTCATTCTATTGATTTGATGGTTACATACATGATATATTTTATTTAATTAGTGTGATAATATGTGTTTAGTCAGTTTAATGTCTTAAATTTCTATCATAAATTATCGACCAGAGTTGGTAATTTTATGAAGTGAAAGTGCACTATATATTCTAGAAGCCTTTTCTTACTTAATTCATTGTGTTGATTTTGTATGTTTAAAATTATTTTTAATATTTTTTGTTTATTTTGAATGCCTAAATTGAGAAACTAAGGCATATAATTTATGAAATGAAATGTAAATTCAAATTATGTTCCAAAACTATGATGAAAATACTATATTATCTTGTTAATAGTTAATGATTGATTTTGAGAAAAGAAACTAAAGTTCTAAAAATAAGAAATAACTTCAATATTTTTGTATTCATTTGGAAATTTATATAAATTAAATTTAAAACAAGAAATCAATAAATAGTATTCACATTTAATAAATATTTTAATGATTGAAAGATAAAACTTGCAAGAAGGAAGAAAAGGAAATGCTTATTTAATAAAGGAAACTAATCTATGATAAACCTATATTGCATGAAAATAAATTAATATGAATGATGAATGTTAAGCTATACTAAATAAATGTATGCCAACCACTATGATAAATTATCTCTAAATCTACCCAATCATAAATAAATCATCTATCTCAACATAACCATATTCTGCAAATGAATATAGGAAATAGTGAAGTAACAATGATAAAATTGATCATCTATGATATAGAAATCCAAAAAAAATTGCAATGTAAATGAAAAAAAAGCGTATGTCCATAGTATGAAAGTAAATAATCTATTCTAGCTACGAAACACAAATGAAGACAGAGCATTTCTATGCTATAAATCACCATAGAGATGTAGCATGTATCTATATGAAGAATACAATGCAAGCATAAGAAAATGAACAATGAAAGAACAAGAAATTAAACAAATAAACATCTTCTGTGCAGGGGCCCTCCACAATAGAATGGTTTTTGATCTATGCTTTACCAGCTACACATCAAGATTCCAGAAAACTTCCTTCTTCAATTAGTGAGTAAACACAGAGTTTCAAAACATAACATTCTCTAAATAATTTGAACTTGTTTCATAATTACACAAGCTGGTATTTATAACAGTCTTGTATTGAATGTTTTATGATTTCAGGCCTTTGTAGATTGAGAAAACTATGTATGAAACTCTATACAAAAATATGAATTTCATCGCTTTACGATTTGCTACAGGGAGAGAAAATTGTGAAGCCTCAATCTTTCTCACTTGTTTGTTCCAGTTCCTGTTTTGACAGATCCTTTGATCGTGATCTTAGCCACTTTCTTCCTTGATTATGGAAGAGTAGATAGGATAGCGTCCATAAAAATATCATTCATCAACTGCGTTACAAAAAGAGGGAAGGATACTGAAAATGGATGTCAAAATTGAGTCAATCTTGAGTCTCCCCATACCCCCACTAGGAGACCATTGCATGTCCTCATGTATATAAAAATATTTCTCTTCATCGTGTTACTACATCTGCCATGATAATTCTGGCAAGACATATAATTTTATATTTTTTTTCTTCCTTTTGGTTACACCTACTCTTTACTTCTTCATTAGAATTTTATATTTCAAGTTTATGATCTGTTGGTTTAGCTCTTTATTCTTATTTTTCTATTTTCTATTCTTCTTGAGCCATAAAACTAGATGTAAGAGAATATTATCATTTATGGTCTTCTCAATTTGATTCTGCAACTTAAGAGCTTCATGTTCCTATTTGATATGCCTATTCAATGTCTCTAGTTCAAATATTTCTTGTTTCAAAGTATTGACAACTAGAGGTTCTTGTGGACTATAACGTTGTTCTTCAAAATTTAATATCCTTCCTGCATCTATTTTATCTAAAGACTCAATATTATAATAGATTTATTATTTCATAGATTCAATCTCTGGAGTTCTTCGACTTCAAACATGCGTGGGTGAAATAGTAGTGGGTGATGTCACTCCAAGAATTTCTTCTAAATTGACATGTTTTGTCTCTTTTGAAGGAGGCTATTTTGTTATTTTACTGAGTCTAGAAATTATTCTTACTGGTCATGGAGGACTTTGAATTTTTGGATCTTCTGTGTTTATGGATTTTTCCTTTCCTTTCATGCTATCCTCTTTCATTTTATCAAATTGCTTATTCAATTTTCCAAAAAATTCTGCAATGGGGATCTCATTCTTTGACTATTCCTAAGATGGTTTTTCATTCTTAGCAAAGCTTTTGACATTTATTTTTCTCTCTTTTTGTCTTATTACCATTAGGGTGTTCTTGTTATTTTTCATGGAAATTATTTCGGATTAATAAATTTCCCCAAGTGTCCCCTAGGATTTTAAGATGGAATTCAATAACAATTTTTATTATTCCATGATGATACACTGTATTAGCTATGAATTGAATTCTCTTCTGAACAGTTCATGCCATTTTCCTCAAGCTATTCAATAAAAATTATGGAAGATTTATTTCCCTATCTTCAAGAAAATTCATTAAAAACCTAACATGATAAAATACCATACATCTAAACCTTCCCTCACGGGTAACAAATTTCTATATTATCAATAACATATTTCTCCATTTTCCTTTAAGATATGTGCTAGTAATTCCTTTTATGAAAATGCTAGTATTCATACTAGGCTTATTTAGGAAGCTCTTCCATCCTTCTCCTTAGATTCCTATGTTTTAAAACCATCTTTCTCCTATCTTTGGTAGTCCAGTAGCTTCAACTATGAAATATTCTGTGATTATAAGATTGTTATCGTCGATTTCAACTTCTACTACATCAAAATATCTAGAAAAGTATTTAGCAACTTGTCTAAAACGCCCTTCAAATTTCTCCACAAAACTTAGACACTTTGCTTTCTTAACATCTCATTCATTTGTGGTTAACCTTCCATAAAATTTCTCCCTACAAGCTCTATCCTCACAATTAATCCCATAGCTGTCAAGAAGCTTCACCTTTAGGACTTCCACTATTTACAGGCTAGACTGAGGGTTTTAGTTTTATTTTGGGAATGTGGATGAATTATGTTGTGGAATGGTCGATACATGGGGGTGAATGAGTGAATGAGTGAGGATTCAGGTTTATTAAGAGCGTGAGTAGGGTTTTAAAATGGAAAATGATTGTTTGGATTATTAACCAACGAAATCAAAGTTAATGTTGGGGAGATCGTGTAAATCATGAGGATTTAGTTGCAGAATGTGAAATTGGATTTTGATTTGACATGATCAATCTTTTTAATATGTCATTTCAGTTGGTGGTATAAAATTATTATCTAATTCATATATCAATGTTTGCAACCTTATTATTAAATAAAAATTTGTATTTTCATACCTTAGATGTTTCTAGGCTTCAATTGTTGCTTCTTGTCTTTGTTATTTAGGTGTCCTCCAATGTATTCTTTAGTGTAGTCCTCAGTTGCTTCATTCAAAAAGGTCCTGTTGTCTCTGAGATGAAAAAAATTATAAGAGCTATAGAATTTTATGAGGGCTGCAGAAACTCATCAATTCTGGAGCTATACTTTTATTTTCTAAAAAAGAAAGGGAATATAAAGAATTGGAAATTTTTTAGAATAGGAATGAGGAAATGTAAGGTCCTAAAAAAAATCTTTGGTTTTCACCTCATATTTTCTATATAAGAATGCAAATCAATGATTGGTTTTTATGCTTATACAAAATATTTATTTTTTATTTTTATTTATTTTATTTTTTTAATATCTCTCTCTCTCTCTCTCTCTATATATATATATATATATATATATATATATATATATATATGTATGTATGTATGTATGTATGTATGTATGTATGTATGTATGTATATGAGGTGATAAAAACAAGACTTTTAAGCTAGAGAAGAAGAAAATTTCTTCTTGACCAACTTCATATGAGCATTATCTTGAAATATCTTGAAAATTTCCTCTTTTGTCAATGGCTTGTGATAGATCCTTAGTCGATGTCCATTTACAAGGAGATGAAATTTTTCTTCATCTGTTCTTCTCATCATGACTGCTCCATTATCAAATAATCTCTCAATCTCATAAGGCCCAAGCCAATGAGTTTGAAATTTCCCTTTAAATCTTTGAACTTTGAATGAAAAAAAATTTCCCAATCTGCTAGTTGAAATTTTCTCTCTTTGATGTATTTGTCATGCCACTTGGATCTTTGTTGCTAAACTAGGTTGGTCTTTTGAATTGCATATTTCTTGGTCTCATCAAGCTCATTGAGTTGCTCCATTCTATTCGTGTGTGCTTCTGACAAGTCAAGCCCTAATTTGACTAAAGGTTTTTATTTGGAACACTATTGGAAACAAGGCTTTATTCCAATAAACAAGTTCATAGGGAGTATCTCATTTTGTGCTTCTCCATGTGGTGCGGTAGGCCCATAAATCTTCTGGAAGCTTTTCTACTCAATCACTCCTATGCAAATGTATAGTCTTTGTGAGAATTTCTTCAATCACTTTATTAGTAGACTCTACTTGTCCATTTTCCCATGGATGGTATGGAGTGGTATTTCTATGCTTGATTTTTTATTCTTCCATGACCTTTTGCACCATTATGGATGTAAACTGAGGTCCTTGATCTATCAAAATTTCCATTGGGGCACCAAAATGATTAAAAATGTCCTAAAAAATAAATGAAACTACAACATTTTCATTAGAAAAGGAAAGTTCTTTAGCCTCTACCCTTTTACTGACATAATCATTGCGCTCATTAATATACCTCTTTTATCTTGATGGTGGATTGATTGGTCCAACAAAATCTAGAGCCCAAATTTTAATGGTTTCTATGAGTACTTGTGGTTGTAAGGGAATTTCATCTAAAGGAACATGTTTCCCCATTCTCTGACAACTATCACATCTTTTAACATATTCCTTGGCATCCTTAGAAAGGGAAGGCCAGTAATATCCTAAGAGAAGGATTTTGTAGGAAGTCCTCTTATTGGAAAAGTGTCCTCCATATGGCTCATCATGGCATGACTTTATTATTTCAATCATTTCATCCTCTCGTACACATCTCCTAGTGATGATATATGGACCTGTTATGCACAATTATTCATTTACCCATGAATAAGATGCACACATTTGAATTATCTTGCTCTTTTCTCTAGGAAAAAAATATGATGGAAGTTTTCCTCTAGCTAAATAATTAGCAATGTCTGCAAACCATGGAGATTTAGTAGATATTGAGAAAATATAGTAATTAGGAAAACTATCTTCTACTATTATATTATTGTTATCATTTTTAATTCTAGACAAAAAGTGAGCAACTGTGTTTTGTTTTCCAGGTCCATCTAAAATGGTGATATTAAATTATGACAATAATAGTAACCATCTTGTGATTCTTCCATTAGAAATTGGTTTATTAATCAGATATCTAATTGCATAATGATCTATATGAAGGAAATTTTCATATCCAGTGATGTAATGTCTGAATTTGTTAATGGCATGGAAAACAAGTAAAAATCTTTTTCCGTGATAGTATAATCTAACTCTGCTAGAGTCAAAATTTTACTTATATAGTAAATGGAATAAGGGGTCAAGCCCTTTTGTCCCAGTACAACTCCCATATCTATCTCTGAAGCATCAGTTGAGATATGAGAAGGAAATTTCTAGTTTTTTCCTCTTAGGATGGGCACTTCAGAAATATTTTCTTTCAAAGTTTTAAATGCCTTTTGGCACTCAGGATTCCAATTAAATTCAAAATAATTTGTAAGAAATTTGAAGAGTGGACATTACATTTTTGTGAAGTTTTCTATAAATCTTTTGTAGTATCTTGTAAAACCTAGAAAACTCCTAACATATTTTTGACAATTTGGGATTTATAATTTGGAAATAACTTCAAATTTAGATGAGTCTAACTTAATTACATTTCTTGAAATATGTGTCCTAAAACAGTTCCTTCACTAAACATCATAAAATAAATTTCAGGACTTAATTAGATATTTGATTCCTTACATCTTATGAGAATATTTTCCAAATTTTCAAGGGCTTCTTTAAAAGAATTTCCAGAGACTGTAAAATCACTCATATACTCTTCTACACAATCCTGAATTAAATTAGATAAAATAACCAATACTCCTCTTTGAAATGTTGCAAGTGCATTGCATAATCCAAAAGGAACTACTCGGTAAGAATGAGTTCCCCGTGAACAGGTAAAGGTGGTTTTTTCTTGATCTTCTAGTGCTACCTGAATTTGATTATACCCACTAAAACCATCCAAGAATGAAAAAATTTTCTTCCTTGCTAGTGTATCTAAAACTTGATCTATCAAAAGGTTATGGAAACTTATCCTTTAAAGTAGCCTTATTCATTTCCCTATAATCAATACACACTCTCCACTTTCCATTCTTTTTAGGGACAACTACTAAAGGTGAAACCCATTGATTGTCTGATATTGGATAAATAAGATTTACATTCAATAGTTTTTTTTATTTTTTCCTTTACAAACTTCCTAAGATTTGGATTCATTCTTTTTTGAGGTTGTTAGATTCGTATAGAATTATCCTCAATATATATGTGATGTATGAAAGTTTCAAGAATGATTCCTTTCATGTCAATATATTCCCATGCATATGCAGGAGAATGTTTTTGCAATGTTTTTATTAATTTTTCCTTTTGAAAATTTTCTAGATTTTTGTTCACATTCAAAGTTTTATCTGGAAAAAATTTAGTTGAAGAATTACGCAATTCTTCCATAGAATATAAAGAAATATTTCTGGATGATAAGTATTCAATATTACATTGTTCCTGAAAATTTTGACTACTTTTCAATTGTCAACATAATTAATGATTTTCTATTGAATTTAGAATTTGATTTTCTTCACTAATTTGTGAGATAGTAAAAATAGGTTGTATGTCATTGTCATCATCCATCCATTATTCCTATTCTACTTCTATCATTTTTTTTCCTCGAGGATATAATGTGAGTTTATTTGTTGAACTTCCATCAGAGATAAACATGTCACTAGATCTACATATGATGAAAGCATCAATTATAGTTAACCAAGGTCTTCCTAATATTAATGGATGTCCTCCTAATTTATTCTTTGGAGTTAATATCATAAATTCAATTGGATATTCCAGAGAATATAAGGATACATAAAGTTATTCTAGTACACTATTGGGTATAATTACAAATCTATCTGCTAGTTTTAATAATGTTGGCGTATATTGAAGATTTGGATGCTTTAGTTGTTCCATAGTTTGTTTGCTCATGATTTTTATGCTTGCTCCTAAGTCAATAATTTTTTTTGGGATTTCAATACCATTGGTGTGTGTTTTCACAATGGGAATTCCTTGATCCAAATATTTGCATATGGCTATTTTTCCCATCATGATATCTGTAATTTTCCCTACTAACTGTATTCTTTTTACTTCCTTTCTTTTTCTTCCGGATTTCTTTACACTCAACTCTCTTATTGTTTTTGCAAGGATCTGAATTTATTTAAGGGCTTGTAGCAAAGGAATTTTCGTGCAAATATCCTCCAATTCATCTAATATCTCATATTTATGCAACATGCTTTGTTTTTCTACCCCTTTGTCAATTTGTAGTCTTTCACGGAAAGGAGGTTTTGGTATAGATACTGAAGGTCGATCTATGATTGGAGTTGAGTTTATTGGATTATATTTTGTTTGATTTTGAAATTTTTTATTCTAATGAAGAGATGCCCCTTCTTCAGAATGATTTTTTTTAGTTTGAATATTTTTTTCTTGATCAAGAAAAGTTTCCTCATCATAATGATCATCTTTTTCTTTTTCTTGAATAATAATAGAAGGCGACTTCTTTTCTAATATTTTACCAGATCTAAGTTGAACATTAGTAAGATCTCATGGAGCTATCATATAATTTTGAAAAATTTTACCCTCCATGTTATAAATAGGTTGTGCATTTTTATTGTTTGGGTTTGGAAGTGCTTGAGTAGGTAGTTGGTTTTGCCATTGTGAAAAGGGTAATGAAAGTTTTCGATTTTGATTTTGAAATTGAGGCTGTTGACTGGCTTGAGGAAATTTTTTTGGTGGAAAATTTGAGTAATATTATGGATATTGGTGATATTGAGAATATCTACCATAAGGATTTTGCAATCCTTGTGTCCAAGGTTGGGGTTGTGACCAGGGTTTCTACCATGGCATTGATGCCTTCCAGTTATTTTGTGTGGGTTTAATATACATTTGAGTGTTGAAACCTTGAGTTTGCAGTCCTTGCCATGGTCTTCTAGCACTGAAACAAAGATCATCTATCTGGTTTGAAGCTATTTCTTCTTGGTAAACATCTTTAAGACCAGGAATGGAAGGAAATTTCTTTGTTTCATGATTTTCTATACATATTACACAAGTTTCTATGATTTTAAATCAAGAGGACATTATCTTAAGGCATGTTTATTTTTGCACTTAGGACAAAATATTCTAGCATCTCCATTTTCACAACAATTTTTTTTCCTTTTCAGTACAAACACTAATTTCCCTCTAAAGTAAATTCTATTCGCCACACTTTGACATACTTTCGCCACCAATAGTACTTTATGGTACAATCACCTCTTTAAATTTATCTATTTATTGCTTGCACTAAAATTCAACTTAACTATCTAATTACTACTGCATTTATAAAATCTTCATTTATAAATTCTCCATAGAATCTGTATAATTAGGATTCTAAGTTTCGGGAGTTTTTCCTAACTCATTATTCATGGCAATTTTGCATTTTCATAGTTAAATTATTTTCATAAATAATAATAACAATTCCCTATTTTTAATTTATATATAATTTTCTCTCTTCTCAACCACATATTACCTTACTCTATTTCCACTTCAAAACTATTCTTTATAACTTATACCTATATATTTCATTCCCCAAAATGATCTAATTATCATTTATGGCTCGAGTCCTCTATACAAATTTTGTTAAGGTCTTAAGGCAAGTAAATGTATGTTTACATACTACGTTATTTCTAACATGTAATATTTATCCATCCACTTACCATGTGAATTCGAACTTAGGATTATGTTTATACCGCTTACTACATTTAGTCTTCCAAGTTGGATATTTACGTGGACCATGGATATGATGAATCCAAGGTTTAACCTATGAGCTATAATATTTCATTTAACTCAGAGATGAAAACTTGTACAACATCTTAACTCTTCTATCAAATTGGTTATCAATGTGGGAATTTCAATGGGTTTAGGATTTCGAGGGCTGAATGTTTTAAAGAATTCTTCGTAGGATTGTATTACCAAATCATTGTACCTGAATCACCTCGATATTTCTTGGAAATTAATTTCTTGTACTTGATCACATGGTATCGGATGGAACCCTTTGAGTCACGGGAAAAACTCATCCCACTCCCAATTTCTGACACTTGGATGATTCTGATCGAAACCAAGTTAGGGTTTCATGGCTCCATAAGGTTTCCTGTTTGGACTAAGGTTCATTTTCACTTGTCATTTTTGTTGAATGCCTTCCAGCCTACGTTACTCCACCTTTCCATTATCCCTCTTCCTCTCTGCTATTCGGATGGGCTATGTAGAACAATGATGACGGTTGAAGAGGAGATATACGTTTTCCACACTGAGACTATCTTCATCAGTCACTCAAGCAAGTTGTCTCTACTTCCGCGGTGTTTTCCCATTATTGCTTTCAAGGATTTTGGTTTTAACCACTGTTTGTACATTTTAGTTTATCTTCTTACGTAATTTATTTATGTATATGCCAAGAATTAAGAACATGGATGTGTTCTTTCCTAGTGTGAGTTGCGGTAAGTAGAATTACTGCATTCATGAAATCACAGTTGATTTCTTATCTACATTCTACTTATAATGACATATTTTAAGTAGTAATATGATAATCTGTGAAGAATGAAGGTCTATTAATGTTTCTCTATTCTTACTCGAAGGTATTGACTGTATTGAATTAGACTGTCGTTCTACACTTTTCGTTTCCATTAATACAGTGGTTTTATTTGCTGCTAAAATTATCGTGGGGTTATTACTCTGTTTATTTCTCAAATACTTCAGATATTTGGAGATTTAAATAACTTTTTATAAGGGAGACAGACATTTCCTATCCTCATTACCTCTAGAATGGGAAGGTCTTTCAAATTCTTAATACATCTCTCAGTATTTCATACCAGTCTTGTTTGCATTTAATTTTGGGTATGGAACTCTTGTATATAATTATACTCTGACATCGTTTCTCTGTCAATGTAGGTTAATGGTGGAGCCGCCTCCCACTACTCTTGGCCATGTCATTCTAAAGTCACCTTTCAATACAAGTAAGCTCGTTTTCCTTTCTATCTCTTTCAACCGTTATTTATACTTCAAGTTTGGTTTTGTCATGGTCCTTGAATCCCGAGTATCGGTTTATTAGACCGAATACTCAAACTAAATTCATAAATTCGTTCGTTCAAGGATTAAAATTCTTTATTCATTTTTCTGGTGTATCTTTTTCATTCACACTCCACAGAAATTCTCAATTTCTAGTTGCACCTTCATTACCAGAACTTACACTTTCATTTTGTTTATTTCTAACAAGGGTTCTCATTTCATCATTCTCATATGTAGATGATTATATATATTTCAATTCTCTCTGAATATTTGAAAAAGGATATAGTTCCTTTTCTTGCATAGAAATGAACTATTTAATAATTTTATGATGTACCTTTGTGTGTACTACTCGTACTCAGAACTATTCTTCGACTTTTCCCTTTATGTTTTTCTTTTCTTTTGGTAATGATGTATATACAATGCGAATTTTTAGTACTAACTATGTTTCTTTTTCTGACTACAAACATCACTTCGTACAGAGTCCATAAGGTAAAAACTTAACCTTGATTCACTTAATTCCAAGTCTTGTATTTACAATTATCCTACAACCCTTAACCAGAACTAATTTTCATTTCTGTCCATTGCAGGTATTATATATATGACCTACCTTTCGATTCGTATATGTCCACAATCATTCGTTATTTTCTCATAATGCAGAGACTATTTTTATATAGGTTGGTCCAGATACCTAATGGAATTTCTCATATGCAACATTGCATAAAGTTGCAGAAAGACATTATAGTTTTCATTTAAAGGGACAAAATTCCCTGTGTGTAAAGTTTTTTTATAAGCAGCTATTATTTAAAATATACAATTTTTATGAATTGAAATGTTTATAAGGATGTAACTATATGGACTTATCACTTATAAATGTTTAGCTATGTACTGCATACACTCTTTCCTTTCAATTGAAATATTATTGGAAATCCAATACAGTATTTTTGTTTCAGATATAATTTCACTTTCAGTTATAATGTAAGAATACATCCTGAAGATATACATATATATTCTTTTGTCTAGTAATACCTAGTTCATGAGTTATCCTTCTCGATTATGCTATAGTACAGGAATTTTATTAACTATATTTTGCATTCATTTATCATTCATGCATACTTATTTCTACTTAGAAATTGTGATATAATATAATGTACATCTTGGTAACATAATACTAGAAAAAATTTGTTAATGAAATATCAATTTCCTGTGAGTTACCTAACATGAAATCTAAGCCTTATACTAGGTTTAGACATTCTGAGAGTTGGTTCTTTACAGAGTTATGTTTGTACAACAATACAGAACAAGCTATTTTTATTATAGTCAATTATGTTCAATGTACAAACCTTCCAAATTTACTTCTAATTCACCTTCATTCCACAACATAGAGTCATATTCTGTTTCACAATTTCATATATATCTATACTACTTTACTTCCTCATCAAACTCATAACAAAACTAAAGTATACCTTAAAAATAAAATTAACTGGTGCATACCACTTAAGGTAGAATAGGTACCACCCAACCTTTGAGTTTTTTCTCCACATCTGCCCCTAGCAGAGATCAAATTCTCCAGAAATAGACAACCTCTTGTCTATCGTGAATCTGATTATTTAAGCTTTCTTTCCCTCAGCCTGTTTTCCTTAACTGCATCTAGTTAAATTAGGATGTTGCTTTCCTGTGTGCCTAGGATTTCCTTTTGTTTCTTCCACAAAAGTAATTTAAAGCTAGCTTTTCCTCTTTCTAGATTTATTCCACCTCTTCCCAGTAATTACCTCTTTACTAGGGTAGCTTTCTAGTTTTTTATCTCCAATCTAATTTTAATATTTAATTTATTTCCTCCAGGGATTTTTGGAAGACTCGAAAAGTATTGTAAACCTTATCCATCCTCATGGATTTGATTTCCAGATCTATAATCATAATCTAGTCTTTGCACCATTAATTTCCATTTTATTTTATTAACTTGAAATAATAAAATAAACCCACCCAATTTCTGTCCATTGGTGTCCACTATACCCTTTTGGACTTGTTCAGATGTCTAATAAAAGCATAGAAAATAGGCACATTACATATTCCCCCTCTAAAAAAAAACACCATCCTTGGTGTTGTAAACACAAAAATAAAATTCACTTTTCAAACAATCATGGGTATTTGTCCTTCATATTTTTCTCTCGCTCCCAGGTAGCCTCTTCAGGTGAAAAGTACCTCCACTTCACTTTCACCCTAGCTACTGTCCTATTTAGAAGCTCAATTTCTTCCCGTACCAAGATGCGAAGTGGCTATGGAAGGAATTCCCCTTCTGGTTCCACCTGTATCAAATTCCAATCAATAACATGAGTAGGATCATGCACATATTTTTTTAATAATGAAGCATGAAAAACATCTTGAACCTTAATGTGACTAGGTAAAGAAAACTTGTATGATAATGGTCCAAATATTTCTAGTACTTCAAATGGCCCACAGTAGAGCGATGTTAGTTTTTCATAATTACCAGTGTACAAAGTACTCTTTTTGGGCTTAATCGTTAGATAGATATGATCACCCACATTGAATTCTCTATGAATTATCTTTTTATCTGCATAAATTTTCTTCCTGTTTTGTGCTATTTTGATGTTTTGGTGAATTTTCCGTATAGTTATTTATATTTCCTGCAAAGTGTGATGTCCAAGTATTAACTTATCCTTGGTTTGACTGCAACTTAGAGAGGTGTATGGTACTTTCTGCCATATAGTGCTTCAAAAGGACTCATATTGATTGAAGCTTGGTAGTTATCGTTATAGGAAAACTCTACTAAATGTCAAAATTCCTCACACTTTGTTGGTTGGTCCATCACATACATTCTCAACATGTCCTCTAAAATATGGTTTGTTCTTTCGGTTTGGCTGTTAGTTTGGGGATGGTATGTAGTAGTAAAGTTCAATTTGGTACCCATTCCTCCCAAGAGACTTCTCCAAAATGCTGCATTAAACTTTCCATCCCTATCTGATATGATCATCTTAGGAATACCATGCAATTTGACAATATCTTTCATAAATACATTAGCTACTTGAGTTGTGCAAAAGGTAGATTGTACTAGTATAAAGTGTGCAGCCTTTGTCAAAGTATCAACTACTACCATGATAGAGACATGTTGGTATTTAGTTCTTGGTAAACCAGTAATAAAATCTATGGAAACAGTTTCCCATTTCATTATGGAATGGGTAAAGGATTCAACAATCCTGCTGGATGTTGATGTTCTACCTTCACCTATTAACATTCCAAACATCTAGTTAAATAATTTTCCACATCCTTTTTCATACCATAAAATCCATGGAAACAGTTTCCCATTTCCATTGTGGAATGGGTAAAGGATTCAACAATCCTGCTGGATGTTGATGTTCTACCTTCACCTATTGACATTCCAAACATCTAGTTAAATAATTTTCCACATCCTTTTTCATACCAGGTCAGAAATTTTTTTTTCTTTTAAGCTAAAGTTAACTTCTAGTATCCTGGATGTCCTGCATAGGGTCTTTTATGATACTCATCCAGGATGTTTCTTTTTAAGGTGTCCACATTGGGGATGTATATTCTGTCTTTATAAAAAATCAAGCCCCTCTGGTTTTGGGTATCCCCTTTCATCTCATTTTTCTTGATTTGTTCTTGAATTTTTTTATAGTTTTGGTCTTGTCTCCTCACTTCATGTATCAATCCTTTAATATCAAAGTTTGCACTACTTCCAACATTACTCACACCTTTCCAAGAATTTCTTCTAAATGCATCTACAATCTTGTTTTCTTTCCATTTAATATGTTTTATCTCCATGTAAAACTCACTAAGGAAGGAAAACCATCTAGCTTGTCTAGCATTCAAAATAGGTTGTGTGAAGAAATACTTTAAATTGATGTGATCTGTCATCAATATAACTTTTTTTCCTAAAAGGTAATGTCTCCACATCTTCAAAGCATATATTACAACAGTTAGCTCTAAATCATAAACACTATAATTCTGTTCATGTTTCTTGAGTTTCCTTGACTCATATGCTATGACTGAGTTTTCTTGTAGTAACACTCCTCCTAATCCCTCTCCACAAGCATCTGTGCATACTACAAATTCCTGATTTGGATCAGCAATCATTAAAATAGTTGTTGTTGTAACTTTAAGTTTTAACTATTGAAAGCCATTTTGACATTTTTTAGTCCACTCAAACTTAACTCCTTTTCTCTGTAGAGATGTAATAGGGTACGCTAAGGCTGAAAATATCTCAACAACCCTCTTATAATATCCTGCAATTTGCATGAAGGATATTACAAAGGATACATGAGTAGGTATGGGTCACTCCATTATAGCTTGTATTTTGTCTAGGTCCACAACTAATCCTTTCTATGAAATTATATGACCCAAGTGTTGAATTTTATCCTTGAAAAATTCACATTTGCTAAATTTAGCATACAACTTATTTTCTCTGAGTGTTTGTAAAAAAGTTCTAAGATTTCTTTATGTTCAACTTCATTCCTAGAATAAATCAGAATGTCATCAATAAATACTATTAGAAATTTTTCCAAGTACTTATTTAAGACATTGTTCATTAAGAACATAAAAGTAGCAGGTGCATTAGTCAACCCAAAAGGTAGGACCACAAACTCATAGTTTCCATATCCCATTCTGAATGTAATTTTACTTATTTCTTCATCTTTAATTCTCAGTTGATGGTAGCCTATCCTTAGATCAATTTTTGAAAAGATTGTGGCTCCTCTAACTTGGTTGAAGAGATCATCTATCCTAGGTAGAGGATATGTATTATTGATTGTCTGTTTATTCAATTGACGATAATCTATGCACATTATGAATGTACCATCTTTTTTTTTGACAAATAGTACTAGTGCTCCCCATGGGGATACACTTGGTCTTATATAACCTCTATCTGGCAACTCTTGTTGTTTCATCTTCAACTGCATGAATTCTAGGGTACTCATTCTGTATGGGGCTCTAGAAAATGGTGTTGCTCCTGGCACTAAATCAATTCAGAAATAAATTTCTCTTTTAGGGTGAAGATGAGGAATTTCATCTAGAAACACATCCTTGAACTCTCGGATGACCAGTAATTTTTCTAAAAGATCAACTTCAGGTTGTTTTCCCAATTATTCCACATGCACGAAATACACTTGGCAACCATTTCTTATAGTTCTTTTCAATTGAAGTGCTGAAATTTGTCTCACATATATGGGTTTGGGTTTTTCTTTCACTATCACCAGTTTTCCCTCACCATCTATGCAGTGTAGTGTTTTTGTCTAAATAATTCAACATAGCTTTCTATTTTTCTAACCAGCCCATTCCTACCAACACATCATAGGACCCTAAAGGTAGAATATTGAATTTTAGTTAAGTTTTATACCCATTTATATTTATATATGTCTAGGGTAATTTGTGAGTCACTTTCCTTTTTGTCCCAGTAGCTAACTGAACTAACCATGACTGCTGAAATTTCTTTTACCTTAACTTGAATTTTTCTACCATTTGAGGACTTATATAGCTTAAAGATGCAACTAGATCTATCAAAATAGAAACAATTTGTTCAACAATCATACCTTCTATTTCGACCATAGTGGACTAGTGTTCAGCTTAACGATCTTTCAGGGCAGCACTGATTTTGGGGATGTTTCTTGCCACATCATTTACAGTAGTTACCTCTCTTAGTACATGTATGTTCTGAATATTTCTGTGTTGATAGACTCTAAGTAGATGAGGTACTTCACAACCCCAACACTTTAGAGGTTCCCTCATCTTAACAATTCCTTCTCTCTTACTATTTCCATCAATTTGTTTAGACCTTTTTTGTGATTGGGCTAGGTGATTTTCTCCAGTTTTGATAAACTTCTTCCTTTTGTGATTTCTCCCAAATTTCATTAAGTATGCTGGTTTTTCACTTTTCCCACTATAGTCACCCTTTTCTTTGTTATGCCGATTCTTTTCTTGTTCATTTCTACCTTTGAACTGCTGGTAACACAATCTTGCCTTGGGCACCACTTCATCCATGGTCTTGGGATTATAAAATTATATCTTATCCTTTTATATAGTTGGTAAGAAGTTTAAAAAGTGTTGTACCTTTTCCTTCTCTTCCCTTATATAGGGTACATAGCGAAGAAGGTTAGTGAATTTGGTTACAAAATCGTCAATGGTAAGATGTCCCAACCTAAGTTCATGAAACTCTTTGGCCTAATCATCATAATAGAATTCATTCATGTATCTATGTTTAAATTTGATTTGGAAATCCTCCCAAGTGATATTTTTCTCATCTATCACATGAACCATCTTGGTTTCTTCCCACCAAAAGGTAGCCTATCCTTGTAATTTATAGATATCCAACCTGGCTTTCAAGTTTCTTTCATATTCATAAATCTGAAAGTACTTTATCATATTTAGAAGCCAAGCTTCTGCATCTTCCTCTTTGTCTCCATCATAGGAGGGAGGCTTTATTTTTCGGAATTCACCATGAAATTCCTTATTCCTTCGAGACTGGTGTCAATAGGTTTCATCTTCCTCAGACTCTTCTGAGTGAATTATTGTTAAATTTTTCTTTCTTCCCGAACCTTCAGCTTCGTGACTATTCCAGGAGGTCAATTCTATGGTTAACCTTTATTGCTCTTCACTGGCTAAAGATAGACTTTCATTGTGGTTTTTCAGTTGCATCATTTCTCTTTGCGTTTGATTCATCATAGAAATAAATGGAGAATTTGGATCTGCTGGATTTTCTTCACCACCCAGATCCACATACAACTCATCCCCTTCACTCATGGTTTGCAGCTGTATGCTTCAGCACTGTTTCACTATACATAAGATTAAATATTACTGAAAAAATAAATTTAATAACAATTTACAGCAACACAAATTTTCTCTGGTGTGAGCACACATTATGGCCCAATGTGTTAACATGGGCTCTGATACCATTTGTAACATCTCCATTTTCACAACAATTTATTTATTTATTTATTTATTAATTAATTAATTAATTTATTTCTAATTTTTTTCAGTACTAACAATAATTTATTTCTAAAGTAGATTACTGTTTGCCACACTTCGACGTACTTTCGCCACCAACAGTACTTTATGGTACAACTACCTCTTTTCATTTATCTATTTATTGCTTGCACTGACATTCAACTTAACTATATAATTACTACTCCATTTATAAAATCTCCATCTATAAATTCTCCATAGAATCTATATAATTAGGATTCTAAGTTTGCGGATTTTTCCCTAACTCATTCTCCATGGAAAGTTTGCATTTTCATAGTTGAATTCTTAACATAACTAATAATAACAATTCCCTATTTGTTATTTGTTTATCAATTTCTCTCTTCTCAACCACATATTACCTTACCTATTTCCACTTCACAACTGTGCTTTATAACATATACTTATATATTTCATTACCCAAAATGATATAATTATTATTAATGGCTCGAGTCCTCTATACAACTTTCGTTAAGGTCTCAAGGCAAGTAAATGTATCTTTACATACTATTTTATTTCTAACATGTATTATTTATCCATCCACTTACCATGTGAATTTGAACTTAGGATTATGTTTATACCCCTTATCACATTTAATCTTCCAAGTTGGATATTTACGTGGACCATGGATATGACGAATTCAAGGTTCAACCTATGAGATGTAATATTTCATTTAACTCACAGATGACAAATTGTACAAAATCTTAACTCTTTCGTAAAACTAATTATCAATGTGGTAATTTTGATGAGTTTAGGATTTCGAGGGTTAAATGTTTTAAAGAATTTTCTGTAGGATTGTATTACCAAATCAATGTACGTGACTCACCTTGGGATTTCTTGGCAATTAATTTATTGCACTTGATCACATGGTATCAGACAGAACCCTTTGAGCCATTAGAAAAACTCATCCCACTCCCAATTTTCGACACATGGATGATTACGATTGAAACCAAGTTACGGTTTCATGGCTCCATAAGGTTTCATGTTTAGACTGAGGTTGATTTTCGCTTTTTGTCTTTGTTGAATGCCTTCCAACCAACGCTACTCCACCTTTCCATTATCTGTCTTCCTCTCTGTTATTCGGATGGGCTATGGACGAAAAGGACAGTGCTGATGGTTGAAGAGGAGCTCTGCATTTTACATGTCGAGACTACCTTCATCATTCGCTCAGGCAAGACATCTCCAATTCTGTGGTATTTTCCCTTTCTTACTTTCATAGATTTTGGTTTTAACCACTTTTTCTAAGTTTTAGTTTATCTTCTTACGTAATTTCTTTATTCATATTCCCAGAATGAACAATATGGATGCATTCTTTCCTGGTGTGAGTTGGGGTAGGTAGATTTACTGCATTCATGAACTCGCAGTTGATTTCTTATCTTCATTCTAGTTATAATGACCTCTTTTAAGTAGTAATATGATAATCTATGAAGACTTAAGGCCTGTGAAGGTTTCTCTATTCTTACTGGCAAGGTATTTACTGTATTGAACTAGAATTTCCTTCTACACTTTTCATTTCCATTAATACAATGGTGTTATTTTCTCCTGAAATTATCACGGGGTTACTATTTTATTTATTTCTCCAATACTTCATATATTTCACTAACTTTATATGAGGGAGATAGATATTTCCTCTCTGCATTACCTCTGGAATGGGAAGGCCTTTCAAATTCTTAATACATATCTCAGTATTTCATACCAGTCTTGTTTGCATTTAATTTTGAGTGTGGAACTCCTATATATAATTATACTCTAAGAATGTTTTTGTGTAAATGTGGATGAATGGTGGAGTAGCTTCCCACTCCTCCTGTCCATGTCATTTGAACTTCACCTTTCAATTCAAGTAAGCTCATGTTCCTTTCTTTCTCTATCAGCTGTTGATAAATACTTCGGGTTTATTTTTTTCATGGTCCTTGAATCCTCAGTATCGTTTTATTAGAACGAATTCATAAAGTCATTTATTCAAGGATTACAATACCTTATTCATTTTTATGGTGTGGCGTTTTCATTCACACTCCACAGAAATTCTCAATTTCCAGTTACTCCTTCGTTACCAAAACTTACACTTTCAGTTTGTTTGTTTTTAACAAGGGTTCTCATTTAATAGTTCCCATACGTAGATGATTATATATATTTCAATTCTCTCTGAAGATTTTAAACAAGGATATAGTTCCTTTTCTTGGATAGAAATAAGCTATTCAATAATTTTATTATGTACTTATGTGTGTGTTAGGGTCCTATAGTAATAGAGTTCATAATTTTTGAATTTAATTTCATAGTCTTGTAATATCTACATACTTTTCTTTCTAAAAATTGTTTTCCCATATTAGAAAAGAATAAAAAATGAAAAAAGGGTAAAATTCCTAAAAGAAAGATCAAAGGAATTGAAAAGAAAATATCAAAAAAGAATAGAAAAATAGACCCCAAAAGAAAAAAGAGATAAGAATAAGACATGAAAGTGAGCAAGTCAAAATGCCACTACTATTTAATTTTACTGCAAAAATAATGATTATGTGCAGCTTGTCCAAAATTCCATAATCCATGATGAGTTAAATAGTTTAATCTTAATGTCTCATGCTTTAAATTTCATGCTTTAGATAGAGAATAAAGATATGTCAAACTGCTTAAACTTGAAAAATCAGTAGATAGTTAGAGCATAAATGAGGAGCTCAACAATTTAGTCCGAGCCCTCGGATGAAATAAGGTTAGAATTAGATAGTTTCCTTCTTTAAAAACAAAAAATGAATAAGGGTTTGCAAGCTCAAATGCACCTTGAAAATGAAGTAAAAAATGTTAGAATAATGATGGGTAGGTATAAATCAGCTATGCAAGGCATGTAATAAAACCTCATCTCGCAAATTACTAATTTCCCCTCCCCCACAATGTTACAGTATTAAAAAATTTCAGTTAAAGAGGCTTAGAGAATTTCTCTGACTTCTGTTGGGACCAGACCCAAGGCTTGATAACTAATTGGTAAAAGTATTGGATTCCCTTCATAAAAGTCCATTTCCTCAACATATTCACCCTTATCCAAAAATATAATCCCTTTTCCTAAGTTAAAATACCTTTTTGCTTAGAAAAAAGTAATAACTCCTCTTATTTAATCTCATTCCATGAAAAAAAACATTCAAAAACCGACAAAATATAAATTATTCTAAGTATTATGCATAAATATTTAAAATGGGACTACTATTGTGCTCAAATGCCTATTTTTACACTTTTGTTAGTTTAAATTATATGTATTTTCTATTCATTATATTCATCTCATATTAACTCTAACATAAAATAATAATTCCCTTTTAAACTACCCCTTCCCGTAGATATATTAATTCCTTTATTTTAAATATCCAAAACCCATTATTTTAAAGTTTAACCTATGGTCTAAATACCCATGTGTTAAATATTACCCCGCCCATCTCCCCATAGGTTAAAAAACATATATATAATAAAACCCGCCCTATGGTTATAAAACATATGAAAATTCCTTATTTTCTATGTAAATACACACCCCACCTATCATATTAATATATTGGGTTTTACATTTAAAACTACGTTTAAAACGTTTAAACTTAACCCTGACACATATGCAGTTCTAGAGCCCCACTCCCCATATGCCGAGCTAGTCCTTCATTAAATCACCGTTGTTCGCATCATCTCTGCTTAATCCAATGATCCATATGAGATATCGCAAATCCAATAGTGTGATCATTAATCATTTTTTATTTTGCGAAATTGGCAGTTTCGTCATACTCTCTCCCCTCCACGCGATGCTAAATCATTAGATCGCATTCGATCCAAAAAAACCACTTACTGCCCTGAGGCCATGTGATAACAACTGATGGTTTTATCCTCCTATTGGTGCTAAAACCACCCGTCCTCTGATTTGACTCGTATTCAATGCTTAACCTGTTTTAACCTAAATTTCTATAAAACTTCATAACGCGCACAGTTAAGCACTTTTTGCATTCTTATTCCATTTTAAACCATCTCCGACTGAATAAAAAAGTGCCATAGCCCTATTTTCATGCCAAAGAACTAGAAAATCCATTGAAATCATTGCAACGACATTTTAAAGCTTCCAATTACCTTCAAAGACTTCAATAGCCATCAGAAAGCCTCTCTGATGCCTCATACACCCAGTATAAAGATCAAATACTTGCAAAAAAGGTATTCCTCGAAGAAATTAACCTTCCCTTCATTTGAAAGAAAAAATTTTCTGAGAAATTGAGCCTTGTAAAGCTGTTTTCCCACTTAAAAAACCCTTATTTTCCTTCAAAGAAAAAATTCACTACTAAACCCTGATAAAATTACGATTTTTATACTGCAATATGTTTTTAAATCAAAATTGAAGTAATTTTAATCTTTTATAAACTTTAAAGATCCTTTTATTGACTAGAGAAACCCTTTGCAAATACTCAGGATCCTTATGTGCCTGAATTGAACCTTATTATTCCATTTTATCCAATAAGAGCAGAAAACCCTGGTTCTACCTTTTCCTGAATCTGTAAAGAGTTTGAAGATTAGTTTTAGAGCTAAATTTGAATGTTTAAACAAAAAATAAAGCCAGTTTGTGCCTATTACTATTCAATAAACCTCTGTTAAAGCCAAAAATAACTTTTGTAAATAGTTTAAGCTTACAGAAGGGTACAAAAAGTCTAAATATAGAGTTTTAAACATCCAGAAGGTCTAAAAATGTCAAAATTAAACCCAACAATGACTTCCAAAACCACTAATATTGTAAACCCTCTACAACCTCCTGTTGTAGATATTGAACATACACCCTTAGATGATGTAGATTAAAAAATAGTCAATCCAGTGATAGAATCTAATCTTCTATACCTCCATCATTGGAGTCTTGAAAAATCATTAGATCAAGTAGATGAAGTTCAGATTTGGGAGTCAAATCTACCCAAGTATGTAGTTCCGCATACTCATCAATGTCCAGAAGACATTAGGCTATGCCAAACCTATTATTCCCCTGAACAAAGACTATGGTTGATGATAGTAAAGAAGTATTGTTCGCTATTACTGCAGAGTGTATAAACCTAATGCTTCAGCTGAAACCAAATCCAAATGCATTTCCCTTATCCATAAAAGCACTCACAAAGCTTTACATTAGGCTGGACTTTCCTAAAAGGTTTCAGATCTTCCAATCATTCGTGCCTGCATATGTTGAAATCCCAAAGATAAACCCTCCTTATTCTACTTCCAAATTTCTTGAAGGGTCAAGGCATGTCATTTCTATGCTATCCTTTATCCTTGGTTATTTTACTGATGAGAATACATATGAGTAAATTCTTGTTTTTCTATCTACCTTTGTACCTGGAAAACCTCCTTCTGTCATTTACAATTATGTTGAATACATAGCTGATAATATCCATGATCATCTTCTGAAATTTCCCACTGAAGGAGTTTTCAGATATTCATCCTTGCTCTTTCACATGTTCCTTTATTTTCAAGCAGATAAGTTCCCAATAACACTTCAGAAATTGGATTTAGAAGGGAATCCACTATCATTTATCTTTTGGACATCTTTGATTAGAAAAGAGTCCACTAAGTTCAGTTGTGTATATTTTATAGATTCTTTTGTTCACCCATTGGTTAATATGCCTCAAAATAAGATACAACCAAGGATAAGTCTTGAAATTAAGAAATTTCTACAACTATTAGAGCAATGTAGAACTAGAGATTGGTACTTATATTGGAACCATACAGAGATCAGAGTTTTTGGGTCAAATATTTTACCCTATAAACTAGCTAATTATGTGCCAATGAGAGTGTTTGCATTGGAATACATAAGAAAAAAACTAAATTCATATTCTATCAACTTCTTGGCTACCAAAAATAAGACTCAATTTAAGTTGAAAAACCAGGTGGGACCTTTCATTTGCAATCACAGGGATGTATGTATACAGGTAGCAAAACAGTTGATGGAATACAAATTTGAAGAAATTTTCTTATGGAATTATGATCCTCAGGGAATACTCAGTAAAATCAGGGTAAAATGAAAATTGACCCCTTATATCCATGATAAAAGGCCTGAGATTGAGCAATTTTTTAATCAAACAGAGTGGTTATAAAATACCTTGATAGAAGCAGTTAAACAGGGTGATACTAGTCACACCTTGAAAAATGTAAATAAAGAAGATAAAGGTACTAAGAGAATCAGGGAAGAAGGTACCTACATTGCTGAAACAACAACAGAGACTAGGTTTAAAGTTAGATATAATAAGAAGCCTAAGCTTAATCGAGTTGATAAAGAAAAAACTACCATTGTAGTAGAAGATACAGATTTTCCAGAGACAAAAATTGAGCCAACCAGAGAGATAATAAATGAAGAAAATCCCGCTACTACAAACACACAAGTAATTGAAAAACAACAAAGTATGGAGGCATTCTCCTCACAGCCAGAAGATGATACAATATTGACATTAGAGATAAATATAAGCAAATAAAATCCAAGAATGAAGAAATCAAGAGTGAGATTTATTTTCAGTATTTAAAACAAACACCAAGGATCCAGAATATGCTTCTCTCAGCTTTTGATTATTCAAACAATAAGTTGATTATGTCAGTGCTTCAACCAAAAATCAAGACACCCAAAAAAATGGTAGATTACAAGAAGGTTGACCTTGAAGTACTTGTTGATAGCATTCATCCATTAGATCAAATTGAATTTCACAGACAAACTTCTGAGATGCTTTATTCTACTATGACTACAAAGGAAATGAGTGCCCAAAATCTTCAGAACAGAGTAATAAATATGAGAGATCAAACGAAGGTTGAAAAGGCTTCCTCATATGCTAAAGACCATAGAATTAAGTCTTTACAGGAGTTGGAAATTCAAGTAGGATATGACCCTGCCAATGTGAAAGTTGTAGAATAATTGGTGAAGAAAAAGAATCCTGATATTGCATCACTGAGAAAAAAAATCAAGCTTCCATTAACAGAACATCCACAAGCCAAGGAAATTGTGCAAGAGGCAAGCCAAAAAGATGATATGATGAACTTGATTTTACAAATGACAACACATATTAAAGAGATATAAATCCAAATGGACAAGCTTTTCCATAAAAGAGAAACTGCAAAAACATAAGACGTTCCTAAAGTAATTCCCATGGAAACAATAGTTGTTCCTTCAACACTGGCAGAAGATTTGGCACCAAAATTACCACTATCCACAATAGTACCAGTGACTTCCTTCACTACTTCAGCTACAAAATCCTCTACCACAATAGCTCAAAATTCTGATGAAGCCACTAAATTCATTAAGGCCATGGAGGAAATGTCAATTCAAACCAATGAAATCAATAGGTTGAAGAAAAGGACTGAAAATATGGAAGACACTAAGAAACTAGCCGAAATTAATGCTAAAACTCAGGAACAAAGGGCTAACAGGTTAAATGTTGAGTTGAAGAACTTGAAAAAGGATTTAACCTTGAAATAACCTATGTCCTATGTAAGGAATCAAATAAGGACCAAAATCATTAAATCCTTCAATGATTCTTGGCCATCAATATAGGTAATTTATGAGAAAAAGGATTCACTACACGTAGCTCAAGAGGAGATTAAAAAAACAAATGATGAACTAGGTGCCAAACCTGAAGAGTCCCTAGAAATAATAAAATTTCTCAACAGTAAGAACAAGAAATAATTGGAGATAAACGGGGGAGTACACCATGTGGTATCTTGCTAATCTTTCACAGCATCTACAACAAACACATGAAACCATTGAGTTTCTTCAACTCCAGTCGCAACTTCAAAGGAATGAATTGCAAGAAAAGAATGATACTTTCAAGTCTTTGAACCATCCAGATGATAAGTCATTCATCCCAATAGCTTCAAGTGTTGAAGTTGTTCCAATTCCAATTTCTTCCAAGCCCATTATCAAGCCATGGGAAGAAATTCAAAATAACAAGAATCAACGAGGCATAGGATATGTCAATGATGACACCAACCTGCATATCCCAGATTATTCCAAGCCAATTAAGTTCGTCAGTGCAGGATTTCTTGCACACCTTAGCTCAGCAAGTTCTGAGAAAGTTGCAGAAAACCATCAATGAACACAACACAAAGTTGCAGACAAACAAGATTGCATGCAACCTAACGTTGAAGTCAACCTGAAATGTTCTCATTTTCAAAGAACCAGTCATATGGAAGATCAGTGTTTTGATCTCCATCCTTGTTGCCATTTTGGCAAGCCCAATCATTCCTCAGAAAAATGTTGCAACCAACAAAAATAAGCTAGATTGAAGATACATTATGAATTGATCGACCCTTGGGAATGGTCATCCACTGTCAAAATATTGTCTCAGTTCTACAACCAAATATAATCACATATAGTGCAACCAACAGTGACAAGATGATGGTACTCTCATGCAGTTGAACGGGGGAGTACACCAGTGTAAAACTCCTACACCTGAAGGGGGGGAGTTTAGGAATACTTTCCAGTGAATTGTCTCTCCTTTCAGCAGACAAAAGAGGGAAAATGCCAATGAAATTGACAGTGGCTGTCAGACTGAAAGTCTCGAAAAAACTAGCAAAAGAGGCCAGTGAGCATCAACAAATTTTCTAGTGGGCATCAACAAATTTCCCAGTGGGTAGTCGACAGCAAAGAAGCAGTGAATATTTTTCAACACAGCAAATGCAACATTGAATTGTTTTGACATCATCAGCCAGTGGGCATTCAACAAATTTTGTCAGTGGACAATGGATGTTGATTTCACGCAAATGATAGATGGATCCTTTTGCAACTTAGCACATGATGGAGTTGTAAAGAAACATTTAGAGATGAATCAGACTTACAGCTGACTCATGGTCTCTTTAGATTGAAGTTTTTTTCAGCATCAACTTGAGAACTTGGAAGATGGTTCCTCATTCTTATTTTGGATTTATCCTTGAAGGGGGGAATGTTAGCCTCTTTCATAAAGACAATTATAAGTCAAAAAATACATAAATTAAATAATGTAAAGTTAGGATAAATATATTTATTAAATTAGAATATCTAATAAATATTAGAGATACTTAGAATTAGAATTCTGTTAGTAAAAATAGGACTCTAGAATAAAGTCGTTTCATAGGCTCTAAAATAGGAATAAATTTAGTAGAATGGTTAGAAGGTCATTTATTGTAAATTGACACTTGTTGGTTTTCCAAGTGATCCATAACTAAATTAAGTTAGAACATAGAGCTTATAAATAGGTTAGTTTCCTAATTTCATTGTAGTGAGAGTTTACGTTTGTAAACTCCTACAATTTGTTATGTAATCTCTTTTCATGATCAATAAAGTTATGTGTCTGAGGAAACTTCTGAATCTACACATAACAGAAACAATTCTTGAAATAAGAAAAGTAATTTCAAAGAAAAACTTGATGAAGCAACTAGAAGAAAAGTGTGGAAACATGAACATGGCCATAACTAAATTTTTGGTTAAATTTGAGATCTTAAGGGAAATTTTTTTGCCAAATATTCTTGTTCTTAATGATAAATTTATGCCACAAGAAGACTACAAAAATAAGATAAGAAATCATGCAAAAGAGAAGGTAAATAAAACATAAGGACAAGGAATTGCTACAAGAAAGGTTGTACATAAAAGCTTTGAAGACCTTTTTTTATCTATAGGGTGAGATAAAACACCTCTTTGTGATCAAACCAACATCTTCTAGATACACAGAAGCAGATGATAACTTTAGAAAGTTCAAAAATATTAAAATATCTGAAGAATTTTTTTGGGAAAAACTCAGTTACTTACTGTAAAAGTCAAATTCAAGTGAAAAAGATGAAAAACAGTTTGTTTCTTTTACACAACAAAAACAAAAATTTACAGCAGTAAAGCATTCCTCAAGTAGATGAAAGAGTATCAGAGGTAAAGAGTATCAAATAAGAGATAACTTTCAAAACAGATTAAAAGATCTTTTCCAGCAAAGAAAACAACAAAGCAGCGAGCTACACCCATTCCAAAACAATATTTCTATATTATTTGGATGAATAGGATAGCTTGCTAAGTTCTTTAGTAGCTGTTACTACATTGTTGTAAAAGATATTTTATTTTCCTTAGAAAATTCCTATGAGTATTCTAGGATATTTTGTAAACATTTTTGTATAAATACTTCACTCTTTGAATTATTATTGTGGAATAAATTGCTGAAGATTTCTATAGTCAATATTTTTGTACCTGAAGGCTTTTTGTAGCAAGTTCAAGTAGCAGACTGGATCAAATCATAAAGCATCATATTTTAGGATTCATGTGATGAGCCATTGAAGTGAAGTACTTTCTATTGTCATTGTTTATCTTCTTATGTTTTACATGCATCCATATATGTGTTCTAAATTTGAATGATAAATCAGAAATATTATTACAAGATTTGTTAAAAGTACCCTTTCTTTAACTATTTATCATTTCTATGTTTTCTGTTGATTTCCAGAGTAGGGAACCCTTAGTTGCTCCCTCTTTCAAATGACCTTTGTCTTCTCCTTCCTTATCCAGATCAAATAATTCTTAGTTGCTCTTTATCCCGATCAAACCATTTCACCAATCAGCCTTCCAAATCTTCAATGACTTGTCTATCTTTCCCTGAAAATATTTGACTTTTTGACCTTGATCCTAGTCCTATATGCTTGACATTTGACTCCTTTACCCAATGGACAAGTATGTCTATCACTATCCATCTCATTAAGTGATTTTTCCCACCAAACCAAACCAAACCAAATATCAAAATCAATTTTCACATCATAACTAGCCTAATATCATATAATTAAAACACTGTTAAATCTTATAGAGAGAGCCCTCTTTGAACCCTAGGAAGGCTAGATCCTAGATTTTAAAAGTTGGTCTGTGGTTACCTCTAATGTTCTTTGAACTTTAAATCAAAATCTCACAACTTGAGAATTATTAGCGTGATAACATACTAGCAACCATTTTGGGGAACTAACCAATCACCAATCTTAAAATAGATCATAAAGGGAATCATTTTCATCATCCTTTCACCTTAATTTTGTTTTAAAAGTTGTGAGAATAGAAAACTATAATTTTGGCTTCTAGAAGAATCTACTATACCAGGTCAAACCCAGATCCTCAACCTGCTGTTATAGTAGACAATCCGGATAGAATTGGAAAAAAAAAAAGTAGAAGATTTAGGTACTAAAGTTTCGTTAGTTAGAGAAAATTCTCTTCCAAAACAGTTGACAAGTATACAAGACATAGAGTTTGACTTAATTTTTGAACATCCTTTATTCAGAAATAAATCAGAAAGTGACTTAAATAGTGTTCTTATAGATCCTGAATTTATTTCATTTCTTGAAACAAAGCAGGAAAATATCTGAGTAGATTCTGAATCAAAGATATTTGAAGTTTATGATAAACTAGATGAAATAAATGCTACTATTCTTAATGAACTAGATGAAGCTCTTCTTCAACATTCAGTTGAATTAGTTTCCTTATTAGCATATACACCTAAGCCCTCTACTTCTCAGTTAGATACCCACCTTTTAGAATCTGTAGGTTCATCTCTTTTTACCACTACATCATCCATAATTTCCACCACTATTCAATCCATAGATCCATTTATCCCTAAACAACCATTCCAACCTAGAATATTATTTCCATTTTCCAGCACCTCAACTCCATCCTCTAGTTTATCTTCTGCATTTTCAAATACATCATTCTCATTTACAAGTAGTTATTCATATATCTCAGTTTCATTTTCTAGCCCCCCAAGTTCACCTTTTAGTTCTTCAACCACTTTTTCTAGTACATCATCTTATATTATAGTTTCATCAGCCACTTCTTTAACTGCATCAGCTAGCACTTCGAATACTGCCCCAGGCACTTCCAACCACTTCCAACATACCTCCTAGCCAAGCTAATATTTAAGCTATGGCTGCTAGGTATGCTTCCTTGATCCTTCCAGCACAGTTACATGGCATGCCTCAAGATTACCAAAGTAAAATACGTCAATTTGATGCTACCACTCATTATACTGCCCAAAAACATATTAATAAGGTGACAAATTATTTTGAGCTTCATGAAATAGATGATTCTGATGTACAAATGAGACTCTTTTCTCAAACATTAACAAGGGAAGTCAAAAATTGGTTTAAAGGTCTTAATCCTAGTAGTATAGCTCATTTAGAAGTCTTTCATAGATTATTTTTGAATAAATGGGAAAAGAAGAAAAATCCACTCCAAATATTATCTGAATTTGATGTTATGAAAAGAGCTCCTAATGAAACAACCAAGACTATTGCACTAGATACAACAATGTTTATAATTCAATCCCAACTAATCTCAAACTCACTCCAGACTCTGTCCTACTCAAATTCCCTGATGGATTTGATATGTACATGGCCTATCAATTAAGAGAAATAAATTTTGATACTTTAGAAAGAATACAAACAAATGTTGTTAGTGTAGAGGTAAATATTTTGGCTAGAAAAGCTAGATTAAGGAATGAGAGGAGAGTAACCATAAAAGAAGAGACATCTAGTTTAGATGAAAAAATAGATCACTTAGCTAAAACTTTAGAGAGAATGATGGATATATTAGACAATATAGAAAGAATACCACAATGGGATAACCAACAACAAATTAGAAATCCCAACTTCAGGAAAAATACAAACACAGGAAATCCCAAGAATCAACTCCTGATTAGACAATAAGACCTCCATTTCAAGAGAACTATGCTAAAATTTCTCAACAGAGTGATTATGATGAAGACACCATAAATATAATGGGTATAAATGATGATAACACTATATTTCTCACACAATAAGATCAACTGTTATTTGAAATGCAACGACTTCAATTAGATTCAGGTGAATCATTTGACTACAAAGAAGGTTATGATTTTTCTATAAATTAAGTACATAAGAAATATAACCTTAGAAGTAGGAAAAACACTAAGCCTTCTACGAAGAAAACTGCACAAACACAAAACAAGAAAACAGTAGAAACTCCCACTACAAAATTTCTGCAAATTCTCCCTAGGGAAAAGAAGCAAAACTCTAATTCATCCCAGAAAGTTTCCAGCCCCAAAATTTCACCCAGTCCTAATATTGTTGATATAACAAATGAGGTTGTCCCAACATCAATAGATTCACAAAAATTTGCTGCTGTTAAAACACCTAATTTTGTTAAAACAACAATTTTAGATTCCAAAACATCCACTACTGATCCAAAATTAGCAGATCCAAAAGTTGTCACTGCCAGAACAACTTCTGATAATTGAAAATCTGAAAAAAAACATCTATTACTTCTCAAACCATTCCTGAAAAGAAAACTAAGAGCAGTAACACACAAGAAACTAAAACAGAAAACGAAAATGTAACTGTAGAAAAACAAAACAAACCTACTCAAACTATAGTTACAAAAGAAGAGTTAATTCATCTTAGTAAATCACAACCTCATTCAATATACAAGCTGAAATTGCAAAATTAAAAATACCAATTCCTCTCATAGAATTGGTAAAACATGATTTTTATAAAAAAAACTATCACTGAAACCTTAAACATGAATGATGGATAAGGCTCAGTAAACTTAAATCATGATCAACAAGAGTTAATTTTTTGTCCTGATGTTAATGGAAAACACCAAGATGGAGCAGTTCCACCATTTTACATTAACTTAAGTATTCATGACCAAATATTACACAATGCAATGTTAGATTCATGAGCTTCACACAATTTAATGCCAAAAGCAATAATGGAAACCTTGAACTTAGACATCACAAGGCCTTACAAAGATCTCTTTTAATTTGATTCAAACAAAGTTAAATGCCTAGGTTTGATTAAAGATTTGTGTGTCACAATAGCTCAATATCCTGGTAAAAGTATACTAATGGACATTGTAGTAGCTGATATTCCACCCAAGTATGGAATGCTCTTATCTCGCTCATGGGGAGAAAAATTACAGGGATATCTAGAATTGGATATGTCATATGCAACTATATCAGTTTTTGGCCAACCAAAGAAACTCTATAGGGAAACATTGATGAAATATATGGTGAGTAGTGTACAAAAACCAAGAAATTACCCAATTTACACTACACCTACTGACCTAGATTGATTCATCTTATGCAACTCTGAAACTGATATTGAAATCAAAACTGAACTAAAGGAGAAAAAAAAACACCAAACAGTGAAAATATCCTTCATGAATCTTTATGGCACCTAGATTTTGATGATCAGTTAATAAAATAGGAGCAGGTGTAGGAGTTCGGATAACTAATATGGAAAATAATCATGTAGAAGGCCATGCTTTCATACTGAATTTTAAATGTACCAACAATATGGTTGAATATGAAGCCCTCATTTTAGGACTACAGATTATTAGAAACTTAGGAGGTAAAGGAATATCAATTATTCGAGATTCAGAGTTAATTGTAAAAAAAATAAATGGAGAATATTCAATTTATAATCCAAGATTAGGCCGATATAGAGAAACAATGTTAGATTTGATAGATGAACTATTGCAATGTAATTTTTCTGCAATACCAAGGAAACATAACATACAGGCTCATTTCAGCCCAATCATAAGTATACTGTAGAAGTAAACACAGACCAATAATTCTAGATAACCTTAAATATTGACAAATTTTCTCACAAGATCAACAGATTTACCATTTTATGAATAATGAAGGTGAATTTCAAAACTGTAAAATAGACACAAACTGTATATTAGATCATAATTTAGAAAGTGAAATTGATTTGAATAACATATATGTAAATAATTTAAGTTTTTCTAAACCTAGTAAATCTAGTCAATCAGACATAGATAAATTAGAGAAAGTAGAAATTGATGAAATAATTGATGATGAATCAAATATATTAAATCTCAAAGATAATTTCCTACCAAAAGGATTAACCCCTTTAGAATATTTATTTGACTCAAATGATGTTCCTAAAACACCCAAAATGGAGCCACTTAGATCTGATATTGAGGAAAGTAACATAGGCACAAAGTTAAAACCTAAGATGATCAAAATTTCCAAAGCCTTACCTTAGCAGGAAAAAGAAAAATATATTTCTCTTTTCGAGGAATTTCAAGATGTTTTTGCTTGGAGTTATAGGGACCTAAAATCCTATGACACCAGTATAATACAGCATAAAATCCTTATAAAGGAAGACCAAAATCCTTTTAAACAAAATTTAACAAGGATAAACCCTATTTTGATGCCTTTAATTGAAAATGAGGTAAAAATAATGTACGATGCATAGATAATTGCACCAATCAGATATTTTAATTGGGTTTCTAATCTAGTTCCCACTAGAAAAAAGACAAGAGAAATTAGATTATGTGTTGATTTTAGAAATCTTAACAAAGTATCCTTAAATGACAGTTATCCTTTACCAAAGATGGATTACATTTTACAAAGGGTAGTTGGTTCTTCAAGGATTTCACTTTTAGATAAATTTTTAGGTTACAACCAAATTTTATTCCAACTAGAGGATCAAGCAAAAACAACTTTTACTACTCCATGGGGCACTTTTATGTATGTAAAGATGCATTTTTGCTTTAATGAATGTAGGGGCTACTTTTCAAAGAGCTATGGATATAGCCTTTGGAAAGGAGATTCATGAATTCTTAGTGATTTATTTAGATGACATTGCTGTATTTTCTAAGACTGATAATGAACAATTAGATCACCTTAGATAAGTCTTTGTTAAATGCAGAAAGTTTGGCATCTCCCTAAATCCCAAGAAAACTTTATTTGGATTAGAAGACGGTAAGTTACTTGGACACATTATATCTAAAGAAGGAATTATAATAGATCCTACCAGAATAGAGGCCATTCTTAATATTAGTCCTCCTAGGAACATAAAAGAGCTACAAGGTTTTCTAGGTAAAATTATCTTTTTAAGAAGATTCATCTCCAATTTAGCTTAAATAATTAGAGAACTCAGTAATATGCTAAAGAAAGATTCAATTCTTAAATGTACTATTGAGGCCAAAAAATTATTTGACTCTATCAAACGGGCCTTAAACAAAACACCGGTCCTTATAGTTCATGATTTTGAAAAGGATTTTTTCATTTTTTCATTTTCCTCAGAGCACACCATTGCTGTTGTTTTACTGCACAAAATTACCAGGGCTATGAGTAGCCCATGGATTTTTTTAGCAAATCACTTAGAGATGCCACTTTGAAGTACAATATCCTATAGAAACAAGCACTAGCCCAAGTGAAGGCCATTAAAGACTTTAGAATGTACATTCTTTATTCACACATCATGGCCTATGTTCCAAATGCAGTCGTAAAAGACATTCTAACACATAATGGTCCTAATGGTAGAAGAGGCAAGTGGATTGCCACAATTTTGGAATATGACATAGAAATAAAACCCACTAAACTTATAAAAAGTCAAGGTTTAGCCAAACTCATGGCTGAATCAAATTGTCATGCCCTAAACATAAATTTGATTGCCCAAGTAGATGAACACGAAGAGATGGCGACTCCAGAGATCAGTGAAGCCTTTTCAGACTGACCATGGTATGCAGATATCATATTTGTATTACTAAACTTACAAGCTCGTCCTGGATTATCAAGAATAAAAGCTAGATTCTTAAAGCTAAAGGCAGTAATATTTTGTATTTTAGACAATGTACTTTTTTGGAAAGATCATAGCAGACTTTTATTGAATTGTTTGCTAAAAGAAGAAGCCGAAAATGTTTTAGAATAATTTCACATAGGTGACTGTGGAGGACATTTATACTGGAAGACTACTGCAGACAAACTCCTGAGAGCTGGTTTTTACTAGCCTACCTTGTTTGCAGATGTAAAAAGGTATTTGGCCTCCTGTCACAAGTGTCAAATATTTAAGGGAAAGAAAAAGATGTTACCCCTGCCCTTAAAACCCATATTAGCAAAAATTCCCTTTCAACAATAGGGTCTTAAATTCATTGGTGAATTTCACCCTCCATCATCAGCCCAACATGGGTGGACTCTAACAACCACTGATTATTTTACTAAGTGGATAGAAGCCATACCCTCTAGGCAAGCCATTGGCACTATCATTATCTCCTTTTTAGAAAGCAACATACTTTCAAGATTTGTATGTCCTCAAAATATTATCACTTACAATGAAGCTGCATTCAAATCCAAAAATAGGATTGAATTTTTCCATAGATACCACAATACCCTTGGCCATTCTACTGCATATTACCCTCAAGGTAATGGTCTTGCTAAATATTCCAATAAGAGCCCGGTGAACATCATAAAGAAATTACTAGAAGATAACAAGAAAACTTGGAACAAGAAGTTAGTTAATGCCTTATGGGTAGATAAACTTACCACCAAAAAATCTATTGGTACATCTCCTTAATAGCTTGTTTATGGAATGCATGTTGTTTTTCCATCTTCCTTAGGAGTACCAGTAATGAAAATAATCCAATAATTACAAGTTGAGACCAATGAAATTTAGATAAGGATTAACAAAACCATTCACTTGTAGCAAACAAGACAAGAGGTTTATCTTAAGTCTCAAGTTATCCAGGATAATATAAAGAATTGTTTTGACAAAGAGAGTAAAGAATATGGTTTCGACATTGGTGACAAGTGTTAAAATGGGATTCAAGAAGAGAAGAAAAAGGTAAACAAGGAAAATTTAATTTTCTGTGGAAATGACTTTATGTTATTTATGGTTATAGAGGTAACAATGCTTTCTTTTTGAAAGAAATGGATGGATCAGATCTACTAGGTGGGCATGTCAATGGTAGAATGTTGAAGCACTACTACTCCTCATAGATAACCAATAGTTAATTTTGTTTACTTTGTCTGTTGTACATAAACATTGCAGATTTTAGATTGGATTGGATGTTTTCCTAACAAATTTGAAGCCCGGAGAGAAGGCCCTAAGCTTTGAAAGGTAAAATATCATAAGTATTAACAATTGCAGATTAGAATAACACTTACAATGTCAGCTCAGTAAAAATTCAAAGGCTAATAGTCTCAAAGTTCTTGACATTTCACCAGGAAAATCCATCCCCATGTGGAGCCACTGTTAGGGTCCTATAATAATAGGGTTCATAATTTCTAAATTGACTTTGATAGTCTTGTAATATGTACATACTTTTTTTTTTCTGCAAATTATTATTAGAAATAATAAAAAATGAAAAGAGGGTAAAAGTCCTAAAAGAAAGATCAAAGGACTTGAAAATAAAAGATAAAAAAATAATAGTAAAATAGACCCCAAAAGAAAAAAGAGATAAGAATAAGACATGAAAGTGAGCAAGTCAAAATGCCACTACTATTTACTTTTACTGCAAAAATAATGATTATGTGCAGCTTGTCCAAAATGCCATAATCCATTATGAGTTAAATAGTTTAACATTAACTTTTCATGCTTTAAATTTTACGTTTTAGATAGAGAATAAAGATATGTCAAACTTTTTAAACTTGAGAAATCAGTAGATAGTTAGAGAATAAATGAGGAGCTCAACAATTTAATCTAAGCCCTTAGATGAAATAAGGTTAGGATTAGATAGTTTCTTTCTTTAAAAATAAAAAATGAATAAGGGTTTGCAAGCTCAAATGCACCCATGAAAATGAAGTAAAAAATGTTAGAATAATGATGGGTAGGTAGAAATAAGTTATGCAAGGCATGTAATAAAACCTCATTCGGAAAATTACTAATTTCCCCTCCCTCACAATGTTCCAGTATTCAAAAATTTCAGTTAAAGAGGCTCAGAGAATTTCTCTAACTTTTGTTGGGACCAAACCCAAGGCTTAATGACTGGTTGGTAAAAGTACTAGATTCCCTTCATAAAATCCCATTTCCTCAACACATTCACCCTTTTCCAAAAATATAATCCCTTTTCCTAAGTTAAAATACCTTTTTCTTTAGAGAAAGTAATAACCCCCCTTAATTAATCTCATTCCATGAAAAAAACATTAAAAAACTCACAAAATACCAATTATACTAAGTATTATGTGTAAATATTTAAAATGGGACTATTATTGTGCTCAAATGCCTATTTTTACACTTTTATTAATTTAAATTATATGTATTTTCCATTCATTATATTCATCTCATATTAACTCTAACATAATGTAATAATTCCCTTTTTAACTACCACTTCCCATACTGTAATACGCCTAGTTTCTATGATTTTTAATTGACATTTGAATAAGTCCAAAAGGGAAGTGGACCCCAATGGAAAACAAGTATACACTTCTTAGAATAATAATATGTTTCATTAATAAATTATTCTATATAATATAAATTTTCAAAATAATAATAATAAATCAATTATATTCAATATGGTAATTAAGATATAGTAAATTTTGAGAAGTGATAGCACAAGCTATCACTTCTTAGAATAATAATATGTTACAAAATAATTATTCAAAATTATTTTGAATAATAATAAAAAATAATTAATAAAAATAATTGGAAAAGTTATGTGTGCAATGATTAGATTGAGAATTAAGATCTGAAACCTAGATTCACGAGGATGTGGATAAGGTGATGAGACTTTCCCACACCTTCTAGAAATCCTTAGAAGGAATATTAACAAAATTATGTTTGGAGATAAACATATAATTTCCCCAATGAAGAGTAAACTAATTGGGAACAGGAAGAAAAAGTTGGAAAAGCGGAAAAGACAAATTTAAAATACCTCAATGAGCGAAAGCCTAGGCAAAAAAGGAAGAAAGCATCCTAAAATTTCTGGATGGAGAAATTGAAAACAGGCTTGGGAAAGCACAACTTAAATAAGCTACTCCAGTATAGAAAAAGGGTTGTCTATCACTGGAATTTAAGGTCTCGGCTCGGGTGTGAGTTACGGAGAGAGAACTCTATGGTTGGGTGGAACTAGTCAGAGAAATTGGTATGCACACCTAACTAATATGTTTCTGATTTACATGAATGTCGTATAGGTGTTCTAGGACATCTGCTTAAGAAATAATTAAGAGTTAATTGTATGGGATAAGTGAAAATGGTTACAGTTAAGTCTAGTGGAAATTATTTAGTTTAAATTGTCAATTACTATTGTGAACTATAGAAGGCCATAAATTTAATAGATTCTGTTACTATAGTAACATAGAAATCTATATGGTTGTATGGGGTAAAAATTATAGTTAGCTCCAACAACCAGAATGTCTAAATATGAGTACAGATTTAAATCTGGAGTTAAGTAGTCTAACTGAAAATTCTCCTAGTCTTATTAAAGAAATGAACCGACTGTTATTATAGAGAAAAAATAGCATTAGACATGTGTTTTCAAGTTACAGATCTGAAAAATATAATGGAAAGAGTAAACTATATAGATAAATGCATATAACGAAGTCATGTCTACCGCTCAAATAATTAGATGTTGATATGAAATAAGCCTATGTGTGTTGTAACAATATATACAAAGTGTATACATACCTGAATTAATTTTGTTCAAATTATTTACGAATAAATTAGCAGAAAATGTAATAACATAAAGGAATAACAACTGAAAGTAATTTAAATTAAGACTTTAGCCTGTTGTACTATACACAGAAATCTTGAATGTACTGGTCTATGCCATGCATCTAAATTGAAGTTTATAATACATTTAAATACATGAGAATGGCATAGAATTAGGACCAGAAAAGAAATTCTAAAGCTTGAACGATTATTATAAGAAAAAATATATATAAAAATAAGATATTATCATATTGGAGATGTTGGTAAGATTTTAAATTTCCACAAGTAAATTCTTAGAGAAAATACAATGGGGGTACATTAGTATGGTTATGCTTTAACAAAAGTAAAACCTTTCTACTTATAGCAGAAACATTCAAGATTAAACTATTAGCATAAAGAGAGAAGGTTTATATATATATATATCTATATATTCTGTCAATATCCATGCATACTATATAATACAGCATCTAAATAAATCTATTGAAAAACATTAGTATAGTAACTCTTCATATGGAATAGGGCCAGTTCCATTACATTGAACCAGAGAGAAAATTTAAATAAGTTATAAAATGAATGCTATAGAGGTCTTACAGAAAAGGAAACGATTTAAATCTATGATGTTTAAATTTAAACCATCATGTACATTTAGAAAACCACAAGGGTGAAGATTAAATATTCCACATTGAACAATATCACAATAGAATTGAATAAGGGAAACATAATAATTAAAATTTATATAGTCCCGAATAGGATTTCTGCCAGCAATGTTCAAAAATCATCTAGCAAAGAAAAATGTAACCTAGTCCACTATTGTAACCTAGGTATGGCTACTGTGAGTATTATTCTGCAGCATGGGTAAACCAAGAAAGAAGACCAAGAAGAAGAGACATTCCAGAAACAATGTTACCGACCTGCATAAGCCATGAATATCATAGACAAGTCAGGGTGTTGGGCGAGTAAATCCCATTTCCTCGTGAAATAATGAAATGAGAGTTAGGTCGCACCTGCACAGTTCGAGTGAAAAAATTAAAACCATATTAATGAAATGAAAATTGTTACAATGATGTTCTGAAGAATACGAATACACAGAAATATGTCTTATACCTTTACAAGGTTCTATCTTCACACTAGGGCATACCTGCAAGCCAAAAATTGGAGGAAAAGGTATGAGGGTTGTTAGAGCCAAAAACCAATAAAAAAAAAGCTATAAATTGAAAAAAAATAGAATAAAAATGTAAAAGAAAACCTTGAGTCTACTGGTGTAAGGTTCCCAAGAAGAACAAAAAAACTGAGATAGTATCGCTAAAAGTGAATTATCTTTCTGAAAAGTTCATATGGGACCAGTAACAATCTGAGCCAGCTTGAGTGAAGCACACTAGATTTCATTAAATTAATCAGGATCCATGTAAGACGTAGTAAAAGAAAAACCCTAAAAGAAACAGTAGGACAAATTAAGAAGATTTGAGTGACACAGTAAGTCTCTTAGGACTTTACGAGATGAGTTGACATCTCAGAAAATCAAAGGATGTGTGTCCATCTCTGAGATTCAAATAACCAGGAACTCGACCCTAATGGTAGTCAAATTATAGAAGTCGAACTGTCAAAAGATAGGTTACATTCACCTTAGTGGAAAAAACTCCGAAAAATCGAAATGAGTTTACCATAGTATGAATTACCAATGAAAATCATATTAGTAGTTCACAATCATAAAATTTATGCATACAGAGACAAAATTTAGAAACAAATCATAAGAATTCTCCATTCGGTCAGTTCCGTGGAACCGCAACCGATCGAAATGAAAATCTCGAATGAACCAAGCTGAAAACAAATAAAAAAAATGGGATGGAGATAGTTACCCGAGGAATGAAAATGCTAGCTTGAGGAGTGAAGAATGGAATTTTGGTGGGTTCATGCCAACAAGGGCTAGGGAAGGCACAGTAACCTCTCTGTCTAACGAAGAAAACCGGAAATACAAATGAAATGTAATGGTGGAAATTCCAAGTAATATAATCCGCATAAAACCCTAATTTCCTACCATCCTCACCGTCCACGTGGAAGTAGATGGAGAAAAAGTCCTAGATCGATAATTTTGTCTGAAAAAACAATTTGTGTACATGTCCAAATTGTAGAAAAATCTCCCGAAATAAATTCTAAAGATATTCGCAATTAACAATTAATACTAGTTCACATGGAAGAGATAAAGAGTATTTAAGAATTGGTACTGTCAGTCTATTCAAGTTACATATCTGTTGCCATGAATTTCATGAAGTGAGAACAGGTAGACTATGATGTACGTTGACATTTAATTTCACTAGTGCTATTTTCGAACGAAACGAAAAGTTGGTGACCACTTTTATGTTGAAGAATATGTTCCAACGCCAGGTAGGCTTATCATAACAGTACGTAAATTAATGTATGGTATCGAGTATAATATGCATGTATATATTATAAGGATGCAATGTTAACAGAGAGAATTCTCTATAGTTTCTTGAATGTTGAAATTCATGTCCATTACTAACTTAATGAATAATGGAGTTAACCATTGAATGGGTTTTTTTATTTATATAAATAAAATGGAATATATATATTTGGGGGAAGAGGCTTCATGTATATAAATATATAGTTACTATAAACAAAAGTACAAATGGTCCTACTTAAATGACATGGGTTAGTAAGGAAGAGATAAGTCTCGAAATTCCTAGGTATTAGAATAGGTAAAAGAATTAAAGTTAAAAATTCATAATGGCAATGTGTGAAATATAATTAGTTGCATTTATATAAATGTAGGGCGTTGAAATACATTACCAAGTAAATCCTTTCTTGATGTGTAGATTTTATACAGAGGATTTGGTTATAAGAAGAATATATATATATATATATATATATATATATATATATATATACTAGTTGAAGTGGCCTTTATATATATATATATATATATGTCACTCAAATTAATATAGAATATAATGAGGTAAACTTATAATATGAAGGAAAAAAAAATTTCTTATCTAGGTGAGACGAATTACAAATGGTATCAGAGGTTTAGTTAAAATACTGGCCAATTTATGTGCTCACATAAAAAATGTATGTTGTTGTAAAATTTTATGAATTTTAGATTTTTCTAATGTTATTTTCCTGTATAGTGAATAGTACTAAAGTATATAGCTGCGAACCATGAATGAAGGGGACGAGTTGTATGTAGATCTAGGTGGTGGAGAAAACACACCAGATCCAAATGCTCGATTGATGCCTATGTTCAATAGAATGCAACGAGACATGGCACAGCTTTAAAACCACAATGAAAGGTTATCTTTAGCCAGTGAGGATCAAGACAGACTAATAAAAGAATTGACTTCTCGGAATAGCCAAGAGGGTGAAGGTTGCGGAAGGAAGAGAAAGGGAAGGGTCAATTTCTCAGAAGATTCTGAGGAAGATGACACCTCTAGATAACAGTCTAGACAAAAGAAAGAATTACAGGGTGAATTCTTGAAAAGTAAACCTGCCTCCTATGATGGAGAGAAAGAAGAAAATGCTGAGGCATGGCTTCTGAATATGATAAAGTACTTTCAGTTTTATGAATATGAAAGTAACTTAAGAGCCAGGCTATCTATTTATCAGCTGCAAGGTAAGGCTACCTTGTGGTGGGAAGAAACAAATATGGTTCATGCCATTGATGAGAAAATGGTGACTTGGGAGGATTTTCAAGTCAAGTTTAAAAAGTGATATTTTAATGAAAGCTACTATGACGACAAGGCAAAACGGTTTCATGAACTCATATTGGGACAGCTTATGATTGATGAGTTTTTAAACAAGTTCACAAATCTATTACGATATGTACCTTATATCAAAGAAGAGAAGGAAAAGGTATAGAGATTCCTAAATTTCCTTCCCACTATTTATAAAGAAAAAATAGAGTTTAATAACTCTAAGAAAATGGATGAGATAGTGCAGAAGGCCAAATTGTCTTATCAACAATTCAAGGATAAGAGTGAGCAAGGAAAGAATCGGTCAAACGAAAGTGATTTTAGTGGAAATAAAACAAAACCAGCGTATATAAAAAACTTTAGGAGAAATCACCAAAGAAAAAAGTTCAGTAAAATAGGTGAAAACCAAACTGCTCAATCCCAAACTGGGTCCAAACCAATGGATGGAAATAATAAGAGAGAAGAGACCGTTAAGATGAAAGATCCTTTGAAGTGTTGGGGTTGTGGATAACCTCATTTATTGAGGGATTGTCCACACCGAAATATCCAGACATTACAAGTACTGCGTGAGGCAACTACGATTAATGATGTAGCCAGGAACATCCCCAAAATTAGCGTTGCCTTAGAATATCGTCAAGCAGAACACCAATCCACCATGGTCAAGATGGAAGGTATTATTGCTAACCAATCTGTTATAGTTTTAATAGATCCATATGCATCTTTGAGTTATATCAACCCGCAAATGGTAAAAAAATGTAAATTAAGGTTAGAAAATTTTCAGAAGTCTTGGTTAGTACAACTAGCCACTGGTACAAAATGAAAAATAACACATAAGTTACCCCAAACAGCTATAAATTTTAATGGATACAAAACAAAATTAAATTTAAATATTCTGCCATTAGGTTCTTATGATGTACTGATAGGGATGGATTGGTTAGAAAGACAAAAGGCTATGATGAATTGTTTAGACAAGACCTTACATTGCATTGATAAAGAGGGAAAAACTATTATAATCAAAGGAAAGCCGAAACCCATATCTGTGAGTCAAATTTCAGCCCTTCACTTAAAGAGAATTGCTAGAAAAGGGTATTAGGTGTATTATGTTCATGTAGAGGAGTTAGGAAAACAAGCAGAAGAAAATCTGTTAGAGAAATTAGCAGTGCTAAGAGAATTTAAAGATGTTTTTCTAGATGAAATCCCTCCTCTGCCCCCCAAGAGAGAAATTGGTTTTTCAATTGATTTAGTGCCAGGAGAAAATCCAGTTTCTAGAGCCCCATAAAGAATGAGTACTCCTGAATTAATGGAGTAAAAAATGCAGCTACAAGAGTTGTTGGATAGAGGTCACATCAAACCGAATGTATCCCCCTTGGGAGCACCGGTGCTGTTTGTGAAAAAGAAAGACGATACCTTCCGTATGTCTCTTGATTACTGTCAATTGAACAAACTGACAATTAAAAACAAATATCCATTGCGTAGGATATATGACCTCTTCAACCAAGTTATGGGGGCAACGATGTTTTCCAAGATTGATTTAAGAACTGGTTACCATCAGTTAAGGATTAAAGATGAAGATATCAACAAAAAAACATTTAGAACCTAGTATTGACACTATGAATTTAAGGTTCTACCATCTGGGTTGACTAATGCTCCCGCCACTTTTATATGTCTACTGAATAATGTCTTAAATAAATACTTGGAAAAGTTTGTGCTAGTATTTATTGATGACATTTTAATCTATTCAAAAAGAGAAGCAGAGCATAAATAACACCTCGGAATTGTTTTGCGAACTCTCAAAGAAAACAAATTGTATGCTACGTTTAGTAAATGTGATTTTTTTAAAGAGAAAATTCAATACTTAGGGCATATAATTTCAGAACAGGGGTTGGCTATAGACCTAGAAAAGATAAAAGTAATCAGAAAATGGCCAGTACCTACTGATGTATCAACCGTAAAATCCTTTATGGGAATTGCAGGATACTACCAAAGGTTTGTAGAGATATTTTCAGCCTTAACCTACCCCATTACTTCCTTCCAAAGGAAATGAGTAAAATTTGAATGGACTGAAAAATGTCAAATAGCTTTGAATAGTTAAAACTGAAACTTACTACAACGCTTATTCTAAAGATTGCTGACCCAAATTAGGAGTTTGTATCATGCACAGATGCTTGTGGAGAAGGATTAGGAGGAGTACTATTACAACAAAATTTTGTTATAGCTTATGAATCTAGAAAAATTAAGAAGCATGAACAGAATTATAATGTATATGATCTTGAGTTAGCTGTTGTAATCCACGCCCAAAAGATGTGGAGACACTAGCTTCTAGGAAATAAATTTGTGTTGATGACAGATCACATCAGCCTAAAGTATTTCTTCACTCAACCAGACTTGAATGCTAGGCAAGCTAGGTGGTTGTCTTTCCTCAGTGAATTTGACATGGAAATAAAACACATCAAATGTAAAGAAAACAATATTTCAGATTCCTTAAGAAACAATGCTTGGCAAAGTATGAACAACATTGGAAATATTGTCAATTTTGATTTAGAAGGACTGATTCAAAGAGTACTGAACTAAGACAAAGACTATGAAAAACATCAGACTCAAATGATGAAAAAAGAAATGAAAGGGTTTACACAAAATCAAAAGGGGCTAATTTGTTACAAAGATAGATTGTATATTCCTAATGTAGATTCCTTAAAGAAATAAATTTTAGATAAATATCATAAAAGGCCCTATTCTGGACATCCTGAATACCAAAAATTACTCACAGCTTTGAGAAAGAACTTATTCTGGCCTGGAATGAAGAAATATGTAGCAAGTTACTTGGCTAGATGCATTGAATGTCAATAGGTAAGAACTGAACATCAACATCCAGCTGGGTTGTTGAATCCTTTACCTATTTTAGAATGGAAATGGGAAGCTGTTTTTATGGACTTTATTATTGGTTTTCCAAGAACCAAATATCAGCATGATTTTATGATGGTTGTAGTCTATACTTTAACTAAAGCTACTCATTTTATACATGTTCAGTCTACCTTTGGGATAGCTCAAGTAGCAAATGTGTTCATGAAAGAGATTGTAAGACTACATGGGATACCTAAAATGATAATTTTAGATAGAGACACAAACTTTACTATGGCCTTTTGGAGGAGCTTGTTTGGGGGCATGGGCACTAAATTAAATTTTAGTACTATCTACCATCCCCAAATGGATGGTCAAACCAAAAGGACAAACTAAATTCTGGAGGATATGTTAAGGATGTATGTTATGGATAGGCCAAAAAAATGGGAAGACTATTTACACAGTAAAATTTTCCTCTAACAACAGCTACCAAACTTCCATAAAGATGAGTCCCTTTGAAGCACTTTATGAAAGAAAGTTCCATACTCCCTTAAGTTGGAGTCAACATGAAGATAAGCTGATACTTGGACCAGAAGCTTTGCAAGAAATGGAAAAAGTGGTAAAACAGATTCAGAAAAATATCAATACAGCTTAAGATAGACAGAAATGTTATGCAAACAAAAAGAGAGATCACCAAGAAATTTGTGTGGGTGATCATGTATATCCGAGGATTAAGCCTAAGAAGACTACTTTGCACACTGGAAGTTGTGAAAAATTAACTCTAGGATATTGTGGACCATTTGAAGTGCTAGAAAGAGTGGGACCAGTGGCCTATAAATTGGTCTTACCCATTCATATTAAGGTTCATGATGTGTTTCATGTCTCTTTATTAAAAAAATATGTACATGATTATGCTCACGTTATTTATTGGAATGTGATTTAGGTGGAACCAGGAGGGAAATTCCTTCTAGAGACACTTCAAATCTTGGAGCGAGAAGAAATTGAACTTTGGAACTAGACTGTAGCTAGGGTAAAAGTGCAGTGGAGGCACTTTACACCCAAAGAGGCTACTTGGGAATGAGAAGTTGATATGATGGAAAAATATCCATCACTATTTACACAGTGAATTGTTAATTTTTTTTGTTGTTAACACCGAGGACGGTGTTTGTTTTTAGAAGGGGAATATGTAATACCCCTAGTTTCTATGCTTTTTAATTGACATTTTAATAAGTCCAAAGGGGAAGTCGACCCCAATGGATAACCAGTGTGTAGATTTATTTTAAATTTAATTAATAAAAATAAATGGAAATGTTATGTGTGCAATGACTAGATTGAGAATTGACATATGAAACCTAGATCCATGAGGATGTGGATAAGGTGATGAGACTTTCCCACACCTTATAGAAATCCTTAGAAGGAATATTAACAAAATTAGATTTGGAGATAAACATATAATTTTCCAAATGAAGAGGAAAGTAATTGGGATGAAGAAGAAAAAGCTGGAAAAGAGGAAAAGAGAGCTTTAAAGTACCTCAATGAGGGAAAGCCTAGGAAAAACAGGAAGAAAGCATCCTGAAATTTCTGGACACAGAAATTGGAAATAGGCTTGGGAAAGAAAAACCTAAATAAGCTGCTCCAGGATAGACAAAGGGTTTTCTATCACTAGAAGCTAAGGTCTCGGCTCGGGGGTGAGTTACGGAAAGAACACTCTACGGTTGGGTGGAACTAGTGAGAGAAATTGGTATGCACACCTAACTAATATGTTTCTGATTTACATGAATGTCGTATAGGTGTTCTAGAACATCTGTTTAAGAAATTATTAAGATTTAATTGTGTGGGATAAGTGAAAATGGTTACAGTTAAGTCTAGTGGGAATTACTTAGTTTAAATTTTCAATTAGTGTTGTGAACTATAGAAGGTCATACATTTAACATATTTTGTTAGTATAGTAACATAGAAATCTGTATGGTTGTATCAAGTAAAAATTATAGTTAGCTCCAACAACCAGAATGTCTAAATCAGAGTACATATTTAAATCTGGAGTTAAGTAGTCTAACCAAAAATTATGCTAGTCTTATTAAAGAAAAAAATTGGTTGTTATTATAGAGAAGAATTAGAATTAGACATGTGTTTTCAAGTTACAGATCTGAAAAATATGATGGATAGAGTAAACTATATAGATAAATGCATATAACAAAGTCATGTCTACCTCTATAAGAATAAGATGCTAATATGAAATAAGGTTATGTGTGTTGTAACAATATATACAAAGTGTATACAAACCTGAATTAATTCTGTTCTAATTATTTACAAATAAATTAACAGAAAATGCAATAACATAAAGGAATAACAGCTAAAAGTAATTTAAATTAATACTTTAGCTTGTTGTACTATACACAGAAATATTGAATGTACTGGTCTATGCCATGCATCTAAAGTGAAGTTTATAATACATTTCAATACATGAAAATGGCATAGAATTAGGACCAGAAAAGAAATTCTAAAGGCTTAACTATTATTATAAGAAAAAAAATAGAAAAAGCAGATCTTATCATATTCAAGATGCTCACAAAATTTTAAATTTCCACAAGTAAATTCTTAGAGAAAATACAATGAGGGTACATTAGTATGGTTATGCTTTAACAGAAGTAAAACCTTTCTACTAATAGCAGAAACATTGAGGATTAAAATATTAGCATAAAGAGAGAAGGATTATATATATATATATCTATATATATTTGTTAGGTTCCTATATTACTAGTTTAGCCCCTTATTGTTATTATTGTAGCCCCCTCTAACCCCAATATTGTTATTATTGTGCCCTTACATTGTTATTGTTAGGTCGGCTAGGATTACATTGTGGCCCCATGGACTGCTATATATAGAAAGGAGGTTTTTTCATTTGTATCATCCAAGAATTGTTCGTTCATGTAATTTATTGGAGGTTTCCCCCTTGCAGTGGCTTATTTATAAGGCATTGATATATCTTTTCTTCTATTTTTGGAGCCGGTTTCACAACATTTGGTATCAGAGCTTTGGATTCTAGGGTTTCATTGCTCCAAATAGGTCATCATGGAATTTTCACTATAACGTTTTTTCTACGAAGGTTCAGAAGCTGGAATGTTTAGAGTATGTAGCCAAAATTCTGAGGAACATCATCGCAAAATTTCAGAGCTTGGTTCGCAATATTTTCAGAGATATGATCTATGGAAGTTAGGTCTTTTTGTAGGCTCCTCAATTTAACCTAAACAGGTCATCACATAATTTTCACTATAACTTTTTTTCTACGAAGGCTCAGAATCTGAAATTTGTAGAGCGTGAAGCCGAAATCCTGAGGAACATCGTCGCCAAATTTCAGATCTTGGCTTGCAATATTTTCAGAGATATGGTCTGTGGAAGTTAGGACTTTTTCAGGCTCCCGAATTTCATCTCAAAGACGTGAACGTGGGAAAATACTCATAACTATCTCTCTGAGCATTAGATTGGAATTCTGTAAAAATTGGATGCAATCACATGGAGTGTAGTGTCCTATCTATCAATTTCAGATTCGAAGGAGGAAGAAGTGACACCTGGTAAGTCATACAAGTTATCTCTACTAAACCAGTCCATAATTAGGTCATCGTAGGAGATTGGGCACAACGTTGTCTTCAAGAATCCAAATTAGGTCATACTTCTAGAATTCTAAAGAGGATTTAGAGGACTACCTTAGTACCAAATTTTAGATATTAAAGATCCGAAATCATACAGATAATTCAGTTTGAATATAACGCTCCTCAAAAGCAAGAAAAAGGTGTGTATTTTTTTTCGAATTACATATGCCTCGTTTGAAAAAAATTAGTTGGAATTTATTCCAAGGGAATATTGAAGAATAGGTATCGGTATTGGGTTCTAAAATGGCCCCTAAAAATAATTCAACACCCATGAAGCCTTCAGAAGGCTCTGCTATGACTCATGAAGAAAAAGAAACACAACATGAGATATCAAAATTACAAGAGCAAGTGCACCAAATTTCGCTATCGCAAAGAGCAACAAAAAATGAAATGGAAGTTTCGAAGAAAGGCGTGGAAACTAAGATGGATGGTTTGAAGAAAGGTGTGGAAGTTAAGATGAATGGTTTGGAAGCTAAGATGGAAGGCATGGAAGTCAACATGGAAGCTAAGATGGATGGCATGGAAGCTAAGATTGATGAAAAAATGGAAAACATAATAGTAGACATCGAAGGTTTGGCAAAGTTGATACAAGAAATGTTTCCTAATGGCGAAAATATAGTATAGGAAACTCATGATGAGAACAAAATAAATGGTCATCATGATTTCATCAACTCTAATGTTGGATGGAAGAACCACCATATTCCAAAGATGGATATGAGGAAGTTTGATGGGAAGGATCCCGTAACATGGATACTAGAGATGGAGAAATATTTTGATCTCAATAATGTGAAAAACACACAAAAGGTACACATTGCAACTTTACATTTAGAGAAAAATACATTTGTATGGTATCGATGGCTTTGCTCCCATAAAAAAATTGTCACTTGGTCAATTTTTATGGAGGAAATGATAGCACATTATGAGGATACAAAAAGCAGCACCTTCTTTAGCCAATTGATAAATCTCAAACAAAAGGGTTTAGTGGCGGAGCACATTGAGGACTTCCAAAATTTGAATATAAGGGTAACTGATATTTCAAAGGACCATAGAATTGATCTCTTCATAGGTACTTTAAAGGATAACATCGAACATGAAGTTCGCGTTTTGGAACCTGATTCATTGGAGAAGGCATTTAGTTGGCAAGAAAAATTGAATGTAAAATTATGGCGACAAGGAAGCCTACTACTCACTTCTATAAAGATGGAAGTGTTGCTACTCCTAGATTTCCACAACACAAGGTTGACACCACAAAAAATTGGAAAGAAAAAACTGAGAGCATACGGTTGTGATAGGTAAATACACTAAAGGTCATAAGTGTCTTGAAGAAATTATTTTACATAGATTGTGAGAGGAAGAAGAAAATGAACAAGAAGAGGGATACTAGCGAAACCAACCTTAGAAGTGGGAAGAAATGAGTCGACCATATCGTGTAATGCATTGGCGGGAATTACCACTCCTCAAACTCTCAGGATAGGAGGACATATCAAGAAGAAAAAGGTAATAGTGTTGATTGATTTGGGTAGCACCCATAATTTTATTCATTGTAAGGTAGCCAAGGAATTGAATTGTTTCCTATACCCAGCACCAGAATGTCAAGTGATGTCTGCAAATGGAGGAACTATAAATTTCTCTGGAAAATGCCATAATATCAAGCTAACCATGGGGGAGTATGTATTTAATATTCCAATTCTTTCCATTCCTGTGGGAGGTGGTTATGTTGTACTATGAGTACAATGGTTACAATCTTTGGGGATGGTAGCTTTTAATTTTCAAGAACTATTCTTGAAATTTTTTTCAGAAGGAAAGGAAGTCGAATTACGGAGATTATCTCAAACGGGAGACGGGAAAGCTAATAAGCTCTAATGTCATGACAAAGCTTCTGAAGAAATAACAACGAGGCATAATTGCACAATTATGCTCACTAGAAGTTCCAACATCAAAATCATCTATTTCTCCAGATCTCCAAAAAGTCTTGGACAATCATTCCAAGGTGTTTGATACTCCCAAAGGACTCCCACCTATTCGTGATCATGATCATGGTATTCATTTGATTCCAGGAAGTGTTCCTCCAAGCGTCAGGCCTTACAGATATCCTTATGTCCAAAAGAGCGAAATTGAACGTATGATTGTAGAAATGCTAGAGGCTGGTATAATTCAACCTAGTCAAAGTTGTTTCTCTGCTCCAGTAGTATTATTTCACAAGAAGGATGGATCATGGTGCATGTGTGTGGACTATATGGAGCTCAATAAGCTCACTATTAAAGATAAATTTCCCATTCCCCTGATTGATGAATTTTTGGTTGAATTACATGGAGCAATTTTTTTCACCAAGTTGGATCTTCGTTGAGGATATCATCAAATTAGAATGAAGTTTGAAGACATTCTAAAAACAAAATTTCAAACTCATGAGGGTCATTATGAATTTTTGGTCATGCCTTTTGGCCTTACCAATGCACCTTCTACATTTGAGGCTGATGAATTCCATTTTTAAGAGCCATTTAACTAGAAAATTTGTGCTAGTAATTTTTGATGATATACTAATCTACAACAGGTCTTGGAAGGATCATGTTCAACATGTTGACAGGGTGCTCAAACTATTGCGGGAGAAAAAATTATATGCAAAAACATCCAAATGTTTCTTTGGAGTACAAGAGGTGGAATATCTAGGTCATATTGTATCTCACGAGGGTGTTAAGGTAGACCCTAACAAAATTAAATCCATTAAGGAATGGAAATTCCCCACAACCATAAAGTAGTTGCGAGGATTTCTTGGGTTAACGGGGTATTATCGCAAGTTTGTTAAGAATTATGGGAGACCAGCAACACCTCTAACAACATTATTGAAGAAAGATGCATTTTCATGGACTCCTGAAGCAACTAAGGCCTTTGAACATCTTAAAGAGGCAATGTGCCTAGCACCGGTCTTCGCTATGCCAGACTTCAGAAAAACCTTTATTGTGGAATGTGATGCCTCAGGAAATGGAATTGGTGTTGTTTTGATGCAAGAAGGAAGAACCATTGCTTTTTAAAGTCGTACAATAAAAATAAAGTATTTAAAGAAAGATATTTATTAGAAGGAAATGTTAGCAATACTACATGCACTAAAGAAATGGTGACCTTACTTAATGGGAAGACATTTCAAGGTAAAAATTGATCATGATAATCTTAAACACTTTTTGGAACAAAGACAGTCTTCAGAAGAGCAGCAAAAATGGGTCACAAAGATGTTGGGTTATGACTTTGAAATAATCTACAAAAAATGGAAGCTAAATGCTGTTGCAGATGCACTCTCAAAAAAAAATGAAGAGGTGGAAGCATTGCTTTGTGCCATTTCTATTATCCAGCCAAATTGGATAACCGAAGCAAGGGATGAATGGAAGAGTGACGAAGAAGTGTGGACAGTCATTAAAAAGTTGCAAAAAGAATTTAATGAGGAGGGAAAAATCATATTGGAACCTGAAGCGGTCACGGAAACAAGAACTCAACAGCTACGAAATCGATCAATTTTAGAGTATCTCATCAAGTGGAAGAAATTACCCACTGAAGATTCTACATGGGAGGATGATAATTTTATACAAAAGCACCTAGATGTATTCAAGTATTGAGGACAACACTTTTTTGAAGGAGAGGGGCATGTTAGGTCCCTATATTACTACTTTATCCCCTTATTGTTATTAGTGTAGCCCCCTTATTGTTATTATTGTGGCCCCCTCTAACCCCAATATTTTTATTATTGTGCCCTTACATTGTTATTGTTAGGTCGGCTAGGATTACATTGTGGCCCCATGGACTCCTATATATAGAAAGGAGGTTTTGTCATTTGTATCATCGAAGAATTGTTCATTCATGTAATGTATTGGAGGTTTCCCCCTCAAAGTGGCTTATTTCTAAGGCGTTTATATATATTTTATTCTATTTTTGGAGTTGGTTTCACAACAATATTCTGTCAATGTCCATGCATACTATATAATACAACATCTAAAGAAACCTATTCAAATACATTAGTATAGTAACTCTTCGTATGGAATAGGGCTAGTTCCATTACATTGAACCAGAGAGAATCTTTAAATAAGTTATAAAATGAATGTTATGGAAGTCTTACAGAAAAGGAAATGATTTAGATCTACGATGTTTAAATTTAAACCATCATGTTCATTTAGAAAACCACAAGGGTGAAGATTAAATATTCCACATTGAACAATATCATAGTAGAAGTGAATAAGGGAAATGTAATAATTAAAATGTATACAGTCCCGAATAGAATTTCTGCCAGCAATGTTCAACAATCATTTGGCAAAGCAAAATGAAACCTAGTCCACTACTATAACCTAGGTATGACTACTCTGAGTAGTATTCCACAGCATGGGTAAATCGGGAAAGAAGACCGATAAGAAGAGATGTTCCAGAAACAATGTTACCGACCTGCATAATCCATGTATATGGTAGACAAGTCAGGGTGTTGAGCGAGTAAATCCCATTTCCTCATGAAATAAGAAAATGAGAGTTAGGACGCACCTGCATAGTTCGAGTGAAAAAATTAAAATCATGTTAATGAAACGAAAATTGTAACAATGATGTTCTGAAGAATATGAATACACATAAATACGTCTTATACCTTTACGAGGTTCTATCTTCGCACTGGGGCATACCTGCAAGCCAAAAATCATAGGAAAATCAAGGTTGTTAGAGCCAAAAAACAACCAAAAACGAAGCTATAAATTGAAAAACAATAGAATAAAAATGTAAAATAAAACCTTGAGTCTACTGGTGTAAGGTTCCTGAGAATAATAGAAAAATTGAGATAGTATCGCTGAAAGTGAATTTTCTTTTTGAAAATTTCATATGGTACTAGTAACAATCCGAGCTAGCTCGAGTGAAGAACACCATATTTCATTAAATTAATCGGGAGCCATGTAAGACGTAGTAAAGGAAAAACTCTGAGAGAAATCATAGGAAAAATTAAGAAAATTTGAGTGACATCGTAAGTCTCTTAGGACTTTACAAGATGAGTTGACATCTCACAAAATGAAAGCATGTGCGTCCATTTCTAAGATTCAAATAACCAGGAACTCGACCCTAATGGTAGTGAAATTATAAAAGTTGTACTGTCAAAAGATAGGTTACATTCACCTTCGTGGAACAAACTGAGAAAAATCGAAATGAGTTTACCACAACATGAATTACAAACAAAAATCGTATTACTAGTTCAAAATCATAAAATTTATGCATACAGAGATGACATTTAGAAATAAATCATAAGAATTCTCCATTCGGTGTGTTCCATGGAACCACAACCGATCAAAATGGAAATCTCGAATGAACCAAGCTGAAAACAAAAAAAAATAAAAATGGGACGGAGATGGTTACATGAGATATGCAAATGCCGGCTCGAGGAGTGAAGACCGAAATTATGGTGGGTTCATTCCAACGAGGGCTAGGGAAGGCACACTAACCTCTCTGTCTAACGATGAAAACAAGAAAGAAAAATGAAAGGTAACGGTGGAAATGCCAAGTAATATACTCTGCATAAAACCCTAATTTCCTACCATCCTCACTGTCCACGTGGCAGTAGATGTCGAAAAAGGGCTGGATCGATAATATTTTCCTGAAAAATGATTTGTGTACATGTTTAACCTGTAGAAAAATCTCATGAAATAAATCCTAAAGATATTCACAATTAACAATTAGTACTAGTTCACATGGAAGAGAGAGAGAGTATTTAAGAATTGGTACTGCAGGTCTATTCGAGTTACATATCCATTGCCACAAATTTCGTGAAGTGAGAATAGGTAGACTATGATGTACGTTGACGTTTAATATCACTAGTGTTGTTTTCGAACCAAACGAAAAGTTGGTGACCACTTTTATGTTGAAGCATAAGTTCTAATGCCAGGTAGGCTTATCATAACAGTACGTAAATTAATGTATGGTATCGAGTATAGTATGCATGTATATATTATAAGGACGCAATGTTAACAGAGTGAATTATCTATAGTTTCTTGAATGCCAGAATTCGTATCCATTAATAACTCAATGAATAAGGGAGTTAACCATTGAATGGGTTTTTTCCTTTATATAATAAAATTTAATATAGATATTTGGGGGAAGAGGACTCATCTATATAAATATATAGTTACTATAAACATAAGTACAAATGGTCCTAGTTAAATGACATGGGTTAGTAAGGAAGAGATAAGTCTCCAAATGCGTAGGTTTTAGAATAGGAAAAATAATTAAAGTTTAAAAATTCATAATGGCAATGTGTGAAATATAATTAGTTGCATTTAAGTAGGGGGCTGAAATACATTACCAAGTAAATCCTTTCTTGATGTGTAGATTTTATAGAGAGGATTTGGTTATAAGGTATATATATATATATATATATATATATATATATATATATGTCGCCAAAGTAATATAGAATAGAATGAGGTAAACTTATAAAATGAAGGAAAAAAAAAAAAAAAATTCTTGTGTAGGTGAGAGGAATTACACATAGATATATTAATTCTTTTATTTTAAATATCCCAAACCCATTATTTTAAATTTTAACCTATGTTCTAAATATCCATGTGTTAAATATTACCCCGCTCATCTCCCCATAGGTTAAAAAACATTATTTATAATAAAACTCGCCCTATGGTTATAAAACATATGCAAATCCCTTCTTTGCTATGTAAATACACACCCCTCCTAGCATATTAATATATTGGGTTTTATATTTAAAACTACCTTTAAAACATTTAAACTTAACCGTAACACATATGAAGTTATCGAGCCCCACTCCCCATATGCCGAGCTAGTCCTTCATTAAATCATGGTCATTCGCATCATCTCCACTCAATCCAATGATGCAGATGCAATATCGCAAATCCAATAGCTCGATCATTAATCATTTTTTATTTTGTGAAATGGGCAGTTTCTTCATACTCTCTCCCCTCCACGCGACGCTAAATCATTGAGCCACATTTGATCCTAAGAAACCACTTACCACCCTGAGCCCATGCAATAACCACTGGTGCTAAAACCACCCGTCCTCTGATTTGACCTGTATTCAATGCTTAGCCTATTTTAACCTAAATTGTTATAAAACTTCATAATGTGTACAGGTAAGCCCTTTCTCCATTCTCTCTCCATTTTAAACCATCTCCGACTGAAGAAAAAAATTCCATAGCCATGTATTCATGCCAAAGAACCAGAAAAGCCATTGAAATCGTTGCAACAACCTTCTAAAGCTTCCAATTTACTTGCAAAGACTTCAACAACCATGGGAAAGTCTCTCTGACACCTCAGAAACCCAGTTTAAAGATCAAATACCTGTAAAAACAGGTATTCCTCGAAGAAATTAGCTTTCCCTTCATTTGAAAGAACAAATTTTTTGAGAAATTAAGCCTTATAAAGCTGCTTGCCCATAGAAAAAACCATTATTTTCCTTCAAAGAAAGAATTCGCTGCTAAACGCTGACAAAATTACGATTTTGATATTGCAATATGTTTTTAAATCAAAACTGAAGTAATTTTAACCTTTTATATACATTAAAGATCCTTTGATTGACTAGAGAAGCCCCTTTCTAATACGTAGGATGCTTATGTGCTTGAATTGAACCATTTTAGTCCATTTTATCCAAGAAGAGCAGAAAACCCTGGTTCTACCTTTTCTTGAATCTGTAAATATTTTGAAGATCAGTTTTAGAGCTAAATTTGAAGGCTTAAACGAAAAAGAAAGCAAAATTTTGCTTATTAATATTCAAGAAACCTTTGTGAAAGCCAAAAATACCTGATGTAAATAGTGTAAGCTTATAGAAGGGTACAAAAAATTCTAAATACAACGTTTCAAACATCCAAAAGGTCAAAAAATGTCAAAATCAAATGCAACAATGACTTCTGAAACCACTATTTTTGTAAACTCTCTACAACCTCCTGTTGTAGATATTGAAAATACACCCTTAGCTGATGTAGATTACAAAAAATTTGATCCAGTGATGGAATTTAATCTTCTAGACTTCCTCTACTAGAGTCTTGAAAAATCCTTAGATAAACTAGATGAAGTTCAGATTTGGGAGTCAAATCTACCCAAGTATGTAGTTCCACATACTCATCAGTGTCCAAAAGTCATTAGGCTATGTAAAACCTATTATTCCCATGAAAAAAGAGCTATGGTTGATGCTAATAAAAAATTATTGTTCACTATTACTGTAGAGTCTATAAACCTAATGCTTCAGCTGAAACCAGATCCTAATGCAGTTCCCTTATCCATAGAATCAGTCACAAAGATTTACATTAGTCTGGACTTTCCTAAAAGGTTTCAGATCTTCCAATCATTCATGCCTGCATTTGTTGAAATCCCATAGATAAATCCTCCTTATTCTACTTCGAAATTTCCTGAAGGGTCAAGGGATGTCATTTCTATGCTATCCTTTATCCTAGGTTATTTTACTGATGAGCATATAGATGAGTCAATTCTTGGCTTTCTATCTACCTTTGTACCTGGACATCCTCCTTCTATCATTTACAATTATGTTGAATACATAGCTGATAATATCCATGATCAGCTTGTGAAATTTTCCACTGAAGGAGTTTTTAGATATTCCTCCTTCCTCTTTCACATTTTCCTTTATTTTCAAGCAGATAAGTTCCCAATAACACTTGAGAAAATTGGATGTAGAAGGGGATCCACTATCAGTTATCTTTTGCACATCTTTGATAGAAAAAGAGCCCACTGAGTTCATTTATGCAGATTTTACAGATTCTTTTGTTCACCCATTGGTTAATATGCTTACAAATAGGATACAACCAAGGATAAGTCTTGAAATTAAGAAATTTCTACAGCTATCGGAGAAAACTAGAACTAGAGATTGGTACTTATATCAGAACCATACAGAGATCAGAATTTTTGGGTCAAATATTTTACCCTATAAACTACATAAGTATGTGTCAATGAGAGTGCTTTCATTGGAATAAATAAGACAAATCCTAAATTTATATTATATCAACTTCTTGGCTGGAAAGAAGAAGACTTTATTTAAGTTGAAGAACCAGGTTGGACCTTTCATTTGCAATCACAGGGATGGAGGTATAGAGGCAAAAAAATAATTGTTGGAATACAAATTTGAAGAAATTTTCTCATGGAATTATGATCCTGAGGGAATACTCAGTAAAATTAGGGTAAAATGAAAAGTCACCCTTATATCCATGATAAAAGGCCTAAGATTGAATTTTTTTTTAATCAAACAGAGTGGCTAGAAAATACCTTGATAGAAGCAGTTAAACAGGGTGATACTAGTCACACCTTGAAAAATATAAATAAAGAAGATAAATATACTAAGAGAATCAGGAAAGAAGGTACCTACACTGTTAAAACAACAACAAAGACTAGGTTTAGTTTGAGATATAATAATAAGCCTAAGCTTAATCCACTTGATAAAGAAAAAGAGACCATTGTAGTGGAAGATATAGATATTCCAGAGATAAACAATGAGACAACTACTGAGATAATAAATTAAGAGCATCCTGCTACTAAAAACACACAGGTAATTGAGAAACAAAAAAGTATGGAGGCATTCTCCTCACAACCAACATATGATAAATATATTGACATTCGAGAGAAATATAAGCAAATAAAATCCAAGAATGAAGAAATCAAGAGAGAGATTTATTCTTAGTATTTAAAACAAACACCAGGGATCCAGAATAGGCTTGTGTCAGCTTTTGATTATTCAAACCAGAAGATGATTATGTCAGTGCTTCAACCAATAGTGAAGACACCCAAAACAATAGCAGATTACAAGATGGTTGACCTTGAAGTACCTCTTGATAGCATTCATCCATTAGATCAAATTGAATTTCATAGAAAAACTTCTAAGATGCTTTATTTTACTATAAATAAAAACGCAATGAGTGCCCAAAAACTTCAGAACACAGTAATAAATATGAGAGATCAAATGAAGGTTGTAAAGGCTTCCTCATATGCTAAATACCTTAGAATTATGTCTTTAGAAGAATTGGTAATTCAAGTAGGATATGCCTGTGCCAATGTGAAAGTTGCAAAAGAATTGGTGAAGAAAAAGAATGCTGATATTGCAACACTTAGAAAACAACTCAAGGTTCCACGAATAGAACATCCACAAGCCAAGTAAATTGTGCAAGAGGAAAGCCAACAAGATTATATGATGAACTTGATTTTACAAATTAAAGCATAGATTAAAGAGAAGGAAATCCAAATGGACAAGCTTGTCCATGAAAGAGAAATTTTAAAAGCACAAGAAGTTCCTACAGTAATTCCCATGGCAACAACAGCTATTCCTTCAACACTGGCAGAAGAGTTGGCACCAAAAGTACCACTGTCCACAGTAGTACCAATGACTTCCTTCACTACTTCAGCTACAAAATCCTCTACCACAGCAGCTCAATAGTCTGATGAAGCCACTAAACTCATTAAGTCCATGGAGTAAATGCCAATTCAAACCAATGAAATCAATAGGTTTAAGAAAACGATTGAAAATATGGAAGACACTAAGTAGCTAGCCCAAATTAATGCCAAAACTTAGGAACAAAGCGCTAATAGATTAAATTTTGACTTGAAGAACTTACAAAAGGATTTAACCTTGAAAGAACCTATGTCCTATGTAAGGAATCAAATATGGACCATAATCATTGAATCCATCAATGATGTTTGGCCATCAAACCAGGTAATTTATGAGAAAAAGGATTTACTACAGGTAACTCAAGAGGAGATTCAGAAAAGAAAGGATGACCTAGGTGCCAAACCTCAAGAGGCCCTAGAAATAATCAAAATTTTCAATAGTAAGAACAAGCAAGAATTGGAGGAGAGAGAAATTACTAACAGAACAGAGACAATTCTTGAAATAAGAAAAGTAATTTCAAAGAAAAACTTGATGAAGCAACTAGAATAAAAGTGTGGAAACATGAACATAGACATAACTAAATTTTTGGTTAAATTTGAGATCTTGACGCAAAAAGGATTGCCAAATATTCTTGTTCTTAATGATAAACTTATGCCACAAGAAGACTACTTTAAGAAGATAAGAAATCATATGGAAGAGCAAGTATATAAAAAAAGGACAAGGAATTTTTACACGAAAGGTTCTACATAAAAGCTATGAAGACTTGTTTTATCTACAAAATGAGATAAAGCACCTCTTTGTGATCAAACGAACATTTGCTATATACATAGAAGCATATGAGAACTTTAGGAAGTTGAAAAAGATCAAAATCCCTGATGCAGAATTCTGGGAAAAATCACTGACTTACTGTAAAAATCAAATTGCAGTGAAAAAGATGAAAAACAGTTTTTTGTTTTTACACAATAAAAAAAGAAATTTACAGCAGTAAAGAAGTCCTCAAGCAAATGAAAGAGTACCAGAGATAAAGAGTATAAGATAAGAGATAACTTTCAAAACATATTAAAAGATCTTTTCTAGCAAATAAGACAACAAAGCAACCAACTACACCTAATCCAAAACAACATTTCTATTTTATTTGGATAGATAAGGGAGCTTGTTAAGCTGTTAAGAAACTGTCATTATATTGTTGTAAAAGATATTTTATTTTCCTTAGAAAATTCCTATGAGTATTCTAGGATATTTTGTAAACAAATTTATATGAATTCTTCACTCTTTGAAGTATTATTGTGGAATAAATTGCTAAAGATTTCTATAGTCAATATTTCTGATCCAGTCTATGTTTTGTAGCAATTTCAAGTAGAAGAGTGGATCAAATCATAAAGCATCATATTTCGGGATTCATGTGATGACTGATTGAAGTGAAGTAATTTCTACTCTCATTGATTATCTTCTTATGTTTTACATGCATCCATATATGTGTTCTAAATTTGAATGATAAACCAGGAATATTATTATACGATTTATTAAAAGCACCCAATCTTTCACTATTTATCATTTCTATGTTTTCTGTTGATTTCTAGAGTAGGGAACCCTTAATTTCTCCCTCTTTCGAATGACCTCTATTTTCTCCTTTCTTATCCTGATCAAATAATTCTTAGTTTCTCTTTATCCTGATCAAACCACTTCACCAATCAGCCTTCCAAGATATTCAATGACTTGTCTATCTTGCACTAAAAATATTTGACTTTTTGACGTTGATCCTAGTCCTGTTTGCTTGAAATTTGACTCCTTTTCCCAATGGAAAAATAGATCTATCACTATCCATCTCATTAAGTGATTTTTCCCACCAAACCAAACCAAAGCAAATATGAAAACCAATTTGCACATCATAACTAGCCTAATATCATATAATTAAAACAAAGTTAAATATTATAAAGAGAGCCCTCTCTGAACCATAGGAAGGCTAGATCCTAGAGTTTAAAAATTGGTCTGTGGTTACCTCTAATGCTCTTTGAACTTTAAATTAAAATCTCACAACTTAAGAATTATTAGAGTGATAACAGTGTGTACTACTTGTACTCAGAAGTAATCTTCAACTTTTCCCTTTATGTTTTTCTTTTCTTTTGGGAATGATGTATATAGAGTGCGAAATTTTTCGTACTAACTACGTTTCTTTGTCTGACAACAGACATCACTTTGTACACAGTCCATAAGGTAGCAAGTTAGCCTTGATACACTTAATTCTATGTCTTGTATTTACAATTATCCTACAACCCTTAACCAGAACTAATTTTCGTTTCTATCCATTGTAGGTATTATATATATCACCTACCTTTGGATTCGTATATGTCCAATGTCCTTTGATATTTTCTCATAATATAGAGACTATTTTTATACAGGTTGGTCTAGATACCTAATGGAATTTCTCATATGCAACTTTGCATAAAGTTGCAAAGAGACGTTACAATTTTCATTTAAAGGGACATAATTCCCTCTATGTAAAATTTTGTTATAAGAAACTATTGTTTAAACTGTATAATTTTTATGATGGGAATGTTTATAAGGATGTAGCTATATGGACTTATCACTTATAAATTTTTGGATATGTACTACATAAACTCTTCCTTTTCAATTAAAATATTATTGGAAATCCAATATAGTATTTTTGTTTTAGATATAATTTCACTTCTAGTTCTAATGTAAGAATACATCTTGAAGATATACATATATATATTTTTATGTCTAGTAATTCCTATTTCATGATTTATCCTTCTTAATTATGCTATAGTACAGGAATTTTATTAACTATAATGTGCATTCTATTATCATTCAAGCATAATTATTTATGCTTATAAATTGTTTTATAATATAATGGACAACTTGGTAACATAATACTAGAAAAGATGTGTTAATGAAATATCAATTTTCTGTGAGTTACCTAACCTCAGATCTAAGTCTTATACCGGGTTCAGATATTCTAAGATTTGGTTCTCTACACAGGTATGTCTGTACAACAATACAAAACAAACTATTTTTATTATAGTCAATTGTGTTCAATGTACAGACCTTCCAAATTTACTTCTAATTCACCTTGATTCCATAGCATAGACTCATATTTAGTTTCATAATTTCATACATATCTATACTATTTTACTTCCTTAGCAAACTCATAACACAACTAAAGTCTAATTTAAAAATGAAATTAACTGGTGCATACCACTTAAGGTAGACTAGGTTCCACCCAACCTTTGAGATCTTTCTTTACAGCTTCCCCTAACAGAGATCTAATTCTCCAGCAATAAAAAAACTCTTGTCTATCCTAAATCTACTTATATAAGCTTGCTTTCCCTCATCCTTTTTCCCTTAATTGTGTGCAGTTAAATCAGGATGTTGGTTTCTTGTGTGCCTAGGCTTTCTTTTTGTTTCTTTCACAAAAGTACTTTAAAGCTAGCTTTTCCTCTTTCTAGCTTTATTCCACCTCTTCCCATTAATTTCCTCTTTACTGGGGTAGATTTTTAGATTTTTATCTCCAATATAATTTTAATATTTAATTTACTTCCTCGAAGGACTTTTTGGAAGGCTGGGAAAGTCTTGTAAACCTTATCCATCCTCATGAATTTGGTTTCCAAATCTCTAATCATAATCTAGTCTTTGAACCATTAATTTCCATTTTATTTTATTAGATTGAAATAATAAAATAAATACACACAATTTTTTTCCATTAGGGTCCATTTTACCCATTTTGAATTGTTCAAATTTCTAATAAAAGGATAGAAACTAGGGACATTACGAATATAGAGAACCCATCACTTTCAGTTCTTTTCATGTTTTGTAATTTCAAGGTATTAATTTGTTTACTAAGACTCCCTAAAATATATGTTTTCAACTCATAAAACAAATTTCCTATTTCATCACTACTTAATTTTCCAACTACAGATTTATTAACTCTAGAGAGAATAAGATCTCTTGAACTCCTCCCAATTCTTGACTTTGCTCTTCAAAGATGTATGCATAATTCAGAGATTTTAGGCAATGATAGTTGAGAAATGTCTCCCTTTTGCATAATATTAAGAACATCTATCCCTTCATCTCTAATGGCTTTAAATAAGAGATATTTTAAAGTACCTTCATCCAAATATTCCATCTTATTCCTTTTTATATTGTAACTAAATCTCTCAGTCAGATCCTCCAATTTTTCATCTTATCTTTGCATCATCTTAAAAACTTCATATTTTCGATTATGAGGTGTGGAGTAATCCTTGTATTTTGTAAGAATGTACTCTTCATTTCTTCCCATGTCCTAATATAATGTGTTATTAAGCCCATGAACCATTTTAATGCTTCATCCTTAAGAGTTCCAAGAAACAATTTCATTTTTTGAGAATCAAGTAAGTAGTCATATGATCTACATAAAACTATGAATTCAAACATAAATGTTTCACGATATTCACTTCTTAATCCATGAAAATTGGGAAGGGTGGAGGGTGAGATATTATTTATTGTGGAAGTAGTATCTTCATCAAGTATAGGATATCCAACAGGATCTACTTCTCCTCTTCCTCCTCTTCCTTTTCCTCTTCCTCTACCTCTACCTTGTCCTCCACATCTAATCCTAGGTCCACCTCCTCCTAGTCTTAATTGGTCATATTTCACTTTGGGTACTTCTCCTTCTCCTTCTCCAGCCATTGTAGATCCCTCAGAACTAATATAGGATTCTAAATTTAGGATTTTTGGTTCCTCTTCTGATTCTTCTCATTCCTCTATCAATCGTATATTAAAGAAGACTTCTTCTTCTTCCTCAATACGGATTTCTAGCTCGTGAGATAATATTTTTTCTCTAGTAGAGGTTATAAATATTACTCCTTTTGTTTGGGATATAGGGTCTTCTTCTTCGACAGCTGCTTGATTTGATGAACTTGGAGAGTCTCTAGGTTGAATTTTTGATCTTAAAACCTCAAGAAGTCTATGTCTACCTGTTGAGAATGAAATGCGGGTTTGGGTGGATGGTGTGGCACTACGAGGTCTCGATGGAGTGATTGTTGTTGTTTGGATAAAAATTATACCTCTAGCTACAAATCTACCTCTAGAATATCTTTCTCTACACATGTAAATATTTTTTATGTTTTTGTTGTTTTTTGTGTTTTTTTTAGGTTAAGAGATAAGGCTCCTATTTACACTTCCCTCGCAACAACACAAAAATTTTTAGTCAATTTAATTTCTTAAATTTCTATTGTAAATTATCGACCGGAGTTGGTAATATTATGAAGTACAAGTGCACTATATATGCTAGAAGACTTTTCTTACCTAATTCACTGTGTTGATTTTGTATGTTTAAAGTTGTTTTCAAGATTATGTGTTTATTTTAAATGTCTAAATTGAGAAACTAAGACTTATAATTTATGAAATGAAATATAAATTCAACTTAACTTCCAAAAATATGATGAAAATTCTATCTTAGCTTGTTAATAGTTAATGATTTGATTTTCAGAAAATAAACTAAAGTTCTAAGAACAAGAAGGAACTTCAATATTTTTGTATTCTTTTGGAAATTTATATGAATGAAATTTAAAAGAAGAAATCACTAAAAAGTATTCACACTTAAAGAAATATTTTAATGATTAAAAGATAAAAATTGCAAGAAGAAAGAAAAGGATACGTTTATTTAAGAAAGGAAATTAATGTATGATAAAATTATATTTCATGAATAAAAAATAATTTGAATGATGAACCTTAAGCTATAATAAATCAATATATGCTAGCCACTATGATAAATTATCTCTAAATGTAACCAATCATAAACAAAGCATCTATCTCAACATAACCATATTCTGCAAATGAAGATACCCAACAGGGAAGTAATAATTATAAACCTAATCATCTTTGCTATAGAAATACGAAAACAATTCCAATGTAAATGAAAAAAAAGCGTATATCTACATTATGAATTTAAAGCATGTATTATGGCTACGAAACACAAATGAAGACAAATTATTTTTATGCTATCAATCACAACAGAGGTGGAGCATGTATCTATATGAGAAATACAACCAAAGCATAAGAAACTAAACTCTAAAAGAGAAGAAAGTAAAAAAATAGACCTTTTCTGTGCAGGGGGCCTCCACAACATAATGTTTTCTGACCTATGATTTACTATTTATGCGTCAAGATTCCATAACGCTTCCTTCTTCAATTACTAAATAAAAACAGAGTTTCAGAACATAACAACCTCACAATAATTTGAACTTGTTTCATAATAACACAGTCTGGTATTTATAACATTCTTGGATTATTATTTCACACATTTGGAGACTAAGAAAGATATGTAGGAAACTCTAAACAAAAATATGAATTTCATCACTTCACGATTTTCTACGTGGAGAGAAAATCGTGAAGCCCATATCTTTCTCGGTCTCTTGTTCCATTTTCTGTTTTGACCGACCCTTTGACTGTGATCTTAGGCTCTTTCTTTCTTGATTCTGGACAAGTAGATAGGATAGGATCCATAAAAAGATCATTCATCAACTTCCCATATGTTTCTCTTCTTCCTTGATTCCTTGGAACCTATTGAATCACGACAGTGTCTACAGAAACAAACTTTAGCTTCATAATTGCATTAATTCTGTAGATAAATACAAATTTTATTCTAATAATAAGAAACATCTGAAAATATGAAAAAGTGATCATTAAGATATCTTACCAGGGTAAAATGTGCATTTTAATACCTGTTTGGGTTCATGGAGTTGTCAAAAAGATGGAAAGATAGTGAAAATGGATATAAAAAATGAGGTAGTATTGAGGCTGTTGCGTTCCAAGTGTGAATGAATATTCAAACCCTTTCCCACATTAATTATCAATCCAGGTGCATTGGTTATTTCAAGACTAACGCGCGTATATGCAGGAGCAATAAGATAATCTGCTATTGAACAGAGATTTAATAATTAAAACAAGAAAAACTATTGTAACAACAATTAAAGATAAATCATAAAATTATAAAGGCATTCACAACAATTATAGAATAATACCAGAACAACAGTTAAAATAACCAACATAAATGTGAAATAAAAAAAGGGAAATAACGTAGCACTTGATCAGAAGAGTGGGCACAACTCTTTAATCAGGGCTACGATAAACTCACAAGTCACAGATCGAACAACAAAACTATGTGCATTCAATTGATTAAAATACTTCTGTTAAAAAATCGGTCTCTTCATTCTTAACCCCGATTCACAGCCCTAAAGCCCTTCTTATACAAATTTTCAAGAAAAACGTCCTTTCTATCTGACAACTAAAGATCTACAAATATACAATTGTTAAAACAACCAACTAGTTACCGAGAGAAAACCACGAAAGGCCTGAAATAGATCTCGGGTAAGTTGGAATCTATTGTGATATTACATCATATCAAGATAATGTTGAGAATTTGGAGTTTCTTTGTGACTTGCAGATGTGACCACTCTACTTTCCGAATATTTGGAAATAACAGAATTAATATTTGCATAGGTAAAATCTCTGCGACTATTATTTCATTAATAAAAAATTCCATATAAGACAGTGGAAATGGATTTACCTCATGTGTTTAGAGAAATTAATGATACAAAGGGGTAGAAAGGTGGGTGAAAATAGAAGAGAAAATTATACGGATTTGATACCCAACATCGCCCCCCAACTGGTCTATCTGGATGTCCTCGTGCATCTCTTCGTCTTCTCAAATATGGGTTGGACTCACTGTGGATGGCTTGAATTTGCACGAAGTCATATTCTCCAGCCACCTCTATTCCAGGGGGTTTATATCCTTCTATCAAAACAACATCGTTTCACTAATATTGGTTGACATTGTATACAGGAGTATACTGCTCTGCTGGCAACCAAATGAGGGAGAACTGAAACCTGAGTCCCATCCACCGGACCCCAGAGGTCTGAAAACATGCTACAAAACACAACACTCTTTCTAATGCTCGTGAAAAGTTTGGTGGTCCAAAAGGTTCTCGATCTCTGACGGTTGATGATGACAACATCAACCTCCTTTGAAAATTGTCCAGAGCTTCATCCCGAAAATTTACTATTTGTCTAGTACAGAGGTCAAAAAACCATTTCTGGGTTGCCAACATATGTTCCATATGTCCCTCAATATGTAAAAAGGTAAAATTCTTATTATAAATATTTATTTCCTGGCCATTCTCTCTCCTTATCATCAGTGGCCTTGTAACTTGATTTTCTTCAAATGTATCATGGGTCTTTTTCCGTTTAACCTGGTTGATAGTGTAGGAGGTGCAGGCTCTCAAATGAATATCCCCCAAAAATGGAAAGGGATTGAAGGCTTGATCAGGCTTCAGGAAATAACCATGCATGTAAAGTTCACACATTAAGTGTTGACATATGATATCATGAATTTTCAAAATACGGTGGAACTGTATCAAATCCTTAATTTCATGACAAATTTCCTTCTATCTACTCTCTAGGGATAATAAAAAGAATTTTTCATGAAGCAATAAGGCTTAATTATGAGTAGGAGGTCTACAAGACATTACCTCCTACGCCAAGGTAAACATCCTCTCCTTATCTGATTGGAGCATTTTCACTTGTTCTTCTAACTCCTTTATCTTACCTTGATGTTTCTCTTCCCTCTGTCATGCTCTATCTAACTGGTCTATATACCCTGTAACAATCCTGGTAGCCTACTCTCGAACTCGTTTTGTATCCTTCTTATGTTCATTCTCAGTAGATTTCCATTTATGAATTTCAGTAGCCTGGAAGAATTCTTGGGCTTCAAACATATGTTCAATCAGACAAGTCTGTGTAGCCATAGAGGAGACCTAAATTTTAGGTTTTATTGCATTCCATTTATATATTTTTACCTTTTCTTTCAACTGAGATACTTTCTTTCTTAGCTTCTGAACTTCCTTTTAAAATCACATGGTTTCCTTAAAATGAAGGTGATACCTTTTCTTGAGAGGTAGTCTCCTGCTTTCACATTGTTCTATCCATTCTTTCTTGACAATGAATTCATCTCCCATCCTTGCATCAGGTTTAGGAAGTGGTGGAATGATGTTAATGGCATCAACTGGTTTTTCTATTAGGTCTTTCTTACTTGGTTCCCTTTCTTCAGGAGGATTCTCCTTCTCTTTCTTCCTTACCAAATTCTATCACCTGGTCAGTGCTTTCATTGACCATTCTGTGCTCTGGTGTTTCCACATAATTTCCTTCTCCATTTTGAGCCTCTAGATTCCCTTGCTAAGAATCAACAATTGATGGACCAATATTGGTCACGTCTTTCCCTGAAATGACAAACCTCAATACTTGTGGGACAAAGATCTCCTCCATTAATCACTAGGACGAGCGAAACCCCCTTGCTGCTGTAGGTGTCATGGATTGAAAAGGAGAATGGGGAATACCTTCACCACCATCGTTTCTCACTTGGGCCAAGTCTCCTTCATGCATTACTTCTTCGGTTGGAGTTAACACTAGTTCTTGTGGGACGGTTTCGATTTTCAGGGTTGTTTCCTCTCTATCCTCCTATCCTTCATGCATTTCTTCTTCACTTGTGATCGATACTAGTTCTTGTGGAGCAGTGTCAACCGCGCGGGTCATTTCTTCTCCGTATTCATGTTCTAGCTGAGTCGAGGGTGGTTCTTGTGTGACACCTCTACCTATTTCAATATTCATGTCTGCTTGGGAAGGTGACTTTGTTTCTTGCGTAACAGCATCACTTTCCAACCCTCTAGCTGTTATTCCTCCTTCCTGTTCTTCATTAATGAAATTCGATGACTGTAGGACAGTCTCAACTTCATCCCTTATACCCATGATTCCTTCATCCGTAGGTTCCTCAAGCGAGGATGGTTCTTGTGTGGAAGCCTCGACAGTATAACCAATTGTTTCCTCCATTTCCACTTCTTACGACTCTTCCAGATATATCTCCATTTCCATTTCTTTCGGTTCTTCCTGATCTATCTCTTTTTCCTCTGACTCTTCCTCTTCTGCTCAATCAGCCGAAGGTACTGGTTATTCCTCTCTAGCGTCAATAACAACTGCTATCTCTTCTTCTGATGACCCACAGAGTTTTTCTCAGAAACCTTTAAATCGAACTATTGCATGCATGAATAACAAACGAACTAGTCCATGATTGGAGAGGACTGCTAGCACCTAGCACAAACACTGAGAAAACAGTGCCATGTGCTGAAGTTGTTTTAATAAAAATAAAGGCATGTTTAAGGAATGAAACTGTGCCTGCAACAATCAAAGGTGAGCCAGGATTTTGAAATGGTATTTAAACAGAGTTGTAGGTCATTCTTCGTAGGTTATGTATTTCATCACAAAGCCTGCTACCTCATTCCATGGATAGGGTACATATTTGTGGTCACACCCTCTCATATATTGAATGATGCTTTCTCCTACCTATAGAAACAATTCGGGAAACTCTGGGAGGGGAATCCTCTGAGCAAACCATTGTTTTCGTTGCTGTCTTAGGCCACTAACTTCTGTGATGACTTATTCTATGATGGGAATTTATAATCCTTTGACCCGAGAGAAATTCCCATTCAAAATTAGTGCAAAATCCATCGTGATTCCCTTGTCAAATCTCTGCAATCTATTAAAGTATATATCCCATCCTGCATTGACGAAAACTTGGCACACATCTGCATTGCTACGGACCTAGATTGTATCTTCGGGTTCATGCCCCACAACCATTCCACCCATCCTATAGATACTGTAACAACACTCTGGACACAGCAGACTGTTGGAAAGAGTGATGGCTACCAAATTTAACAAAAACAACATGGTGAAAAATGAGGTGAAATAACAGTAATTATGGCAGGTGATTTCTCAGGAAACAAAGAAAATCATGGAAAAGTATGGTAAGTGCGATGGATGAGATAGTAATTATTTTTCATGAGTTAGAAAGGACTGATCCGTTGGCAACCTATGCGTGTTTTTTATCCCAGTACATCTTTAGTAATTATACGGAATATGGTAAGGACCGTGGAGCATAACAACAACACGAAGTTGTAATAATGACTTTGGAATAATCATTGGTGTGGTTTAATTACGCCGTCACTTACTTATGATGGCACCACCCCCCCCAACTTAAAATTAGTCATCCATGGAATCAATGTCTTATTCATGGAATATTTAATTAAATCCATAAGAGTAAAATGAAGACATACTTGGAGGCCTACCTAGAGGAAGTGACAGTTGGTAGAATAACGACGCAGTAACGATGCACACAAAATAACAACATCGAGGAGCAGCAACATTTGGAGTAACAACATTATGAGTAGAAGCATCCAGAGTAACAGTATCATGATTAGCAGCATCTGGAGTAAGAACATTAATACTTAGGAAATTTTCAAGCTCTGCAACATTACTCCTTAGTAGTAACTCTTGCAAAAAGACAACAAATAAATAGTAACAATATATATATATATATATATCTATATATATACTTATTTTTTGTTTTTTTTAATAATAATAACAATAATTATTATTATTGTTATTTTGTTTTGTTTTTTAGAGTGAGAATAGAGAAGAGTTGTTCAGACCGATAACCCCATTTACATTATTCGTAGAGATGTTTAATGAAAGCATCCTTAGAGGTTGGGTAGTGGTATAGTCTCAGGCGATGTCCATTTGCTATAGAAGAAGCACCTGTATCATCAATTTTGATTATCCTGACTCTTTCATTATCAAATACAATGTCAACCTCGTAAGGTCTCATCTAGCGAGTGAAAATCTTTCCATTAAAATCATTACGGAATTCATAAAGTAATGCCTAATCTCCCTTATGAAACACCTTGTTTTTAATAAAATTATCGTGCCATTTCATCCTCTGCTGCTGTGTAGTAGTAGTCCTCTGGACAACCATTAAACGAATTTCATCTAGTTCATTAAGCTGAACCAATCAATGTTTCTCGGCATCTGACGGATCCAAACCTACTTCATGAGCTATTATGACCATACTGATTTCAAATTATATTGGAAACAACAAGGATTTCCCCTAAACCAAATCAAATGGTGAAAACCCAGTTGTGTTCCCCCATGTTGATTTGTATGCCCAGAGAGCTTCAAACAGCTTTTGAGCTCATTCGTAACGATGGTATGCCACATTTTTTGTCAAGATATTTTCCAATATCTTTTTTGTGATTTCCACTTATCCATTCGCCTGGGGGTGGTATGGAGATGTCACCCTATGCCTGACCCCATATTTATGCATAAGCCTTGATATCATGTGTGACGTAAATTGTGCTCCTACATATCAAAAAATATCCCTCAGAGTACACTTACGAGAATAAATTTCTTCAAATAGAAAATCTGAAACTGCCTCTTCTGTTTCTTTCACACTAGCTTTGGCTTCTACCCACTTAGTCACATAATCGGTGCAAACCAAAATGTGAAAATTTTGCTGGGAGGGTTGTTTGAATGGCCCAACGAAATCGATAGCCCATTTCTCAAAAGGTTTGAGGAATACTTGTGGCTACAAAGGCATTTCATCAAATTGACTGGGCTGCCCCATGCACTACCAACTATCACACCTCCAAACATAATTTTCTGCATCCTAAAATATAAAAGGCCATTAATATCCCATGTGTAACACCTTGTTGCCTGTTCTTTTATCTGAATAATGCACCCCACAAGGGCCACCATGGGCAGCCTTTAGCACTTCATAAATATCATCCTCAGATACACAACGCTGAATCTGCTTATCAGCTCCTGCATGAAAGAGGTACCCTGCCACCCAAGAATATCGGGCACTGTGATGAATAATTTTTCATTGCTCCCTATATGAAAAATGATGGGGCACCTTCTTTGCATCAAGATAGTTAGCAATATCTATGTACCATGGACGGTTAGTAGAAATTGAAAAAATATTCTCATCGGGAAAACTATCTTCTATAGGTTTGCATTCATCATTATTATCCATTCTGGACAAAAAATCAACAACTACGTTATATTTTCACGATTTGTCTACTATTGTGATATCAAATTCTTGAAGCAATAGCAACCATATTGTAATCCAACCAAGAGTGATAGGTTTATTCATCAAATACCTTATTGCTGCATGATCAGTATGTATGAAAGTAGGAAACCCAGTGATGTAGTGTCAAAACTTGTTGATAGCATAGATGACAACTAGGAATTCTTTCTCAGTCACCGTGTAATTCAGCTCAACAGGAGTTAAATTCTTGCTGACGTAGTAAACTGCATACAGTGTCATGTCTACCTGTTTTCCTAAGACTAATCCTATGGCTATCTGAGAGGCATCAGCCGGTATGTGAAATGGTAATGCCAAATCAGGTCCTCGAAGTATCTGAGCTTCACAAACCAGTCCCTTGATTTTCATGAAATCTACTTCAAAGTCCTCTATCCACAAAAATTCTACATATTTTGTTAGCAATCGAAAAATTAGATGTGTTATTTTAGCAAAAAATTGTATAAAACAAGTGTAATAACCAGCACAACCGATAAATCTACGTAGCTTTGTGGGTGTCTTAGATACGGGGAAGTGCAGTATTACCTCTACCTTGGCCGGATCAAATCGAACTCTAGCAGCTAAGAGAAAGTGTCCCAATACTATTCCTTCTTCCCTCATCATATGGAATTTAACTGTACTCAGAGATACATGGGTATGCTTACATCTTTCGAGTACTTTTTCTATATTCTCCAATCCTTCTTCAAATGAGTTACTATATGGAGTAAAATCAACCATATAGATTTCAACACTGTCATCGACTAAATCATTAAAAAATCCTATAATTGCCCTCTGGAAGGCTGCAGGTGCATTACACAGACCAAATGGGAGGACCCTATATGCAAAGGTCTCCCATGGGAATGTGAAAGATGTTTTATCTTGGTCTTCTGGGGCTATCTGGATCTGATTATCACCGCTAAACCCATCTAGGAAGGAGAAGAACTTCTTCCCAGCCAGGGTGTCCAGGACTTGGTCAATGAATGGCAAACAGAAATGGTCTTTCTGAGTTGCTTTGTTTAGATCCCTATAGTCTACGCAGATCTTCCATTTACCATTCTTTTTGGGAACGATAACCAGCGGAGACACCCATTGGCTATCCAAGTTGGGATAAATAAAACCCACATCCAGTAATTTCTGCAGTTCATCCTTGACAATGTTCTTTGGAGAAAGATTAATTATTTGTTGGGGCTGTATCAAAGGAAAAAAATATTACTTAATATGAATATGATAAATAAATAAACTAGTAGGGATCCCCTTCATGTTAGTATAATTCCAGGAGAAAGCTTCCTGATGGTCTTGAAGGACTTTTAGAAGCTGCTTTGTCTGGGATTATGACACATTTAGGGTGATATTGAGTGTCTTCCCTGGTTCAATTTTAAACAGGATACTATCATGCGATGAATTTACAGGAATAAATTTAATGGTATCATCCTCAGTTTTTGTTTTGAATTGAAGGGCCTGCCCAATGGTAAGGATTGGTCTAACTTCTTTATTTTCAGGTTCGGATTCTTCCATTGGTAGAGATTTTTTCCTGGCCAATAGTTTCTCTGATGGGTTGGCTTCCATAGGAGGATAGAGAGTGAGGTTCTTTGTAACCATCCCATTTGATATAATCATATGTCCAGATCAACACCCAATATAGGCATCCACAGTTGCGAGCCAAGGTCTTCCTAAGATCAATGGATGACCACTGACAGGGGATCATTTCTATAATACAAGGAGGTCCACATGATAGTGTCATGAGTCCACTGTAATAGTAACGTCTTCCAACTTCCATACCAGTTTAATTGTAGACTTATCTACCAATTCCAAGAGAGTAGGTGTTGGCCTAATTTTTTCAACACCTAATGCATTCATTGTTTCGGAAGTAATGATATTTATGGCAGCACCCAAATCTACCAGTACATTTGGGATTTAAACCCTATTGATTTGTACAGTTAGAATTGGGTTCCCTGGGTCCCCATATTTTACAGGAATAGTTTTTCCTAGCATGATGTCAGATAATCTCCCCATCACATGAATGGTTAACAGATCCCTTGGTTTCTTCCCAGATTTATTAGAACAATATTCTTTGAGATTTTTTGCATATATAGGTACATCCCTCATAGCTTGGAGCAGGGGTATCTTAACGAAAATATTTTATGATTCTCCCAGGAAGTTGAACTCTGCTTGAGGGCCTTGTTTACTCGAGGTCAATATTTTAGGATATGGTGGAGTAATTGGATGACCCTAGTTAAGAGCAGGTTGTGGAGGTGTTTGATTTATCATGTTTCGGTCTGGTTTATTCCCAACTATTTTTGGTTCTGGTTCTATAACTTCACTGCCAATTTGTTCTATAATAATAGGTGAAGTTGGAGAATTCACTACTCACCCAGATAGTATGTTAATCTCATTAAGTCCTGCAGTAGAAATTATATATGATTGAAGGTTAAGAGTGTTAGTTTTTTGGACCCCTTTATTATTAGGATTCAGATTGGGTTGGATACGAAGATACGATCGAAGGGATGGGTTTCCCGGAGGTACATTGGAGGGCAACTGAAGTTGTTTTTCGGCATATATTGGGGAAACTGTCTAGTAGGAGAGGGTCCACACTAGTTATGAGCCCATGAAGGATTTGAACTAGTCTAGGGAACCCATTATTTTGATGGGGAATATTGATACTAACACCATGCTGGTGAAAAAGGTACAAACTGGGGACCCATATTATAATTATAAAAATACAAACATGGGTCTTGGGGAATACCTAGATTCATAATTTGTGGTCGAGGTTGCGATGTATTTTTTGATCCCATGAAGTACAGTTGATCTACCATATTTTTTTCACTTTCCCCTTGAAAAAATACCTTCAATCCTGGTAAGCAAGGGCAAGAGCTAGTTGCATGGGTCTGTTCGCAAATTGCGCAGGCTTCAATTGTGTTTCATGGGAATTATTTCAGTGGATTCTTATTTTTGCATTGTTAGAAAAATATATCCATAGTATTCTCTAACTCCATTTGTTTCTATTTCTCTTGCAAAGTGTCCATCTAGGCGGATAATGTACTTAGGATATTAGTCCTTAGGTGTTCTAGTAGGTTTCTGATTTCTTTCTTTGTGACCCCTACACCAGATGTTTTTGATGACTAAATTCCTTGTCCATTTCTTGTAGCCCCTCGTGAAGACTGAATACACAACCCACAGATAGTGTCGAAGTCTTCCTTCGAGACGTCCCCGTTTCCTACTATGTTCAAGAGTTGCAAGGAATCTTCCCTAAGTGCCCGGAGAAGGATGATATTCAGAATATCTTTGTCCAAGTCACTATGGCCTGATCTCTGCACTATGTATTTAAATCGTTCCACACAATCTTCCATATTCTCATCCTCTTTCTATGAAAACCTAAAAATATTCTTTTTGATTTCACGGGATTTACAGTAATCCTGGTATTTCTCCAAAAATACTTCCCTCATCACATCCCATGAGGAGATAGTCTTTCCCCCTAAATCCATGAACCATCATAGGCCTGTCCCTTTTAAAATAGTAGGAAATATTTTTGATTTCTTTGCATCGGCAATATAATAGTACCATTGATAGACAATGGAAAATTCGAAGAGGAATGTATCGGGGTCTTCAGAGGAAAGCCCATGAAAATTAGGCAGATCCGTTAAGGGAATGGGCTTCATCGATGCATCACCTATAATGTTTGCAATTGGGAAATCAATAGAGGAACTTTTAGGTTCCATGAATATCCTCCAATACTCAGTTGGGATTTCAACTGGTTCTACAACTGATAATTGGGGTGATTTAGTTGCAGGAGGTTTCACAACACTCCCTTGGTTTCGTGGTGACTCAAACTCTTTCAGGAGTTCTTCTTCCCAATTGTAATTACTCAATTCTTTTGACCTCATACTTGTTGTTTCTTCCCCCTCTGCTGGTAGCAGGGGTATCTCTTCCACTAAAACTCTATTCATTCCTCCTTCTACTGTTGAAATAATTTCCTCTGGTGCCCTAGATGGCACTGGCTACTGAACCGATTGTCCTTCGGATTTCATCTAAACCCTTACCCTGACAACAACACGAGAATATGATTCTTATTTCGCCTTCGTGATGATCTCCTGGATATACGTGTTCCTTCTCAGATCCCTTCCCTTCTTTATGGGTCTTCCTATACCCTTCTTATTCAGATCTTTGTTCATGCAATTGGTAGGAAGAAATCATTAAAATAAAAGAAAGCGCTCAGGACCTAGAGAGGGATGGATAGTTTCCTCCCCAGGATGAGAGTGTGGGTTCAAAAAGAGAATCAAATAAACCAAAAACAAATTCAAAGTTTGGGACCTCAAGTAGGGTGATCAAATACCCTCCCTAGGACAAGAAATTGGCCCTTAGGAAAAATAATAAAAAAGTAGAAAAGTAGAACACTACGCTAAGGTCTCAGAGCAAGGTAACAAATTCCCTCCCCAATATGAGGGATTGGTTCTAAAAGAAACAATGAAAAAGGAAAAATAAAAAAAACAGAACACTTCGCTCAGGACTTAGAGCAGGGTAATTAATTCCCCCACTAAGCTGAGAGATTGATCCCTAGATAAATTGCAGATCGTATTCTTGCACCTTTTTACCTTCCCCAACAATGACACCAAAATGTTGGGGTCCAAGTGTGAATGAATATTCAAACTCTTTCCCACATTAATTATCAATATGGGTGCATTGGTTATTGCATGACTAATGCGCACATTATATGTAGGGAGCAATAACATAACCTGCTATTGAACACATATTTAATAATTAAAACAAGAAAAACTACTATAACAACAATTAAAGATAAATCGCGGAATTATAAAAGCATTCACAACAATTACAGAATCATACCAGAACAACAGTTAAAATAACCAACAGAAATGAAAAATCAGCAAACGCAAATAACGTGACACTTGATTAGAAGAGTGGGCCCAACTCTTTGATTGGGGCTGCGGTAAACTCATAGCTTAGGGATTGAATAGAAAAACAATGTGCATTCAATTGATTAAAATACTTCTGTTACAAAATTGGTCTCTTCACGCTTAACCCCGATTCACAGCCCTGAGGCAATTCTTATACAAATATTTAGGAAGACCATCTTTTCAATCTGACAACTAAATATATACAAATATGAAATTGTTACAACAACCAACTATTTGATGAGAGAAAACCATGAAAGGCCTGAAATAGATCTGCGCTAAGTTGGGATCTGTTGTGTTGTTACATCATATCAAGGTAATGTTGAGAATTCAGAGTTTCTTCGTGACTTGCAGATGTGACCCCTTTACTTGCCGAATCTGTGGCAATAACAAAATTAATACTTGCATAGGTAAAATATCCATGACTATTATTTCATTAATCAAACTTTCCATATAAGACAGTGGAAAGGTATTTACCTCGCATGTTTAGAACAATTAATCATACAAAGGGGTAGAAAGGTGGTTGAAAATAGAAGCGAAAGTATACGGGTTTGATACCCAACAGAGGCTCGACAATATGTACATGCATTGGTTAGTCAAGTGTAATACTAACTTGATGATTATGTTATATTTTGTTATTGGGCATCTTATATGTTAACTTGAAGCTAGCTCAATGATTATGTTATATGTTGTTGATGAGCATGTTATATGTTAATTTATTGTTTCTATTTGTTAGTTAACTCAATGATTAGGGTTATAACATTAATATCATGATGTTATATGTATCATGCTAAATTGTATTGGTCTAGGAATATGGTTAGGGTTATCTCATTAAGGTATCAATCGACCAATTTGTGATATTATGTCATAATAATCTAGGTTGACTGTGCATCTTTGATTGTTATGCATGAATGGCATTTGTTTATGAGTTTATGATGTGAACATGTTAGCTAATTACTGTCATGGATATCATTGCCTTAATAATGTTTGGTTTGGTGCGTTGTAAAGTTAAATTTTGCTAAGATTGATTGTTCATATAATAGAGCCTCCCCTAAAATACATTAAGGTACAAGTTTTCTTATGTATAATACTTGGTGCTTCAATGTTTGATTATGTCATCTATTTTGTGTTTGAGTGATTTTGTGTCTATTATGCAATTTATTTGATTTATTTAACATGGTATGTTTGCAAGTTGTTTGAATGTTTTATTAATTGCATGATATGAGTGTATGTGTTTGTAATATTGCACGAAGGAGTGATCCTGATTTAAGGTGGTTGCGGTAACACATATGTGTTGAGATATTTGGCATATATTTTAGTGTGGTAGGTGAAAGTTGTAGCATTATCTATTATTACCTATGAATGTGAGTTGATTTTTTATTTTGACATGGCTGTTAATCTTTGTAAAAGTTGATTTAGAATTGATAGATACATTGTTGATATTTGGTAGATATGACTTCCATGCGTGTTTAGTTGTAGGTTAGCGTGCTTGGAACAAGAAGGTAAAATAACTAGAATATTGTTATATTTATTATGCACTCACAATTGTGTGTTTATGGTAGTATGATGTAGGGCTTTTATGGCAAAAAATATAGTCATGAAATCGTGGAGAAGGATCAAGTTGATTTTTCCTTGGCAACCATGGGGATTGAGTCATGGTGTTTGTTGTTAGTCTTTTTCTTTTGGTCTTTTGTGATTTGTTGCCCTTGATTGTGGCTTTGTTTATGTCCGGTGCATGATCATGCTAGCTTTTTGCGATGTTGTATTTATTTTGGTTTTTCATGGTCTTCCTATTATTTTTTCTCAGTCTTTCCTTTTATTTTTTGAGCCTTGGTAATTGGTTTGGGAAAGAGGAAATTTAATGGATCTCACTGCATGAGTAAGAACAATGGAAGGTAAGAATATTCTACCTAGTTTGACTAGTTGGGTCCATTGTGGTAAATGGATGGTGGCAAAATAGTCACAAGAAAGGTAACATGAAAAGTAAAGTGAATGGATCTAAGGTGTTAGATGCCTTGGATATGTTGGGAATTGTGTCTCTCGACGTTCTGCATGTTGTGTACGAATAAAGGAAGTTCTCTTCAGCTAGAACTTATGATATCTATAATATTTCTTACGATCATGATTATGTCGATGTTTATAAATGTATACATGTATATATGTATGTATTTCATGTATGATAGGTTCATGATGGATAATGATTGTTTAATGTTAATGTTTATATGTATATATGTGTGTATGTATGTCGTTGTCTGACAGGATCATGATTTTTTTATGATAATGATGATATATATGTATGTATGTATGTATCTATGTCATTGTATGATAGGGTTTTTAAGGATCATTCTTGTGGAGGAATGATTTATTGTGTAGGTTAATCACATGAATAGGTTCTTGATATTATGAGGAATCAAGTGGGAAGAGTAAATATCATATACCTATGAGGTTAGTATCATGTGGAAATGATTTGATATTATATGCTTGTATTATGTCTATGTTTATGTTATGGAAAGGTAATGCTGAGGGGTACATCAACGAAGTGATAGTAGTGTGATCTGCAACATGCTAGGATAAACATGGATAATTGAAAGAAACTAGAAGCAATGTTTTTTGTTGGTTGAGTGTGTGGTCTATGGATGTGTAGTACTACTATTGTATATATGTTGTGGATGTTGTATATTCAAGGATTGTACCTATGGTGATGTGTACATGTAACATATGTACTACTGTGTACATATGGTGTTGTATGCCAAATGTATATATGGCGTTATGTGTATATTGATTATGCAATGTTGGGTATAGTTGGTGCTATGTACAGGTTGGATATGCAGTGTTGTGAACATATCGTACTGTTCACATGTTGGACATGCAATGTTATGTACATGTTGGATATGCATTGTTGCATATGTATCGTGATATGTACACGTTGTATATGTAGTGCTATGTACATATGGTGTTGTTTGCAAGTTTTACATATGGGGCTATGTACATATTGTGTTGTGTTCATGTACCTATAGTGTTGTGTGTTATGTACATGTGGTGTTGTGTGCAGGTGGTGTTGTGTACATGTCGTGCATGTGGAATTGTGTACATGTGATCTTATGTACATATAGTGCATGTGGTGAAGTGTACATGTGGCATTGTGTACACATTGTATAAGTGGTGTAGTGTACATTTTGTGTTGTGCATAGGTTATGTAGGTGGCACCGTGTACATATGATGCAGTGCACACATTGTGCAACTAGATTTGTGTATATGTGGTAATGTGTAAATGTTGTGCATATGGTACTAGTATACATGTGGTATTGTGAGCATGTAGTACATGCTATGTTGCATGCATGCGGTACTATGTATGTTCATGATGTAGTCGTGGTATCATCAAATGTTTATTTTTTGTGTTGTACTCTATATATGTATATGTATTGTATTGTATTGTACATCGAGTGTAGGTGTATGTGGCGTATGCCGCTATGGGTGCATGTATTATATGGTGTTGTATGTTGTATGTGGTTGTATGTGTTATGATTTATAATGTATGTATGTCTACGTGATTGAAGAGAAGCAAGGGAATTGGGTGATTTCTAAGTGTGGCAACCGATCCAATGTGTGTACAGAAAGAACAGAGGAAAAATTAAGGACTGATGAAGGATAAGAATCGATATTTTATGTTAGTTTTATTATGAATGTGATATACGATTCTGAATTATGATGGTTACATGTGATTTAAGATTATGATCTATGATGATTGCATGTGAATCGTGATTCATGATTTTGAACTATGATTGTTGTGTTTTGAGCTACCGATATGTGATATGTTTATGCATGATGACTTTATGAAACAACTAGTTTGACTTGTGTAACATGAAGTGAACATGATTTCTAGTGTACATTTTCGATGAGCTACCAATGAGGTATGATTTGAAGTATTTAAATTTATTTTGAATCTAATGGAAATTTGTTTCTTTGTATATGAAGCATGGAATTCCTATTGTGGAGGTTCAAAATTAGTGCAAGAATTAGCAGTAGCAACAAAAGGAATTGAAACAGGAAACAATATATTGGTAAAGAACTTCAAGAGAAGGGCCATTGTGGCACACTAGTACCCAATAGCGTCCATTTATTTCCATGAACATGCAATGACCAGTATGATGGTTGTGAGGTAGGGATATGCCTTGGTTTTTCTATCTTCCAATGTTAGGAATCCCTGCGAAGGGATGGACTTCCCAGTATGGGTGTTCCAGCGAAACATGGAAGGTGTGTGACTCGATGGAAGTGGGTGACCAAATTTCCACAGGGACTGTGTAGTAAGGAATGGAAGGATGAAGATGCATTTGTTTTGGCCATTAGCATTTCTAGATGGAATCAAATGCACATTAGGAGTGCTTCATGGAGCAATGGGCCAACAACTGTTAACGAAGAGAAAAAGTAACGCAGGATTGTATGGATAGACATTAGATTGGAGCTGACCGGCGGTGACCATCAGATTGGAGTCATATCAAAGGTGCAGATTCCTCAAGCTGCCCAACCTCAAATCCCGAAATTCATCAATGGCTCACATATCAAATAATACACCATTAATAAGGCTTATGATTTACTTTGGTTAATATGCAAGATCAAATTAATATATGTCATTTACTAATGGATATGATTCATATGGGTTAATATGCCCGATCAAATTCCACCTTCATAAAGGAATCCTTGTAGATAATTTAACCATAGATTAATGGTACCTTGTCTGCATAAAGGCACTGGATCAATAATCAATACTGTGGGTATAGTCACATGTCAATTTGTTAATTAATGTATATATATACCATATCAAATGGAGGGTAATGCTTATTTTAATTAGTGTCTAAGGTTTAGCGACATACACATTATTCAATATAACATAAAGGAGAAAAAACTTGAACAACTGTAGAGTATAAATGTGAAAAATGGGGTATAGTACCCAGGTAAAAAAAAAAATCTCTAACATTAATGAGTGTTACATGTGATATGAGAGATCCAGGTCAGAACATTGATACCAGAGTGGGCATTTCATGCACATGAACTATTACGGAAGAAGTAAGTGAAAGATTTGTTACAATGAGAAACAAATATGTAGGGCAAATGTCGAATAGATCGACCGCGGAAAACCGATATACATCGAGAGCAGAAGTAAACCTGAAAATGTGGGCATAGTTGCGAGTTAACCACCAATATCAAACAAACTAGATACTAGAAGAGCAGCAACAACAAATGCAAACGTTGATGGAAATTGTCCAACACATGAAAATTGAAATGGAGCGTATGTGAACAAACAATGAGAAATTGATGCACGAGCAAGAAAATATCTTGAAAAGTTTGTCTGACAAGCAGAATCTTAGGAATGCTCTGCCAAGCCCTCGGTATCAGACTTAGGGTACAAGGGAGAAGCAACAATTTATTGGAAATAATTCAGATGCCAGCCACACCTAGCAGAGGGTCAAGAATAATGATGAGGGGGAATCAGGAACAACAACAAATATAAGAAGAATCAAGAAGTAGAAACTGGAGTTAGAAGGGGAGTTTCGAAGAAATAAACCTTTGGTTTTTTATGGCGAAGAGTAAAAATCATTTGAAGCCCAGGTGATTGAATGAAAAAGTACTTCCAATTTCATGAGTATAATAGCAACCTTCGAGCTAGACTAGCCAATTACCAACTATGGGGGAAGGCCACCCTGTGGTGGGAGGAAGTTAATGTTGTGCATGAAATTGAGTACATTAATGTTAGACAATTTTTTGTTACCTAGCTACTATACCCCATTTTGAAAATTGATACTATATAGTTGTTCCACTTTATTCTTCTATATATAATATTAAATAGTGTGTATGTCACTAAACCTTCGATGATAATTTTTTTTTTGTTAAATTTTGTAGATCCTTACAATTTTCTATTTAGCAAAAACAAAAAACAGATTGCATACATATTCTAAATTAATTAGTAGCCTCAACCTGCCTGAAGGAAACCAGGTCTGTTCGTCACCTCAATGAGCTAAAAGCCAACTAGTATTGGAATTGTTTCTTCCTTCTACTTGTCGCTATATCTACTTTACTATGTCCATCCAAGTTTACCGGAAATAAGTAAAAACTCGGTTCAAAAATCATAAAAAACTAATAATATCTAGAGTCACTCATCATAAGAATCAATAGGATCTGGATCCCTAGCAGTAGATCCTGGCATATCTACTTACTGCATAGCTTGTAGCTGGCACTCAATCCTCCCAATTTTAGTCATCGCACGATACTGAGACATGCCAATTTCTTTAATTTCCTGTTTAATTTGTTGAGAATTGAAATCACATTCAGATTTTCTTCTGTTTCCTACATGCTAGTCATGGCCTTTGCTAAAACACATTTGATTTTCCAATAAGTATGGATAGATTGGTGAAAAGCGATAGCCTCCCTCTTGTATTCCCAGGGTCCGAGATGAAGTCAATGGTGGCTTCCTGCTAATCCATGTCATCGTCTTCATGGTTTCTCTCCCTTTTCCAACCTTCGATGATAATTAACATAATGATTACTCTCAATTTGATATAGGGGCTAATATTCACAGGTGGGCTAATTTTCCATGGTTTTCCCAAAAAAAAGATTCACCAATTTCCGTTTTTTTATAAAATTGATTCACCCAAATTTTACAATATAAAATTATTTTACCTTAAAAATCGCCAAAGTTATATAGACGCTATATATAACATCATTATAAATTTGAATAATTTTACAAATACATCAATAAACATTTTATATTTTTCATAATATGGACTAGTGAGATTCTCCAATTTTTTAAACTTCAAAATAATTTTCCATCCTTAAAATTTTCCCTGGTCTTGTTGTGTTCTGTTTGAAATCTTCGAACATCTAGTTTACTGCTCCTAGTGGCAGTTCTGACCATTTACATGGTGACCATTCCTAGCGGAATTTTTCACCATTTAGATGGTGAATGTTCATTCACCCTATCCTCATCTTGCTATAGGTGGTCACATATCTCTCTTTTTGGGAGCGGCTTTCCATCTAGGTGAACCTTTTTTTTTTTTCTTAGTTTTCGATTCCAGTACTTTTATGCGCAAGAGAGCGAACACAATAGGGAGCCCTTTTTTGCTCAAGTAATCTCAATCTCATGGTGACAATCTTATAGCGTACGTTTTTCTTACTGTATTGTCTTGGATTACCCGACTTGCTAACTTATCCACTCTTGTGATCCCCTAGGTACACCTCTCACTACACGTTTTCCACATGCAAACATCACACTGCATGGGGGGTTTAAACTTGAATTTTATATCTCTGGGTACTTACTCACATGGTGATTTCCATTAGATAAAATATGCAGACAAGTGTGCTAATGTTTATTTAAAAAGAGTGAATAGGGTTTAAGTTTGAGCTTTTATGAGTTGCTAAATTATTGGCTCGCAATTGGCAGTTTAGGCTCAAGGGTTTGCACGAACCCTAAGTTCTCTGCTTGTTCATAGGGAGGCATTACATGGCTCTATCTCTAAGTCATAAGTCGTGGACGCTGGTGCGTTAGGCATTGCGTATTTTTTTTTTTTTAGAATTTCCCCAACAAGGTTAACTTCTTTTTGGATAATTAAACTGTGGAACACTGCTTCCGTAGGTTGGAATTCCTCCTGGGTTAAATTAATCTATCCCTATGCAACTTATATGTATTTTGATTCGTTGTTAATATTGTAAGTAATTTTATTTTTCCAAAGCATGGTAATGCTCACCCATGGTTATACATAGTACTCTCTTATTTTGTTGTGCAGTTTTGTGCTCCGCAACTTTATATATTTATATATGAAACAATTCTTTTGTTAATGGTTTAGTATTAGCTTAAAGTTATAACCTCTCCAAGATATGGGTTCTTTGTACAGAATAGATCTGATTGATACTCGTGTCTTTTCTATTTATTTGTATTCATGGATAGCACTATTTGTTAGGTTTTGTTAAGGTTGGAAACCATTTCTTTATTATGTTACTCCTTTACGATTCTCATGGATAAATGAACATTATTAATTGAATTTCTTCCCACCTAGGCTTATAGAGAATTGTCCCAATGATGGAGTGGGTATCTATCCTTTTCGGACTGTTTGACTCCAGGTTGAACTAACTTATTACAGTCTTGATCCATACTCTCTTGAATTGATATGGCCACAGTCTCTTGCATTTTCTACTAATTTTATCTGAATTCATTAATCTTATTACATTATGTTTGTAAACTGGTCTATGACTTTACAGTATTGGGGTTAACAAGCCTCCATATTTACAGAGAACCTTATATAATTCCTTTCTTTCTATAACTAAATTTGTTAGCAGGTTTAAATTCTTAGTTGAATTTTAAGGAATAATAGGTTTTATTGTATTTTAAGAATATTAGGTTTAAATTCTATCGTAGCATAGTTCAATGCTACGATGTTTCACACTGGTTCTATACTTTTTCCCACTTTTTTTCACTAACATGCGTAACAGGTTCCTCTATTTAACAACCAATAATCATGTACACATAAATTACTTACAAAATATATATTTATTCATTCAACACTGCAATTTCCATGAGTTCTTAAAACAAATAAATAGGAACAGATATGTTACTTGGGTTTTCAAAGCTGTTATCTATCTCATAAACCTTGAGTAGAAAAGCCCAAAAGAAGAGTCCTCTACCCTACGAATGAAATCAACTATTACGTCCCATACTCCCCTAAGCCCCACCACTAGAAAATAAATGACATCAATGTGGCATGAGTCCCAAAAGGTTCATTCAATTTTTATTTAAAAATCAAATTCTACTTAATCATGTATTCACATACCTTTTTTCTGTTCAAAACATAATTTCATTCTTTTAATTAAAGATTTTCTCAAATTTAATAATGAAATACAACTCAATGGTTAATAATTCATAATTAAATCCAAATAAGCTGACTATAAGAGTTGTTACAATAATACATACAACAATTTCTAAGAAAGAAATAACTTGATCAAATTATAGATTTGATTAAAACACTTTTAATGGATAAATAAGTATATGTTGGAATATTAATTCCAACTACCCGCAGATAGTAGAAGGACGAGAGAATTTAGGTCTGATGTGAATTTGGGAAATAACAACCATGGCGGCAGCAATCTCCAGTTCTGATCTTCACGCAACCATGTATCCTTATCTGTAGAAACCACCAGAAATGAATTCTGCACCAACCACTTCTGAATTAAATTAACGTGGAGCCAACAACATTCCGGCGGGCATCCAACCTCGGGCAGCAAAGGGAAAGGCAACCCACCAGAGGAGGTAATGTCACCTTCCTCCGGACCAATGGCACAATGTTCTGTGGGGGCAATGAAAAGGGTCCCTGCATTATATCTTGACCCCACGGAATAAGGAACGAATGTTTGTTTAATTTTTTGATTTAATTATTTTTTATCCGCCGCATTATGTTTTAATTTTTAACCTTAGGTTAACATTTTATTTACCGCAGTACATTTTTCTTTTTAACTTTGGTTATATATTTTGATATATATATATATATATATATATATATATATGATAAATGTGAAATATTTATAATATATATACATGTTGTAATGTTTTATATAGATATGTCGTGACTGCATTGTGAGGACTGTGTGATGTGTTTTATGCCCGAAGGTAGAAACAGAGACAGAGAGCACTATGTGCGTAACAATGAATAGAAATAGAGAGAGACAGAAAGAGAAGGAAAAATTGAAGCGCTGTGTGTGTGTGAAGCAACCAGAAGTTTTTTTGGTGAATCCATAATTTTGTTCTGAAGAAAGTATTTAATTTGTAACAAAGTTTTTGTTTTTTAATGAAATAGAATGTTTTGTCTCACATCTTTGTACACATTTTTAATCTCTGTGTTGTGGAAGAGGAATTTTATTTTTCCTCTGTGTGTTCGAAATTGTTTATAAATTCCAACATGGTATTGGAGCTAGTCTAGGTGCTCAGTGAACGAAGAAGAGACCGCTCTTCACTAAAGAAGTTGTAAGAAGGTTGTTGAAGGGTATTTATCCAGCATAGAGAAATCTTTTTTTTGTTTACACAGTCAAAAATTTTGGTTGTTTCGCTTGTTTTTTAACACAGTAAAAAAAACTACCGTGTTTGCATAGTTACGATGGCAGCAGCAGGAACTAGTATGAAAAATCCCCAACTTCCACAGTTTAACGAGAAGAACTAGAATATTGGGAAATCACGATGAGAGCCCTCTTTTCTTCACAGGACATATGGGAGCTAGTTGAGAATGGCTACCCAGAACCAGCAAATGCAGTAGCACTGGCTGCTTTGACAGTAGCAGAAAGATACTTGTTAAAAGATAATAGGAAGAAGGACTCCAAAGCCCTCTTATATATCTTTCAGTCAGTGCACAATAGTATTTTCCCAAGGATTGCAGCAGCAAGAAATTCTAGGGAGGCACGAGATATTCTCAAAATAGCTTATCAAGGCATGGAGAAAATGAAGACAACAAAGCTGCAAATATTGAGGAGAGATTTTGAAACTCTCTATATGAAAGAGTCTGAAACTATAGACTCATTCTTCACTCATGTTGTTGGGTTGGCTACCTAGATAAGGTCTCATGGAGAGACACTTGAAGAAATAAGAATAGTGGAGAAAATATTTAGAAGTCTAATCTCAAGATTTGATGCCATAGTAGTGGCAATAAAAGAGACAAAGGATCTCTCACTATTTACAATGGATGAGCTTAGTGCATCCATGATGTCTCATGAACACAAACTGAACAAAGGAACAGATTCCTCACTGGAACAAGCTTTCAAGACTCAAATTTCTTTTGGCCGAAGCAAAGGTCAAAATAGAGCAAAGAACAAAGGAAGAGGCAGAAGCCAAAACAGAGGAAGAAACAACCCTGCAAGCACGAGTGGAAGCGATAGCAATCAGAACTAGAATGAAGGCTTAAGCCAACATCAAGCTCATGGAAAACGTTATGATAAGTCCCAAGTCCAATGTCGTTATTGCAATAACTATGGGCACTATGCCAATGAATGTAGGAATAATAAAAATGACATGAATAATAGGCACAATGCTAATTTTACAAGAGAAGAAAAGAACCATAAGAATGTGTTGTTAACATGTAATGTAGCACAAGATAGACAAGATGATGTGGGGTTACTAGACTCAGGTTGTAGTAACCACATGACTGGAAACATAGTAATGTTTTCCAATCTAGATGAAAATGTTAAATCTAAAGTAACAACAAGGACTAATAGTAAGGTTTTTTTCATGGGAAAAGGAAGATTAAGTATTGTGACAAGAAAAGGAGAACAAAATTTTAGGCCAGATGTATATTATGTACCTGACCTGAAATGTGATATTTTGAGCATTAGACAGCTCATAACCAAGGGCTACAATGTATATTTAAATATGATGTGTGCAAAATCATGGAGATACCTCCAAGCAAGAAATTCATTGTAGAGGTGGAGATGACAAGAAATAGGATGTTTCCTCTTAAGCTCAGAACATACTTGAAGGAAAGAAGAAATGTAGAAGTTGTAACACAAGATGTCTTTCAGGAGGAAGTGAAAGATGAAAACTGGTTATGGCACTTGAGTTTTGGGCATCTCAATTTCGGAGGCCTGAACTTGTTGCATAGAAAGGAAATGGTAAAAGGATTACCACTGATTAAGAAATCGGACAACCTTTATGAAGGTTGTATCTTGGGAAAACAACATAGAGAAATCTTTCCAGCAGGGAGGAGTATAAAGGAAAAGACACCCTTAGAGATTGTCCACTGAGATTTGTGTTGACCAATGCAAACACCATCTTTAGCTGGCAGAAAATATGTTTTGACTTTCTTAGATGATTACACCAGAAAGACATGGGTGTATTTCTTGAAATAGAAGAGTGAAGTGTTTGAATAGTTCTGCCACTTCAAAGCTCATGTTGAGAAGCAGAGTGGGCACGAGATCAAAGTGCTAAGAACTGACAGATGTGGAGAATACATCTTCAAAGAGTTCATACGTTTCTTTAGGGAGAATGGCATACATAAGCAGTTTACCACAAGGTACACACCTCAGGAAAACGATGTTGAAGAAAGGAATAGTAGGACCATCACGGACATGGTCAGAAGTCTGTTGAAGGAAAAACATGTGCCAAATGAGTATTGGGTGGAAGGTGTAAATTGTGCAGTTTATATATTGAATATATGCCCAACGAAAGTTGTCATGAACATAGTTCCGAAAGAAGTGTGGAGTGGAACAAAGCACTTTGGCACTCACATGAAAGTTTTTGGATGTGTGGCTTATGCACATGTCCTATGTCAATTGAGAAAGAAGCTTGACAGCAAGGGGGAGAAGTGTATCTTTATTGGATACAGTGATGAGTCCATGGCATACAAACTCTATAATACATCCACCAAGAAAGTAATAATAAGCAAAGATGTGCAGTTTATTGAAGAAGAAGCTTGGGATGGAAGCTTAGATAAAATAGTGATTGTGAAGACGTGTGTCTCACGAAGAATAAGAGAAAGGGACAACAGTAAATAATTCCTCCTTGGTGGCTCCTCGTCCACCACCACTAGCACAACAAACCACACCACAAGCTTGAAATAGAACAACCTTGAGAAATCAAGGAAGTGGTTCTTCAAGCACACCACAGGGAACCGAAACTCCCTCGAGTTCAAGTGGAACTCCAAGTACACCAAGAAGACTGAGATTCAGAAATCTCAGTGAGATTTATGAACAAGGAGAGGTAAATGATAATGTTGGTCTGAGCCATGGAAAATTTTAGGGGCTAATATTCACAGGTGGGCTAATTTTCCATGGTTTTTCCAAAAAAAAGATTCGCCAATTTCCATTTTTTTATAAAAGTGATTTGGCTAAATTTTAAAATATAAAATTATTTTACCTTAAAAATTGCTAACATTATATAGAAAATATATATAATATCATTATATATTTGAATAATTTTACAAATACATCAATAAAAAAATTATATTTTTCACATTAGGGACTAGTGAGATTCGCCAATTTTTTAAACTTCAAAATAATTTTCCATCCTTAAAATTTTCCCTGGTCTGAACTCTTTATTTTCTTTGTATTGTCATGTTGATGACCCAATTCATTTTGAATATGTTTTAAAAGAAGAAAAATGGATTGAAGCAATGAACGAAGAGATTGGTGCAATAGAAAAGAGTAATACATGGGAGTTAGTGGACCTCCCTAAAGGTAAATAAATCATTGGAGTAAAATGGGTCTATAAGACCAAGAGCATTGCTGAAGGCAAGATTGAAAGGAACAAAGAAAGACTTGTTGTCAAAGGCTACAAGCAGAAACAAGGAAGAGATTATGAAGAAACCTTTGCACCGGTTGCAAGGATGGAAACAATGAGAACAATGTTGTCCATAGTAGCACAACAGAAATGGAAGGTTTACCAAATGGATGTGAAATATGCATTCATGAATGGAGTGTTGAAAGAGGAGGTATATGTTGAACAACCTCCATGCTATGAGATTGAAGGCCAAGAGCACAAAGTATGCAAGTTGAAGAAAGATCTTTATGGGCTGAAGCAAGCACCAAGAGCATGGTACAACATGATAGATGCTTACCTGACTGAAGATACGATTTGAGAAATGTGATGGAGAACCCAAAATCTACATAAAAGAAAATGATGATAAGATTCTTATTGTTGTTTTATATGTAGATGATTTAATATTTACTGAGAATGAATTTTCTCTCATTATTGATTTTAAATCAGTCATGAAGAGTGAATTTGAAATCACTGATTTAGGTTTTTTGAGATATTTTCTTAGAATAGAAGTAGAGAAAAATGAAAATGGGATTTTTATTTCGCAAGAAAAATATGTTGAAGAAGTGTTGAAAAGATTCAACATGCTGAACAACAAGGCAGTTGTAACTCCAACTGTCATGGGCTTAAAATTGAGCAAAGAAGATCACAGCAAGAATGTTGATCCGACATTGTATAAAAGCATAGTTGGCAGCCTTATGTATTTGACTACAACTAGGCTGGATATTATATATGTTGTAAGTTTAATATCCAGAGTCATGGAAACACCAAAAGAGACTCATTGGCATGCAACCAAGAGGATTCTAAGGTATGTGAATGGAACAAAGGGGTATGGTATTTTATACTTCTCATTTTAAAAATTTAATTTTATTGGTTACACTGACAGTGATTGGGCTGGAAGTGTAGATGACAGGAAGAGCACATCTATATATGTGTTTAATTTGGGATCGAGAGCCATCTCATGGGCTTCCAAGAAGCAACCAATAGTTTCTTTATCAACAGTAGAGGCAAAATATGTGGCAGCAACAACAACAACATGCCAAGCATTATAGATGAGAAGAATGCTCAGAGATTTATGTCATGAACAATACAAAGGAACAACAATTTATTGTGATAATATCTCAGCGATAGCTTTATCAAAAAACTCTTCTTTCCATAAGATAACAAAGCATATTGATGCAAAATTTCATTTTATAAGAGAACTAGTTCATAATGGTGAGATTGTTTTGCAGCACTACAAGAGAGAGGTGCAGTTTGCGGATATACTGACAAAGCCATTAACGCAGAAGAGTTTTAACTATCTCAGGAAATGCCTGGGTATGCAAGAAAGCAACAGTTTTAATTAAGGGGGAGTGTTGGAATATTAATTCTAACTGCCCGCAGACAGCAGAAGGACAGAAGAATTTAAGTCTGATATGAATTTAGGAAAGGACAGTAATGACGGCATCAATCTCCAGTTCTCATCTTCACACAACCACATATCCTTATCTTCAGCAACCACCAGAAATGAATTTTTTACCAACCACTTCTGAATTAAATTAACGAGGAGTCAGCAACATTCGGGGGGCATCCAACCTTGGCCAGCAAAGGGAAAGGTAACCCACCAGAGGAGGTGAAGTCACCTTCCTCCGGACCAATGGAAGCAGTTTCTTGGGGGCAATGAAAAGGGTCACTGCATTATATCTTGGCCCCACGGAATAAGGAACACATGTTCGTTTAATGTTTTGATTTAATTCTTTTTTATCCGCCGCATTATGTTTTAATTTTTAACCTTGGGTTAACGTTTTATTTACCACGGTACATTTGTTTTTTAGCTTTGGTTATATATTTTGATATATATATTATAAATGTGAAATATTTATAATATATATACATATTGTAATGTTTTATATAGATATGCGGTGAGTGCATTGTGAGGATTTTATGATGTGTATTATGCTCAAAGGCAGAAACAGAGACAGAGAACACTCGATGTGCGTAGCATTGAATAGAAATAGAGAGAGAGAGATAGAGAAGGAAAAATTGAAGCCATGTGGAGATGAAGATTTTTTTTGTGAATCGAGAACTTCTAAAGAAAGAATTTTATTTGTAACATAGTTTTTGTTTTTTAATGAAATAGAGTGTTTTGTCTCACATCATGTTGTGGAAAAGAAATATTTTCCTCTGTGTGTTCGAAATTCCAACTCTATACTCAATCAACGGCACAATCAATGTCACAGTTCCACTGAAAAGCTGTGAAGAAAATTATATATGAACTTAGTGATTTAATCCATATAAAGAATTTTGGAGGTATTTCTGCACATAAGATTGCAATTAAGAACTGGGTGTAAACAATTTCTAAGGTATTTCTGCACAGAAATCGCTGTTGAGGGATTTTGGTTTAGCATATGGAATTTCAATCCATAGCATTGGGAATCTCAGCCAGGAATTTTTGGTTTTAATTATCAATTCACTTGTCGTTTTATTTATCTATTTTTTAATCCAATTATATATATTGTGTGAACCTTGACTGTTCTCATCAAATCTGCGAGTGCTAATTTGTGATCTAATAAAGCCTAAAATCTACAGTGTTTAACATCGAAAATGTGAAACTAAATGGAACTCAGCCCATTCTAAATCAATTGAATTTTAAACGAAGGCACGTCATTTGAATTGTCAATAAAAAATCTTAAACTAGAAGAATGAGATTTCTGCCCATTAGAATGAGATTGAAATTAAGAACCAGGTGTAAACAATTGCCAAGGTATTTCTGGAGAGAAATAGTTGCTGACAGATTTTGGTTTTGAATATGGAATTTCAATCCATAGCATTGGAATCTCACCAGGGATTTATGGTTTTAATTATCAATTTAGTTATCGTTTTATTTATCTATGTTTGAATCCAATTATAATATGTGAACCTTAATTATTTTCATCAAACCTGCCAGTGCTAATCCATATTCTAAGAAATCCTAATATCTGCAGTGTCTAACATCCAAAATGTGAAACTAAATGGAACTCAGCCCATTATAAATCAATTGAATTTTAAAGGAAGCCACATTAATTGAACGGTCTAGGACTCTTCATTACACCATGGTTCCCAAATTTTGATGCCAATACCATGGAGGTGACTAAAATGCCGGTCTGGGTAAGACTCTACAACCTCCCGCTACATTTTTGGAATGAAAATGTTCTTGGCTGCATTGGAAACACCCTTGGCAGATACATTAAAACAGACACCCAACGCCTGGAAGAACGCATATTCACCTTCGCACGAATCTGTGTGGAGGTTGATTTGAGCAAGGGACTCCCAGAGTCCATTATGTTGAACAACAAACAACAGAGATGGACACAGCATCTAGACTATGAGAACACAGCCTTCAAATGCCGGATATGCAGGTGCACAGGACACCTACAAAACTCATGCCCGGCTGCAAAAAGGGATAACAGGAAAAAGAAGAAAACACGCAAAGCGGCAAAAGGTTGGCAATTCCCCTCTGAAGAGCCAGAACTACAGGAAGAAGAGGTGGAACCAACGCCACATGAGAACCAACAAACAGATACCTCCATGGGCACACAAGAACAAGAAATGCAAGATCCTCTTGACACCATCACAAAGATTCAGCAGGATATGGTACCTGGAACACTAGACAGTGGGGGATACAAAAGAACACATACATCAGACACATCTGACTCTGATAAGGATCATGGAGCACCAACAGAAGAAAATCAGCTTGTCCTTATCGAGACCGAGCCAACACTTGGTGCTTGGCGTAAGGTTGAAAAGAAGAAGGGGAGAAAATCTTAATTGTATCACTTTTGCATTTTATTTGCGGCATTTGGATGTCTTTGGATATACGAGCTCATACAACATGTAATTTTGTTTTCTCATAAATAAAATTACGAACTTTTTCATTGTGAAAAATTGAACGGTCTAGAAGCAATCTTAAACTAGAAAAAATATTTGAATTCAAAACGATCCTAAAGAAAACAACCTCAAATAAAGTATAATACTTCATACTTCACCGTGATCAGTACAAATAGCTCATAACACTTTTACCCTAATACCCAAATTAAGACAACAGTAGACAAAAAACCCATCAATTAGATTATCAATTACTAAATTGAAATAAAATTCGATATGCATAGGAAACGTTACTCAAAGAATATGTTCCAAGAAAGTACAACACTACACCCTAATCAAGAAAGGGCTCGCCTTACACCGGAAAAAATCTTCAAAAAATCCTGAAAAAAATAAGTTCAAATAGAGTATAATAGTTCACCGTGATCGATACAAAAAGCTTATAACACTTTTACCCTAATCCAAAAAATAAAACAAGAACCACAAGAAATGCTTGTCATCGATTCTGTTGATTATGTTTCATCTGATTCCTCTACTTTTTTATCTCTGTGGGAGTAACATTTTCGATCGACGTCTCCTTGTTGACATCATTTTTCAGCTCCTCCAAAATGAGAACTTATCGTTTCCGCTATTTTGGGTTTCCGCTACTACTCACACGTTGTTTTGTAATGTCGATCACAACATCCTGTGCCCTACAAAAAAATGAAGGGTCATATTAATCTATGAAATCAAGTTTGTAAATAATGTGAAGAAGATACTGTAGATTTATATACCCTTCTTCTCTATTCTTTCTTTTCTGGTAACTTTCTTGTGCACCGTCGGGATGGCGTTCGCAGTATTTACTATTGCTGGCACGGGGATTAGGACACCGCCAATGCTTGTTGTTGGACCGGGTGCACTGCAATTCATCTTGTTTTGTAATTCCGATCACAGCATCTTGAGCCTTGCAGAAAAATTAACGGGATTATTAATATATGAACTCAAATATGGAAATAATGCGTAGAGGGTAGAGTAGATTTGATTCTTTCATTTTTTGCTCTTTCTTTTTTGTCCTTTCTCTTTCTCTTTCTCTTTCTCTTTCTTTTCGGATGTGAAGATGATATTCGCAGGATGAACTATTGTTGGCACGATGTGCACAACACCACCAACCCTTCATGTTCGACCAGGTGCAGCGCAATTCATCTAGAAAGTCACATTCGGCATTCTCTCTCCTCCTCGAGTCACCTGGAAAGTCGCATTCAACATTCTCTTTTCTCGTCGGGTCACATGGGAAGTCACTTTCAGCGTTCTCTTTCCTCGTCGAGTCACCTAGAAAATCGCATTCAACATTCTCTTTGCTCGTCGGATCAGCTGGAAAGTCAGATTCCACATTTTCTTTCTTGGACATATCACCTCACAAGTCACATTCAGCTATCTCTTCCCTAGTCATGTCATCTAGCAAGTCGTATTCCTCTTCTTCTTGTCTCGTCATGTCATTGTTGGATGTACAGTAATTTCAACTTACTTTGCTGATAATAGTTAATGTAAGGAGCCATCTAGATTTGACTAGGAGTCGTCTAGATTTTTCTGGACAGATAGTGTAGCTTCCTAAAGAAGCTATCTCCACCGAAAATGAACTTCGAGAAGGTTTTTCTCTTTGTATATATATTTTTTTCTTGTAATTCAAATGAACAGGCTATTCTTGGAGTCTTCTGTTTCTGTCATGGTATCAGAGCCGATGGTTTTGGCTTGGTGAGTGTTTGCAGGTGTGAGTGCCTGCAGTGGATTGTGTTGTGAGGCGCTGTGTGCTCAGTGAGAGCTAAGTGCTCGGTGAGGGAGCAGTGTGCTTGTGCTCGGTTGTAAAGTGCTAAAGGTTTAGACTCAGTGTTTGTTCGAGTGAGCGTTTGTGTTGAGCAAAGTAGTGAGAGCTCCAGAGGCTATTGAGCCTGTTGTGTAAAGATGTTACAGCGTTGTGAGAAGTGTTTGCAGCTGTATGCGTTAAGCTATTGTGTGTGAGGAAGAAAAGTGTGGTGACCAGAGGAGTTGTCTGGAGAAACAAGCTAGAGAGGTGACAATGATCTGCTAGGGTGTTGTGTGATCAAACACCATTGAAAGAGGTGTGGAGGAGCAGCCTTGAAGTGGCTGCTGGATAGTGTTGTGGCCTTGTCGGGCAGCGTACAATGTGGAAAGGCTTCTCCTCAAATTCAGAGTTAGTTTGTGGTACAATTTGAGCAGCTTTGTGAAGAGTTGTGAGACTATTGGATCTTGACTAGTGGAGCTGATCTCCCCTTGGTGTTGGAAATTGGACGAGGTGTAGACTGTTGGCATGGCTTAAGGAGCTGTGAGAAGCAGTGGTGCTTGAGATGTGTGCCAGAAAGGAGAAGTATTAAGTAGGAGCCGTTAAGCTGTGTTGAGCCCGAGAATAGGGCTCAGTGTTCTGTTGATCCTGTTGTGGGCGAGTGACGAGCAACTAACTTGTGGGATATTTTTTCAAAGAAAAAAAACCAATGGAGTGGTGAGAATTCGATCGAACGTGGAGGAGAGAAGTCGCGACTGTGGAAACTTCTCATCGCGCGGTGTTGACCGATGGTGTGATGCATATTGAAGATCGCACTTAAGCTATTTAGTGTTGAGTATTTTGTTGAGCTCTCTAGACGTCGAAGTGTGGACGAGTTGAAGGTTAACGCTGTGTGCCAGTTGATGAAAAGTAGCATTATGTAGCTATATGTGGAGGATGAAAAGATTAGCGTAGCCGTATAAGTGTTGTTTTGAGCTCAGTTGAGTAATCGAATGCCTGTAGAGCTGAAGCTCTCGCAGCAGTCTGAGGAATTTGACTGCCTTGGTGAAGCTTGTTGATAGTTGCCCACTTTTTCACTGCCGAGTGTGCCTGAGGAAGTCATGTGGAGCGCATATGCGATTGGAGGTGTCGAAGAAACCAGCGCGACGATTGGAACAGTGATTTTGGTGCATTGGAGGAGTCTTTGACCGTGAGCGTGGGTTTGTGCGTTCAATTCTCGATCAATTTTCATGGTGAGGTGATCTTAGATAATTTAGCCTTTGTTTCTCACCTTTATGTGGTAAGAACTTGTTGCCTTTGGATAATTAGAAATTGGAATTGCTAAAATGATTTATGGTGCAGAGTTATTACGTGCTACGACTTCCTGTGCTCTGTTTTTCAATCAATTTTATATTAGGTGTTTGAAAATTTCTGTTGTTTCTTGAGCTTTCCGTCGGTGCCTTTCTTGTGCGTTATTTGGAATATTGTGCCAGCTTAGAGAGGGGATTTGAAAAATTCATATGAACAGATTGTGTTCTTTATTCTTAAACTTTGCTCGCGAGTGGAGCTGCCTGCCACGTATATGAAAAATAGATTTTTGTTAACTTAGTCAGTTGAGCTAGAGTTGAGAACTTGGTGTTGTGAATATTGATGTGGCATATCTCAATTTTGAGGGGTGTTGCAGAAGAGTCTGATTGTGTGTCGCTGAAAATCGTTTGCAGAGAGTCTATGCGTTGGAGCAGTGTGCTGCGTATTTTTTGGAGGAGGCATAGCCTCACTATCAACTATAGGAGCCTAAAATATTGGAGGCAAAGAAGATTAGAGTTCTGGTTATCATGTGGGTCTACACAGCGTGAGTGGTGCTCACATAATTTGACTCAAGCGTGTGTGTCAAAGGAAGGAGTATTCAAAGTCGTCATGGGTCGGCAAAGGAGATTGAAACAACAAAAGAGAAAGAATGAGAGTGTTGAGGCAGAATTTGGAAAATTTCGAACCATAGAATTTATGCTCAATGAAGATATTAATCCAGATCAACTAGAGGATTTTACGGATGCAGTATTGAAGAGATTAATCCCAGTGTTGCCATCATTTCCAGGTAAAAATTTTGAACTTTTGGCTATTAAAATGGAGGGACTACTAGGTTCAGTAGATTTATGGAAATTTGTCCAAGAAACTAATATGAATTCTAAAATTAAAAGTAGACATGCAATAGCATTGTTTCTCATTATATCGGCTCTAGATGAAAACATCCTGTCAAGCATTTTAAATGAATTTGGTGAAGTATTTGATCCAAAAATGTTTTGGCATATTATTGAAATGAAGTATAGCATGAAGTGGAGTGAGAAAGGCATAATTGATGAAAATGTTATTAAAAATAGTGATTGTGATGAAAGCATCATAACTGGGATCAAGACTGAAATTATGTGTGTAGCTGACAATAAAGTAGCATGTGATAGTTAGGAAACTCCCTGTGATGCAGAAACTTGTGAAGTCAAATATGATAAGAATTATGTATCTCATGAAGAATTGTTATGTTTGATACATGAAAAGAAACTCATTGATGAGATGTTGTTTGGTGAGAAGATATGCCTATCTCCATCTACAAATCGAATGCAAGAGGACATGTTTGTAACAACGGAGCTGATTAAAGAGGTTGAAGACACGAATCAACCAACTATGAAAGATGAAGATCTACAGATTTTAGAGAGAAAATTCGTGGAGGATCCAATAACAACTCATGAAGCTGTAGAAGACTTGATAATAGTTGATGAACTGAAGAAAGTTAATACATCCTTTGAAGAAGAGTGTGCAGATTTTGACAATGAAAAAAAAACAATTGAAGAAATGGCAAGCATTGAGGACAAGTGTAAATCCCAAAAACCTCCATCAATGGTGAATGGAAAGAATATTAACCTGCAATCAAGAAAGGATAAACTTCACCACTATCTTATGGCGAGAAAGGTGAAGATGAAACAACACTTGAAAATAAACAAGTATGGACCATTTAGAAAGAAGACAAAAATGAAAGTCTTGTTCTGATGTATTGTTGTAAGCCTAGTTGAGACTTAGACCAGCAGGCATGTCAATTAAGGGACGTATGTTAATTATGTCTTATGTATTGTGTCATAGTGAATTTTGTGTGTCTGTGATATGGTTGAAATTAAGGGGGAGTGTTGGATGTAGAGTAATTTCAACCTACTTTACTGACAACAGTTAATGCAAGGAACCATCTAGATTTGAGTAGGAGTCATCTAGATTTTTCTAGAGAGGTAGCTTAGCTTCCTAAAGAAGCTATCTCCACCGACAATGAACCTCGAGAAGGTTCTTCTCTTTGTATAAATAGTTGTTTCTTGTAATGCAAATGAACAGGCTATTCTTGGAGTCTTCTATTTCTGTCAGTCATCTGGAAAGTCGAATTCCTCTTTCTCCTTTCTCACCATGATGATAATAACAGAAATGGAGGTTTCTTTTTTATGTGGAGCAGCAAGCAGATGTGTGCGCCTTAATTTCTATTCCTAATCAAATTTTTTGTGTTGGAGTCTTTATAAACGAATGTGGAATCTGCACGAGTCCCTAAAAGTGCAAAGATATGCTTACTACGATGAAAGCGGTTATATTCAATTGTGGGGACCTCGACGAAATATATAATTTTTTATTAAAATCTATTATTAATTTTTATGATGTCTTATGCTAATATATAAATTTAACCAAATTTTTAATATATGGTAGAAAGAAGGAAGGAAATTATATTAATGTCCAACCACTGATGACAAAAGTAGGTCAATGGGACTCTAGAGTACAATGATGTTGATAAAATGAGGAGTATCAAAAGGTCTCTTATATAAAGGGCAAGAAATAAGAAATAAAGCAAGAAAAATACAATGCCTGAAAACCAAAATGAAAATAGTCTTGGACTCCAAGTGCAGAGGGCACAAGATAATGGTCCACTAAATCTCTCTCCTTACACTGAGGTCGAATGCAAAAAAATAAAGATGGAGTGTTGTCTGGAGGGAGGGCTAGGGGAGGATCTAGAGGATCTAGAGCCTTTGTTAAGCAACTGCCCAGAAGAAGGCTATATCAACTGCCTGCTAGTAAGAGATCTCGTTTGGTAATGACTCACGGTTCCTTGTGCTAAGGGATGATCCCTGTAGCTAGCACTGATCTAGAGTTTGAGGCAACAATGTGATTAACTTGTCTGCATTGTAGAGAAATTGGAATTATAAAATTTATAATATTTAAAATTATAGTATTTTAATTTTATGATTAATGAGATTGTAATTTAAGTATTAATAAAAAATTAAAAAATTTAAATTTGAAAGTTAATTTCATTTTTTCTTCATTATTTAATTAAAAGAAAAATCACTTTTAGACTTCTCAATCCATTCTCCATTTATAATTGTAATATAAACCAAGAAAAGGTCTCATCTCATCCATAATTGTATTTTCAAACTCCTATGGAAAACCAAACCAAAAACTACATGTTGAAACTAAACCTAAAACTACATATCAACATCAAACATTCATGCTTTCAATTCCTAACTCATAGTTGAGTATGAAGAGATCTCCAAACAAGTAATTTTGAATAAAGGAAGACAGGGTGGCTGAAAGGGAGTAAGAGGGCCGGAATGAAAACTATTTAGGTTAATCAAAATTAATTAATTTGGTAGAAAAATGGTTAAATTGAATTTAAAATTATAATATTTTATTTTTATTTTTTAAATTAATTATTTAGTTAATTATTATTAAAATAATTGTATTTTATGCCAAAGAATTTTAACTAGAGGGATTGGGTAAAGTTTTTTGTAATAGTTGGGTTAAGTGCCAACTAATGGTTATGTTATGTTTGTTAAGACATTAAGACATTTATTTGGTTTTTTTTTTGGAAATATTACATTATGAGCATAAATTAATTTTGATTAAATAAAATTAGTTATGGAAGTGATTTCCATAAAAATAAATAAAAGTTTAATGGTAAAAGTATTACAAGAACTCAAAGAGTTGAACTTAAACAGTATAAACAGTTACCCCAACGTCTTACGATAAAGGAATATTTCAATGAGGAAGAGGGGTTCTATTTGGTAACTGGAAGAAGGAAATTTGAGAGAAGAGTTACCAAGCTAGTGTTGACAAGTGGAATTACTCAGAATCCTCATATTTGTCTGCTGGACCAGTTTGTCCTGAGGTCTCTTCCAGAGCCTATGTCAACTCACATAGCTCAGAATTGGAGCACGGGGGAGAGGCGAGGATTTAATTGCCTCACTCGATCTAGGGAGGACATCATAAGTTAGAAATTGAAATAGAAGTAAGTTTATCTGCCACTCAGAATCTTAGTTTGGTTTATGAAAGATATTAACAATTTTTATGTTATAATCTGTAGAAGTTATAGTACTTTATTATGAAAAGAGAATTTTCTATGTATGTTTCTTTTTTAATAAATAAGTTGGCCAATTAGAATTAAACTCATCACTAATAACTGTACGAGAGAGAATTGTTAACATAGAACCCTCAAGGTGAAGGCTCCGTATTGGTTGTCCTGTGCAACTAAGATAAACACACACATAATGGTCTGGCCATTTTATTGTTAAAACAACAAAAACTAAAATAAAATATGGACAAAAAAGTAGTATTCTATAGTTAACATTATAGCAGGATAAGACTGTGTAAATACTGAACATTAGATAACGGAAGGTTATAGAAGGCATCGTACTGAGAACTAGATACAGTAGTAGAGTCATGCAAACAATACAAGTAAAATAAAGAACTGTGATTAAATATAATTGTTTCTAAAACTATAAAATATATCTGTCAACATAGTACAAGAAAGAAGACTAAACCATGGTAAGGAAGGAATTAACAATTTTCTGTAAATTCTAACTCTAAAGTTGAAAGAAAATAAAATATAAAAATCTCTTTCTTTGATTCATAAGAATGACAACAATATTTCTAAATCAGTGAAGGAACTGAACATTGAAAAGACTGAACAAGATATTAACAATGCAAGAACAAAACTTTATCCTGAACATAAAAAAATCAAGTTCCTCTGTATTATATATTCGTGAAATCCAGAAATATCACATTCAGTACTAAAAACCCCGGTTGACCAAAAATATAACAGTAAGACAGTAAATATAAACCAACGCTCGAGGTAACCAGCTTTCATGTCAGTTTGTTACAGACAGAAAATATGGTACAAATAAGGTATCCATAGATGTGAACTATTAATTCATAAATACAGGCAAGATTTCGGACGAAGAAATGTTCCATTTTAACCATGAATCACACCGAGCATGCCTCACCCAGTGAGAAAATCTCGTTACAAAAGCTACAGTCTAAACCTTGAAATTTCTAAGCCGAGACCTAGATGTAAAACATGCATTAACGTGAGTTTAGGAAGGAAAATAAACAAACACAACGGTCATACATATGCGTCTATGGCATGTCCAAATTGAGTATAGTTTTTGGAACGAAGTTCCAAAATCTAAATTAACCAGAACAAGGTGGAAAACTCCATAGAGAGCCACAAACCCCTACAACCTCAAGTTCCCGTGACCAAATCATAAGCAAAGAAAAGTACCTGATGGATAGAGTTTGGGAATGTTAGAAGAATTACCAAGTCGGGCTTAACAAAAATTCTCCGCTACAATTCCAGAGCAAGAGTTTACGTGCGCAAATAGACAAAAGAAAGTTAAATAAATAATTTTCACAAACACCCAAATGCTAAAGGAGAAATCAATTCAAAAAAAAAAAGGTAACCTTACCTATGAGAATTCTTTGCCATAAGAAGAAAGGACAACCTACAAGAAAAATGATCAGAAATAATGGTCATTATAACTATATAGGTCCAGAAACACAGGCTACATAAATTTGAAATAATGGACGTTGCTAGTAAAGGATTTTACCATGGATTTCGTCTATGGCAGCACGGTTGTAGTGGGCAATCCATTTGGAGGAAGGAATCTGATGCGTCATTGCAGCCCTAGTCAAGAAGATGATCAGATCTTAGAAGCAAACGAGACTGGGTATTAGAGGCAATAACCTTAAGAAATTTTGTAAAAAAAATCTATATTCAAGGTCGATTATGTTAAACCTTCTACACCGTAAATAATGCCAGCAAGAAGAATTTTCACTTACGGAAAGGCAAAAACCTCATCGATGCCAAGAAGAATCTTGTTGGGGATTGACACAGAGACAAAAATGCTCTCTCACAGAGCGTTGAGCAAACTCTTAAGATGCAAAATACATATACATCTCTAATGGAGTGTGTTTTTATTAAGGTTAAGTGGAGTCTGACATACTTATGTGTAAATTTGATTATATTGAAGATAAAACGATGAAATGTATTTTTTTTTTATGAGCATGTTAATGGATGTTACATTTTCCAAACTATTTGGGTTCAAATTCACTGAGACATTTGTAAGTGGCTCTTATTTTCTATGAAACACATTCAAATTCCAATAAAAAATTATTTGCAAACAAACTTAGATTATTGTGCTTGATAATTTATAATTCCATGCATACAATGAGATTATTGTATATTTATAAATCAAAATTCTTAGTTATACCTCATTTAATTTTGGCTATGAGACCCATTTAAATTCTAGAAAAATGTTTCTTACTATAATAAGTTGGGGTTTTAGGAGTAGATGACAATTTTCCAATAACGAATCACCATATTCCATATTCTTCTGAAAGAATGGCCCTAAGGAATTCTTCTCATTAATTTTTTTGAAATAGTTATTATTGAACAACCCTTAGACACTAATTCTCTTAGGGTGTTCATTTTCCCTTTAATAAATACAAAATTTAGTGTTTGTTTTGTCCTTATGTATTATTTCTAAAAGGAATAGTCATAATCCACCATAAATCTTATCTTTATAAATGCTACCATAACTCCATGTTGAGAATAAATCCCCAAAAATAACCTAAATATAAGTTGTTCTAAGGACACTTCATATATATCTACATCTCGAGTCATGGCGACCATCTCATTTTTTAGTGTATTAAAAAGTGAAGTTAGAAAATTAGTATTTCTTGATATCCTATCTATGTGTTATTTTGATGCTTCTTTAGTGATTTGAATGGCTATCGTGATGAATATCACTCTACATTACATATATTATTTTATCCTAGTCAAAATCAATCTCATGTATATTGGTGCACCCATATATCTATCTTTTAGAAATTAATACATTTCAACCATGTCAGTCAACAATTGTATGAAGGACCCCCGATGCGGGTGCTTAAAGGTGATTATATGGTACAAGGCTTGTGGTTCGGCGCATGAAAGAGCCACATGGCCATGCACAATCCATACCAACAGCCATTAACTTCATTTAAGAGCTCTGGTCGTCACCCCGAACTACATTTACTCCACTGCAAACATTTAGGCTGCTCCTTCCGCCTCAAAATGACGTTCCTTGCTCATTCGCATGGCTATGTTCTTAGGCCTTCTGGTTCTATTCTTCGGCCTCCTATTTCTATGCCTCTCCATTCTTCCCCCCTACGAATCTTCTGCTCCTCTGAAGTCACGAAGCCGAGCTCCCGCACACCGACAGGGAAACGTTGCAGTCTTCGGTGCTACATTGAATTTCTTCTGGGGCACCATTACTCGCAGAGCATCCTCTGCCTTTTGCGCCTCTCTGCTGCCTCTGGCCTCACCACCACCTCTGAGCTTTAGTCGCCTTCCGCCTGCCCTGCTCCTTCCACTACCCAGAGCGCATTCCGCCCCTACTGTGCCACTATGCCTCGACTCAAGCATCGCATGTGATGCAGGTGTGGCAGCAGCAGAGGCCGCGCTGCCCATTCGTCACCCTCCTCTTAATCCAGTTCCTCGTATTCTTCCTTGGAGCATTCTTGGGGCAGGTATCCCAAAACTCGCAGCAGATGCAGTCGCTTGGTTGGTCTGTCTCACTCCTCTGCTTGGCCCTCTACCTCTGAGCCATCTCCACAGCGTCTGCCTCGCTTGATCCCCTATGTCATTTTGCATACCCCCAACATTTCCTTATTCCACTTTCATTGCACCTCAGACTGCCCCCATGTTCTAGCCACCATCTCGGTTTCCTTTTGGGAGGAGCTCCCTGAGGCTCCAAGCCACGGTCCACCCATTCTTCAAACACGGCCTCGCAGTGACCTCAGCCCTTCTGCAAATGCAAAGAAGAAATAGGCTCTTGGCAAGCATAATTCATGCTCGGATAGCAGTAGCAGCTCGGGAAACAGTAAAGACGACAAGGATCAGAGCAAGCAGGCCATGGGTAAAGGTGGTGAAGCCATAGAGCCACGACATGCAGCACTGGCCACCTAGGAAGCCAACGACGATGAATACAGATGTCTCATTGTCGAAGAAACACCTCCTGCACCACATGACACCTAGACGATCAAGTTTTCTCTAGTTTATGGATCTTAGCACCAATTTTTTTTTATATGTTACTATCTATGTTTGGCACAATCATTTTTTTCTATATAACGTTGGTTTCCTCACTCGAGGCAGTGACTCAAACTCTCTTTGGGCTAGTTTCCCCTACATGGGCAGCTTCTTTTTGTTGTTTTGTTGCAAAATATGCCACTAATATAGGCTTGAACTGCAGAGGCCAGAGCCTCTACGTATTTTATGGTTAACTAATAGAATTTAATCTTACTTAGAAAAAAAACAATTGTATGAAGGAATGTACAATTAATAATATATACACAACTAAGCTAGTTCTCTTTCTCTTTAATTTTTGATAAGTCTGGTGTCATATTTTAATCTTCCAAGTGCCACATTCAATATCATCCATAAGTAGGTTTACTATATGTAATTCTACCTTTTTCTTCTTAATAATTTATAGCAATGTCAATAGCTTCAAAGATAACTCCTAGAAATCTATTAGGCTAGTATATAATTTCCATAGTTTTATTCCTTTCTCTTCTTGTGACTTATATGCCTCGGACCTAAGCACAATTATGATTTCCCTATCCAATTTTTACCATTTTACTTCTTCTTCAGGGACTTGGGTTCTACCCTTATATTTTTTAATCTAGTGAGTGATTCATTTGGAATTTTTCTCTGTAACTCGAAACAATCCCACTCATTCTAAGGGAAATTCTACAGGCTACCTTACGGTATATAACGAATGGTATATTTTTAGTTAGGGAGGGTGCTAGAACTACGTTAGCTACATTTTTTTGGTAGGATTTTTTTATAATCCATCCCTTACCTTATTAAAAATAAAGGATTGAAGGCTTATTATTGTGTCATATTGAAAAGGGTGAATTTAGATAATATAATCCCACAAAAGTTGAAATGGCCACCTGTAGATTCAATATTTGAATGACAATGGTAGTTTCTAATGACTTAGTTTCCATTAGGTCAATATATTGTGCTTCCTCTAGATGATTATTATCCCCTTCTTCTTTATTAAACCTTTTTTCCTATACCTTTATCCTTCTTCGTCACTATTCTTCATCTCATCCTCCCATTTCATTCTCTTGTTGTCATCTTCCTATTGAATCCCCAAAGCTTCAACTTCAAATTCTCTAGGTTTTTCGTTGTTCTTCTATTCTAGATTAGCTTCTAGTTCATGTTTAAATCCCAGTGATTCAACCTCTTTATCGGAGCTCCTTTTTCACATGTTTCATTTTCTATAGCTTCCTTTTATACACTTTCCTTTATAATGTTCTCCTTTTCTAACTTTCATTTTATAAACACGGAGCTACCTCCAATTCCAAAATTTTTATTTTTTTTAACTATGGTTAATCTTCATAATTATTTTACTCTTGATATATTTGTAGAGAATATTATTCATGGTATTTTTAAAAAGAAAATTATTAAGAAGACATGTAATTGTTAAGAATTTACTGCAGAGATAATAAATAATTACCGAGAGGAAAAAACATAAAATTAATAGCAACAAAAATAAACCATAAGCACAAATGTTTATCAGGGAACACGCCAACTCCTAGGAAGAACCCAACCTAATGAATTTTCATTAGCCTTGGCAAAAAAACTTGGCCAACCCAACTAAGTGAGCTCTCACTACTAAACTCCCTTGCCTCATTACAATGAAGTATTCCTGGCCTTTTATAGGCTCCATTACATGCAATACCATGGGAATAAAACCATGGGTACACTATACCACGTACCCAAAACCTCCATTGTTATAATTGGTCAAATTTGAATATATTATTGAGTAAATTTTACCTAACATTCTTCCCTTAAACTTGACTTTGGGATCCTTTACTAAATCCAACAAACCTTCCCAAGTGAGCCAACCCTGCTCGCTTTGGCCCTTACCCCCCTCAAAGTTTACACCAGATTATATGTTAACCCAACATTCCCCCTATCATGTAGGTCTAACCTAGACTTTACTATTTATTACCCATGGGTACCCTGTCTTACCGGGACTTACAGTGGTGTAATCATTTACATAAAATTTGACTCCACTGTAGTAATTTTTATTTTGTTTTGTTGTTTCTATATCACCTTTCATCCTCTCCCATCGTAATATTGTGGACCTCACCCACCTTCGACTCTAATATAAATTGTTAAGAATTTACTACAGAGACAAAAAATAATTACCGCGGGGAAAAAACATAAAATAACCAAAAAAAATCATAAACCATAAGCACAAATGTTTATCTGGGAAAACCATAGCTCCTCGGAAAATCCCAACTGTATAAAATTTCATTAGCCTTGGCAAAGAAACTTGTCCAACCCAGCCAAGTGAGCCTTCACCACTCACCTCCCTGACCTCATTACAATGAAGTCTTCCCATCCTTTTATAGGCTCCATTCCATGAAATCCCATGTGCATAACACCATGGGTACACTATACCATGTGACCAAAGCCTGCATTGTTAGAAATGGTCAACTTTGAATATTTTCTCAAGTAAAGTTTATCTAACAATCATGTTAGTTGAAAAAAGAAGAAATTTAAATTTATGAAAATTGAATTTTAGGCTCGAAAAATATGAATTCAAACTCCTCCTAGTTAATTCGTTCATCTGAAATGTTCAAGTCAGCCTAGTTAAATGATGTACCCATTTAGACTAGAAAATTATATAAATAAGAAGAAATTCAACGTCCAACAAAGAATGAATAAAGCTCACATCTATCTGAGGCAAGGACAAAATTTGTATATAGTAGTGAATATCTGAGGCATATGAAGTATCTGTAAAGCTAACAAAGATCCTACTATGAGGAAAGAAGTAATGGTTATCTCTATTATCTCTAAGGCCATTGAAAGGATTATCCTGAGGCAGTGAATAAGACCATCTTTGAAGCCAACAAAGGGCATAGTTTGAGCCAAAATATTTTTATCTATGTGGGTTAATGAATTAGCATTCTTGAGGGTAGGTTAGGGTTTTGTGGAAGGAGGTTAAATTTTGAGGAAGGAAATGAGCCTTTCCTATTATGTGGGAAAATGACTTGACTAGGAGGATGGACAAGGTTTGGGGAAGTTATTGACTAAGATGTATCCTTGTTCAATTGAATATTTCTCTATTTAAAGTACGTGGGTTTTTCCCCCATGTGCATTTTCCTAGGGTAAACTATTGTGTTCTTTTTATGGTTGTCTCATTATGATCTTTCTCGCATACTGTTTTATTGTTGAAAGTTCTTTGTGTAGTTATTTTATGATGTAAAATAAATGTAATAAATGGCCAATATATGAAAGTATCATAAGAAAAAATTATTATATTTTATAACTATTAAAAAATCAACATGGTATCAAAGTAGCTTCTAAGAGTAGCATTGTTTTAAGAAACAGTAATTAGATCCATACAATGAAGTGATTGTAGGTTTTAACCCAAAAAAAAAAATATCAAGAAACAAACTCTTAAAACAGAAAATAAAACAATAGCAAGAGCATAAAATAAAAAATATATATACACGGATATTTTCCCCAAGATCCAAAAACTGAGACTACCAACTTCGTTTTTCATTATATTCCTTTCAATTTTACAAGACATATATATACATGCCAAAGACTTCATAAACCCCAATCTACTAACCCTATATTAGAACATAACCATAGTTCTGTTGACCAGATATAGAAAATATCGTGACCAGAAAACCATCATGCCCAAAACCATGTGCAAAACCATACACAAAACCATAAGCCGGTCTTCCCACCTAATATATGGCCCAATTATTTTTTCCCAGGTTGCCTCCCCTGACCGCATACAAGGGGGCATGCCAACAGGGGGGGCTGCACCCCACATGTGACCCAGCTTCTACTCCTAGTGCAAGCGTAGGGGGGATTTCAACCCCCTCTTACCCCCCGCTTCACACCTTCTTCTAGTTATGGAAATAATATAACACACACCCAACACTCATCCCAATGGTCAATAATCAAAGATTCATATTTTGTTGATGGAAGAGAAACATGACTCATCCATAAAATTATGAGAAGGTTGAATCTCAATATATGCTGAAAAAATATAAGCTTAGGCTATGCCTTCATCCGAGCCTTAGTTCAATCCTTAAATCTGGTTACGACAGTGAAACAATTTGAGGAGATCTCAGAATTTGTTATGAAATGTACCCTATATTCTATCCTCAATAAAGCCATGTTTTCTTTAATATCAAATTTCTTATCTTGTATTCAATTTAGGTCAAAAGGCTAAAGGACTACACCAATCTCTAGCATGATCTCACTCTTCAAATAACCTATAATATTATAGGTTCAACTACCTCAATATGCATATTACATGGAAATCTTTATCAACCTCATATTAAAGGAACCACATAGTATTTTTATAAGAAAAAAAAAATGATATCATGTAAAGGGCTTGGATAGTATTGAGAAGTGATGGAAGCTTTGAAAAATAAATTCTAAGACTTAGAAAATTTGAAGATGGTTGAGAAAAAAATGAACACAGTCCAGAAGTCTAGTGTAAAGATGGATATAATTTAGAACCTTGGTTATAATTGTAAGAAGGGTATCTCAAATAATATAAAGAGACCAAAATCCTTAGAAGGACTAATGAGTCTCTGGGCTAGGCCACAAGCATAGTAGAATCCAGAAAAATTACCTCGGTTCGATCTTAAGGAAAATTATGGAAGACAATAATTTGATTCCAATTCTCAAAAGAAGAGTGATTATATTGAAGCATTGTGATATAATAGAGAATTTTTATAGTGATGAGGTAGGCATAGAAACAAAAAAATACCTGACGCCTGTGATATCAAAGATAAGATGCATTTTAAGGAATTAAGGTAATGTCTATTTGAAGGAAGCTGGAAGAATAAGTTTGAAATGATCTTTTTCTACAGGAAATGTAAGTGACTTTAAAAAAAAAAATTATGAATTCATGTCTTAATAATATTCACAAATGTGAATGTACTTTAGGATCGTCATATATCTATAATGCATTATAATCTAATCTAAATAACTTTGTTTTTCACATGAGCCCATTACAATGATGATGACCCAAAATATGGAGATCTAAGGTGGATGAAGTTTGAAATCAAGTCGTAGCCACACTAGTACATTTGGAGGAAATTCCGACACTTTAGTTCTGATACTTTTGTCATAATGTCGGAAATTTCCCCAATTTCTATCAATTTTTCAAATGCTGCCACAAACCATCGCTATACGGATGTTTAGGGATATCCTCGCTTTTGCGACATTTATGTTTGTCGTCGGAATTGCGACGTTTTAAACATTTTGTTTGTGTTACAACGTTTATGGGACGAAACGTCAGAATTGCAATGTTGCCTACACATCTGTCGGTCTTGCGACGCTTGGGAGGAATCGTCGGAAAACCGACGTTAGTCATATAGACGTTGGTCTTGCGACGTTGTGAAGCGAAACATTGCAAGACCAACGTCTATATGAGAAACGTCTCTTTTGTGAAGGTTTCCCCCAAGCGTTGCAAGACCGATATTTAACAACATAACATTTTAATATGAAAACATTTGTTTGGTTGGACAACAAATTTGGACATGAAAAACAATTACATGCGTGGACATGTAAAGTATTACTTTATTAACAATTGTTCAACATTTGAATATGAAAACATTATATTATTTAACATTTTGTTTATATAAATATGATTTATTTGGATATAATGAGTATTACATTATTGGATAATGTTTTTTTTTTGTTGGAAAACATGCTTATACATCAAAAAATTTACATTACACTTATACATGAAAACTTGCACATTTTGGTATATTATTCCAAATGCTAGGACAAGCCTGGGATCTTTTAAATCCTTGATTACAACTTGGTGAGATGAAAACTCTATTATTCTACCTTTACTTGAATGAGTGATTTGATATTTTAATTGAAGGTTGAAACAAAGACTCGGAACACATAATACATTATTGAAATCTATGTTATATTCCTTCGTTGTTATAGACCCTACATCACCAACAACAGAAAAAAAAAATAAAAATAAAAAAAATAAAATAAAAATAAATAAAAATAAAAAATAAAAAATAGAAAATAAAAAATAAAAATTGTGTTACAATTATTACAAGAAATAAAATTGCATTTATGATTAACCATATAATAATATGCTCTACAATAAATAAGCCACTCATTGGAATAAGAAGTAGAGGATGCATTGAAATAGAAACCAAAAGCAAAAGTGTATTTCCAAAAGAGCTAAGCTTGGGTGAAATATTTTGTGGAAAAAAAAACATGATAAGCATATTTTCGAGCGGCCCGTTTTCCATTTGCTCCCATGTGGAATCGTTCAGTCAGGCGCGCCGTGTCGCGCAGTGTGAGGTCGCCCGACTGGGCACATTCGAGTTGGGTCGTTTCATTCGAGGGCGCCCGTATCAGTTTTGCTAAGTTGTGACCACCAGGGTGCCTTGTGCATGTTCGAGTGGCCCGTTTTCCATTTTCTCCCTTGTGGCATCATTCAGTCGGGTGCGCCGTCTGAGGTCGCTTGACCAGGCGCGTTCGGGTCGGACCGTTTCGTTCAAGGGCGCTTTTTCTAAGTTGTGACCGCTCGAGTGCCTTGTACATGTTCGGGTGGCCCGTTTGTCGTTTTCTCCAATGTGGAATTGTTCGGTCGGGTGCACCGTGTCACGTTGTGTGAGGTCGCCCTAATGAGTGCGTTTGGGTCAGCCCGTTTCGTTCGAGGGCACCCATATCAGTTTTGCAAATTTGTGACCGCCCGGGTGCATTGTGCATGTTTGGGTAACCCATTTTCCATTTTCTCCCATGTGGCATCGTTAGGTCGGGTGCGCCGTGTCATGCCTTGTGATCAGGTCACCCGACCGGGCACGTTCGGGTCGGTTCGTTTCGTTCGAGGGTGCTCGTATCAGTTTTGCTAATTTGTGACCACCCGAGTGCCTTGTGCACATTCGGGTAGCCTGTTTTCCGTTTTCTACCTTTTGGCATCGTTTGGTCGGGCGCGTCATGTCGCGTCGTGTGAGGTCGTCCGACAGGGCGCGTTTGGGTCGAGCCATTTTGTTTGAGGGCGCCTGTATCAGTTTTTTAAGTTGTGACCACCTGGGTGTGTTGTGCATGTTCAGGTGGCATGTTTTGTGTTTGCTCCCTTGTGGTATCGTTCGGTCGGGCGCGCCATGTCGCGTCGTGTGAGGGCGCCCGACCAAGCGCGTTCAGGTTCCGTTGTTTTGTTCGAGGGTGCCCGTATCATTTTTGCTAAGTTGTGACTGCCTAGGTGTCTTGTCCACATTCGGGCAGCCCATTTTCCGTTTTCTCCCTTGTGGCATCATTCGGTTGGGCACACCGTGTCATGCCGTGTGAGGTCACCTGACCAAGCGCGTTCGGGTCAGGTTGGGTTGTTTCGTTCGAGGGCGCCCGTATCAGTTTTGTTAAGTTGTGACCGCCTCGATGCCTTGTGCATGTTCGGCCAGCCTGTTTGCGTTTTGCTCCCTTATGGCATCGTTTGGTTGGGAAAGCCGTGTGAGGTCGCCCGACCAGGCGAGTTCAAGTTGGGTCGGGCCATTTCGTTTGAGGGCGCCCATATCAGTTTTGCTAAGTTCTGACCACTCGGGTGCATTGTGCATGTTCGGGTGGTCTGTTTGCCATTTTCTCCCTTATAGCATCATTCAATCTGGTGTGCCGTGTCACGCCGTGTGAGGGTGCCCGACCGGGCACGTTCCGGTTGGGCCGATTCGTTCGAGGGAACCCGTATCAATTTTGCTAAGTTGTGACCACCGAGGTGAATTGTGCACATTCAGGTGGCCCGTTTTTCATTTTCTCCCTTGTGGCATTGTTCGTTCGAGAGCGCCATGTTGCGCTGTCATGTGAGTTCGCCCGACCAGGTGCGTTCCAGTCGGACCATTTCGTTCGAGGGGGCCCGTATTAGTTTTGCTAAGTTGTGACTACCCGGGTGGCCCGTTTGTCATTTTCTCCCATGTGGCATCATTCGGTCGGGTGCGGCGTGTCGCGCTGTGTGAGGTCACTCGACCAGGTACGTTTAGGTAGGGCCGATTCATTCAATGGCACCCATATCAGTTTTTCTAAGTTGTGACTACCCAGGTTCCTTGTTCATGTTCGAGCGGCCCATTTTCCATTATGGCATCATTCTTTCGGGCGCACTATGTTGCGCTGTGTGAGGTCGTCCGACCAGGCGCGGTCGGGTCGGGTCATTTCGTTCAAGGGTGCCCGTATCAGTCTTTCTAATTTGTGACTATGTGGGTGGCTTGTGCACATTTAGGTGGCTCGTTTGCCATTTTCTCACATGTGGCATCATTCGTTCGTGCACGCCATGTCGCGCCGTGTGAGATCGTCCAACCGGGCGCGTTTAGGTAAGCACATTTCGTTCGAGGGCGCCCGTATCTGTTTTGCTAAGTTGTGACCACCCGGGTGCATTGTGCACATTCAGGTAGCATGTTTTCCATTTGCTCCCATGTGGCATCGTTCGGTCAGGCGCGTCATGTCACGCCTTGTAATCAGGTTGCCCAACCCGGCATGTTCCGCTCGGGTCATTTCGTTCGAAGACGCACGTATTAGTTTTGCTAAGTTATGAACACCCGGGTGGCTTGTGCACGTTCGAGTAGCCCGTTTTCTGTTTTCTCCCTTGTGGCGTCGTTCTGTCAGGAGCGCCATGTCGCACCATGTGAGGTCGCTCGATCGGGCGCGTTTAGGTCAGCCTGTTTCGTTCGACGGTGCCCGTATCAGTTTTGCTAATTTGTGATTGCCCGAGTACATTATGCACGTTCGGGTAACCCGTTTTCCATTTTCTCCCATGTGGCATCGTTCAGTCGGGCGCAACGTGTCGTGCCTTGTGATTAGGTCGCTCGACCAGGCATGTTCGGATTGGGTCATTTCATTCAACGGTGCTCGTATCAGTTTTGCTAAGTTGTGACTGCCCAGGTGCCTTGTGCACATTCGGGCGGCCCATTTTCCATTTGCTCCCTTGTGGCATAGTTCTGTCGGGCATGTTGTGTCGCGCCATGTGAGGTCGCCCGAGTGGGTGCGTTCAGGTCAGGTCGGGTCGTTTCGTTCGAGGGCACCCTTATCAGTTTTGCTAATTTGTGACCGTCCGTGGGCCTTGTGCACGTTTTCTATCGAGGGTTTGCTGTTTTTCTTTGTGGCCGAGCCCGCCTGGGGCACGCTCGGTGGTCGCGCCATGTGATCACCAAGTCGAACAAAGCAGACGTGCTTCCGGGTCGTTTTGTTCGAGGGTGCTCATATTATTTTTGCTAAGTTGTGACTGCCTAGGTGTCTTGTCCACATTCGGGCAGCCCGTTTTCCGTTTTCTCCCCTTGTGGCATCATTCGGTTGGGCACGCCGTGTCATGCCGTGTGAGGTCACCTGACCAAGCGCGTTCGGGTCAGGTTGGGTTGTTTCGTTCGAGGGCGCCCGTATCAGTTTTGTTAAGTTGTGACCGCCTCGATGCCTTGTGCATGTTCGGCCAGCCTGTTTGCGTTTTGCTCCCTTATGGCATCGTTTGGTTGGGAAAGCCGTGTGAGGTCGCCCGACCAGGCGAGTTCAAGTTGGGTCGGGCCATTTCGTTTGAGGGCGCCCATATCAGTTTTGCTAAGTTCTGACCACTCGGGTGCATTGTGTATGTTCGGGTGGTCTGTTTGCCATTTTCTCCCTTATGGCATCATTCAATCTGGTGTGCCGTGTCACGCCGTGTGAGGGTGCCCGACCGGGCGCGTTCCGGTTGGGCCGATTCGTTCGAGGGAACCCGTATCAATTTTGCTAAGTTGTGACCACCGAGGTGAATTGTGCACATTCAGGTGGCCCGTTTTTCATTTTCTCCCTTGTGGCATTGTTCGTTCGAGAGCGCCATGTTGCGCTGTCATGTGAGTTCGCCCGACCAGGTGCGTTCCAGTCGGACCATTTCGTTCGAGGGGGCCCGTATTAGTTTTGCTAAGTTTTGACTACCCGGGTGGCCCGTTTGTCATTTTCTTCCATGTGGCATCATTCGGTCGGGTGCGGCGTGTCGCGCTGTGTGAGGTCACTCGACCAGGTACGTTTAGGTAGGGCCGATTCATTCAATGGCACCCATATCAGTTTTTCTAAGTTGCGACTACCCAGGTTCCTTGTTCATGTTCGAGCGGCCCATTTTCCATTATGGCATCATTCTTTCGGGCGCACTATGTTGCGCTGTGTGAGGTCGTCTGACCAGGCGCGGTCGGGTCGGGTCATTTCGTTCAAGGGTGCCCGTATCAGTCTTTCTAATTTGTGACTGTGTGGGTGGCTTGTGCACATTTAGGTGGCTCGTTTGCCATTTTCTCACATGTGGCATCATTCGTTCGTGCACGCCATGTCGCGCCGTGTGAGATCGTCCAACCGGGTGCGTTTAGGTAAGCACATTTAGTTCGAGGGCGCCCGTATCTGTTTTGCTAAGTTGTGACCACCCGGGTGCATTGTGCACATTCAGGTAGCCTGTTTTCCATTTGCTCACATGTGGCATCGTTCGGTCAGGCGCGTCATGTCACGCCTTGTAATCAGGTTGCCCAACCCGGCATGTTCCGCTCGGGTCATTTCGTTCGAAGACGCACGTATTAGTTTTGCTAAGTTATGAACACCCGGGTGGCTTGTGCACGTTCGAGTAGCCCGTTTTCTGTTTTCTCCCTTGTGGCGTCGTTCTGTCAGGAGCGCCATGTCGCACCATGTGAGGTCGCTCGATCGGGCGCGTTTAGGTCAGCCTGTTTCGTTCGACGGTCCCCGTATCAGTTTTGCTAATTTGTGATTGCCCGAGTACATTATGCACGTTCGGGTAACCCGTTTTCCATTTTCTCCCATGTGGCATCGTTCAGTCGGGCGCAACGTGTCGTGCCTTGTGATTAGGTCGCTCGACCAGGCATGTTCGGATTGGGTCATTTCATTCAACGGTGCTCGTATCAGTTTTGCTAAGTTGTGACTGCCCAAGTGCCTTGTGCACATTCGGGCGGCCCGTTTTCCATTTTCTCCCTTGTGGCATAGTTCTGTCGGGCATGTTGTGTCGCGCCATGTGAGGTCGCCCGAGTGGGTGCGTTCAGGTCAGGTCGGGTCGTTTCGTTCGAGGGCACCCTTATCAGTTTTGCTAATTTGTGACCGTCCGTGGGCCTTGTGCACGTTCGAGTGGCCTGTTTTTTGTTTTCTCCCTTGTGGCATCATTCGGTCGGGCACGCCGTGTCACGCCATGTGATCAAGTCGCCCAATCAGGCGCATTCAAGTCGGGTCGTTTTGTTCGAGGGTGCTCATATTATTTTTGCTAAGTTATGACTGCTCGGGTGCCTTGTGCACGTTTGGGTGGCCCGTTTGCCATTTCCTCCCTTGTGGCATCATTCGGTCAGGTGTGTCTTGTCACGCCGTGCGAGGTAGTCTGACCGGGTGCGTTTGAGTCGGGCCATTTCGTTCAAGGGTGCACGTATCAGGTTTTTAAAGTTGTCACCGCTTGGGTGCCTTTTGCACGTTTGGGTGGCCTATTTTCTGTTTGCTCCCTTGTGGCATAATTTGGTCGGGCACGCCGTGTCACGTCGTGTGAGGGCGCCTCACCAAGCGCGTTTAAGTTACGCTATTTCGCTTGAGGAAGCTCGTATCAGTTTTGCTAAGTTGTGACCACCTGAGTGCCTTGTGCATGTTCAAGTGGCCCATTTTCCATTTTCTCCCTTGTGGCATCATTCGATCGGGTGCGCCGTGTCATGCCGTGTGATCAGGTCGCCCGAATGAGCACGTTTAGTTCGGGTCGGGCCGTTTCGTTCGAGGGTGCCCATATCAGTTTTGCTAAGTTCTGACTGCCCGGGTGCCTTGTGCACGTTCGGGCGGCCCGTTTACTATTTTCTCCCTTGTGGCATCATTCGGTCGGGCACGCCGTGTCGTGCCATGTGATCAGGTCACCCGACCGGGCGCGTTCGGGTCGGGTCTTTTCGTTCGAGGGTGATCATATCAATTTTTCTAAGTTGTGACTACCTAGGTGCCTTGTGCATGTTTGGGTGGCCTGTTTTCCATTTGCTCCCTTGTGGCATTATTCGGTCAGGCACGTCGTATCGTGCCATGTGAGGTCGTCCGACCAGGTGTGTTCAGGTTGAGCTGTTTTGTTCGAGGGTGCCCATATCAGTTTTGTTAAGTTGTGACTACTCGGGTGCCTTGTGCATGTTCGGGTAGCCTTTTTTCCATTTTCTCCCTTATGGCATCGTTCGGTCGGGTGAGCCGTGTCGCACAGTGTGAGGTCGTCCGACTGAGCGCATTCAGGTCGGGCCGTTTCGTTCGACGGTGCCCGTATAAGTTTTGTTAAGTTGTGACCGCTCGAGTTCCTTGTGCATGTTTAGGTGGCTTGTTTTCCATTTTCTCCCTTATGGCATCGTTCGTTCGGGCGCGTCGTGTCGCGCCGTGTGAGGGCACCTCACCAAGTGTGTTCGGGTTACGTTGTTTTGTTCGAGGGTGCCCGTATCAGTTTTTCTAAGTTGTGACTGCCTAAGTACCTTGTGCACAATCGGGTGGCCTATTTTCCATTTTATCCCTTGTGGCATCGTTCGGTAGGGCACACCATGTCGCGCCGTGTGATCAGGTTGCCCGACTGCGCGTGTTCGGGTCAGGTCGTTTCATTCGAGGGTGCTCGTATTAGTTTTGCTAAGTTGTGACCACCTAGGTGCCTTGTGCACGTTCGGGTGGCCCGTTTGCTGTTTTCTCCCTTGTGGCATTGTTCAGTCAGGCGTGCCTTGTCGCGCAGTGTGAGGTCGTCCGACCAGGTGCGTTCAGGTCGGGTCGTTTCATTCAAGGGCGCCCATATCAGTTTTGTTAAGTTGTGACCACCCGAGTGCCTTGTGCACGTTCGGGCATCTTGTTCTCCATTTTCTCCCTTATGTCATCATTTGGTCGGGCGTACCATGTCCCACTATGTGAGGTTTCCTCACCAAGTGTGTTCGGGTTGCACTATTTTTTTCGAGGGTGCACGTATCATTTTTGATAAGTTGTGACCACCCGGGTGCCTTGTGCATATTCAGGTGGCCTGTTTTCCATTTTCTCCTTTGTGGCATTGTTCGGTCGAGTGTGTCGTGTCGCATTGTGTGAAGTCGCCCGACCAGGAGGGTTACGGTCGGGTCAGGCCATTTCGTTTGAGGGCGCCCATATCAGTTTTGCTAAGTTGTGACCACCCGGGTGCCTTGTGCACATTCAAGTGGCCCGTTTTCCATTTACTCCATTGCGGCATCCACGAAAAGAAAAAATCACATTGGTGAGGGGTGAAAATGATCACCATAAGCTCATTGGTGAGGGTCAAAAGAACCTTCGTCACCAAAAATTGAACGTCACCAAAGGTGGAGTCGCCAAAAGTATAGGTGTTGTGGTGACATTCAAGGTCCATCACAAATAATTATTTATAGTGACGAATAGTGACCATCACCATTTCATATGAGCAATGGTGACAGACGATAGCCTCCGTCACCAAAAAAATGAACGTCACCAAAGGTGGCGTCGCTGAAAGTATAATGTTGTGGTGACATTCGAGGTTCGTCACAAATAATGATTTATAGTGATGGATAGTGACTGTCACCATTTCATATGAGCAATGGTGACGGAAAATAGCCTCTGTCACCAAAAAATTGAACGTCACCAAAGGTGGTGTCGCCGAAAGTATGTGTTGTGGTGACATTCAAGGTCTGTCACGAATATTGATTATAATGACGGATAGTGACTGTCACCATTTCATATGAACAACGACAATTTTTTGTGATGGACCTTTCATGGCCATCTCTATTGGTGCATATATATGGCGACGTTCATTGACCATCACCATAAACTCATTGGTGACATCAAGGTCCGTCACTAATATTGACTATAATGAAAAACAATGACCCTCACCATTTCATATCAAAAACAATGATTTATGGTGACGGAGCTTTAATGGTCGTCACTATTGATGCGTATATATGGTGGCGTTCGTTGACTGTCACCATTTCATATTTTGGTGAGGGTCAAAAAATGTCACCATAAACTCATTGGTGATGGTCGAAAGGGCATTCATCACCAAAAACTGATCTTCGTCATTCCCTATATATGAATATTAGAGCACGATGGAATCGAACCACCAACCTCCTGCTTGTAAAGAAGGTGCTCTTCCATTGAGCTAGCACCCTTTAAATAATTAGACTTTAAACTAGAAATTGCCCCTAAAGGTACAAAGATGCACCAAAGGAATAAGAACCAGGAAAAACTTAAAGAATTCAGTGTCTTTGCTCCTATTTTTATTCTACAACACTCTACAAATTATGATCTTGATATATGACATATTTGTGCCGAGTGGTTCTAATTTAATGGTAAATGTTATATTCAGATAAAATAAATGAATAACTAAGAAGCCTTACGGGCTAATTTTTAATCCTTACACCAAAATATCTTAATATTCAAGTCTATGGAACAACTCATTCAAATTTCAAACTGAAGTAGATTTTAAATGGAAAGCCTAAAACCAGCTAAGCAGTTTACATGTTAACATTTTAGATATAGCTTCTGTTCAATTTATATGACAAGTTATGCCATAACCTTGAAACTAGTTTCTTAGCTAAAAGATTTTCTTAAGTCAACAATGACAAAGATAGTCATGGCAAGCAAAATTCTCTTGTTTTTTCTAATGAGGGTGCATGTAACTTGATAAAAGATGTATGAGAGTATCAAACCATAAATAGGTTCACTAAAACATGGAAATGACAAAGTCTTGTTAAGCAACAAAAGTTTAATTGAATATATGAAAATCATCGAGCTAAATGATATAATTAAGCTAAAAGTAACTGTAAAAAAAATGAAATTGCCATCATATACCATCTGGTTTGGTTAGTTCTTCAGAAAGAGAAAGTGCAATTCCATGATCCAACTCCTCATCTTGATTATGTAATGGACCATCCTGAACAAAATTGTCCACATACAACAATCAATGTTATTGTATTGGTAAGACTTTTCATATAATCTATCAATTCATGTACTATGTAGGAGAATAACTGGAAAGCACAACTAGAAATTTGAATCACAACATAAAAATATAAAACAACATGCAACAGGAAAGGAACAAATCCATAATTTGAGAAATATGAATAATCCATGAACCTGTTCTTATATATTGATATAGATAATGAAATAGAAATATAGATTTATGAAATTCAAGTATTACACAACAATGTCTTGAACAAATCTCAATATGTAAAATAGTATTTTTTGCATTTGGATTTACCTTGTAGAACCTGAGGAAAAATTTTCCACAAAAACAGCCAATAAACATAACAACATGGACCTCAGGAGCAATTGTGCAGGGGATAAAATATGAAGGTAAAGCACTAGAGAAGTATTCAAAGAAAATGATGAAAAGTGTATCTAGAAATAACTAAGAACCCTCTGAAGTAAACCACACATTTATCATCATGACTAGTACACTTGCAAAAAAAGATCAGAATAATTTATGAACTATTCCACCAAAAAGCAGTGAATTTTTCCACTAAAATACAGTTTCAAATTAATCAACTTTGTTAAAGTTAACAGATAGAAGATTGAAGTTTAAAGACAATACACTTTGATGAATTAGGGATTACCGTGGCATTAGAGGGCACATGCCAAAATACATTATCATCTCCAAATGCACCCCTACGTAGTGTCCATCTGACACTTTGTGACTTGAACCTTTAAAAGGCTTTCTCATCCACTTCATCGTTCGAGATTTATTGTGAGTACGATGGTACAATGTGACCTACATGACCCAAATAACATGAGCCAACAATGAAAACCATAATTAAATTATTAATGCCTTACTAATTTAATCCTTGAAAAGACAAAAAACATGAATCCAAGAAAGAAAATGATAAGGTTCTCGTTAACCAACTATTATATTTACAAATATGGTACAATTGTTGATTGGTTGTTTCAAAATTTAAAGAATTTTACGTATTCTCTCAAACATATGAAAAGACACTAAAATTACCAAGGTCATATTTCAACATAAATCTTGCAGAAAATCTTTTTCTTTGAAATTTGTGTTTTTGTTTGGGTTCGAGTTTGATCCATTTCGGCTTCAGGTTCAACTTGTGATTAGATTTGGATCAGGTTTGGGCTCAAGTTTGAGGTTCGACTTTGACATTCATAGAACCTCGACAAATTTCAATTTTTTTTTTAGGTTTGCAAAATTCCGAACAAGTGACACATTCATAATTGCACCCCTAGTCATTGAAATCCTAACTTTTTCACCCACAAACGTCAAATTATATGTTTTAGGAATCTATCCGAGCTTAAAATGAAATGTGCAGTCGAACACACTTATAATGACCATTCAAAATTGTCACATTTGAAAATTTCCTACGAAACATGCCAAACCTGCAATATTCACAAAATATTAAAATACGGCCTTGGAAATATAGTCAGCACGGTATGTTGTAGACACTAAATAGATTTGGACAACTATATTCAGGTCAAAGTTGACAGCTAATCCACATTTTAAAGTTTCAGAAAAAAGGCAAAATATACTACATCACAGTCTAACCCAGATCAAGATGAACATAAGCTTTATCAAAATATCATATACAATTAAGTCGCCCATTTACAATTGTAAATCTATACAGCACATGGCCATCTTGAGAAAATGAATCATTCACCTAAGGCAAAAAAGGAAATTGCATTTTGTCATTTGCCAAGCAAAACGAAGACCAAATATAATTTCCATTTTCTTGGCCCCCTTGACCAAATAAGTTGTCCAAATAGATTGTATGATGAGGAATTTGTATCCCTGCCATTTTAAGTAAAACACAAAACTACATGTCTATGTGGGTCAAATGAGCTTCATTCCTAAAATACTATTAGCAAGGCTAGTAAAACATTAAACTGATCCCAAAATCCCACCAGCAGCCAAGAAAATGTAGCAATCACAATGAAATTCTTTGGGGTTAAAATGACCAAAAATACATGAAGGCACTGGTTACTCTTTAAATAAAAGAGGCAATTGAAGAAGAAAAAAAAAATGTCACAAAAGAGAGACAAAGAAAAGCCAGGGAACCTAACAGAAATAGAGGAAAATAAAAATAAGACAAGGAAAAACCGAGTATAACTGATGAAAAGTGAAATAGATGAAAATAAAATTTCAGCAGATTTCAACAGCAAAAATTAGAAGCACCAGTCAGAGAATGTGAAGCCCCACATAAATTAAGTGACTAGAAAAACATCAATTTCGAAGTTCACACCCTAGTTCAAATCCTCTATATCATATTACTTTTTCTTGTCAATTGACACTCCCAATCTGGTCAGGGCATTTCAAGAAAGTCCAACAGAAGGTGGATAGATGAGAAATTCAAAGCAAAACCAAAGACAATTTCAACTTGCAGATTAGAATTTTTTTTAAAATGTAAAATAGGTGGTTAAAACCTAAGCAACCACAACAATAAAATAAAAAGTTTCAAACACAAATAAGATTCCATTTAAATGTAAGCACTGCAAATATTAAATTAAAAGGGGGCAGAAAAGAGTAAAGCTAAATGTGAAGGACACCAAAATGTAGCAGAGAAAGACACCGGAAATAAGAAAGCTAACCAAAACATAAAAGGAAAACTAATTAATGATTTTACCAAAATGGAATTCATCCTCAACCAAAATTAAATGCAATTTGTAGCCCCACTAGCCTATTTTTTATCATATCCAGTATCTAACGTTGCCTGATTGTGTTGTGCTGCAACAGGAAGAGCATCTTTGCCTTGGAATCCCAAACCTGAATCATAAATAAAGTAATCAGTTGTGTTTCTTTTTATCATGCAACAAAAATCGAACTAAATTACGATTTATGGATCAAGGAACTTACACTCACCATTCATGTTGATGCCACAGTCCCTGCCAGGTCTGGTTTTAGCTTCTTCTTTTTTTTACCTCTGAAGTGATTACATCCAATTCCGAGGGAAACCTGACATAAACAGACAATTTACAATCATTTTTTAATATTACACAAGGAATTGCCCTCAGGTATGCTTCCATATATAATAAAGTTCCAATTAAAACTTGATTTATGAAAAGCACAAAGGCAAGAAACAGATATGATCTTGATCATAACATACAAAGAAAACAAATAATACTTTCAGAGACAATCATTGAAATAGATTTTACCTTGTAGCCTTTGCTTTTTTCTTGTCATTTTCCAAGGAAGCAGATTTCACATCTATTCCAAATCTAGCCAAACGTGCTTTCTTCTTTGCTTCATCATCAGCAGATGAGCGCAAAGCAAGTCCAAACCTGTTTAATAATTTTGGCATTGTCAGATTCCAATTATTCTGGAGTAAAACAAATGTATATCATAATTTTGGAAAAAAATATTAAGAAAATTAAGCTGACGGTAAATTAGACACACAAGATAAGGAAAAGAGCATCATCATAATCTCAGGACTCCGAAGACGGAAAATAAATTCCTGAATTTTTGAAGAACAAAACTCTCAGCCCTCGCTTTCCTCTTTCTTATTCCGATATTTTTGCTTCTCCTAGTCCAGGAGAGGTAGTTTTTGGAGTACCATTTTCCGAATCACCAAATCTGTCAATAAAGCATACCCGAAGGTAATTTCTGTCAATTAAGAGATGAAACATATTGAATGATAAAATTGGGGATCATGTGCACTGATCATTCAATACAAAAATTAATTTCATAGCTATTAATCACTTTAAAGATTAGAGCAAAGTCCAGTAGCACCAGAACTGACACAGTCCACCAAACTTAAAAAACACCATTATGGCCAAACATTGTTTAAAATAAAATACAACATATATTTAACAGAGATGCTGAACATTTAAGTTAAACAAACACAAGCCTTGAAAATGCCAGAATCCCTAGAACCTAAATCATACAGCAATATTTTTCCACCATTCCAAAGGGTGACATTCCAGGTCTGTAGCAGTAATTAGTTCCAGAACAAGAGGCTAATCATATATACTATACAGAGATTATCCACTGCACTCCATGCCTTCGATGACCACCCATTTCTGCTAGCTGTTGTATCAGTACGAGTCTTGAGAATGATCTTTCATGATATGTCACACATGAGGTGTTTCCCTCTGACTGCAGAATCAGTGTTAATAGGGCTTTCATAGTATCCAAAATGATACAGGAGCCTCACTAGTTCATGGGCAATCCTCACGGCCAACAACAAATTTTGTTTCCAGTTAATATTTTGATAGATTCTCCACTGATCTTAACTGCGCTGAGAATTTTTACACTGTGATCAGGATTTAGTTATAGAGATCATACGCTGTATACAATTCTAGTTCTGTTCAACACTACCAAGGGTTGCATCACGTTTTGAATGGGTTACATTCTCAGAAATTTTGATTTGTAACCTTTGTTGTTGGGTTGAAAAGCCACATGTGTCCTCGTAGTTGGGAGGTAGTGTGTGGCACTTGCAGAGGCAATATTGACTCTGACAACCATTACCTTGGAGGAAGATAAATGGTCCAATATTCATGTTGGGACCTCTCAAGGGAATATCAACTCCCTTACTTTGTATTCCTGATAGTCACTAGACTTTGATAACCATTACCTAAGAGAGAGATAAACAGTCCAGGATTCATATTGGGGCCTCTCAAAGGAATATCAACTCGAACACATTCATAATCACCGCATGGTGCCTTCATAACCAATGCCTAAGTTAATTTGGGCTGCCAGGATATGTAACACATTTTTATTTGGGTACTGAAATAGGTCAACATGGAGTCAAGGTTTGAATCACTGATTCACATTTGTTGGAGAAGGTGGCTTATTTAACTGTTTAATGGCTTCTTAACGTTCCAAATTTTTCTACACTTTAAATAGTTCCTAAAGTATAGTTAGGCATAAATTCGAAAGGAAACATGTCTTACTGGCTCTTGGCCCGAAAGTCTCTGCATGAATATTGCATGAAAATAAAGCTTATGGTTCTGTAGTGGCAATATGGCTTCTGTGTTGTTTAAATTTATGCTGTGTGTAAATAATTGATGTGCTTCCAGAATTTTTGTGCACTGACTATTGCAACCTGTAGATGCACCATAAAAGAAGTTACAACAAATATGAAGAAAAAGAGTTTTTTGCCTTCACACAGCTGCTGTGTAAACATGTAACCAGCCAAAAACTTATGTCGAGCCCCAGACAACCATACAATTTGAAAATTAAGTTATAACATAAAAAAAAACCCAACTTGAAAAGAAATAGGGAATAGATGCAAAATAAAAATGAAACTCAATTCAAGATATCATTACAAAGCCTCCGATGGTTATAACTTATCACAGGTGTGGGTCAAGTAAACTCCATATAACCATATAACCTATGATGGAGGTTTAACAAGACCATTTTCAAATTTCAACAATCCTATCATGCCAATCAGGTTTATAGCATTTTCTTATTTAGCTATACTGCACCAACATAACTATTCAAAAAAGGGTTACCATAGCTCTAAATCAAGAGAAGCTACTTGAACTGGACCAGTAAATTCCATGTAAACATAACCTCTGAATGAGGTTCAACAAGACCATTTTCCAATTTCAACCATGCTATCATGCCAAAAAGGTGCTTTTATAGCATTTCTTGTACTGCAGAAACATAACGATTCAAAACAGAAATCATCAAAAGGCTTTTAATAACAAAGTAAAGCTCAAGGAAAAAAATGCTACCATATATTTCTAGATTTTTAATCAAAACATGGTAATATAAAATTCAGGCTTCAACAAATAATTTGGGTCTTAAAGCTTCATACAATGCACTATAAGCTTATTTATCCAACTTCATTTTTTTCTTGAATCAGGTAGCAGTAACACTAAGTTACATTGGGTTGACAACAACAAAATTTTAAATTGAGAAACTTCATAAATTTGCTCACAAACCAGTAACACACATTCCAAGTTAGCCTAAGGCATTGTGCAACAATTATCCCTGAATTACCCCTTTATAACAAGAGGCAAACAACTCATCATGGTTATAAGGGATAGCAAATATAGGAAATACATCAACTAAAACATGCAAGATAAATATACTGAATGTTAGATTTTTTGTTAATCTTCACATATCCTGTAGACCTGCATCTCCTATAAAGCAAGGTTTGGTCTTACTGTCTATGTCAGGATAGTAGAATAGTACTTTAGGAAGGTTAAATAACCTTTACTTTATGAATAGCCCTTGAGGAAGAAAAAATTCCTTTTAGCCTTTATCTATATAGAAGTCTTGAATACATTTAATTAAATAATATAAAAAGATATAATGATACAACAAAAATTGTCACAAAAAAGACAGACAGAGGAGAATGCAACAAAGAAGACATCATGATAATCAGGAAACTTGCATAGGTAAATTGTAGTCACAGTCTGGAAGTGTTGGAGAATTCCAAATTATGTAAGGTTGACTCATGCATTTTATTTCCAAAGCACTACAATTCTCTATCATATATTTTACTCTCTAATATTTGTCCACTGTGAATACATCATACTTTCTTCTAAAATTAAAATATTTCAGTGGATGGTATGTCTTTTATTTGCTGTGCATTCACGCCTTAATCTATAAATTTGATTCCAATTGCTGAGCACTATAGTGTTGCGAACACAAGATCAATATCTCTCTTAGAGCACTGAATTTTTACAGTCATAAGCCTTTACAACGAACCTCTACGACCATTACAATCATCTACATGTGACACCAATAAATGAGTAACCATCTAAAATGTTAGAAGCCCAAGTTCATGTGACAATCCCACATTTATAAGTATATTGAATTAGTTTAATAAGTTGAAAGGACTTGTTTTCAAGACAATATTTAATATATTTTAGTGTTTAGAAGCTTAGGAATTCCAATGGGTTGGAAAGAATTGTTTTCAATATAGTTAACTTCTACATTCTAACTCACTAACTCCCTAATTCCCTAATTCGTTCATCCTAGTTGACCACCAAGCCATTAAACCCTTAGTCTCTAGTTCACTAGTACCATAAATTTAAGTTAAGCATAAACCACTAATCCAATAACCTCAATCCATTACCATAAACCCTTTAATACATAATTTATTACCCATTAAATCAATAAGCAAACCACTAATCTATTGAACCCTTCACCATTAATGTAATAACCAACACATTTTCTAATGATTCATCCTTATATCACAATTCCTTAAACCATTAATCAACTAACCAATATTCCCTTATCACTAATCCATTAATTATTATAGTTTTAATTGTTCAATGACTATAATTAGTTATAATTCAACATAAATAAAATATAACTATTTAATTATAATTCAACATAAGTAAAATATATGTTTTTTTGTTTATTCTTAAGGAAATTTTTCCTATCTAATACGAAAACACAGAAAATTAGAGGCAACAATGATAGTTCTAAACAGATTTGATTTATCTTGATTTACCTTATATCCATTGGAATTTCTATAAAATTTTACCTCTAGGTTAGGCCAGTGCCTTTTTTAAGATGTAATGCAAAATATATGTTTCTGTAAAAAAATCAAGCTCGCAGTGTAATATCCAGATCAATCATGGTTAAGAAAAGCATAAACAAGAGGTGGGATCTTGATAAGACTCAATAGAATCATGGAATAATGTCGGAGCATTGGAAAATTGTAAGATGATAAAAAGTAATATTTGTAGGATAATTATTAATTTATTTCTGAAGGGTGAGAAGATGAATAATAAAAGTAGATTATTGTAGATATTACAAAACACACCAAGCTAATAGCCTATGGCCTCTGCTTTTTTATTTGACTTGGGATTCTAAATCAAGTGTGCAGTGGAGTTCCTCCAAGGGATACTTTAATGTTGATGGGCAAGGATTGCAGGCAGGAGAAGAAGGTCAAGGATGGGCAGATTGCAGGCAGGAGAAGAAGTTCAAGGGCCAAACAACACAAGGAAGAAAAATGTGAAGATTTTTTTTCAAAATAGTTAGCAAATATATGTTTTTTTGGGTTTATTTTTAGGAGGAAAATTTGTCTGTCTAATACAAAAACATACAAAATTAGGGACAACAATGATAGTTCTGAAACAAATTTGATTTATCTAGGTTTGAACCGGGTACTCCGCACCTTCTATCCATTGGAATTTCTATAAAATTTTGCCTCCAGGGTAGGCCAAATCCTTTTTAAAGAGGTGATGCAAAATATATGTTTCTGTAAAGAAAACCAAGCTCGTACTGACACATCAAGATCAATCATGGTTAAGAAAGCATAAACCAGAATTGGTATCTTGATGGCACTCAACAGAATCATGGAATACTGTAAGAGCATTGGGAAATCGAAATATGAGAAAAAGATCTTTGTAGGTTAATTATTTCTAAAGGAAGAGAAGATGAATAGTCAAAATAGATTATTGTAGATACAAAGCACACCAAACTAATAGCCTAGGGCCTCTGCCTTTCTATTTGACTTGGGATTCTAAATCAAGTGTACAATGGAGTTCTTCCAAAAGGGTTGGGTCTTGCATTCCTTGATAGTTTAATATTGTGCGCAGTTGTTTTGAAGATTCATATTTTAAGGGTAGGTCCTATCATTTATCCAGTGCAGCTTCATAGTTTTAACTCCACTTTTGAGGTGTCTTTCCACCTAGTGTTGCTTCATAGTTTTTCTATATTGTATGATCCTTCCAATTGAATGGTTATTGTTTATTTTTTTAAGTTTAGACCACTCCATGCTTCATCTTTTCTTTATCTGACAAGCCTGAGGCTTTGTGCTTTTCTTTGATTGCTTGAGCCTTGTCATGAACAAAAGGGAAAATTTCTTTAGTGCGAGAAAGGAAAATGTGTAGAGCCGGGCACTTTGATTCTGAAAGGGGTTGCAAAGATCTCCTCCAAAAGAGGAAGATATGAGGAGAAACCTACGAAGCGGGTGGTAGACAGAATAGGCATCTTGCTTAAATCTATGTTAAAGAATCTTCAAGACTAGGGCCAGAGTGGGAACCCAAATAAAGAATAGTAGAATCCCCAATGTATTCCTCACAGATCCACTCCCCGGAATCCTAAACAGAGACTTGGTAGGTCTTTTTATTGGCTAAATTGGACTCGAATTCACATTCAAGATATTCTAGCTAGCCAGTGGTATACTTGGCTGAAAAGGTATGATGATGCATAATACAAGCACACTGAATGGAGCATCAATCCTACAAATGAAATATTGGAGAATGGAGCTCTAATAAAGGGACTAGAAAAAAGAAGCGGAATCAAGGCTGTACAACTTGAGGAATCCCCAGTATCCCACTGTGATGAGAAAGACAAAAAATCCATCCAACCAATTTTGGGAAAATGGCTGCAAAGAAGTCAAGGAGGGATGGAAAAGGCAAGGAGAATGAAGAAAGAGAGACAAAACAGAGTACATACATTGAAAATACAACAGTGATTGAGAGATAAGAATGAAGAAAAAAGGCCCAAGGAAACAATCCAGGGAAGGTTTTTCAGTTGTTTAAGAAGGTTTTTGTATGTTATCAAAATGTTTATCACGGGTTGCAAGATGGCACCATCCAAGATAATAAAATCTTAAAGGCTATCAATCTGATCTCTAGAAAGAAAATCAGTCCAACTATAAGGAGGTCAAATTTTGTTACAAGGCAGAAATATATAGTGGAGAAAGTCATATCATGCCATTGGAAAGATGTCTAGAATATAATGCATTAAAGCTCTAAAGGTCACTTCCAAACCACAACAGGGGATTTGGTTGTGGGCATTCCGGTTTTGTATTAAAAATTTTGAATCAATAAAGGAACATCTTTTAATTATCAAAATAAAACAAGTTGGTATCACTATTGATATCAAAGAACATTGCAAGGCAAGGCAACTTTGGAGAGACCAATCTAGACCTAAATAAGAGAGAAGTCATGTTTAAAAAGAATGCATACCAGGCTTCACAGAACCTTCATGTCAGGACTTGGTTCAAAGGCCATACCACTGCCTTTCCATACCTTGTGACCAGTTCCATGAAAGCTGGAAAGACTGATCCATGTCTTTTTTTCCTCATCTAAATGAAAACTGGGAAGACTTTTCCATGTATTTTCACCAATATTGTAAACAACCACCTCTATCACTAGAAAATCATTAGTTACAAAACACACACGATCCCCAACGCCTACGCAGCACATAAATGGGTATTCGGGCTCAATGAAAGTCGGGTATTCTGGCACATAAACGTTCACGTTAGGAGGCTTTTTTCTTCACATTTTTTTGATGAAATTGTGTGATGACAGATGATTATTCCACTACTTTGAGACGCTACGAAATCTGCACACACATTCCACTGGCAGCAACAATAGTATTTCTTCTTACAAATGATCATGCAGATCATTGTACGTTGTTGAGCAATTTTTCGACTGCACCATTTTCAAACAGGTCGTAGAACCAGGAAAATTGTAATTCAAGGCATTATAGTTAGAATGAATTTTTTCAATATTTGATAACAAAATTAATGGTCTGTTCATAAGGAATGTCGGAAAATTTAATTTGCAGGTTGGTTACATAATTGAAAAAGAAGAAGCAATACACAACAAACACCCATGAAAATTAGAAGGCTCAAAGTACACCAGAGCCATGGCTGTAGCTAGTGTGACTTTCTTCTTTGTCTAAAATGGATCTGGTTGAAACCACAAAAGGCCACATATAAAGCCCTGAAAATTTCAGGATTAAATCTCATTGATTTGAAAAGGAAGAAAAATGTATTCCTTGAAACCTTTATTTTGAGAATTCACTTTTATAAGACTCTACACACACATCGTACTACCCAGATTCTGAAAAGTAAATTTTCAACTGTAAATTCAACATGCGAGCCCTTGAAATTCTAAAGGGAACAGAAACAGAAGATGAATACTGAAGAAAATGTAAGTGCATACCCTTCATTCACTACAAAATCCCTAACATAAAATTAACCAGCAGTTGCCTACAAAATCCTTACTCTCACCTTTCTTCTCGCGAATTGCGCTTCTCTTCCTCCGACAACTGTAACGCCAAGCCAAACCTCTCGGCACGCCGGTGCTTCTTTTCCAATTCCGACAACTGTAACGGCCCTGCAACGCTAGCGAATCCATTATATTCCCCCTCATTTGACGGCTTCTCCACCGATGCCACGATTTCCGTGACGACAGTGACGGTGTCCATCGAATCTGCCATTATCGAATCTTAGCACTTCTTGGTGACAGTCTTGAGTTGGGTTGTTTCATCTCCAGAAGGGGGTTCCTCCACGTTAACTGCCTCTGATTTTTTTGTTGCATCTTCCAATGGAGGAACGACCTGTTTTATGTTGGACTCAGGGCCCTCGCCTAGGGCATTTTTCGGCAGATTTGAAGAATTTCCCACGTATTCAGTCGGCGAAGGACCGAGAGCGTTGAGGTTCAAATCCCTCTTAGAAAGTTCATTGTGCAACTCCTGGATCTTCAATTTCTTCCATTCTTTTGTGACCTTCGATGAATTTTCCATCGTCGCCATTACCTGAAACCAAATAATTATGTAATAGACAACGAAAATGAACCCACAGAAACCTTCTACTGAAACCCTCAAAGCCTAGTCTGTAGATACCACACAGATTTAAGGTTTTATTGTTGGCCTTTTGAATTTATAGGGATGTTATCAAAGTTGAGCCATAAGCCTCAGAATAAGTGGTTTTGGGATGTGGTTTCTGGTTTCCAATGATGGTTAGAGGGACCGATGTTTACCATGATACTTACGGGATCCTAATTTGACGTTCGTAATCAATAACCTACTTTTATTATTGGGAAATGTCACATGTCAAAATGACGTGGTGAGACCAAATTTCCCCCTTACCTTTTTTATTTTTTATTCCCTTCCATAACTTCACATTTATGTTAGTGAAAAAAAAGAAGTGTTTTATATATAATAGTTTACTGGTTGTATGATATTTTTTAATTTTGTATTTTTGGTTAAAAACATTTACTAGCAATTGCAACAAGAGGTGCAAGGGAACGTCGAAAGGGGATATGAAACTCAGTATGTAAAATCCCTCCATTCCAAAGGCTTCCTCCACTCATTCTAATACTCTTGAAGAATCCCATCCACTGACCTCCTCGAGCGATTCAAAGACCCAAAACCCATTGCCTACACTACCCACTTCACCCTTCACCTTGTATTCACTACTAGAAGTGAATCTACATAGGGAAGATACCGTATAAGTATTGAAAACAGGGTAACTTTTAAATTGGTTTCGCCCATACTAGCAACTACCCTCATTTCAATTTCTCACACAAGGATGATGAATTTAGCTCAAACCACCTGATCAGATGGTGTTAGGTAAGCTAAGTGATAATCCAAGGCATCTAGAAAAATTAAAAGCCTACCTCATAATTATTCCCATTCTTCTCTTTACAGTGGTCATACAGAACATTACTGCTGACTTTGCCATCTGCCATTCGATAGTCCTCCAGATTACCATAGTTCTTGCTGAGTGTTCTCAATGAGTACCTTGATCCACAATATTTTCTGAAATGGAGACACTAGTCATACCCTCTTCTTCTAGAATTTAGAGAAATTTTTGTACGAAAGAGTCATCATTGAAGCTATTGTTTCTATATATTTTATTGTTCTTATTATAATTTGATCTTGGTGTTATATTGAAAATTAAACTCGGGGAGTACCTGATATGTGTGTAAAAGGAAAATTGACATTATACAGAAATCATTACCATCCAATCCAGTTTTAAATCCACATATTTGGCTTTCTAGGAGAAATACATTTAAAATAGTCATATTAGAAACCATTGCAGGTATTGATCTACAAAAAAATTATTAGTATATCAGTAAAAGCCCTAAACTATTACAAATTTCGAAAGAGATTTTATGTGGAAAGCTAACCTTCTATTAATGGCAAAAGATATTAAAAAAACTTCTCACAATTGGGTCTGGAGCATCGGTTTGTTTACACATCACCTAGGGAGTACTTGTATTTAATGATAGTGCCATATTTTCTACCCAATTGGCATGTAACTTTCCCTTCTCACCATAATATTTCTCTACTTGTTGATATTCATTATTTATCTGCACAGGACTATGAATCAAATCAGGGTGCCATAGCTTATTAGTATGAATCAAATCAAAGCGACATACATCATTATACACAGAACAGTGTAATAATCAAATAAATACTAAATTAGTATGAATAAGGTCAAAGTGTCATGCATCATTATACTCAGAACAATGTAACAAACTATTATAAAAGGATAACATACCTGTGTCAAGATAATGGGTCCACCTTGCCATGCAAAAAGGTTTTCTTCTTTCATCATCTCTATTATCTTTGCTGTAAATTTTTTCATATGGTAGTAAAGAAAACAAAACAAATTTGTACTTAGTGGTGATGTTTAGAAAATTAAACACAAACATAAACATTGAGATTGCAATTGAAACTTTATGATGCTCCACACCGCAAACCTTAAGAATGGCATTAAAATTTGTTTAAAACAAATTTTCAACAGTTTCAAAGTTTTTTTATAAAGAAAAGTAATTCTAAATCCGTTTCAGGGTTCTGATATTCTTTTGACTCAATTGAACTTAGAACCTTGGTCATATTCATTTTTTAAACCTTGCTTACTACATAAATTAAACAATTTGCATATGAAAGACCATATACAGATTTGTATGCTCATTAACTTTTGAAAATGGATTGTCACAAGTATTTCTTGGGAACAAGGATCTTGTCTACTGTCAAAATTTTCCTCTTTTTCTTCCTTATTTCTATCCATCCAGCTTATTGATTTGAAGGATGCAGCTAATCAAAGTATCCGATCATGCTATTTTCATAATGTCTACGGTTACAACAACCATTAACGAGCCAAATCCAAACCGAAATCACCATGAAAGTTTCGTTGTCTATTCTCACCTTGATTCCTGGTGCAATGGCATTTAAACAATTTTTTATGAGATTCGCTACTTACTGGAAAGAAATCTATATCTAACTCACAGATAAATGAAGCCATTTATAGAGCTATGATAAGGAAATCAGGAACAAACCTGATGTGCAGCTGCTACCTTAAGAAGATATGGAACATCAACAATAGGCCCAACAGGAAAGCAGTGATGAACAAGACCATCGTGGACAAACATATATGCCATCCCAAAAATGATGATACCAAGCCCTTGAGGAATTTTTTAAAATGCACGGTAGGTTGATAATAGAGTGACTAACATACTGCTGTTGAAAATCACCTTGACATAGCTGTTAAATCAAACTTGGTTTAAATTTACAGTGATCACATCATTCTTTAAAGAATACTATCAATTTAGTACGTCTGTGAATTTCAATGGTAGAAACAGTCAAAACAGAGGCCAGTACTTACATCACCAAAACAAAGGCCTCGCACAAAGACTTTGTTAAAGAATCCATAAGCTAGTATTGCAATGGTCGAACTAGCATTGATAATGGAAAACACATCATTCAACTCAAAAGGTCCCTCCCTTGGCCTGTGATGAGACTGCCCAAAGAAAATGGATTGTCAATTAAAATCTAAAACTAACATCTCAACAGTCCTGTAATCAATGGAACAAAAGGGGATTACATAGTGCAAAACATATCTGCTATGTCACAGCTGGATTGTTTTTTTTTTAAATTAATTCTTGGTCCACCTTTCTATAAACTGTAGTTATACCTCATGCATATGCCACAGTGAAGCATGCCAGAGAGCTCGGTGAGCCCAGCGAGCCCAGCATTTCATTCCAACCTATAAAAGCACATTTGGAGTCATTATTTTCTGAATATTTAGTTCCAAATCTAATACCAACAGCTCAAGTAAAGAAATTTCACATACCGTGGCTCCCACTGCTAATGAAAATGTGCCAAACATCTTTGTGCAGGGAATCTCTACACCCTGCATACAAATTCCATGAGAGAACAAGCAAGGTAATAAACCCATGTCATCTCATACATGTCTGTGCTGCATGAACTTGGTAAGAAAATACCCAACCATAAGCAATGAAAACCCACACTTTGAAAGATTTTATAGCAAAATTAGAAATACCATAAAGTATTTAAGCCTAAAAAAGATCAAAACTCACTTCATACCGAGTAGTTTCAGAAATAAACCAACCAAAAAAAAAAAAATCAAGACTATTTTTCTCATGGTTGTGCTCCTTTCAGTTTTTATTTTATGGTCTATTATGGTTTTTCTTAGGGGTACAAGAGACTTTGGGTACTCGTTAGATCGTCCTATTATTCTATTAAAAAAGTCTCTACATCTATCCAGCTGTGAGTCTGGGTATATAGAAATTCTGATACTTCCTAAAAAACAAAAGAGAAATACCTTAATAATGGTAGCGTTGACATACCTAAAGTCAAACCCCTAATGGTCGTTCACTTGGAAACACTGGGAAACCCTGAATCAATTCCACTCTCTGAAAATTTTCCTGAGATAACAAAGAAATACTCAAGAATAAGAAACGATGGGAAAAGGAAGACCTTCATAGGAAGGGAAAATTGTCAAAGTTGCTCAGGGGTTTTCCCTTAAAACAATGTCGCATGGGCTATTCTATTCTCTATCATCTTAGCAGTGTTAAGTGGGTCGACTCACAAAGCTCTCATACTTGTCCCTCTATTCCAACTTTCTCACTGGAACCATTGAACCATTCCTCCCTTCATTTTTGGGCTTCCTCTGTTAGAAGAAATTTACTTGAACCAAAACATCTTGACTGGAGAAATTCCATCAAATGTTGGAAATATCACTGTGATCTCCAGCTTATGGTTAGTAGAAAATAAATTATCATGGGCAATACTCGCTTCCATAAATAATTGTCATCGCCTCTCAAATCTGTATCTCCATCATAATCAACTACATGGAAAACTGCCAGCAAGTTTATGCAGGCTACAGAGTTTGGCATACCTCTACCTTACCAGTAATATGTTTGAAGGCCCTGGACCCAAACAGCTTGAAATGAACGGCGAAAGTCTTATACAAGTTGATCTATCTGATAACCTCTCTATTCGAACCCTTAGGGGATAAAACTGAAGGTTTATCGGACACCGTGATGACCCTAAACCCTGCTCTCTTAATCTCCCCTGCAAGCCCATAGCCCACCTTGGGCACTAAAACCTGTCTGGATGCTTCCCTATATTTCTACTATTTGGGTACTATTTTAGCCCTAAAATCATCCTTCTTCTTCCCTTTCAAGGAATCAAGACACCTCAACCACTTGAGCTGCTCTCTCTCCCTGAAGTGTTTCTGGAATTTGATGTGGGTTTTGAACTTTTCACGTCAGTGCTTTTGGAATTTGATGTGGGTTTTGAACTTGTCACTGCAGACTTTGCAGATGTGGGTTTTGAACTTGACTACCGAAGCCCCGACCTCCACCGCCGCCTCCACTGTTGCCCTATTCGAATCCTTCAACACAGACCTACAAACCCTAGTCTCCAAACCCTCTCAGCCTCTCTCATGCCCCTATTTTCAAACATTTAAGATATTAAAACTTATTTTTCAAACTAACAGCTGGTAACGGGCCAAATGGAAGATTTTATTTGGTTGGAGGAGGTGCCACATGTCTAAATTTTATTGGCTAGAAGGGCGATGAGAAAGGCTTCTCATTGGCTAGGGTGAACAGTGTTTTCTCACCCCAAGCCAACAAAGAAAATGCCTCTCGCGTAATTATACTAGCAATTTCACCGGGGTGCAAAGGAATGCCGAAAGGAGGAGTTGTGAATTATCTTGTGCTACATGTAAGGGTACATAATGAATGTGAATTTATGGGGTGTAAAATCTCACATTGAAGAGGAAAATGTATGAAATGGACATGTTATTGATTACATAGATTGTTGACTTTTAGACTATGGAACATAATTAAGGTCAATACATTTTCATCATCTTTAACAAAAGGGATTCAACACTTTGGAATAAAGTTGGTGTAAACATGGATATTGCACGATTCAACTAAATCTAAAACCAACAGGTTGCCAAGAGCTGCCGCAGTCTTTTGAGAAACTTCTTAAGTATTAAATGCAAATGAACTATCCAATCATGGGAAACCATGTACATACCCCATAAGTAATAAGTAACAATTCAATCCAAGGGCTTTTAGCAATTCAGTGCATGTTGTTGTGCCCACCTCATCTCCCTCTGCTCTTTCCATATTTCTTGCTTTCTCAGCAGCATCCTTGATACTTCACCACTCAACACAAAAATATGGTGGTGAACATCCCAATTTTGATGGATCACTCTACCCACACTCTTGCTGAGAATTCTGTCAAATATCTCAAATCTTACGCTTAGTTCATTGTGCTCCGTAGTATGACTATGTTTCCATCACGAGGGTTTTGGAAGTTTGGAGGATGGGTGGTTCACCAAGTGATGCCAATGAAAACTTCTTCTTCATATTTTTCTCTTAAGAATGCAACTCTCAACCTACCCATTTCCTTCATTTTGTTGTTTTTCCTTATAACTTCGTGCAACCACTGGATACAAATACTAATGGGGCATTGCTTTAAGCAATGATGTTTACTTTTCATTTGACATTTTCTTAGATCAGTTATATTAAAACTTATGTTATATCACTGCATGTATCACTTATTATTTATTATGTTATGTGTAATGATGTGTGTTGTTGGAATATTTATACGTATAAAATTTCAATTATTTGTATTTCAGTTTTGATATGTTTTAGTTTTTAGTAATTTAGGTGGGGTTCCTCCATGTCTAAAACCTTGACTACGTCCTCTATGATGTTTCCTAAAATTCCCCCAATGCATTTCCCTGCTCCTGCCTCCCAGAAAGTTAGTGAAACATTACTTTGCACTGCCCATCAATGTAGAGCAAGTTTGGACAGAATATCTTAAAGCGAGATTTGTTAAATGCGGATCACGCACTACTGTAAGAGCTACAGAATAGATTAAAATCGCACGTATCGGAGTCCCTGAAATGATGTGCAATGTAACTCTTAGTTTGATAAAAGACAACAAACAAGGTCTTGGCTTGATAGAAGCAGTGCATGAAAAATGCAACATATAACTGCTACTAAAATATAGTCGATAAAACTAAGATAATGGGGTTGGTTTCAATTTGAGTAACTTAGAAATTTTAGGAGTGAAGGGTTTTTGTCCTGAATTCGATTGTTCCTTTAAATTTTTTCAAAATTTTCCATTGTAATGTCTGAGAAATTTGACTCAGTAGACAATTTAGGATTTCGATGATTTTCGAGGTAAAATATTCTCTTCGTTTCGTTTCGTTTGATTTTTTTACATGATACAGCTCCGAATAGAAGACCTAGGCCACAAAGGAGCATTGTTATAGCTTAATTTTTTACAAAATACCATTTCAATAGGAAAGGCAGTTGTTATAGCTTCACTTAAGTTTTCGAACAATATAGCTCCTATAGAAATACAGTTCCATTAGAAAAGGCAGTGTTCAGTAAAATTCCAATCTTTAAAGAACTTGTGGATTTTCCCTTTAAGACAAAATTTTATTTCCCTTCAAGCCAACCAATGCCATCCCTATCTTTGGATAGGTACTATATACTTCAAAATTAAAACCTTGGAGACAATATCTTAAAATTTCAACCTATAAGCCCTAAAAAGGGCATAAATCATCTTTTGAACTAACAATTTTTCACAGCTACTTTGCAGTAAGAAAATTAATACATGACAAGTGTAAAATCTATAATTCAGTACCAAAGAATTCAGATAATCAATCCAAAGAAAAGGATAAGGAGAATATCCACATACCTTGCAAGCAATCACAGTTCTCGGCCTCCTTCCTGACAACATCTAAAATAGTGTCAATGAGATCGACACCCTCAGTGTAATGGCCCTTGGCCCAATTATTACCAGCACCAGACTAGCCAAAGACGAAGCTATCAGGCATAAAGATCTGGCCAATGGGACCAAACCTGACGCTATCCATGGTGTCGGGCTCCAGATCCATGAGCACAGCCCTGGGCACATAGCGTTCCCCGCTGGCCTCATTGTAGTACACATTAATCCTCTCCAGCTGAAGATCCCCATCTCTACTGTACCTTCCAGTGGTATCGATCCCATGCTCATCGCATATGACTTCCCAAAACCTGCCTGTATGTGCAAGATCTCACGTATTCTCGCTTCGTAAGTATGGAAAAACAGTGACTAGACAAAACGTGTCTTAGTGAAACCCAGTACTAAATATCCAGTAGCGTGGCATCTTGACAGTTGAAAGCAATGAAATAAAAAGCTCAGTCTAGTCCATCTAAAGATCCAATACTTTTAAGAAAATAAGTTGCAGGGTAATAAAATAAAATGAATCAAATCGAAAGCTCACTCTGAGCTATTCACAGATCCAGTGCTTTATGACTTGCAGAGCTTAGAAAAATGGCAGGGATTTTGCAGAAATAAAGAAGTAGCACCAAACTACTAGTATTCCTCCCAGCCACGACTCTCCTATCTATTAAAAAAAATAAAAATGAATGAAAAATCATGGCGTGGAACTGCCAATTCCTCGTTGTCCATGGAATTTCCGACTCATAAATCCCACCCATTGAATTTACCAGTTCAACTTCTTCTCTTTGGCACGAAGATTTGCCTTGGTGGTCGTCTTTTTTAACTGATGATAATCGATGCACTCTTGAGTAGACTTCCCGCCTTGTATACGTTAGGCCCTCTTGTTTTAAAACCAAAATCTAGAAATGATAGAATATCTGGTATCTCTACAAGAATGTGGATTGAAAAAACTTGATTTCCCTCAAGCTCGTAAATACAAAACCACCTTCTATTCACCTCCCCAAAACCCTGATCATTGATGGGGCTCATTGATACTCTTAAGGGTTCTGGAAACCTAAACCACCGAATAGGATGAAAGCTCGTGGTGCTTATTTTAACATGGAATGGATGAGCAACAGTCCAAGCTATACGAATTTTACACTTTTCAATTTTGCAGTGCACATAAGGGCGCCAAGATATCTGATGTAACGCAGGATGGTTACACTTGTCAATTTTGCACTGCACAGAAGGGCGATGAGAAAAGGTTGTGATTGGGTGTGGTGAACAGTGTCACCCCACCCCACTACAGCAAATATAATGCTTCTGACATAATTATCATAGCATAAGTTCCAACAAAATACATTACCACCAACCAAAGATATCTAATATAATGCAAGATGGTTACACTTGTCAATTTTGCACTACACAGAAGGGTGATGAGAAAAGGTTGTGATTGGGTGGGGTGAACAGTGTCACCCCACCCCACTCCAGCAACGATAATGCTTCCGGCGTAATTATCATAGCATAAGTGTCAACAAAATACATTACCACCAACAAAATATAGTAATATAGATTGGTTTAAGAGCTGGCACAAATCTTTCTTTGAAGAGTAAGAAGCCTGAAGAGGAGCCAAGACAGTCGGTGTTTTTGGTTATTATCGACAAAAAAAGACAAAAATTAAAAATCTCGGAATTACACATTAAGGATGGAGATTGGGAGGAAATGATCGAAGTGCAGCAAAGAGAGCATCACATTCATGCATATGGTAATCAATGTGTTCCACTCAACTCTCCAAGGTGCGAAGATGGTCATTTGTGCATTGTAGTTGGCACCAGAGTCCTTCCACAAAGTCAAAGGTCTCATTATGCACATGCTTAAGGTTGTTGATATAGGCAACCAATTCGTTCATTTCCTCGTACCTCTGTTCCCTCAGCTTATCAATGTTGAGATGTATGTGATCCAGCTGGGTCGCGATGGACTCCAAGGTGACCAGACTTCTACGTGGCTCAGTGAGCGAGCTGGAGACAGGGCCATATCTGTAGTAGAGTGGTGACTCTCAATCGACTTAGAGTCTGAGCTAGGCTCCCCATGTTGCTGGTGTACATCCATGTGTGGCCTAGCAACCCCCCTACAGACTCGCCCTCTCTGTCGAGGCATACTGCCAACTCCAACACCACCTACATCACTGCCATGGACTGTGTACTGCTTTACCTGAGAAACACCCCACTAGACATTGAATTGACAATATTGAAATAACACACCACTGAAAATTCCAGAGTTTTTGAACATGATTACCCAACTGAGAAATATCTCGAATTCCCTAGCACCAACACCACAATGACGAGTAGTGAAGACGTAGGAAGACACAACACAAGCCCCGAGGCCCGCAAAGCTCATACATCCCCAGGAAAGGCACCTGAAACTACTCCCCCCATTCGACTGGCGATCCAGTGAAGTGTGTGCTAACCAAAGAATAATTCGGGCCGAGGAAAACTCTGCGCCTGTACCCGACCCACAAAGTCCAGGCCAAAGACCAAACAAACCATTACATCGGACAAATAAAACGTCCCACAATCCCATGGCCATGTTGGATGCAGGCCTCAATTTCCCTCCCTTCCGCAGTCAACATTCAACAGCCTCATCCTGTTCTGCTACCCCAAGCCACAACTTGAGCCAGGACAAAAACAAACCACACCTCGTTCTCTCTCGGTACTCTCTCCTCATCGCCCAACACCTACAAATGATTTCTTGTTGGTCCTTGTCTGATATTAAAATCAACACGCGAGGAGCAGGATGCAGGTTCTGAAGCCCATTCATTGCATTCGTGCGGCATGTGGAGGCCCCTCTAGCTCCACAATCCAATGCACCGCCAACTAGCCCCTTAAATTATCACCCCCATTGTGGGTGTTAATTTTGTTCTTTAAATAATATTTATAATAAATTTCTTTGAATAAGAAAGGATAATATCCAATTTTAAAATCACTATACAAATAGTTTAATGGGTTATATGATATTTGAATGGAGGCTCTTATGAGTAGAATTATGTAGAGGCTTGTCTTCTCAATCCATCACATAAATCTTATAGATTCCTTATGAGTTTTGAACAAGCTAATATAGTTCATCTTCACGAGAATTAGTAGGTTATATGATATTTTTTATTTTATTTTTTAATATATTTATAATTAATTTTATTGAGCTTAGCAGATGGTGATAGAGTGTTTTGTTAACGCACTCTGTGGTGTAAAGGTGACTTGTATCATTGGTTCGAAATTCCATGGGCAAAAATCCAACCATACTAAAGGCTAGTGTGGCTCACGTCAGATGCAATTCTTTCCTAATTTAGAGAGCTTAAATACCCTTAGATCATGGAGACTCAAACCACAGATTAAACATGCCAGAACTCACATAACTTAACAAACAAACAAATAATAATTTTATTCATTAAATTTAAAAACAAAAATAAAAATAAATAAATTCCCAAATAAATATGTTTCTTTGCTTGACATTCTCCTTTACTATAAAATATATTTTGAATTTTGTGTTTTTGTGTATATGAAATAATAATGTTATACATCTTATTTTGTAGTGTTTTAAAACTAGCAATTGCACCGCATGTTGCAAAGGAAACATCGTAAGGCAATAGCATAGGGATAGGAAACTATACAGAAATGGGGGCTACACAATCGTTGATAGGAATACATATCCTTTAGTAGCTCCAAGGGGCATAGAAGTAAACTAGATTTTTTAAACATAAAACAAAACTTTAAACCACATGTTAGGCATGTGCATGAGAATTATTCACTAAAGATTGCATTACTTCTATCTATGTTTAGAGGACAACGATATAATCCGTTGTGTCTCTCAATAAGGAGGAGGAATCCATTTATCTTTGCAACTGTTTCATGCACTTGTTTACCGCCTTCCCAACAACTGTAATAATAATCATGTAAAGAGGTTCAAAACATAATAATAATTGTCCCCTCATCACAATAAACCTCTCCCACTCATGTGAACTTTATTTTTATTCTGCATGGCTTCCCGCGGGGTTGATTCCAATTGCAAAGAAACATGAGATGCCAACTTTATATTCCTGGAACCATTTAAATCATTGTTGGGTTTCTTAGGCGAATCGAAGGTTCAAAGAAAATGCTTCAAAAAGAGCCACTCCAAGGTTGATTATGATCAATTGCTCATCTATGATTCATAAATAGGTTACACATCATACATAAAGCTTGCTTTCTCTTTAAATACCCTAACATATATTCTTAACCATTATAATATGTGATCATTATATCCTTTAAAGCCCATATATAAATTTTCAAAATGTATATTCTTTAAAACTCATATATAAATGTTTAAAATGTATACTGAAACATGATTGAAAACCCTATGAGCCTAGGTCATTATATCATTTTCTTAATATAAAATTCTAAAGAAATATTTAAATACAAAAGTGAACTCTAAAAAATATATATAGATAATAGGTTTCTTAGTATCAATGAAACACTTTTGGTCTTTTTGTTTTTTTTAATGTTAATCCCATTATCAATAATAATTCTCATAGGATTAATTTCATTTTCACACCAACCTTCACATTAAGTAATCTCATTGATAAGACCGTTCAAATCACAACATCTCTGACATTATACGATATGTGAAATAAATTTTTACTGAACATTTAGTTGTAATTTTGTTGGTACAAATTTAGTTAATTAATTTATCTAAGATCTCGTCCTTCTTGAGAAACTTACCCACCTTATGATTGGGCGAGGGAGAAATTTTTTTTTTTTTTTTACTTGTTATTCATTTCCTTATGAAATGTATACTATTTACTTTTTAAAATGTAAATGCATTTATGGAATATGTGTTCTCCTCTCTCATTTTTTTCCAATGGTGGCAAAGATAGCTATAACTATAGAATATAAGTTTAAAATATAAAATCTAACTTGATTTTATGATGGAGGCAACCAATCATACTTGACTTAAACTTGGTTGCCCATGTATAAGTATTTTGGAGTCAAGTTGGAGGGCATAGTGAAGACTTCCCAATCGTTTTGATTTTGAATTATTCATAGACCATCAAGAATTCAATATGGAGAGTTTATATGGTAGGAATATCCAAAATCATCTAACCATGCCTCCCCATGGGAATTGGTTAGCCAACATGGTGAAGAGAGATACATATTGACTTCAAAATTAGAAATACCATTAGTTGAATTTCCCTCATTTTGTTCTTAATCCTTTAAACAATTGATTATAAATTACACCTCTAATGGCTCAACTTTTCTTGATTTTTTTCCCTATTGTCAATTATATGAAGGAATTTTAGCATACTAGGGAGGAAATTTCTATAAATTTAATGCTTAGGTTCTCTCCAAAATGCAAAATAAATTTTGAGTGGTTTGAAAGGAAGGGAAACTAAGAAGGATTTTTTCATTTTCATTGTGTGTATTTTTCTCTTATTTTGATTTTTGGGATTCCATGGGGTTGTTGATGCATCATGGATTCATGATTCCATTTGCTAGGAAGATTATGAAGGATTTTGTCATGTTCATTGTGTGTATTTTTATCTTATTTTTATTTCTGGGATTCCATGGGGTTGTTGATGCATATGGATTCCATTTGATAGCAAGATTATGTTATCCACATATGGTGAAGATGAAAATATTGGAACTCATTGGGTTTTTCTCTTCGCTGGATCTTCTGGATATTAAAACTATAAACATCAAATGATTTTCTGCATGGTTTTCCATACTAAGGTCTACATAATGTACATTGTATAAATCTAACATGTAAGGTAATTAAGCAGTTTCTATGTTTCTGGGCAGACAATTAGGAACACATGTCTAGCTCAATTTTAGATATGAAAATCTTGGAACTCATTGGGTTGTTCTCTTCCCTGGATATTTTGGATATTAAAACTATAGACATCAAATTATTTTCTGCATGGTTGTCCATACTAAGGTCTACATAATGCACGTTCTGTAAATCTAACATGTAAGGTAATGAAGCAATTGCTATGTTTCTAGCCAAACGATTACAAGCACATGTATAGCTCAATTTTAGATATATCTATTGTTGAATTAGATATGCTTTGATACATTTGGTTATATATGATTTACAATGATAAATATTTTCATAGGCAGAGGTTCACTAGTGAGGTTGGGGGAGTTTTAAGTAGCTCACTGGAATTGCATCCTTTTTGTTTCATTCCTCACCTACATGCCATGAACTTCAGAAGATGAGGGTCGATATAATTTTTTGATGATTTTGGTACAAAAGATACCACTAATAGATACCACTCTTTGCCCAAATTACCAAATAGACCATATTTTTTAAATCACCTTTGGCTCAAAGAAGATGTATGTAGATCTAAATATGTTAAAGTTATGCTTCTAGCTTATATACCTTTGGTATTTAAGCTACATAGAGATGTTCATGTAGGGTAAGATTATGATTATAGGAATATTTCAAACTCTTGACGCATTCAATTTATGTTACTTATAACTTTGGCATAACTCTGCTAGGGGTTGAATCACTCATTTATAGGTTGGTGTTTGGCATGCATATTAAATCATTAAAATATTTAGACTGAAAGATGAGAATATTATTGTGCTTATGTATGATGGAATAACAAACCAACATTTTTTGGCTTGGTGCTACTATAAAATGCCAAACATTTGATATCAGTATAAATATTACCACCAACTGAAACTATTATCACATAAGAGTAATATACCCACCCAATCAAACTTAAAACTAAGTGTTAAACAACATTTTGTCACCGTCCCTGCAATCCCCATCCCGAACATTGGAGGGCCATTTCTGTGACTTCTATGTAGTGTTATGCCTTGCAAAAAGTGTCATTGCATCCCTTGCCATGAGAAGAAAATTTTCTCTTTTGACTATTCCTAGAACAGGCTCTCAAAAACATATGATTTTGGGTCAGCGCTAGCAGGCAGTTATGGCCTCATGCCCATAGATAAATTAACACCCGGCCTTGCGCCCATTGGCGCTTTGTCCCAGTGGACTACCCGCACTGAGTTTTTTTTGGAATTTTTTATAAAATAGAAGCAAAGTTTCCATTCCCAACCACTTCGTGAGCATAGTCAGCATGAGTTGTTCGATTAAGTAACGTCGAAAATATTCCTTTGGCTTCTTATTTCCTACATTTGAGCAACCTCCCAAAGGATAAGGCCTCCCTTCCACCATATGAGGGATCCCAACCTCCTTCATAAGTCTTATTCTTCTCCCTCAACCCTTCAATCCCTCTCCTCTCTCCCTAGAAGATAATTCCCTTGCTTAAAAGGAAATCAAGTCCCACTCTTTATTTTATCTTAGGGAAAGGGTTTCGAGGGTCACTCCCCACCTATTCATTGACCTATACTCCACAGGTGACTTCCTAAACTACTAGGACTCCACCCATCAGTGAAAGTCTATGAAGAGCAGGGAGCCTTAGCTGTGGTGACAATGGGCTAAGCCTCCATCGTTTCCCTTGTCCTAGCAGTTTCCCTCTTAGGAACCCCTTTTAGATCCACTACTAGTTTGAGTGGTAACAATTTGTTCACAATTCCATTTGTGAACAACTCTTTGGTATGCCCAATTTTTCCATAGTACAGCTCCAAGATGAGAAGTCCACGGCTATGGAGGCTTCCCTTCTTCTCACTGAATCAATCCTCTGCAATATAGTGAACTAGGGCTAGTTGATTGGACCACTTGACTGTTACTTTAGTCCTTCAAAGTTTGCAAATCCTTAGGCCCTATACACCTGCCCTTCTACCAATTTTGTTGTCCTTCACCAGAACAAGAGTCAGGGATCTTCTTTGATAGTAACCTAAAAACCCTCCAATTGTACTTGGCCTACCATCAATCTGCCCAACCACAGTCAATTCCTTTTACTGATCTAGAGCCCACAATATTGTCTTCATCTAGGGCTCTTCAAATCTGCCACCTAACAATGGTTTGAGTCCTCTCAATATCGTTGTTCTTGTGTATCAACAATTTGATCTTTGTTGTCCAATCTATGAACAAATATGAACTACTCCTCTTATCATACTTCTAACAATCTGTAGATGACTAAACTAGGGTCACAAATCAGCCACTAATAGTCCATTCACTAATTTTTTATAGGTTTCTTCAGATATTTATCTAAAACTCTATGGAAAGTCCACCAAAATCAACTCCTCTACATCTCAATCCATTCTTCATATGGCACATTTCTTCTGCATGCTCAATCTTCTGCTCAGGTTCCACCCTCCTTTGGATTTGTTGTCTCCACACATACTGAATTTTCAAACCATATTCTAGATTTGCGGTCTTTATTTCATAAATAAACCTCACTCTAAGGGCCACAACCCATCTTCTTCTACGCAAATTTGTCACAGTCTTAATGTCATACCTTATGAACTAAACATGCTAGGAAACTGTCCTAACTAGGGAATTCTACTTATGTACTTATAATTGTTGTAGAACAAACAATATCCACACATAGAAAAACATGACTCTTACCTCCATAAGAGACTCGACCTAGCTCATATGGATCCATAGATTCTGGGCATTTCTTTGACTAAATCTTGACATGAACTTCAGATCTCAACGTCGATCCTCAAACTAGGGTTAACTCAGTCAATATTACGCCTGTGTCAACTTCTATTATGGATCTAAATTACAGTGCAAGCCCTCCTCCATTTATGTTGGTATTTATCACAGACCTTGCGGCCTACTAACCACCACAAGGCAATATGGTATCAACCCTCTCTTCTATTTCATGTAGAAAACCTAACCAATGAGATTCAATCTGATCTTGTAATCATGTACTAAAACAAGATATCGAATCCTTCCTACAATTTGTGGAAACAAAACACAATCACACAATCACATACAAGTAAGAGAAACAAGTTATCAATCGCACAACACAAGATGTATCTAGGGAAGCAACTGCTCAAAACCCTCTATCTCTATTTTGTATTAAGTTAAGGAATCATGAAACAATACAGTGCTTAATCTCTCTTGAGTTTCTCCAGCACTCTGCCAATTGTCTCCTGTTGATCTAGGAAAAATCGGTCTAGTACTTAGCCAATTCTCATCCTTCCTTCAGCCTTCCTTGCTCATGCAATTCCTATGCAATTATCTCTATATTAATTATGAAAATCAACCTTCCTTGATTGCGCAATCCATCATGGCACATGGGAAATTTTCTATAAATAAAACTGATAGTTATATTCCTCTGAACTGTGTTACAATAAGGATCAAGGGTCTTTTTATTATTTAAATTAAGATAAAACCCTAAACAACCAAAACCCTAACCTGAGGAGATGTAACACCAAGAGTTTATGGGCTCCGTTGGGGTTATTCCAGCAACCAACTTCCCGGGGTCGTAACTTGGTCATATGATCTTCGTTTGACGCACATGATACCTCATTAGAAAGATCTCTCAGAGGACTACAACTTCTAATACAATTTATATGAAATAACCAAACCTTTTATTCCCAAAAAAAATTGTTTGGGGCCTCAAAATGGCTCCGAAAGTTCAGGACCTGAAAAACTGACCAAAATAGTAAATTGTGCTATAATTAAGGAAACTAAAAAACTGAAAGAGACAATGGCGAGGGCCCAAGTGGAATAGGTAGGTGGCCACCAATATCCACCTTGATCACCTTAAATCAAATTTCTTGAGCTAACTCAATCATCATGACTTAGTTAATTGACACAAGTTGTTATGAGATGAAATTACAATTTATTGTCCAATTTATTTAAGGGAAAAAATAAATTAGACGCCTCAAATTCCTGACTCCTGGTACATCAAAATTCCTCACCAGTGTGGGTGCATTTTTTTTTGTCCTTTCTAGTCACCAATTTCACTATTTCTTGTTGCAAATTTCAACACTCCCTCTCAATAAGAAAGGAATTCAATCTATCCCCATCTGATACCTTTGGAATGTTCTGCATGCTACACTTCTCTAGTGGTGTTTTCATCTGCAAATCCTGAAACTGAATAGCCTCTGAAAAACCAAATTAGTATAATGCATTTGTCATCAGATTCTTCTGACTGCTGCTAGCTACTACACCTGTCTAGTACTGGATTCTTTCCATTGCTGCTGACATCTGCATTTGTGCCCTTTGAACTGTTGCTAACTCTATTTGTGCTCTAGTATTTGACATCTGTCACTCTGATTTTTGTCTTGCTAACATCTGACTACATCAATATAACTGATCCTTCCTACTACTGTTGTATTGTGGGCTCCTCGTAGCCAGGTTCAATCCATGAGACACACCATCTCAATGGACCTTGCCCAAATTTATTATCTTGGGATTATGTCTACACATAACCCCACCTTACACCCTGAGGTATGGCTGCTCCCTCTTCCCATATGGCTCGAAATCTCCCCCTCATGGAGGTCTCTACTTGAGTGGACGTTTCCACTCGGTCTCCTCTCTGCTTCTCCAATTGTGGCAAATAATCCACAACCTTCTAAGACTGCTTCTCATGAGGATGCATGTTGAGAGGTAATTTATGCTCCCTCTAAACCACCATCTCTCTAACTTCTGCCTTTCTCCTCAAAGCTTTGCATGCATCTGGTACCTTAAGTGCATATAGGTTCTTGACTCGCGCACAATGTAATTGTCCCGAAGTTACAAAAAGTTTCTAAAAAAGAGTTGATTTTAAATCGATGATATCTCCCTCATCCGAGCTCCAAATTGACCGATTTTTTTTTTCCATTTGGGTATATTTTTGCAAGGAATCCAAATATTCTATTTTTTTCAAGAATTTTACACTAAATCTTCAGATATTCTCTACAAACGCGCCGCCCAAAAAATTCCTTCTCTGATACCATGTAGAAAATCTAACTAATGAGATTCAATCTGATCTTGTAATCTACTAAAACAAGATATTGAATCCTTCCTACAATTTACGAAAACAAAACACAATCACAATCACATATAAGTAAAATAAATAAATTATCAATAGCACAACAACATGATGTGTTTGGGGAAAACAACTAATCAAAATCCCTCTATCTCTATTGTGTATTAAGTCAAGGAATCATGAAACAATACAATGCTTAATCTCTCATGATATTATCCAGCACTCTGTCAATTGTCTCTCGTTGATCTAGGCAAACTCAGTCTAGTACTTAGCCAATTCTCATCCTTACTTCAACCCGCATTGCTCATGCAATTCCTAGGGAATCAACTCCTTATTAATTAGGAAAATCAACCTTCCTTCATTGCGCAATCCATCATGGCATCCCAATGAATTTATAATTGTACATGGGAATTTTTCTCTGAATACAACTGATAGTTATGTTCCCTTTAACCTCTGTCTCAACTAGGTATTCCTCGAAACTGACATGCAGGCAACTATTAATAGCGAATTATCAGTTATATGATTGATCACTCATTGTGAATTAAATCTAATTTAATTCACTGGACCTCTCACTAGCTCGTCACTCAGTTAGAACTAGTTAAACTAATTTTAACTCATTTAATTGAGTTAATTACATTTGCACCCCACTAATGCATCAACTTCAACTGGACCCAAAAAATATTAGAATCCCTCTAAATGCCTCATATTAGACCCTCAACTCGAATTTCTTGAGCTAACTCAGTCATCATAAATTAATTAACTGACACAAGTTGTTATGAGATGAAATTACAATTTATTTTCCAATTTATTTAAGGGAAAAAAAAATTAGACGCCCCACATTCCTCACTCCTAGTGCATCAAAATTCCTCACCAGTGTGGGTGCATTTTTTTTTGTCCTTTCTAGTTTCCAATCTCACTATTTCTGGTTGCAAATTTCAACATTTCAGAATTTGATGCGGCCTTCACACAAAGACACCATTGAAATCACATGCCCATATTATCATGAGAAACCTCTCTTAAGCTCGACCTGCTAGAAGAGAACCAACAATATGCCATCCTACTTCCTAGAACAAACCGACCATTAAGGTATGCAACATTCTTCTGAACTCTCACATGATGATCTTGCTTTTGGAGGATGATCATGACCTCCCTTTAGAAATCCTTACTCAACCCTCGTACTTGACCTGCTTTAGGACTACATCTCTCTTCACCGAATTGATGTGCCAGATAGTGGGAATACATGTCAAACATGCTAAGATGTGCCACGTGATAAGGCATGCCAAGATGTGCAAGCTAAGGTTGTGTGAATGCGTGTCAGGGACTGTCAAGACAACAAAAGGGAGAAAAAAGTTAAAGCTACAAGGAACTGAACACATAAGAGGGTTAATAAGTCATCAATTTACATTTTCCAAGAGGGACATGCTAGGCACACCAACACTAGGCAGCAATAGGTGCCAAGTGAAAAGTCTTAGTGCATTCTAAGTGCCAAGTATTCCTGATCCAGGTGGATATCGGTGGCCACCCACCTATTCCATTTGGACCAGCACCATCAATTCTTGTAGATTTTCACATTCAGCACAACTTACTATTTTTAGCAGGTTTTCGGGTCCTCCACTCTCGGAGCCGTTTTGGGGGCTTAATGATCCAGGTGGATATTGGTGGCCACCCACCTATTCCACTTGGCCCCCCACCATTGTCTCTTTCAGTTTTTCAGTTTCTGCATAACTTACTATTTTTAGCAGTTTTTCGGGTCCTGAACTTCCGGAGCCGTTTTGAGGCCCTAAACGACGTTTTTTGGGTATGAAAGCGCCAGCGAATTTTCTGATAAAATTTGTCCCGACAGCTGTAGTCCTCGGATATATCTTTCTAACGAGCTATTGAACGTGTCAAACGGAGATCGGGTGCCAAAGTTATGCCCCCGGGAAGTTGAACCACCAATTTACCCAAACGGGCGCCCACAGTTTTGGCGCCTCATCTCCTACGGTTAGGTTTTTGGACGTTTCAGATTCTACATTGTTTCTCAATAATAAATAGGCCCTCGAGCCTCATTGTAACACAGTTCAGAGGTCTGTAGCCACCACATCTCTTCTCAGAGATTCGCTACCAGCACCCTAGCTATTTTATTTCCATTATGTCTGTAAGCATCTTTCTGTTATTTGATATTAATGAAATGAAGTGTTATTTCCGCTTATTTCAAACCCTCACTAAAAGTTTCATTGAAAATGTCTTTGGTGACAGACCATAAAGGACCATCACTATATACACTTACAGTGACGGTTTTCTAAAGACCGTCACTATATGTGACATTGGTGATGGACCTTAAAGGTCCGTCACAAGCACGACCCTCACCAATGTGCTTTTTTCTTGTAGTGATCGTTCATTCGGGCGCACCATGTGATCAGGTCGCCCGATCGGGGACGTTCAGGTCAGTTCATTTTTTTCTAGGGTGCTCGCATCATTTTTGCTAAGTTGTGACTACCCGGGTGCCTTGAGCACCTTCGGGTGGCCTGTTTTCCATTTTCTCCCTTGTGGCATTGTTCGGTCGGGCGCGCTGTGTCACGGCGTGTGGGGTCATCCGATCGGGTGCGTTTGGGTGGGGCCATTTTGTTCGAGGGCACCCGTATCAGTTTTGTTAAGTTGTGACTGCCCGGGTGCCTTGTGCACATTCGGGTGGCTCATTTGCCATTTTCTCCCTTGTGGCATCATTCGGTCAGGAGCGTCGTGTGAGGTTGCACGACCGGGCACATTCGGGTCGGGTTGGGTCATTTCATTCAAGGTCGCCCGTATCAATTTTGCTAAGTTATGACCACCCAGGTGCCTTGTGCATGTTCGGGCAGTCTGTTTGCCATTTTCTCCCTTGTGGCATTGTTCGTTCGGGCATGTCGCGTCGTGCCGTGTGAGGTCACCCGATCGGGCGCGTTCAGGTCAGGTCGAGCCGTTTCGTTTGAGGGCGCCCGTATCAGTTTTGCTAAGTTGTGACCACTCGGGTGCCTTGTGCACGTTCGTGCAGTCCATTTTCCATTTGATCCCTTGTGGCATCATTCAGTTGGGTGCGTTATGTCGTGTCGTGTGAGGTTGCCCGACCGGGCGCATTCAGGTCGGGTCGGTCTGTTTCGTTCAAGGGTGCCCGTATCAGTTTTTCTAAGTTGTGACTGCCCGGGTACCTTGTGCATGTTCGAGTGGCCCGTTTGCCATTTTCTCCCTTCTGGCATCATTCGTTCGAGCATTCCATGTCGCATTGTCACGTGAGGTCGCCCGACCGGTCATGGTCAGGTCAGGCCATTTTGTTTGAGGGCACTTGTACCAGTTTTGCTAAGTTGTGACTACCCTGGTGCCTTGTGCACGTTCTAGTGGGTCTTTTGTCGTTTTCTCTCTTGTGGCATCATTTAGTCCGGTGCGCTATGTCGCGCCGTGTGAGGTCGCCCAACTGGGCACGTTCGGGTCAGGTCGGAATGTTTCTTTCAAGGGCACCCGTATCAGTTTTTCTAAGTTCTGACCGCCCAGGTGCCTTGTGCACGTTCGGGTGGCCCGTTTGCCATTCTTCAGACTTAAATTATGTGACAACACTGTGGCTGAGTTTGAAACTAGATATTGAACATACATTTGGTTTTACACCCCATTTTCTCCCCCCCCCCCCCCCTAAACCCCTAGTAAACCCCTAACCTATTTAACCCCCTAAACCCTAAACCTATAAAACCTTAACCCCTAAACCATTAAAACCTTAACCCTAATCCCTTAAACCCTAATTCCCGACCCCTAACCCATCTAAACCCCTAAAACCTAACCCCATTAGCCCCTAAATTCTAACCCCTAAAATCCTTAACTACTAAATCCCCTAACCCCGTAAACTCCTAACCCATTGAATGCCCTAAACCTATAACCCCTTAACCCCTATTAAACCATTAAACCCTAACTCCCAACCCCTAACCCATTTAACCCCCTAAACCATAAACCTCTAAACCCCTAACCCATTTAACCCCTAAACACTAAACCTCTAAACCCTTAACCCCTAACCCATTTAACCCCCTAATCCCCTAAACCCCTAACCCATTTAACCCCCTAAACCCTAAACCTCTAAGCCCTTAACCCCTAACCCCAAACATCTAACCCCTAAACCCCTTAACCCCTTGATATGCTAGGGGCCGGTTACCTTGATATTAATAGTAGTGTATTCATACTCCTTCTGAATAACCAATAAAGGGTCAAGGAAATTGACCAATATGTTTTCAGGTTTTATCTTATCCATCTCTGGGGTATGCTGCTTTTCGACTAACTCCACTGCTTTTGATCTCAATTTTTCCAATTTCTTCCTTCTCTCATATGATACCCGAGCCTTTGCCTTTCTCTTCCCTTCAAATTACATAATAGTGTCATAGTAATGCCAGCCAACTTCTTTGGAAAGCCTTCCTAGCAGACAATACTTGTGACCTGGCTCAAGCCTCAACACTTTTAGAGCATCTGGAATGACCTCTCTCTTCCCCAATCTCCCTCTCTCTCTCTCTCTCTCTCTCTCTCTACCCTCCAATCCTCTCACAACTATATCCTTCCCTCTATCCTTCTTTCTACCCCCCTTCCATCTTTGTGTCATTATCTCCCTCTCTTACCCTTCTCTACCTCTTTCACTCCTCTCCCTCTCTCTCTCTCAGCTGATCCATTCCTTCTCCCCACTCTCCTTTAGTTTATCTCCATCTCTCCCTTGTGAATCCCCTTGTCTCGCCACCTCTATCAATGTATGTCTTTATAATTATTCCTTCTCATATATAGAGAGAGTTAATATATATCATGACATATTGGGACCTACGATTGGGTTAATTCCGCCTTATTGGCAAGGTTAAAATGGTTAATATTCGATAGACAAAATTTAGATCAAATATTTCATCAAAAAGAGGGAAACATACCCTATATTCTTCTAGGCTATGACTATCATTTGCTTGGCCTCTTCTTGCTCTCACATGAATGTAGTCTTGCTTGACTGGTACAGAAGAAGGTTTTGCATTATCAACTATTTGTTTGGGACAACATTTAGTTGTTTCAACACTGCTACATTCTAATTCAAGCTTATCCTTTAAACCATCTTAGTCTTTTGTACACTCTTCAACTTTGTAGTGCTTTCAATTCCTCTCAGCTACATATGTTTCCTTGGTCTATTAAGGGACAAGGTCGACAACATTAGGATGTTTTTGCAATAAAGAAGGGTATTTCCAGGACACAATCAGGTGGAGGAAGAGTATAAGAGCCAAATTTCTCATGATTGTGGGACACTCGAACTTAAGATTTTCTGGAGTAGTCATGAGGTGCAGTTTCGTTATTAAGACTTCATCAAATGGCCATTCTCCGGACTTAAATTGTGTGACAACACTGTTGCTGAGTTTGAAACTGGAGATTGAACATACATTTGGTTTGATTGAAATAGACATTGTCATCAATAAATGTAAAGCAATGGCTAAAAAATACTATAAATTAATAAATAAAGAAGACATGGAAACAAGCAACAATACTTACAAAATTGTTACATTGAGACGCAAAGAATAAGCAACTAATTTAACCCCTAACCCATTTAACCCCTAAACCATAAACCTCTAAGCGTCCCTTAACCCCTAACTCCTAAACCCTTAACCCCTAACCCATTTAACCCCCTAAACCCCTAGTAAACCCCTAACCCATTTAACCCCCTAAACCCTAAACTTATAAACCCTTAACCCCTTAAACCCTAAACCATTAAACCCTTAACCCTAATCCCTTAAACCCTATTTCCCAATGCCTAACCCATCTAACCCCCTAAAACCTAACCCCATTAGCCCCTGTATGTCAAAAATTTTGAAATACAAATTTTTTTAATTTCCCTCGTTCATTTCCCTTCGGTTGCATGGTTTGTCTAGGGAAGGAGGGAGGATCTAATCCAAATCTGAGTTGGGTCGATAGCAAAAATGCCAGAGATCCTTCACATTTAGGGTGGCCAATGTGGAAACCAGATCAGCTCCAAGTTTTGGCAAGTTTTAATGCATGAAGTAAATTGTTGAACTGGTTCACATAATCAGTTGGAAGTAAACTCTGACCCAGATACAATCATGTACTTTGACCCAGAAACAATCATCTCCTCTGATCCAGAAACGACTCAATCTGTGGAAGATCAATCCCCAGAAATGCCAATAGTGCCACAGTTTGTATCACTGACTGAGGAACAGCAAAATATATTAAGAAAGGAGGAATTCACTCGTATAATTGAAACCTACAGGGAAGCTGATGGTGCAGGGGTCAGGGATTTGCGATGTTCACTGCTTGCATGATTGATTGCTTAGGTATATGCTCATAATTGTTTTTATCAATAGTCTGTATGAACTGCTTTAGAGATACTAGAATCTGACTTTACCTCATCATCAATGTTTGGCTTTAATGATTGCATTCTGAACTTTGAAAAGCCTCTTTATAAAGGCAGTTTTTTTTATCAAGTCAAGACATCATTTCCCCATTACTGTTTTATATTAAATTTCTTCTGTGATTGAGAAAAATTGCAAGGTTGAAAGTTATAATTTATTCATAAGTGTAAAAAAGTTGTTATTTTATGTGGAGACAAGATAAAGCTTGGATAGGATACAAAAAACACTCACACCAGATGAATATAGAAATTTTAACAAAAAATATTTCCAGAAATAGTGTTCAGACATATTTCCATTCAAAGATGGAATCCTTGGGAATGTTTCCAGTGCAACATCCATCACATATTAATTGAGTTGATTTGTGTGCATGATTTTTCATTTTTTCTTTTTCACATTGGATTCTTGTGACTTGTGTTGGGTCGTGAATATGACCACTTTTTAACACTAATTTAATCCATTTCTACTCCTCTTTATCATGTAATTTATCATAATTTATCATATAAATCCATTTTATAATTATTTATGCTCTTATGGATGAATATTATTTCTTCTCCTTTATTTTTAACAAATGGACGATTATTATGCATAATTTTATCAATGATGGTTTATTAATATATTTTGTAACATCACTCACCATTTTAGCCTCCAAGATATTTGTCAAATTGCAGATTTGATCTCCAAATCATCATCAAATATTCCAACTCAGGAATTCGCTGGAATAAGAAGTGACAATTTTGCGGTTGAGATTTTGGGCAAATGAAGAAGAATCTGCAAAATCTGGAACATGGGTTTTGTCCAGAACGGACCAAGTTAAGTTTAACATAGAACAGTTTGCCCAAATTTGGCATGTATTGAGAGAAACGCAAGGTTCTTTGAGCATGATTTTTTTAAATTTACTGTTGCGGCGTCCTCCAAATTATCTCAGCTGCAAATCCAAATTCGACTTGGTTTTGTTGAAAGATGGATGGAAATATATTTTCTGGTTGATCAAGTTGTTGGGAACAATCCAATATTGTTATAAGAGATCATATTTGCTATTTAATTTCTCATCTTTCTGATTATAAAGGAAGAGCATGTATTATGTCTTGGAGAGCAATGGATGATTATTGAATTCCTTTTGTAACACTGTAATTCCTTGACTCTCGTGATCAAAGAGAAACTGATGTAAAATCTATTCATGTTTGATTAATACAAAGACATGTTCTCATTCCATTTCTCAAGCTCTGAAGTAAAACCCAGCGGTGTTTCACTGGTGGTTGAGGGCCCGGCCCTGGTGGATCGATCCGCTATTTGTATTTCTATCTTTTCATTATTGTTGTGAGATAGTTCATATTTGTTTTTATTACAGTTTGCAAGTTAATCAGTTTGTTGTTTAATTTCTTATGGATCTTGGTGTGTTACGTTAATGAATTGCATCGCTGTTTCATTTCAACAAGGATCTTAATTCCTGTATTATTCATCTTGTTATTGTTTACTAAAACTTTGTTGTTCAATATTTAACTCCATTTGCTTGTTGTTCATGTCGATTACTATTTAACAACATTTGTTGTGGGCTTGGAGTTTAATAGAATTGTTGTTCTAAGTTAGTATTTGTTGTTGATCACTTTCGATTCATTAGCTTCATATTACAGAAAGATTTTTTATTTACATTGTTACAGTTTTTTGTTTATGCACATAGCCATTCAATTACAGATTTCTTTTCATTTCTAATTCGTGCTTTTAATAAGATTTCTTTTTTGTTTACTTTCAACAACAGTTAGTTCAATTTCGATTTCCTTTTGATTGCTTTAAAGCAGGACTGTCAACTGTAGAGAACATTGGTTATTTCTTCCTCGTTCCTAGATTGATTGCCTTGTTCCAGTTTGATTTCAATTGCATCAATTTCTAGAGGAATGAGTTATTGCTACTGTATCCTCGATCGATGTTTGCTGAGTGAATAGTTAAGTTTTAGAGAATTTGAATTTATGTTATTATAATTAGATTTCTCTTCCAAGCAATTGTTTACTTTTGTATTCAGAATTGTGTACTACATCTCACACAGCATTGCTCTTGGATAAATTTCTGCCTCAGACTGAGTACACTCTTGAAATAAAAAGTCGTTCCCGGATTGATAATTAATGTAGGATAAATAGGTTTTAAAAAGATACCTTTTATACCTCAACATTTTGGCGCCGTTGCCGGGGAGAGTGTGTGACATTTAGAAGGAGTGATGCACATTTGACCTTTTTTTCTGCTTGGGAAGAATTGGGTATTAAAGACGGAAGGTGAGAACCTACGCACCGAGCAAGGAACATACTTTCTAACAGCCCGCTTCACAGCAGAATTGGGTAAATTTATTTCTTTAGGTAGGAAAGAATGCTTGCATTTTTTGAATGATTAGAAAATCCAAACAAGACAAAATTCCTCACAAACCTGAAAAAACTAAGGGACTAGTGACCCTTGGGAGAACAACCTTTATTGACAAAATTCTTAAGAAAACTGAATCTCAGCCATTAGTAGGACCTAGGAAAGTTATTTCTAGATAACCTACTAGTTCCCTTCAGGCCACAGAATCACCATCTATAGCCTTTGCTGAGGTACATAGCCAAACAGAAGAGACTGAGCAAGATTCCCAAGAAATTGAGAATTCTCGCCCAATTTTTTTTACACGAAGGGAAGTTGGCTTCTCATACCCTACTATTTATTAACATGCATTTTTCAAATTTGGGTATGTACATACTAGAGGCCTTATTTTGGAAATGGATCCATTGGGAATACTCTTATAAATAAGCATATTTTATTTTCAAAGAAGAGTATATTAGTGGAGAAAATAAAATAAATAAGGAAATAAACTCATTTTTTATTATTATTTTATTTTGCAAAAATAGTTGTTTTTGTTGCAACACGCTATGGAAATCAACATCGGTGATAAATATTTTAATCTATTTTTTTATGTAGATGCATTATATTGAAAATAATAAGTCTACAAACACTTATCACCAATATGGAAAAATTTATTGAATATCATATTTTTTGCCTTGCGGGCTTGATGAAATTTCTGAAAACATAGTTGGGACAGTCATGTTTTGGGAGACCAAAAGTGAAAATTTTTGAAACCTGTTTCTATCTTAAGTAGCCCTTGATGTCTACTTTCCAACCCAATTTTAATCTCTCAATTTGGATTTGAAACGAAAAAGTTAGAATCAAAACATTGACAGGGTGTCTAGTAGGCAGCTCAACAACGGAGTTTGGACAATCAGTTTTTAGAGGCCGAAATGACTATATTTCTAAAACCTGTTTCTATGATAGATTCCTCTATGAATCTAGTTTACAACACAGTTTTAATCACTCAATTTTGATATCGTATAAGGAATTTATGACCAAAATACTGACTGTCTATCATAAATCAGGACTGTTGAAACTTTGTTTTCTCGGCTGTTCATTAACGTATTTGACCCATCAATTATTCTTGTATTCAAAAACTGTTTCTATTGGAGATCAAAAAATGAATCTAATTTAATCTCAAATTTGAATCGGTTCAATCCGCCATCAAACGAAAAATTTATGCTTGAAGTATCAACTGTTGGTCTGAGCTGGAAAATCGAAAATGACTCTATTAGGCAGGTTGTTCTAAGAAAAGTTAACATACCATTGCATGGAATTTTTAAAACATGTTTCTATTAGAGATAAAAATTTGAATTAACTCTCATTTTGCTTTAGAATCACTCAAATCAGACGAAAAACAAAGAAGGTATGATTAAAACACTGTTGGTTAGTATCGTCGACCACTGCTCTCCCGCAGGTGACAAATAGAATTTGTTTTATTTTTCCGTGGATTTGTTCTACAGAGTAACTAATTGTTATTTTTTTCATAATTCTTGGATTAAGGGAGCCCATACACCTCTCTTTCTCCATTATTTAATGTTCTATTGCAGGTAGACACTCGTTTTTTGTAGGTCTTAGGAGAACAAAGAAGGTCAATTTATGGACGAGCGATTATTGAGAGAAATTTTAGTAAAAGAAGGGCATTTCATCTAGTTCATTACGTAACAAATTCATAACAAGAATAAATGAAAAATTTGTTTCTATTTCAAGATTCATGTCACTTCTGCCAAATTTTTTTTTTAAAAGATCATTCTTTTCCCATTAACAAATTGATATTCCCTTAGGAAATAACATCATAGCTGTTGTAACTTAATAAAGTTTTGTTTTTTTTCTGATCTCTTTTATGTTTTTGTGTTTTAGGTGTTGATCCCTTCAAATTGTAGTTTCCTCTCCATTGGAAATTGAACAATAAGGACCCCACCATGCAAGTTTCAATTGCAGAAGGCAATTCTTCGGTAGCACCAATTCTGTAAAAAATTATTTTGTCTTGAAACCTGTACATAGATTTTCATTTCTATTTGATTGGATTTTCTTGACAATGGATTCCACATTAGGTTTATTCTTTTCTCTATTTTTTTCCTTTGTTGTTCCCTACAACATCTCTGCGTGTTTTTATCTGTTTGTTGTTCCTCTTAAGGAACAACAGCCGATTCTCTTAAGAAGTAGTGCGTTTGTGTGTTTATTTTTGTTGTTCCTTCCAAAAGGAAAAACATTTTCGCTGACTAGTTTTGTTGTTCCTTTAAGAAAAGAACAACATTTTTGCTGCATGTTTTTTCTGTTCCTTTCAAAAGGAACGACACTGCTCGTTTTTGTTGTTCCTTTTAAAAGGAACAACAATTTTGCTGTTCCTTTCAAAAGGAACAACACCGACTGCTCTTGCTATTCCTTTCCAAAGGAATAACATTTTCGCAGATTGTTTCTGCTGTTCCTTTCCAAAGGAACGACATTTTCACAGATTGTTTTTACTATTCCTTTCTAAAGGAACAACACTTTTTTAGTGCATTTTTCTTGTTTGTGAACAACTTTTTGAGGATTTTTGTGAATTCTTCATGACTCTTTGAAAGACAAACATACAATTCACGCAAGGATACACAAATTAGAGGTTACTGGAATTAGCTAATCAAGAGAAATTGTTATTTTTAAGAAATTTCTTGTGGTGATAAGAAAAATGAAAGGACACAATCATCTATATCCCTTTGCTATCTTTATTTTCACTAAAATTAATATGATCGATTATCTTTATCATGTTGGTTCTTCCCTAAATTCTCGTAACTATCTTTTATTTTTATTTCATTGAATAAGAATAAGGGCATATTTTCTCTATTGAGATGATCAGACTTCTTCCACCATCCCTACTCTTAAGGAGTGTTCAGCCACCCTTTATATATAAATAGGGAAGTGCTATATGTAAAGAAAATAAAAATAAAAAAATCTCTATATGATTACTAACAATTCTATGATATGGCAGATGGAGGATAGGGGGTCTCATCAAGAGCCAACCTACCATGATCATAAGGGAGCAGTGAAGTGGCATTCCCATTATGGCCACCACACCAGGGATATGATCCAATGGAAAACTCAGAAAAATAAAAAGTCCTTGGCACAGGAGGTCTCATCACGAGCCGGCCTGTCCACCTTTCACTCCTTCCTGGTGAATGACATTGTGATTCATCTGGTTCCCAAGCCAGTACAGTGGCCTCCATCATGACATCACACAGCACTTCCCTAGGCATAAATAAAGGATAATGGTTCCAAGGGTGAGAAAGAAACTTTTTCAAGGTTATAGACACCTATGGGAAATAGAGCTCTGTTGATAGTATTGGAGTCATATTTTTCACAAATCAATACTAATGACAAACCCTTTTCTTATATCTTTATCTAATATCAAATGAGAATATGCTCCTAAACCCTTTGTTCGGAATCTCTTATGCATGAAATTTATTTATAAATTGAGCATAATGGTATATGTGGATAATGACCGCATAATTACTTTTTTTTCATCAGTTGTCCTTTTCCCTTATTTTCGAATCATTACATAAACATTTCCATATCTACTCACAATTTCAAAATATGCATTGATTTCAGTAATGCGATAATTTGTTGATCATATCATAAGTATGTTTGTCTTTCCATGATATACAATTGTTGTGTAGTACGCTGCTCTTCTATTTGTTGATTTGCCACAATATTGATACTGCATTTCTACATAATTTTTGTTGATTGAACTTTTTGCATGCATCTTATTTGTTGCTATTCCAAACTAAAAATGTGGATTCAAGAAAATTACATACAGAATTGTTATTTGTTTACAGGAGAACAACAAATATGGGGGGAAATTCTATTCGCAGCATGACCACACTATTGCAACTAACAGCAAAGGCTCGTGAACGTGCATAATTCTTCAGACATGATGTTCTTGCATGGCTCCCACCTTTTGCATTACTTTCAGTATCTGCTCAGCCTACATTAGCTTCAACAAAGGCCAGTCCATACACGTCATTCCACATTTTTTTAGAGGTAAGACTTGAGGTAAAATAGCATAATTTTCTGATTTATTATGAATTTAGGAGAATTTCATGAAAATCCGTTGAGCATTATTTATCATCATACATTCCACATCTTTACCACTTCCCATTTTTTTTAGACACATCTCATCTTTTAGTTTGGGGGAGTGTTAATTTCCTTCATTTCTTTCTTATGACCATGTCAGTAATCTTCTTTATCATCCATTGATATTCTTATTCATTCTCAACACCTCCCTTACTCCATGTTGTTTTACACCAAGCATAGATTTCAAAAGATCGTAGCAACCACCTCTCTTTGTTTTCTAGCATCGCATGAGGACATGTTAATTCTTCAGTTTGGGGGGGGGGGGGGGGAATTGCTACATGATGGATGTTTTCTACTCTCTTTCTTGTTTAAGGCATACAATTTCATTTTTATATAGTGCAGAAATTGATTTTCATATATTTTTAAAAATATGAACTAAATTCTTGTGATTTCTGGATAATAAGGAGGTATCATTAAAATACAAAAACCCAGATAATTTCACGCTAAATTAGTTCATAAAATTTTGAAAACTATGCACTATCACCTACAACCATTTTTTTTATATCTCATGATCCGTGCATCAAAACGATCTGATTTTTGAGAAAATGATTAATGAAGGTTGTTGTTACTTATGTCACATTTTTCTGCAACTTCATATACATATAGTTGAACGTCAACTGTAAAAATTGTTATTCCTCTATTGCTAAAATTGAATATTAATTATTTGAGGAAACATGCATTTGTTCCATCCATTTCATGGGTTGGGACGAACAATTTTTTTTGCTTGGTTAACACATGGGTTTTGTCTCTGGGTTGCATGAGGACATGCAATATATTTAGTTTGGGGGTATGTTGGGTCGTGAATACGACCACTTTTTAACACTTATTTCATCCATTTCTACTCCTCTTTATCATGTAATTTATCATAATTTATCATATAAATCCATTTTATAATTATTTATGCTCTTATGGATGAATATTATTTCTTCTCGATTATTTTTAATAAATGGAGGATTATTATGCATAATTTTATCAATGATGGTTTATTAATATATTTTGTAACATCAATCACCAGTTTAGCCTCCAAGATATTTGCCAGATTGCAGATTTGATCTCCAAATTATCATCAAATATTCCAACTCAGAAATTCGATGGAATAAGAAGTGACAGTTTTGTGGTTGAGATTCTAGGAAAATGAAGAAGAATATGGAAAATCCGGAACATGGGTTTTGTCCAGAATGGACCAAGTTAACTTTACCAAAGATAGGTTTGCCCAAATTCGGCCTGTATTAAGAGAAACACAAGGCTCTTTGAGCACGATTTTCTCATATTTATTGTTGCAGCTATCCTCCAAATTATCTCAGCTGCAAATCCAAATTTGACTTGGTTTTGTTGAAACATGGATGGAAATATATTTTCTGGTTGATCAAGTTGTTGGGAACAATCCAATATTGTTATGAGAGATCATATTTCCTATTTAATTTCTCTTCTTTATGATTATAAAAGGAGAGCATGTATTATGTATTGGAGAATAATGGATGATTATTGAATTCCTTTTGTAAAACTGTAATTCCTTGACTCTCATGATCAAAGAGAAATTGATGTAAAAACTATTCATGTTTGATTAATACAAAGATGAGTTCTCATTCCATTTCTCCAGCTCTGAAGTAAAACCCAGCGGCGTTTCATCGGTGGTTGAGCGCCCAGCCGTGGTGGATCGATCCACTATTTGTATCTATATATTTTCATTATTGTTGTGAGATAGTTCATATTTACTTTTATTACAGTTTACAAGTTAATCGGTTTGTTGTTTAGTTATTTATGGATCTTGGTGTGTTACGTTAATGAATTGCATCGTTGTTCCATTTCAACAAGGATCTTAATTCCTGTATTATTCATCTTGTTATTGTTTACTAAAACTTTGATGTTCAATATGTAACTCCATTTTCTTGTTGTTAATGTCGATTACTATTTAACATTGTTTTCTATGGGCTTGGTGTTTAATAGAATTGCTGTTTTAAGTTAATATTTTTTGTTGATCACTTTCAATTCATTAGCTTCAGATTGCAGAAATATTGTTTATTTACATTGTTATAGTTTGTTGTTTATGCACATAGCCATTCAATTACATATTTCTTTTCATTTCTAATTCTTTCTTTTAATAAGATTTCTTCTCTGTTTACTTTCAACAGCAGTTAGTTCAATTTTGATTTCCTTTTGATTATTTTAAAGCAGGACTGTCAACTATAGATAACATTGGTTATTGCTTCCTCGTTCACAGATTGATTGTCTTGTTCCAGTTTGATTTCAATTACATCAATTTATAGAGGAATGATTTATTGCTACTGTATCCTTGATTGATGTTAAATAGGTGTTAAAAAGATACCTTTTATACCTCAAAAACTTGAAATATTTATGCACTGCGTACAACCATGATGAATTTTTCTAATGTCGTTTGAGCTAGGTATAGAGAGTCATGTCCTATTGCAAAAAAAGTTTAATTGTCTAATATTTTACAATAATATGATCAAATATTGGCCCATCAAATTCAATTTTGCTAATGTGTAGTTCAAGATGTAGGAAACACGGGTGTTTAGTTTCCTGGCTGTGGTAATTTTTTGGGCTCCTTTTCAAATTCAGGACAACAAAATGTGACAATTTTTTATATTGAAGCATACTGAGGAAAACACTAATACGGTAATACCTCCTCTACAAATGAAAAGTGATTCTTAAGCAAATTAGTGTCTACACTAAATCCTTGTACAAAAAATTCTTACTAAAGTGCCTCCTTGCACCATTACTGATTATAACACCTCGCTCAAAATAATGTCACCTTATTATATGACATCTGCAACCAACCACCTTTCATCATCAATCCCAGATTGTATGGTTATTGTTACATTGATTGCATGATCATGAGAGAAATTTTCAAATTATATTCTAATAAGGCTTAGAAGCTACAAAATTTTGAAAGAAAAATTCCTTAAAAATACTCTAACCATCTTACCTATTCATATTGTGGACCTTTTGCTTTAGATAGTCTCTTCTGGCCTTACCCCCAGCGAAGTTTCTTAAATCAATCATCTTTATAAATATGATGATCAAAATGAATCAATTAATTGCGAGACTATCATGCTGGGATACACCATGTTCAAACTCTTTGCCAGAAGAGCAGACAAATTCATCTCCATATGGGCAGAGAGGAAGAAATTGTAGGTTTAAGGTTTAGTCATTGAAAATGGAGTCACCGCACTTTTGACTATTTTTCAATCCTCCCAAATGCTATTGAGGAAGAAAAAGTAAGTATATTGTTGATCCATGGACACCTTTTAAGCCTTTTAGATATTTGGAAGAAACCTACTATTTGAGAGGTTGAAGGTATACCTCTCCTATGCTTGGCGATCTCTATAATTATGACCCTATATGAGATTGAAATGATCATCTTTGGGGTGTGTTATATACATTAACATAGTAGTCAAGCAAGGGTGTCAACTGCCTCACATTCTTTGGACTTAATATTTATGGATGAGAGTTTCTCATTTCAAAATCCATGGGTGGTAAAGGTGGAGGCCCTCTATGGGATCTCCATTTCACTATTTTTTGACAACACTTTCCTTCTATTTCATGAATCCAAAAACAAAAGTACATTTTGAGCTCATTCTGGGATGAACATGGTCTTCAATTCCACCTTGTAAACACAAAAGCATGTAAGTAATCTCATCTTCTTTTCAAGGATAGCAGGTAGAAATGGTGACATCCTAGTCTTTCCTCTGAATGCTATTATTTGGTTCATATTTTAACTTGTCTTCGACATTTGTATAAATGTTGAACAGAGGATTGCAACATTAACAACCTTGGAGAGATGATGTTTCCAACTTCAGTTTTAGGATATTCAGGCTAAGTTCTGGTTTCTTGACAACATGGTGATTCATTCTGTCCTTGTTTGCAAGGTTTTGAGTTTGGAGCCCATACCTACAAAAAAAAAGTCACGACTCAATTGAGAGAGGTTACTCATTGCTATTCTCTCATTTATGGGAAACATTGTTGTAATATGGCCCACTTAAATTGCAAGGCCATTGCCTTTTCCTCGTGAAATCATCCTCCATATCCTGAAGGTTGAAATAGAATATTGCAACATACACTTCTTCATTTTTCTTTTGTTACTTTTGTAGGAGAAAATAATAAAATAAAATGGTTGTGCTAATCTCATATTCCATACCTGAAGCTTGAAATGGAATGTTGTAACATACACTACTTACATTCTTGTAAGTTGCTTTTCTTTTTTTATTAGTGTTATAGAAAGTTAAGTTATGTATTTGTAGTTGTTTATGTTAATGTATAAACGACAGGAATAGGCTTGACATTCTTTGCTAGAGCACATCAATTTCAATAAATGTTAAAATACTAAAGTATTTGGGAAACTTGAAAGTTTCCATCTACAATTTTAGGGGCTCACGTCAGAGTGATTGATGGAGGTGCCTCAAAATGTCGCAAGCTTTCAACTAAGAATGTCCTCCAAAATTATAGGTGATTCAAGTTCATTTTTTTCTTTCCTATTTATCTTATGTTGCTTCTTGTAAGAAGGAAATAAGTATCTTGATAGTTTTAGAAAAATGTTTTGGCCAATATATCAATAGATTTATTTCAAGTGTTAATTAAAACTTTCGCAATTCCTCTAGCCCACTAGGGCCTAGAATTGAGATCCACAAAACATTCCTATATAGAGGAGACTCTCTCTTTTCCAATGCAATTGATCCAATAGCTTTGATGTGCTCAATTCAACATTTTAGAAGCTTAGTTCGCCCTTGATGACCAAATAATATATTTTGATTCTCTTCTTGATTCCCTATGATGAAAGAGTAGTAGGACTAAGGATTGTCCAAGAACATGCATCTTGTTTACCATCTAGCAATGAGTTACTCAGCCATGAAATACCTACGAGCTAGTCACATGATATTCCCCTTTCAGCTGTACAGAGCCTACAAAACATACTAGTAGTGCAATACACATTGAAGTGGCTGCTTAAATATTTGGGCACTTGGAGTTTACCAGGCCAATCAGAAGTTCAAAAACTATAGAGATATTCAGGGTGCCTGCAATCTGAATTGTAGTGAGGGAAATCAGGATTTCTTTGTTTAGCACTCACGATTTCATGATTGGTGCTTTATCAATCATGTCTACACATAATTCACTATCTACGTAATTTCCTCCCTCTAATCTCAAATTGCAATGAAAGAAATCTACAGAATGAGAGGGAAAAGAAAACAGAGTTCAGATACGCATACAATGACACAATGATTTACATGGAGAAAAGTAGTCAACCCCTTGATCTCAAATAGTTTGGTATCAATAGACAGTGTAGATGTTGTTTGGTTTAAAACACTTGTTAGGCCGGATGCCATTGTGGCCTAGTCATGACAGGGCCCAAGTTAGCTATACTCGTCACTCTAGGGAATAAATCTATTTGGGAAACAGGGGTTTAACATTTAAGTTATAAAATCGAGGGTTTTCTCACAATTAGAAAACCATTTAAGTTATCCAACTTTTACCATCAGTTGAAATACACGGTGCAATTTTAAAATGTTTGGCATTGCAAGAAAAAAACGTGAGAATTTTTTGTACCCAAAAAAATCTTTGTCAACTTCAATATCATTGCTAATACGTCTTTCTTGCATAGTTTTTGATTTCGGAAGAGTAACTATCCAATTTTTACCATCAGTTGAGCGACATATAATTTTTTTTTAAATATTTTTTCCATTTCGTCGGAATAGCAACACTACAACGCGTCAGAAGAGCGACGTTTCACATCGTCGGAAGAGCGATGCTTCACAATGTCAGAAGAGTGACGCTTCACAGCATCAGAAGAGTGACATCGAAAGCGTCGAAAGAGCGATGATTACATTTTTAAATATTTTCAAAAAGGGTCGGAATAGTGATGTTTTAAACATCAGAATTAAAAATTGGAAGCAATAATGTCAAAAGAGTGACACCTAAAGCGTCAAAAGAGCGAAGATTACATTTTTAAATATTTTCAATCGTTCGTCAGAATAGTGACATTCAAAACGTCGGAATTAAATGTTGGAAGCAATAACGTCGAAATTGCGACATTTTTTTGCAAACTTGACAGGCGTCGGAAGACCGATGGTTTGTGATCATCGGAAGACCGACAGTTATGGGTTGTCAGAAGACTGACGCTTATAAAATGTCAGAATAGTGACACTTTGCAAAACATTAGAAAAAGTGTCGGTATTGCAACACTTCGGCAAAGCATCAGAATTGCAACATAATGGCTAACCACATTTTGTCCAGCGTCAAACTGTCGCTCTTGCAAAGAATATGTGTCAGGATAACGATGAAGTGGCCGTCGGAAATTGGGCAAAATTTTCTAGTGCCACATGTGGAAAATAGGTGACCCTACTAAAAGGTTGATTTTTTTCTCCTCCTTCAAGTGGTTTTTTTCAGATATGGAAAGGGATGATGACTGAAAATGATAACATTAGGGCCAATGATAAGGATAATTCTAGGGCTGCTCGATAGTGTCATATTTATTGAATCTAATGGACAGAGGAGAAGTATTAGTATCAGATGGAGATTCGATGCTATTTTTAAACAATAACCTCTACTATTAAATTATGATAACTTCTATTATCACTAATTTATGCTCCTATTTGAAGCTGGAAGATATTAATTAATCGGTCTATCACATATATCTTGGTGAAGAAGTATCATGACACTTTTTAGTCTGAACTCAGATTCCATGATGTTTGAATTTTTTATATGGAAAAGACTATTGGACTTTCAAGTAGATGTAAATTGAATGTCTAGGGGTTGAAATTAAAAACCCTAGCGAGGAATGTTTAAACCATATAAAGAAAAAGGGTTTTAGTTTATGGTGAAAAGAAGGGTGACTATTGAATTTTTAATGAATTGAGACTATATTTTTTTGATATATGGATATCTAAGGATTTTTAAACCATACTAGACTAAAAGAGCTTCTGTTGGAAATATGATACAGAGTGTTGTCCTTGATGGAAACCTATTTGATAAAGTTCATGGAAACCTTCTTAATGAAGTTGTCCTTGATGGAAACTGAATTGTCCTACTTGTTAATCTGATGTATCTACAGAGCAGTTTAGATGTAATGGAGAAAGGAATTCCTATAAGGGCCAGAGCAATGATGAAAATGATATGTCACAATGTATACGTGAGTTTTTAAAGAACAAGTCACGTATACACGCAGATTAATATGTCCCAAGTCGCGTATGCCCTTTTGTGCTCCAAAATTATAATACCAAGGGGCATTACCATGGTTCTGGCACACAGTATTGAGCGTTGTATGGTTTATTTGATTCCGTCCAAGAATACCATCGGAAGTTGTGTGGTTTTCGCTCATGGTATTGATAAAGGCTAAATCTATATAAGGAGAAGAAGATCATTGTGCAAAGGTGTGCATGAGTAAGGGTTGTTGATGAATAAATATCTGTAAGGAATATCTGCATGAATGAACTCTATTCTAAATTGATAGATCTAAATCTATGATGCACCCATGGATCTGAGGATGGTTTAAGATCTCTATATCTGATGATGATGGATCTCTAGGATGATCTGCAAAAGAAGAAATGGTGAAGATCTAGCGCAAATTCTGCTGAATATAATGAAGAAATATGGGTAAGTTTATAGATCTGTTTTGTAAAGTTTTCCATTTACAAATATATACGCTAGTTTGTCTCTGCAAAAGCGCGTGTGTACGCGGGCTCTATTAATGAAAGGCGCTTATAGGGTTTTCTGAAGAATAAAATACATAGAAGTATACATGGGTTGGTGTGCAGGAAAGCGTGTATGTACGCGGCTTCAATAAATAAAAGTAGTGTATGATATTTGAATTAATGAAAGATCAGGGTTGAGGTAGTATCTGCATATCTATTCTGACGTCTGGGTTAGTTCTGAAATTCTGGTTACAGTGGTCTCACTGTTCTGTTTGAAGTATTGGGCAAAGTATGTTTTTTGATGTTATGAAGGGTTGTGTTGAAGTTGTTTTGATCTAGTATGAAAATTGATGAAACGTGGTCGGCAGTAGGTCTGAAGGTTGAAGCCTTCAGTATGGAAGTAGAATCTTTGAGCCAGTAGAAACTAGTGTTGAAATCAGGGGGTCGAAGCCCCCTTCCAGGAGAGGCTGGTAAACGAGTTCAGGGGGTTGGAACTCCCTTCTAGTTGCAGCTGGAGAAAGAGAGAAGGTTGCAGCCTTGTGCAAGTGGGTGCCTGTGTGCTGGTATGAGTCTGCGCCAGTAAAAAATTGTAAGAAGTTTTCTTTATAATAAATATTGAAAACAGAGACGACAACAGCGGTGGTTTTCTCCCGAATTGGGTTTCCACATTAAATACTGGTGTTCATGTGTGTTGCTTATGTGTGATGGTCTATTCTGTTATTTCTGCACGTACTAAACATCTGGTGAATAAATGATGCAATGATTTAAGTAAAGAATTAAAATACATAATAAGATAATGAGCATACGCGAGTTTCCTTAAGGATATCCGCGTGTATACACTAGTTTTGTTCATTAAAGTAGCGTATGGGTTTTTGAGAAGGAAAAACAAAAGGTTTTATCAGTCAGCTCTAAATAATGATTCACCCCCCCCTCTCAGTATTTTTCCAACAATTGGTATCAGAGGAGGTCCTTCTGAAAAAGCTTAACCGCTAGAAGGAAGATCAAGCAAGATGAGCAATCAAGATGGAATAGCATATATCAGGCCTCCGCTCTTTAACGAAAACAATTTAATCTTCTGGAAAACAAGGATGAGATCCTATCTTCAGTCTCTGGGAGCATATGTATGGGCTATTGTTGAAGGAGGATATCAATATCTAGCCGCAATACCAACAGATCTGACGGAAAGAAAGAATTATGAAAGAAATTCAAAGGCGGTCAATGCTCTATTGGGAAATCTAACTGAATCAGAATTTTTCAAAGTCATGCAGCTGAATATAGCAAAGGCAATATGGGACAAAATCATTCTAAGCTAGGAAGGTGATGCAAAGGTAAAAAGTGCTAAACTCCAAACTCTCCGAATTCAATATGAGAATCTAAAAATGGATAATGAGGAGAGCATTGCCAAATTATTTTTACGTCTTGATGATATTGTAAATCATATGATAAATCTAGGAGAAACAATAACCAAATCTACTTTGGTTGAGAAAATTTTAAGATCACTAACGGCAAAATTTGAGTCAAAAGTTTCTGCTCTTGAAGAAAAGCAGGATCTTCAAAATCTTACTGTGGTGCAGCTTCATGGCATACTAACTGCATATGAAATGAGAATAGGAGGACCATCTGAAGTCAAAGAATTCGTATTTAGAGCTTCTACAAAAGGGAAATAAGTACAAGAAGCAGAAGGATTAGGATATATCTCAGACGAAGATGAGGTAAATTTTGTAAAGAAACTTCAACTTGGCACAGGTCATTTCAGAGGTAAGCTTCCTTTCAAATGTTTTGATTGTGGAAGAGTTGGTCATTATGCTACTAAGTGTCCTCATAAGGAAACACATGCAAATGGAAAGGAAGTAGCAAGAAGGAATAAGAACCGGTTTAGCACTGGAAAAAGTTACTATACTCATGAAGACAGTGATGGGTTATCTGATAGTGAGGAAGAATGTGAACAAGATCTTAGACTTCTCATGCCATTTGAAAAAGAATCTAGAGAAGAAAAGGATACTTTTATGGACGCTCTAGAGGACAATGATTTTCTTGATGAAAACAATCAACCTGAAAGTATGCCAAGAGCAAAATAACTGGCAGAGACTCCCAAAATCGTACTGAAGAAGACATGAAACACAAATGATAAAGTTTGTTTAATAAAGTTCAAGAAAGAATTTTGAGAAAGAAAGGACTCAGAATCACAGATTTATAAGATTCAAATCCTGATGAATATCAGTACCACCACTTCTATGGAAACAAGTCTTGACATATTGCAATCTTTCTGTGCTTCAAAGACCAAATTATCTAAAAGCAACTACAGCTGGTTTACTACATTCAGCCACTCAGCAAGGGAATAAAGAATCTTTACAGGTAAAGCATGATCATCACAATTCAAGGAACACTAACAGGAATGTCTTTCAAAGAAGCTACAACCAACAGGTAAATTCAAATAGAAGATTTCATGATCGAAAAAATTTCTACTTCAATGGACAATGTTTCTCATGTCACAATTTTGGTCATAAAGCTATTCAATGTGTTGCCTATAAAACCATCATGACAAGAGAAGAAAGAAAGAAAAGGATGGATATTGAACCAAAGAAGAACACCTATAACAACTTTTATCCTCTTCAAAATGAAGTTGAATGTACTTATTGCAATAACTTTGCCAAGAAGAATCAATGGAGAAAATTCAGCTAAAGAGCTTTTTTTCAGGAGCCCCAAAATTATCGAAGTGAAGAAGGAATTATAGGTTGAAAATTGTGGTATAGTTGCTATTTACAAAGACAGGAAGAAAATCAATGGTACATTGATAATGGTTGCTTCAAGACACATGACCCAAAATAAACAACCCTCTTTATGGTGCTCAGAAAAGGAAAAGAACAGCAAGTTGAAATGAGATACTCTTAATTAAGGGAAAAGGGTCCGTTTTTCTAAAAGAAAAGGTAAGCGAACATGTCAGGTGTATATGGATGGATTAAAGCACAACTCACATGTGGGAACAAATGGTGGCACCATATCAAGTCACGCAGTTCAAAAGAATGTGTGGTACGTGATCTTGATACAGGTAAAACAATTATAAAAGGAAAAAGAGCTCCAAGCAACCTGTATGTATTGAAGAACTGCAAAGATCAATGTTACTTGAGTAAATCTTCATAAAACTGGGTATGGCATAGAAGGTTGGGGCATATGAGCTTCTCTCAGATCAACAAATCAAGCAGACTTAAAGCTGTTCGTGATCTTCCCAATATTACTCTACCTGAAAGTATCATATGCAAATATTTCCAAATCGAGAAGCAAACCAGAGTGCAATTTAATGCCAAGGAAGGATCATCAAGTAAGCCTCTTGAACTCATTCATACTGACATATGTGGACCTGTGAGGAAAAAATCACCACGTGGTGAACATTACTATATCTTATTTATTGATGACTTCTCTAGAATGTGTTGGATTGGGTTGATTAAACACAAAGATGAAGCATTAGAGAAATTTCAAATCTTCAAAGCTCTGGTTGAAAATGAATTAGATCTAAAAATAAAGTGTCTTAGATCTGATTGAGGAGGAGAATATACATCAGATGAATTCCTTGAATTTTGTGAACAACATGGCATAAAAAGACAGATTTCTGTAGCTGGCACTCCACAACAAAATGGCATAGCAGAAAGAATGAATAGAACGGTTCAACAAATGGCTAGAGCTATGCTTGATGATTCCAGAACACCTAACACTTTTTGGGGAGAAGCAGCACATACATCACTAAATATTCTTAACAAGGCACATGTTCATGTAAATAGTGATAAAACGCCATATGAACTCTGGTATGGTAAACCTCCCACTGTGAAGAATTTTAGAGTTTTTGGAATAAAATGTTTTATCAAAAATAATGATGAAAAACTTGGCAAGTTTGAACCTAGAGCAGATGAAGGAATACTTCTTGGTTACTCCTCTAGGAGTAGAGCATATAAATGTTACAATAAAAGACTTTGGAATATTGTTGAATGTATTGATGTTGTTATTGATGAGTCTCCTGTAGCTCCAAAAGAAGAAAAACAAACAACAGATGAAGACGATAATGGCGTATATCTTTCTACATAAAATAGAAATGATATAGAAAATGGACTCCATAAAGAACCCGAAGATGATTTATCTGAAAAAGCTCCATCTAGATATGTTCAAAAGAATCATCCAGAATCTCAAATTTTGGGAGACAAGGGATCAGGGGTACAAACGAGAAGGCCTCTTGTGGGATCTTCTAGCTATCTGGCATTTCTATCCACTATTGAACCACACAATGTCAATCAAGCTAGAAAAGATGAATGTTGGATTCAAGCCATGAATGAAGAACTTTAATCAAATTGAAAAGAATCACACTTGGGAATTAGTACCAAGACCTCAGGATAAAAATATCATTGGAACTAAATGGATATTCAAAAACAAGTTAAATGAGAATGGGGATGTTATAAGAAATAAAGCTAGACTTGTTTGCAAGGGGTATGCTCAACAAGAAGGTATAGACTTTGAAGAAACTTTTGCTCCTGTAGCTAGACTTGAAGCCATAAGAATGTTTCTTTCTTTTTCAAGATTCCAACAAATCACATTTTATCAAATGGATGTTAAATCTGCCTTTCTCAATGGTGATCTAGAAGAAGAAGTTTATATAGAACAACCAGAAGGATTCATTTTGGGAAATGATGAAAATATTGTTTGTAGACTTAAAAAAGCTCTATATGGTCTCAAACAAGCTCCAAGGGCATGGTATTATCGTCTTGACAAATGTCTTCATCAACAAGGATTTTCAAAGGGGTCTGCTGATAGCAACTTATACACAAAAACTGAAAATGATAAACTATTGATTGTGGTTGTATATGTTGATGATATCATTTTTGGAAGTAATGAAGAATCTATGAGTCAAACATTTGCTTCTATAATGCAACAATAATTTGAAATGTCTTTACTTGGGGAACTAACATTCTTTCTTGGCTTGCAAGTGCAACAAGCAACATATGGCACATTCTTATCACAAGAAAAATATCTTAAGCAAATCCTAAAGAAGTATGGCATGGAAGATTGTAAACCTGTAAGTACACCAATGGTAACCGGATGTAATCTCAGTTCTAATGATGATTCTCCCATGGTGAATCAACCAGAATACAGATCTATGATAGGAAGTCTACTATATCTTATTGGAACAAGACCAAACATTATGCATGCAGTTGGAATTTTTGGACGATTCCAAGCTAATCCAAAAGAGTCTCACCTCCAGGCTTTCAAAATAATATTCAAATATCTACAAGGAACTCAAGACTTTGGACTATGGTATCCAAAGAATGCTGATCTTACTCTTCATGCTTACACTGATGCAGATTGGGCTGGAAATGTTGATGATCGGAAAAGCACTAGTGGTGGTGCATTCTTCATGGGGCCCCGGTTAGTATCTTGGCTCAGCAAGAAGCAAAGCTCTATTTCCTTATCTACAGCAGAAGCAGAATATGTGGCTGCCGCATCATGTTGCACTCAACTTCTTTGGATGATGCAAAACTTACAAGACATTCAAATCAAATGTTCACCTCCTATATCCATTATGTGTGATAATACAAGTGCCATCAATATCTCAAAGAATCATGTTATGCATTCCAAGACCAAGCACATTCCCATCAAGTATCATTTCTTACGTGAACAAGTGCTTGAAAAAAAGGTGAATTTTGAGTATGTTCCCTCCAAAGAACAAGTTGTTGATATATTTACCAAACCTTTACCCAGGGAAGCGTTTGAATATCTCAGACAAAAGCTGGGAGTTGTCGCTGCCTCTCAGAAGATCAGATCTTCTTAAATTCAGAAGATTAAATTGGATACGCGGATTTCATGACGGACAGTCGCGTATATACGCGAGTTTATTCACAGAAAACTGCATATGGGTATTTTCTGACAAATTTTTGGGTCAGCATTCTTCAGCACAGTTACAGTGTTGTTTGGTATCTCTGGTGGTGTTCCAGTTCTCATAATTTTATTCTCTGATGTTTCTTGATAAATATGCCTTGATGATTTGCTGTTGAAAGTGTTCAGGATGCACAAGCTAAGGGGGAGCATTGGTCTTGTGGAAAGGATGCATTGTTGGCATTCTCATTATTTTCTGTCATCTAATCTCATGTTTGAGATTCTTTGGTCATCATGGTATAATTCATTTCTATAATTTGATGAAAAGGTCATGTCAAGACCTATGATGTAAAATTGTAATATTCAGTCATTCAAGGACTTCTTCAAATTTGTAAACCCACTTGGTTGGGTAATTGAGTCAAAATGGGTAAACCCACTTGGTTGGGTACTTGAATCACATATGTAAATCCACTTGGTTGGATAATTGATGTAAGTATGAGTCCTTGGTGATAGGAAAGGTCCTAGTGTCATGTAATTCATTGAAAAGTATGTTGAAGTTTCAGCATGAACTCAGGGGGAGCAAGCAGGGTAACTTCAGTACTCATCATATCTACAGAGTTTGTTTTGATCCGCCCTTTTTCCCTTGATGTCAAAGGGGGAGAGTATCATGGTGTTTGGATATTGGTTATAATCAATGTATCTATCTGTTGTGGTAATCCAACACCATCATGGTTGCCATCAAGTCCAAAGGGGGAGATTTTTGGCAATATGATGCAGAGTGTTGTCCTTGATGGCAACCTACTTGATAAAGTTGATGGCAACCTTCTTAATGAAGTTGTCCTTGATGGAAACTGACTTGTCCAACTTTTTAATATGATGTATCTACAGAGCAGTTCTGATGTAATGGAGAAAGGAATTCTTGTAAGGGCCAGAGCAATGATGAAAATGATATGTCACAATGTATACGCAAGTTTATAAAGAACAAGTCACGTATGCATGCGGATTAATACGTCCCAAGTCGCGTATGCCCTTTTGCGCTCCAAAATTATAATACGAAGGGGCATTACCATGGTTTTGGCACATAGTATTGAGTGATGTATGGTTTATTTGATTCCGTCCAAGAATACCATCGAAAGTTGTCTGGTTTTGGCTCATGGTATTGATAAAGGCTAAATCTATATAAGAAGAAGAAGATCATTGTGCAAAGTTGTGCATGAGTAAGCGTTGTTGATGAATAAATATCTCTAAGGAATATCTGCATGAATGAACTCTGTTCTAAATTGATAGATCTGAATCTATGATGCACCCATGGATCTGAGGATGGTTCAATATCTCTATATCTGATGATGATGGATCTCTAGGATGATCTGCAGAAGAAGAAATGGTGAAGATCTGGCGCAAAGTCTGCTAAAGATAATGAAGAAATCTAGGTAAGTTTATAGATCTGATTTGTTTTGTAAAGTTTTCCATTTACAGATCTATATGCTAGTTTGTCTCTGCAAAAGCGCGTGTATACGTGGGCTCTATTAATGAAAGGCGCGTATAGGGTTTTCTAAAGAATAAAATACACAGAAGTATATGCGGGTTGGTGTGCAGGAAAGCACGTATGTACGCGGCTTCAGTAAATAAAAGTAGCATATGATATTTGAATTAATGAAAGATTAGGGTTGAGGTAGTATCTGCATATCTATTCTGAATTTTGGGTTAGTTCTGAAATTCTGGTTACAGTGGTCTCACTGTTCTGTTTGAAGTATTGGGCAAAGTATGTTTGTTGATGTTATGAAGGGTTGTGTTGAAGTTGTTTTGATCCAGTATGAAAATTGATGAAACATGGTCTGCAGTAGGTCTGAAGGTTGAAGCCTTCAATTTGGAAGTAGAATCTTTCAGCCAGTAGAAACTGGTGTTGAAATCAGGCGGTTGAAGCTCCCTTCCAGGAGAGGCTGGTAAACGATTTCAGGGGGTTGGAGCTCCCTTCCAGTTGCAGCTCGAGAACGAGAGAAGGTTGTAGCCTTCTGCAGGTGGGTGCGTGCGTGCCGGTCTGAGTCTGCGCCAGTACAAAATTGTAAGAAGTTTTCTTTTAAATAAATATTGAAAACAGAGACGACAGCAGCAGTGGTTTTCTCCCGAATTGGGTTTCCACCTTAAATACTGGTGTTCATGTGTGTTGCTTATGTGTGATGGTCTATTCTATTATTTCTGCACGTACTAAACATCTGGTGAATAAATGATGCAATGATTTAAGTAAAGAATTAAAATACATAATAAGATCTCTGAGCATACGCGAGTTTCCTTAAGGATATCTGTGTGTATACGCAAGTTGTGTTCATTAAAGTAGCGTATGGGTTTCTAAGAAGGAAAAACATAAGTTTTTATCAGTAAGCTCTAAATACTGATTCACCCCCCCTCTTAGTATTTTTCCAACAGCTTCAATAACCTAGGGTTTACAAAACAAACCCTAGGAGTGAATAGTTCCACTTAATTTGAACTAGAGATCTTGAAACGACAAAATGAACTCACAAAGGTGATGCATATGAATATGATAAAGTTGCAGATGGATTCAAGAAGTTCAAAGAGAAATAGGGAGATGAAATTCTTATCAAGAGATCTTGAATGTCCTAGGGTTAAGTCAAAACCCCGGCGAGATCTTTTAAACCTTATAAAGAAAAAGGGTTTTAGTTTATGTTGAAAGAGGGTGACTATTAGTTTTAGTGAATTGGGGTATTATATTTTTGATATCTGGATATCTAAGTTGCAAAACCATACTAGACTAAAAGAGCTTCAATAACCTGAGGTTCTCAAACAAACCTAAAGGTGAATGGATTCCTCCAAATTAAACAAAGAGATATATAGAAGGACAAAATGACCTCACAACGATGATGAGGGCGAAGATGATAACGTTACGGAATGGATTCAAAGTTCAAAGATAAATAGGGAGATAAAATTCTTATCAAAGGTAATTATTTTATATCTATCTTATTTATTACTATTGTTAATTTTACTCTTGGTTAGTATGTTTTCTTTGGGTTCCTTTCTCGGTTGTAATTGTCCTTCCATGGCCTCCTATTGATGATTGCAGGGAAATGAAATATTTGATCAGAAAATTGAAGAATTTTAAGAAAAAACCAAAGTAAGAGGACTTTCCCTAAATCATGACTTGTGTTGACATATATTTTACTAGATAAGATCTAAATTCAAAGGGAGGATTCGACCAACAAGTTTGAGGTATTATTTGATCATGGTGTCTACAAGGTCTAGTACTAGAATATTCTCCCAATAAGAGGGAAAGGATCATGATGAGACATTTGTCCTAATTGTAAGGTACACTTCTATTATCATTGATTTGAAGATTTCACCAATTTTATGCAAAATTTATGTCCTCAATAATTTAGGAGGAATAAGTGTACATAGGGGCTACATCAAGCTTATCAGTAGAAGAACTCATTGGAGGAGAACACAATACTTCCCCATGAAGTGTATTTTATCTTAAAATGGAGTTGAACTCTAAGTTCGATATGATGAATTATCATTGATAGTTAATAAGATGAAAGAAAATAATGGAAGAGGGATAAACCTAAACGACCACAAATGGATGTGTCTCAATCTACGAGGAAGCACCTTATTTGGGTGGCCTAAAAACATTTGCAATCTAGTAAAGTAGACTAGTTTATTTTTGAGACAATATATGTTCCTCAACATGTGTTGGAGTAAAAACATTGTACAATTGATCATAGATTATTTGAGAAAAAAAGGTATTGATTTATAATGATGAAGAAATAAAGAGTTTATTAGGATATCACTTTTGTTTTGTCTATATCATGATTTCATTTGATAAGGTATAAGTAGATTATATTACATATAATTTGGAAAGTTGAGAATTTTTATGTCTTCTAAGGCTACTTGTGAGATTATATTGATTAAGAGTAGGTAACTATGGTGATGATAGGTCAAATCACATCAAGATCATGTGCCACTACATCTCTAACATAGATAAAAAGGGAGTATTGAAGCTTCAATATATTCCTACTAATGAGGAGATTGTTGATATCCTGATTGCGTACTTCAGGGACAAGCTAGTACTTGTTGATTCCTCTATTAGTGACAGGGAGTGATTGTGATGTGACATAGGATGGTAATTATTCTTAGGTTAAATGTGTTGACCTAGATTAGGAATATTGGTCCTCAAGGACTGGTCACTCGAAAGACTGGGTCCCTTTGGGTGTTTTTTCCTAGTCATTTTTTAACAGTTGGTGTCTTTAAACATCAAGCTCAGTTACTTATTGAGTGAGGCCTATGGAATATGACCTGGGGTGAGGGATGTAAAGTATGGAATAAATGCGGGCCCATGGAACTCGGACATAGATGTCCTCTGTGGCTTGATTGTGGTGATGTAAAACCTTATGGAGTGAGGAAGTGAATGTCCTCTATGGTTTTTCCAATCTTTTGAAGTTGCACTATGGATGCTCCCTCTGATTTTAATTTGGTGATGGAAAAATTTTATTAGTTTGTGCACCATGACATTGACACACCAATCAAAGCATGGTGACTAGTTGATATTTATGGTGTACAATAGGCTATGTGTGCTAGCGTCGATGATGGTACCTAGTATATATTTATTATGCACCATAGTTTAGGCATGTTAACCTCGATGATGGTACCTAGTGGACATTGATTTGTTACCACAGGTTAGGTCTGCTAACGTGGATAATGGTACTGATTGGATGCTATGATTGTTATAGATTAAGAGTGTTGACTCTGATGATATTGATGATGATGCAAATGATCTTAGAGATGTTGATGAGATGATGTTGATGATGTAACAGATGTTATCTTACCTTATGTCAAATATGAAAATGAGGTTCATGATGATTTGTTATAATGTTTTCATATAGAAATTCTATCAACATGAGAACATCTCGATAGTCATTATGGTTATATTCCTAGTTAAGAGGTAGTGTTGACTTTTTAAACTATCGTCGATATTCATAATTATTACTTTACTCTTGATATATCTGTAAATCACATTTTTCATTCCATTTTTCAAAATAGAATTATTAAGAAGGCATATTATTCATGTGAGTTGAACAAGGAAGAAATTTGAATTTATGAAAATTGAATTTTAGGCTTCAAAAGGATAGATTCGACATCATCCTAGTCAATTAAGCTCTCTCAAATATTAAATTCATCTTATCTAATGGATGCACCCATTTCAATGAGAAAATTATATACATAAGAGACAATTTGACCTCCCTCAAGGCATGGATAAAGATCCCATCTATCCCAGCCAAGAAGATTTGTGTTTGAGGAAAGAAAAAAGTTTTGAGTTAGCAGTGAAGGTCTAGGGCATATGAAATATATCCAAATCCAGTGAAGGGCATACTCTGAGGTAGGAAATGAAGGTAATCTTTGTCATCTATGAGGCCAATGAAAGGGTTATTCTGAGGTATTGAAGATTATGATCTCTAAGGTGAGAGAAGGGAATATTCTAAGCAAGCAATGTGTGATATATGACAAAAAATGAAGCAACATTTTTTAGGCAAGGTCAAAGTTCTATAACAGCAGACAAAATTCTTGAGAAGGCATTGGGACATTCCTATTTTGTGGGAATATTACTTGACTAGGAAGATGCATTATGTTTGACCTATTTATTCACTAAGAAGTATCTCTATTGAATTAGATATTCCTTTATGGAAAATTTTGTTGTGTTTTTCGCCATGTGGGTTCTTCGAAGGTAAATTGTTGTGTTATTTGTGTGGCTAACTCTTTATGATATTTGTAGAAATATTATTTAATTGTTGAAGGTTCTTTGTGTAATTGTTTTATGATGTGAAATAAATGTAAGAAAAGGGAAATCTATGGAAATATCAAAAGAAACAATTATCAGATTATAACTATTGGGAAATAAATATAAACAACATATTATAATTGTCATCATAGCCAAGGATCTCCTATATACTTCCTCGCATTCCTATACCTAATTGTGATATGACAAACTTTTCATATTGACATAATAGTTTCTTCTACTTGAATGGAATTTACATCATGCATTATTTCTCTAATATCTAAGGATAGGGCCAAGGGATACTCATCTCTTAACTCATGCTTGAAGATTTTGTCCATCAACTAAATAATTTCCAATTTTGACCATGCCATCTAGATATTTCATTTTTTTCAATACACTAATTAGTATAAAATGATGAAATTAATGACTATGTGACTAAAAAAGTTAGTCACCGCAATTATTTCAAGTGAATTACTACTAAATTTGAGAAATTTTAAGTGACCTAACAAAAAATGACTAATTTAGTCTTGGGACAAAATATACGACTAGATAATAAGTGACTAAAGTAAAAGCGACTAACTTAAATGACTAATTTAGTCCGAGACTGGAATATATGACTAGATAATAAGTAAAAATTTTTAAAATGATTGAAAAAAATGGTAACTATAGTCAAATAATAAAAATATGACCAACTAAATAGTGCAACAACTATATGAATTAGTAATTTATGCTAGTCATTTTTAATTGTATCACTCTGGATTTATGCTAGTCATTTTTAATTGATTCTCAGGTATCTTTAGGTCTCGACTTGATATGTATGATTCATGTCTATATGATATCTCCAATGTGTATTATTGTTATTGTGATCACTTAAGCATTTTATTGTAAGTCTTGATGCTTTGGCTATATGTTCTGATTTGAGTTGTTCCATGGCGTTTCATAATTTTACTCAAAGAAGTGTCTCATCTTGATGGTTTGGGTATATACTTGGTGATTTGAGTAGGTGTTTTACATCAATCTTGAGGAGGTCTTCTAAACTATGGTTAGCTTCTAATAAAGTATTTCTAAGCTTTACATGAAGTTCCCTAAAAATAATGGACTACCTACAACTACTTGAATTTATTTCTAACATTATTCATATATTTGAGAATATTTTCTACCTCTTTAAAGGTTAGTGGATATTTTAGTTATGTGTAAAAATAATGTTCCCTTTCCCTCTTTATATGAACATACTTACCTATATTCTATTATTTTTATTAATAACCTTATACCAACAACATCACTTATAAACCTTCAACATCATTAAATATAATGTATATGTAAAACAACCTCATTTTACTTAAATGGAAAAAAATAAAATAACAAACACAAACTTAACTAACTAAAATGTAACAACACTAGCACAACCTAAGATCCCATGGAAATGGCCTCATAAAAAATTACTACCTAATAAAATATAATTTATAGCAATTCTAAAATCTAAAATTGACCTATTAAAATATAATTTCCCGCTATTTTTCTTCCTACCCAGATTGTCGGGAGGGAGTTTGATACTCTTTCTCCAGTCATAATTTTATTATTGTGAGACCATTGTTTGATGAAATTTTGAGATCAGGGTTTTGACTTGGGTATTTCGAGCCCTGATTTACCCTGATGGGTGGGAACTCAAAATGGGGTAGAAGGAGGCGTGGCGGTGTCTCAAGAAAGAGAGAAAATTTAATGCAATAAGATGCGCCTTCGTCATGGGGTAAACGCAGGGGACTAGGTAATCGGGTGAGGAAAAATGGGAATCGGGAAAAATGGGAATCGTTCACGTGGGTGCGAAGGAGGTTCTGGTCAGAGCTTATTTGTAGAGGGTGGAGCTTTAGCTGAGTTGCTTCCTTCCTGCACGCCAGGACGTGGTAGGAGGAGCATGTTGTGGTTTGTTGATATAGATAACCCCAATGTCTCTACTCAAGGAATGGGTTGAAGGCATGCACTAAGAGGCATTCCCAACAAAATGGATGTTAGACGGAAGTTAATTTTTTTTTTTTTTTTGGTGTATACTTATCCTATTAAGATGCCATAGTTCTGCCTTCTCCTTTTGATTTGGGTGATGATATCAAATCCAATACAAAACACATCTACGGTGATTGGTCTGAGGATATTGTACATTCAACAACTGATGTGCGAGTTCGCGCAAGTAAATTTCCAGTCACTGTCCTTCCGTCCTCATAAACTCATCTTGTAGTCTTTTTTGACAAAAGTCCTACTAAAGGGTCTGTCCAGAATTTTCTATATATAATACAATTAAAGATACTGAATTAATTGGAGAAATTAGGTCGGGATTAGGATACCATGTAAAGAAAAAAGTAATTAATGCAACAGTAGATGATCTGAATGGACCTGACATAAAACATGAATGTGGACCAAGTTACAGAGCTCAGGAAATGCCTAATGAAATGAAGAAATAGGCAATTCAAAAAAAATTAGAAGCAGTCCAAAAGAAAAAAAGGAGAAGAATGTAGATAAACATAAAGAGAAAGGATTTTTGATGATTGGAGGTATGCACCTTTATAGTGATGATGTTTCAATTTCAATTGAGGAAGATAGTGGAATGTTGGAAAAAGAAACAGAGGACAGTGCAAAAATACATGGGCAATCTAATAATGAAATCGTCAGTAGATTCAAAGCTACAAGTGTAGAAATTTCTTCCACCAGATTGTCTGAGTTATCTGAAATTTCACAGGAGGAACTATTATGTATTCCTCAAATATAGAAGAGGAAATAGAAAAAGATTATTTTGATGGAATAGGTGGCAATTTTTATGATTTACAAGATTCTTTGTCTCTATTGGAAAGACGTGCTGAATAAATGTTGGATAGTGATAAGAAGGACACAACGGATTCTGAAAGTAGTGATGAAGAAAGTTGTGAGGATCTTGATGATGGAAAAGCTATGTCTCGAATTATACCCTCAAAAAGCAGTTCACAGAAAGGACAGTCTAGAAAGCCTATTAGAAATGAAGATTCTCATATTAATCTGAAGCAGCTCAGGGAAGCTATCCCATACAGTGAAGAGGCTGGCAGAAGTTCAATGACAGACGCTCAAGAACATTCTAAAAGGGGGTTTCAAAATGGTCATGTATGCCTCGCTCATGGAAAGCCTCGATTCAACTCAATCGACATTGCAAAGATTTGCAGTGATGGTGGTGTTCGAGAAGCCAAAGGGTGCACCCCCTCACCTTGGTTTGAAGTGTCATGAGGGGGAATATGCTTTTTCGCATTGCCCGCAATCATCCCTTGCTGTTGTTACAAACTGAGGGGTCCGGGAACTCTGCTCTCTAGTGGAGGAAGGTAACAAGCCTTTCAACAGCTCCATGCAGTGCTTGATGCTGCGACACCACATTATGGTCAAACATTCATTAAGGGCATCCGTTTCCTTTCTCGTTTTCTCTACAAGCTAGGGTCTGCATTTTATTCATTCTGTTCAACATCAAAAAATGAATTGGTTTGATACTCTTTTCTTGTAGCAGATCTCATTTAAGAATTAATCAGAAAATAATAACTGCTTTTGATAGTCCATCTACTGAGTTTCTATTATTTATTTCTGCAGTATGTGTTTATAGATTGTCGCATTATTAGAGTTCCAGTTTTCAGTGGCTTTTATATTTCAGCAATCTAGTTTTTTTTAAGGGACTCTTTTAGTGCAGAGTCTGTTTTAAAATGGTCTAGAAAATTTAACGAAATGGAGGCGTGTGTTTTCAGTATGTGTTTATATATTGTGGCATTATCAGAGTTTCATTTTTCAATGGCTTTTATTTTTCAGCAATCTAGTTTTTTGTAAGGGACTCTTTTAGTGCAGAGTTTGTTTTAAAGTGGTCTAGAAAATTTAACAAAATGGAGGATTGTGTTTGGTGTGTGTTATCACATATGTACCTATTCTTGGGAGACGAGGAGCACATTAGTTGTGGATTTCACTCTTCTATTCTTGGTCATGAACGTATCTACCTATACTTTGGACGTGAGGTGTAGATTACTTGTGGAGTTCACTTTTCTATTCTCGGACATTTTTGGATGCATGCACCCCTCTCTCATTCTATAAAAGAGATGGAGAGTGTCTTAGTGAATAAGTAGTCATTATAATTATTCTTTCATTAACAATAAGACAATCTCATCACTGCTACATATTTCTAACATTGTTGGTTTGGATTTGCAGATTTAGTATTTTTCAATTCTACACTTCATCACTTTCCGGATTGATCTGAAATTATGATACACAATGTCTACACTCTTTACTTATACACCTATGCATTTCTTTTAAAAATATGAAGTTTTTCTTGTTATTTCTAAAGTTTTCATTTTCAGTAGTAGGATCACAGGCCAACATTATAATTCCCAACTTGAGTTGTTATTAGTTAATAAGATCATATTTTATATTAAGTGAATCATGAAAAAAGTGGTGGAATTTATGCTTAAAATTATTCCCTAATCATATTTTTACTCATTACTAGTATTTGATAAACAAGCAATAAGTCAAAGGTGCTAAAACACATACCGTGCTAGATCAACTTCTAAACGTTTGATAAAGGGTCATAATCGCAACTTCAGATTTACAAGATATAAATGTAATTTCCAAAAAACAGTGAATAACATGGTTACAGGAAATTTCTAAAGATGAAATCATCACTCCATGGAATTTCATGCTATGCGAAAAAAAACTATTTTCATCAAACACGGTATTTTCTTTATATGTGGAGTAGAAGTGGAACAAAGCATGCAGATTTAGAATTACAACATAATTTATCTTCGCTTTCTCTCCCTCGCCATGGCTCTTAGATACTTCTTCTTTGAAACGAACCTACTCTTTGGTTTCAGTTTCAACTCAGGAGTGAATTAATATGTTACATTTCTCATACGCTCTTGTATACCTTTAAAAATCTGCATATTCAGTTTCTTAGGCCCTCTAGCTCTTATATTTGCATACTCAGGTCCTAATATAGTATTCTCAAAAGATCCTATAAAAACATATATAAGTCAGACATAACCTCAAAAACATTGGTACCTCCCATCAAGCCCCTTTTTAAATTTTTTTAGGGCATTCTGCATAGCAAGTTTTCTTTCTTGTGTACCACAAGAAATATTGTCCCTTTTGGCTCCTCCCTTTGTTAGTTTTGAAAGCATCCTTAACCTAGGTGCCTCGTCAAACTCAAATATCTGATATAAATACCTCTCACTCTTTTCATGTGGATTCCTATAACAGGAATGTCGTCGTCGTCATCATGATCATCCTCACTACCAGACCAAAATTTTTTCTCTCCATCACTCCAAGACCAAACACTTCTCAATTCATCATTTGGGGTAGGGTATGAGTCCTAGCCACATTGACAAAATAAATACCACTCATACTTGGCACCTAATCCAGTGGAAGTCCAACTAAAAATAGAAATGAAAACATATGCTAAATATGTCGTAATAGATGTAAACCACTGACAGCATTATGTCAAAAGAAACTCCAAAGAGAAAAAATTCTCCATAAGATAATGCTTAAACTACCTCCAATTCTCAATGCGAAGCAGTCTAAGCCATCAATTTTTGCAAAATGGCCGAAAAAAGACATAATTCCTCCATGTGACCTGCAAATAGTACTAGGAGTAAGGAACTACGAGGAACCCAAATAACCTAGACTTGCATATGACAATTGTTGATAAAACCCACATGGAGAATTGCATGAAATTTGGATGTCCAATTACCATATCAAAGGTAAAACCCAAGGGATATAAACACTAAGATAAACAATAAGATAAACCCAAGGGATATAAACACTAAGATCAATATTATAAACCCAATTGATATAAGCACTAAGATAAATATTATAAACTGTAAAATAAACATTAAACCCTAACATTAATATTATAAGACCAAAAGATTAATATTAAAAACCTAAGGAATTACAAATCCAAAGGAATATCATTAAACCCTAGCATTAATATCAAACCATAGGAACATAAACCCTAAGATAAATAAACCCAATAGTTTATTATTATAAACCTAATGGATTAATAAACCCAAAGGATTAGTATTAGAAAACTAAGGGATTAATATTCAGAACCCAAGAGACTAATATTATAAACTTGAGGGATTAATATTATAAACATAGGTGATAATTAACATTATACATCTTGAGTGGGCCGAATGGTTCAGAGAATGTGTTTACTCCTAAGAGATCACAGGTTCAAAACCAAAGCAGGGTAGAGTATGTATCCATTGGTAGACTTACTAGTCAATTCGATGCGTGAAGGAGGGTCCCTTGCCCTACAAACAAGGGGGACTCATACACCAATTTGGTGTCTTGCTTGGCCATAACCTGAAAATTGGATAATAATAATAATAATAAAATCAAGGGATTAATAAAACGAAATGTTTTATATTATAAAATAAATGAATTATAAAATAAATTTTACTAAACCCTAGTATTGATATTATATGCCCTATTAATAATATTATACCCTAGGAATAAACCTGAGGGAGTAATAAACCCAAGGGATGGATATTATGAACCCAATGCTCTGATAAACACAAGGGATTAATAGTAAAATTCCAAGGGAATAATATCAAACCCAAGGGACTAATATTTGAAAACCAAGGTATGTAAACCCAAAGATAAATATTATAAACCCTAAAACAAATATGGTTGACAATGATTGATTTTTGTATTGAGAGAAATTTTGTCACAATGTGACATCGAACCCTAGTTGACCATGGTTGTCACAATGTGACATTGGACCATGATACAATATTTATCACAATGTGAAGTTGGACCATGGTTGTCAAAATCTCATGTTGGACCATCAGAGAATCTTTGTCACAATGTGACCATGGTTATTAACAATTTTTTACCATAGTTGACCATGGTTGATATTCATATTAAGATAATATTTGTCACAATGTGAATTTGGACCATGGTTGACCATGATTGATTTCCTTGTTGTTTGGGTCCTTGGAGGTCCTCCATGGTGAGTATCAAGGTGCGAGGGGTTGATATTTAGACCCAGGTGTTGGCTCTCTACCTTCTGGAGGGCACCACTTCATCATAGACAAAGAGACGAAAAAATATCAATAGGTGAAATATGTTTCCCTTTTGTACACATATTCATAGGTTTTGAAAAGTTTATTCAACAAATAAATGCAACAATTCAACTATTCTCCTATATTGCAAGCTTTTTCCACTGGAATGGTGTCCAAAGTGAACTTTCCCTTTGTTTAATGGAGGATTATTTTCCCAACAATTATGTAATAGGATAATTTGATGGAGAAAACGTTAATTGGTTCAATATTTGCTCCCTTACCACCGTGATGAGTAGCATACTTGTTGTAGTAGTTGTTGTCACATGTCTTCCTTCCACTCTTGGAAGTAGTATCGAATGCATAAAAAACTATGGACCTTGCAACATATATACCTATCAATTGTTGAATGTCACTGGCAGGTATGGGGTATTCTTTTTCAAGCCAGAGAGAACCCCCATGCAGTCTGCTGATAAGCAATTTCGTATAGTGTATTATTGTGCCTGAAGTTCCAAAGACTAGTATAATCTACAAATTTAGTAGTGTGGACCTATCTATTCCACGAAAATTGTATTCTATTATAAATGTGTGAATTCCATCTAGTGTAGTTGCAATATATGTAAAACCTTTTCGCTTGAGCATGGAAAAATGGAAATAATATCATAGGTTATTAATGACAAGCGTGGCCTTACCATATTTTCCATAAAGGCTATCAAGCTATGTGACTCTGTGGTCATATGGAGGGGTGGGAAAGAAATTTTTGGATACCTTAGTAGTGACTATAATTTAGCGACTATACATAGAAGATAAAGGGGTTTTGAATTTGGACTCTGGACTAGGGGAATTTGAAAAAGAAGCCAAACTAAGTAATTCAACCACCTAAGATTTTGAAATGGAGAGCTTAATGTTTCCATGTAGAAAAAATAGAAAGACTTGACCTGTCATTTTTATTAGAACGTTTAACTAACTAATACAAAAAATTCATATACTCAATTGAAATCATGGCATTAACAATGACTTTTACCTGGACGTGATCTCAATGATGTAAAAACTCAAAAGAAGGGTGATGATGATGGTCAATTCTGACGAGATGATTGAAAATCCATAAAATATGATAACCAGAATGTGATATAGATGTTATGAGGGATATTTAATCCAACTACAAAATACACAAGGAATTATTGCTAAGTATGGTGGATAGAATGACTGCCACATGTGATTCCCCAACAAAAATCAGTTGCAAAGGGGTGCACAGAACTAACTAAATCAACTAACTAAAATAAATTTATTCAAAATTGAAATAACAGGTGCAAATAAAATAATTAATGTGACATAACTAACACAACTCACGTAACTAATGTAACTGATATAACTGAAATAAGTTCAAATTTATTTAATTTAATTTTTCCTAATCCTAACTATAACCCCCTTTAAGGTATCAATTCCATTTGATGAAGAAACTGTTCGGCCATGGAAGGGCTTCAAGCATGTGACATTCACCAAGCTAGGCAATAGGATCCCATCCAGTTGTGGAAGTTTAACAACTTCAGACTCTCAAATTTCTGCAACATTCGTAGCTTCCAAGGATGTTTCAAAAACCTACTGTTGTAAAGGAGAAGCATTTCCTCAAATAAAAAATACCTCCTTTTAATGTGTTAGTCATACAAAATTGATGGTCTCTCCTTCTCGATGGTCAAGTGAAAGTCTGCTAAGAACCCTGCTTGATCTAGTTCCAAGAGCTCGTCTAACCATTTTGTAATTGAGTCATCCTCTGAAATATGAGTGGCCCATGCAATAAAGAGGTTGGGAATAATGAACACAATAGATACTACAAATTCTCAGTCATAAACAATATGGAATGAGGTATATTTATGTATTTGGTTAACAATGCTACGGTATGCCCATAAATTGGTCATTACCTACTCATCCCAATCCTGTTGGTTTGGTGAACATATCTTGGTTAGGCCTTTCTCAATAATTTTGTTAAAAGCTTCAATAATGTCATTTATTTGGGGTTGGTATGGGCTGCTTCTATGAAGCTAGATCATGAATTTTTGAAATAGTGTGGTGAATATCTCATTAATGAATGTAGGTTTTAACCATGTACATAAATTATCTCCAAATGAATCTTAAAAACATAAAATAAACAATAGCGAGAGAATAAAACATAAAACATATATACAGAGAGATTTTCCCTTGGATTGCAAATCAGGACTACCACCTTGATTTTTAATTATATTCCTTTTAGTGTTAAAACACATATATATACATGTCGAATTATTCATAAACCCCAATCCATTAACCCTGGATTAGAACATAACCGTAGTTCCCTTGACTAGATCTACAAAATACCAGGGGCCGAAAACAATCATGACCCAAAACCATTTGCAAACCAATACACAAAACCATGGGCATTTCCGCTCACCGAAAAATAGGGTCGATTTTTTTTTTCTTGGGGCGCTAGCCTAGAACCTGAACAGGGACGCTGTGGCCCCCCTTTCACCCCCCTGCTACACCCACTGAAACATACAACGAGAGATATCACCCCCCTTGTAACCACCCTACATATGTGACTAATCATGGAAAGAATATAACACATACCCAATATTCTCCGACTTCATGTTTTCTTTATGTAAGGTACCATAGGAGAGCATAGTCATTAGTCCATCTTTGCAACACCCATTGTTTCTCTACACCAAGAGAAATTCTTAGTGTTCACAGACTTCATCAATGCATCGCTAACATTCTTCAAAGTGTCCACCTTTACCAGCAACACCCTTTTATCCTCAACCACATCTCTCACAAAGTGATATTGAACATCAATGTCCTTTTTCTTTGAATGATAAGCAGGATTCTTAGCCAAGAAAATTATACTTTGCCTATAACAATAAATCCTCATAGCATGCTACACCAACCCCATACTTGAACACAATCTCTACAACCAAAATACTTCCTTCATTGCATGAGTGGCTGCCATGTATTCTTCCTTTGTAGTTGAAAGAGCCACTACAAACTGTCTTTTATTCATCCAACTAACTACACCTCCAAATAGGCTAAACACATACCCACTTGTAGATCTTCTTTGGTCCAGATCTCCAGCCCAGTCTACATCAGCAAAACCAAAGATGTCCAAAACTTTGTCCAACCCTAGTCTTCCCTAATAGCACAAACCATAATCACTACTGCCACACAAATATCTAAAAACCCACTTCACTATTTTGCAATGCTCCTTCGCTGGTTTTGACATAAACCTACTCAATACTCCTACTGCATGTTAAATTTATGGTCTAGTATAGACCATTGCATACATCAGGCTACCCATTTCACTTACATATGGAACATGAGACATATTCTCCTCCTCTTCATGTGTCTTGGGACACTATTCATGAGATAGCTTTACACCTACAGCAATAGGAACCTTCACCGGTTTACTATCCTACATATTGAACCTTTGCAATATTGTCTCAACATACTTCTTTTGTTTAACCAAAGCTTCCTCTTTGCTCGATCCCTCTTAATTTCCATGCCCAAAATATAGTTTTCAGCACCAAGATTCTTCATGTCGAATTTGGAGAAAAATTGGGTCTTCAAATCTTGGATGATTTCTTTGTCATTTCCAATTAGCAACATATCATCCACATACAAGACCAAATAAATAACATGGTCACCAATTAATTTAAAATAATCACAATGATCCTCCTTGCTTCTGGTGAATCCAATTCCCCGTATATAGGTATCAAATTTATGATACGACATCCTTGGTAGCTGTTTTAACCCATACAAATACTTCTTTAACCTGCATACCAGTTATTTCTTACCCTTCACCATAAATCCTTTAGGTTTCTTCATGTAGATCTCCTCTTCCAGATACCCATGAAGAAATGTTGTCTTCACATCCATCTGTTCTACCTCAAAATCAAATGCAGCTGCAACAGATAAAAGTAATATAATAGAAGTAACCTTGGCAAAAGGAGAAAAAATATCACCAAAATCAATTCCCTTACACCTGGGAATAGATTTTTTTTCCCAACCAAGCTTTGAATTTCTCCAACTTGCCTTCTACATTCATCTTATTCTTAAACACCCATTTTCTCATGATGGGCTTCTTTCCAGCCGAAAAATCCACTAGATCCCATGACTCATTTTTGTGTAAGGATGCCATTTCATCAACCATGGCCTCCTTCCGTAGTTTTCCATCCTCTGATTCCACTATCTCCCTGACATTTATGGGGTCATCATAAGTGGTAGTTAAAGAAAATTTTGAACAGAAAGAGGATAGACTATAACTTTCTGGCTACCTTATTTTCTGAACTGATCTTCTCACAGTTGGATTTTGTGGCTCTTCCTATTTTGAATCTTGTTCTGTTGTAGAGTCTGATTCATCATCCTTTAGCTCAAACTATATCTTCTCAGGTTCCTTTGGTAGGAATTCATGTTTAATAACCTCTTTCACCTCTCTAAACACCACATCTTGGTTGTACACAACCTTCCTTGTTTCCACATTCCAAATCTTGTAACCTTTCAAACCATCCCTATACCCAATAAATATGTGCCTTTCAGATTTGTTATCCAACTTCGTTCTTTTCTCCTTTGGAACATGTACATATGCATCACATCCAAATACCCTCGTATGCAAAAGGGATGGTTTCTTACCAGTCCATACCTCATGTGGAGTCTTATCCTCCAATGCTAATGAAGGTGTTCTATTAATAAGGTAACATGTAGTCTCCACTACCTATTCCCAGAATGCTTGTCCTAACCTGGTACTAACGAGCATGATTCTTTCCTTTTCCATCAGTGTTTTGTTCATTCTTTCTACAACTCCATTTTTCTGAGGTGTGTATGGAGTATTATTCTACCATGTTATACCATACTTCTTACAGAACTCTTCAAATTCCTTATTCCATAACTCTCCACTATTATCTGTCATCAAAACCTTTATCTTCTTCTTGGTCTAGTTTCCCACCAAAGCCTTAAATTCTTTAAATATTTCAAAGACTTCAGATTTATTCCTCAAGAGATATATCCATGTATTCCTTGATAAGTAATCTATGAATGAAAAATAGTACACAAACTTACCTGGTGATGGAACTGACATAGTTCCAAACACATCACTATGGAAAAGTTCTAATATCTTGTTCACCCTCTTAGCACTAGAAGGAAAACTCACTCGATTCTACTTCCCATATACACAATGTTCACAGAATTCGAAATCAAGAGAGGAGTTAGACATACCTTCTACCATACCATTTCCATGCAGTATCTGAAGGCCCTTCTCTCCAATATGTCCAACCTTTGATGCCACAACATGGTATTTTCTTGAGAGACCTCTGGGCTTTCTGCTCCAGTTTCAGGAACCAGAGAACTATTGCACCCATCCATAACAATGCTACCCTGAAGCTTCTATAGAGTTCCAATCTGAACTCCCCGCATTAATACCAATGTTCCCTGACCCATCATGAATATATTTCTCGAACACTATTTTTAGACCCGCATCATCCATATTTCTTACAGAAATCAGATTTCTGGCCAATGTAGGAATATGTAGAACACCAGGAAGTGTGCTAATCCTTCCGCCTTGCAGCTTAATCTTGAATTTTCCATGTTTGAAAATTATGGCCTTCCTATCATCTCCTAAGAATACATCACCACAATCATACTTCTCATACTCGTAGAACCATTCCCTATGGGGAGTGAAGTGAAAGGATGCACCCAAGTCAATCAACCAGACCTCATGATATACATGTGTATTTGAAGAAGAAGACAAATACACATCCTCACCTTCATTTGAGGTGGTTTTTTCCTCTACATAAGGAGCATCATAAAATTTATTTCCTTTCTCAGGAGCTTTAGATCTGCAGTACTTTCTGTAGTGCGCTTCCTTTCCACATTTCTAGCACACCTTTACAAACTTTCCTAGAGATTTAGATCTCCCTCTAGATTTAGATCTCCCATGTGAAAACTTATTTTTCTTTCTTTTTTGAGACCTTCCTCATACATATAACGCATCTCCATTCTGGCCCTCCATTTTTCTCTATCTCATTTCCTCCGACAACAAGTCTGAGACAATTTCATGAAAATTCAAGGTATTTGTATTGATACTGATTGCAATAAAAGAGACTGTCCCACGAATCTGGTAGAGAACACAAAAAATTGATGCACTTATCTTCATATGATATTTTAATATCAACAAATGACAACTAAATTACCACATTATTGAAGGTGTTTAAATGCTCTGTCACTAAGTGTCCATCCTTCATCCTGAGGGTATGCAAATGTTTCTGGAGGAACAATTTTTTCACCAAAGACTTAGATTGGTACAAAGTCCATAGCTTGTCACATAAATTCTTCTTCGTAGCTTACCCAGATACATTCAACAATACTGAATATGAGATACACAACCGTATTGTGCTCTTTTCCTTTCGATCCAACTTCTTCTAGTCTTCATCTAAAATTGTCGTTGGTTTAGTACCTAGATCTATTGTGGTCCACTGATATTTATCCACCAGCAGATCCTCCATAATGAGCTTCCACAAATCAAAACTCTGACCATTAAATGTCTTGATCTCTATCTTTCCACTTCCCGCCATCTTATTTCACCACAAGAATCGATCCCGCAGATCTCCCACTGAATAGGCTCTACCACAGGCTCGAGCAAAAAATCGCCCAGTAGCAAAGGCGTCCCCTTGAAGCTGAAACAACTCTGATACCAAATGTAGGTTTTAACCCTATGCAGAAATTATTTTCAAATGAATCTTAAAAATAGAAAATAAACAATAGCAAGAGAATAAAACATAAAACATATATACATAGGGATTTTCCCATGGATCCCAAATCAGGACTACCAACTTGATTTTTCATTATTTCCTTTTATTGTTACAACACATACATAAACATGCTGAAGAATTCATAAACCCCAATCCATTAACCCTGGATTAGACCCATAACGGTAGTTCCCTCGATGAGATATACAAAATACCACGGGTCGAAAACCATCATGCCCCAAAACCATGTGAAAACCCATGCACAAAACCATTGGTGGGTCCACCCATTAAAAAATAGGGTTCAAATATTTTTTCCCAAGGCACTGCCCTGGACCCCAAATAGGGGGGGTTTCCCCCCACCCTGTTGCAACCGCCACAATGTAAAGGGGGGCCTATCGCCCCCCTTATAACCTCCCCTTGCATGAGACTAATTATGGAAAGAATACAACACATACCCAACAATGAAGTGGCTTCCATAGTCACTTGTGAGGATCCACGGGCCCCCAAATCACGTGATAATTTTTTTGAAGATGAACCAGCTGGTTGTATCTGCAGTGAAATATTTAATTAGTGAAGCTTTGGCCCATCTAGTGAGATAACCTATGGAAATAACAATGTACTTGGAATGTGAATGAAACCCCGATGGATTAATAGGCCCCACAAAGTCCACAACTCACTTTTTGAATGTATGGATATCCTGTATAGGATGCAAATGAGTTCATCTCTGTGTGATGGTAGTCCCACCCACTGGTAAACATCACATTTCTTGGCATACTCATTCTCATATCGAAAAATTGTAAGCCACTAGAATCCCACTAGAAATATTTTTCTCGCGGTGGATTTCCTGCCCACGTGTCCACCCAAAACTCCCAAATGACATTCACATAGAATATCATGTTTCTCATCGTCAAGGATGCATCGTAACAATACCTAATCAAGGCCCATATTGTATAATTATATTGTGACCAGCTGGTAGTCTACAACTCAAACTACCATGTGGCTTCTTTGCATTTCCTTGCACTCCTCTAGACATTTCCTTGTGGTTAGAAATAATGTAAGGTCTTCTAATTAGTAAGGTATGAACTCTACGTAAAACCGATTAACATATAGAATTTGGTCATTCATTGAATCCATAGCTTCACCCAACTCTAGCTGGGAAATATGGTCAAACCACGTGTTCATTCTTCCCAGCTTCATAATTACTTCAAATTTCAACTCCTTGAACAATAGAAACCATCTACAAATCCTCCCTTCAAGCAAAAGCTTGTTTACTAGGTACTTTTTTTTGGATTAGTGGGTAAAGAACTTGAATGGAGCACCCAAAATGCAATGCTGGGATTTGTGCAATGAGTACACCATCACTTTAGTTTCCCTTTTAGTTGTCGTGTAATTCGTTTCAACTATGCGAACTTTTATGTTAGAAAATTAGATATGATTATCGAGGTTACTGTCCCCGAACTAGGAAAGAAAAGCTCCCAGATCAATTTATGATGCATCAATATGGATGTGAGACTCTTTATTCTAATCTAGATAAACCAATATTGCCGCACTATCAACCTTCTCCTTTAGCACATTGAAATAAGTTTCACATTCATCAAACAAGATGAACCGCTCAAATTTCTTAAGTATATTTTCGAGGGGCGTAGTGATGAGGGCATAGTTGTAGATGAACCTGCGGTATTATATTGTATGGAAGAGAGCCGATATTTGCTACTTAAAACTAGTTGGTGCAGGCATATTTATAATAACTACAACCTTGGAAGGATTAACAAAAAATTATTGTTTACAATCTATATTCCCGAGAAGTGCTCCATGAGGGACAAAAAATATCGACATATTCAAGTTCAATGAGATTTCTAGTTTCCTTTATCAATCAAACATCACTCTCAAGAAGTTGGAGTCTCTTTTCAATAAACTATGAATTGTCCAATTTTCCATATACACCTCTATAAATTTTTGAATATCAGCGTAGAAGGTAGTAATTATGATCCTTGAGATTATTGTTGGTGCTTTCTTTAATTGAAATGGCACGACATGGTAGGAATAAGACTCCCCATTCAGTCATGAAATTGGTTTTCTTCTAATTCTCCACTACATACATACTTGGTGGTAGCTAAAGAACCCATCTATGAAAGAGTAGGCTTCATTACCTACAACATTATCAAGGAATTCGGCGATTAAGGGAGTAGGCAAGGGGTAAACGACATAAGAATTATTAAAATTGCTATAATCTACTTGGACATGGATTTATTCAATGTATTTCGTGTTCTAGATGACAACTAGATTGAACCACTAGGCCTCATCAACTGGGAAGATAAGACCTGCTTCCAACATTGTGTCAATCTCCTTCTTCACCTTCTCCTTGAACCTTGGGTTTAACTAATAGGGCTAGTGCTTCACTCGTCTCACATCAAGTTTTAGTACAAAATTCATTTATACCATCTCACCTTAATTCATTTGAGCTCCACAACAGAAGAAGGGAATAGGTCCTCGTACTCCCTCAAAATATTAAATATTTCCTTAGTGGTATTATAATCCCAATATTCCATGATAGAGGCTAATTTTTTCTTCCCCTCGATGTCGATGTTATGATTTTGCGAATTCATAAGGTGTATTTGTGGACCATTTGTTACATGCCTATATTCTACATTTATTTATCCTTCATTTTCGTTAATGGTCAAGTGCCTTAACCCCTCCAAATATTCTCTATCAGGCTCAATATTTATCTTCCCACAAGCCACAATGTCATGGAATATTGATTCATATATATGATCGAATGCATCCTGATCATAATAGTCCTTAGTAGGATTTCCTACCAGGAACAAGACCCTCTTGATTGCTTTTAGGGAAACTTTTATCCTCTCATTATGACCAATAAAGGATAAAACACAGATGATATAGGTTTTCATGCAATCCCATTCACTATTATGCCTCCTTATTTCCTCCTTAATGTACCATGCCTCAAGTAATGTCCCCAGAGTGTTGTAGAAGCTCTACACCCAAACACTTTGAGGAAGACCCTCTCTTTTCCATATAACTTTACATCTATATATATGTTGGTGGGGATCAATATACCCTTCATACTTAATAAGGTTGGATGGAAAACCATCTAAGTATCTGACCTAGATACTAATGTGGGCCTAACCATCTCCCACTCCCTTAAACGATTGCGATGGGATCCCCAAAACCTTTTTGGTGTTATTTGAAGGCCGACATGTAGTGACAATAATTTGCGTGCTTCCAAAATGTTGGAATAAAATTAATTAATAAAATTAATAACATAACCCATAGCATTAAAAAAAAGGAATTATTATACCTCAGTATATTCCTACTGTATTTGATGGATTGTTTCACATCTTCTAAATTGGATCTCGTGCCCTCCTTTCTGCCAATCATCCCACATAAATTTTAAATTTACTTCGGAAATTTGAACACTTCCCTAGCTAATCAACCCATTCACCATAGGATTGATGTAGTCCTCCCTTTTTCGTATTGTGAGATGGTATAATTAATTTTGTAACTTAGGTTTTTTCTCTCTCTTGCACTCGATTAGTGAACCTCCACTGGGTTAATGAACCTAGGGACTTCATAGGAACCCAAATGCCAAATCACCTTTAACCCATCCACTTCTAAGCTCATTCTTTCTCTTTTTATGTCAATCACTGCATAGCTTTCAAAGTCCCTATCTATTCATAGCAATACTCGATAGCGGTATTTTTCACTCATGATGTCAATGACCTAAAAATATACACATGTCTTTACCCATGCTACACATACTTATACATCTTCCAGGCATCCATCATGGAGGATACAACACTAATTATCCATGTACAAATGAATCCAAGAGAAGGCCAACTTATGCATTCTGAGGGCTTCCCATATATTTCTCAGTAAAATGTTCAGATTTGAACCCAAATATAACAATGTGTCCTTGATCTAAAATCTCACAATTTGGGCATTAATCCAATATTCCCTCCTTGTGCCATTTTATTTCTTGTGCACCCTTTTAGAATTCCTCACGGAAAAAATGACCGAGATGAGCCCTTCCAAGAGCTTCCCATACTTGACAACAACATAAAGCTTTTTCCGCAACTGCCCCAACATTTTCTCATTGTTCATGATCTGTAATAACAACTTGAACCATTCTACTATAGGTTGGGAGTTTTTATGTGAAAATTAAGGGATTTTAGACCTCGCAGGTTCTAGTTGTTATCCTTGGGGTCCATTAGTTAGAAAAAACTACTTCAAAACCTCCACAACGTCGTGGCAGTACTACTTCTATTGGTTGGAATCATAAGAATTATTTTGCGAGGAAGGATTTATGATCCCTAGTTGTTCGATGGCTCAGAGGTTGACTCTAGTATTATTCGCCTCACTCAGTGACTATTTTAATGTTTCACAAGGAGGTTGGTTCGTATTCCCACCGTTCTGCATGATTAATATTTAATCCCCTCTGCTGGTTGCACTCCTCCCATATGTAAATTATCTTCAGGTGATCCCCTATAACATGTGTATTGACCCTTACACTAAGAGAATGAGGGCCTTCTAGGTAGTGTTGAGTATGTATTATATTCTTTCCATGACTACCCAGAAGCAATGTACATTGCGCTGGGTACAGTGAGGTGGGGGTCATAAGGGGGGTGGAAGACCCTCCACTTGGGGAGTTTTTAAGAGCGTGGTATCCCCCCTACATGGGGACTAAGACAATGCACCAATTTGTTTTTTAATGCGAACCCAAATATGGTGAGAAGACCTACCCTTTTTATTGTGCATGGGTTTTGCACATGGTTTTGGGCACTATGATTTTCTTCCCATGGGATTTTTTAGATCTCGTAAATGGAACTACAATTATGTTCTAATCCAGGGTTAGTAGATTGGGGTTTATTAATGCTTCAACTTGTATAAATATGAATCGTAATATTGAAAGGAATATAATGAAAATTCAATCTAGTAGTCTTAACTTTTGGGATCGAGGGGAAAATCTCTGTGTACATTTGTGTAATATCCCAAATGGGATATTTGATGAATTTTGATGGAAATTAATTCAACCATAAAATCACCAGAAGATTTTCATCTAAAAATACCCTCAGAAATGCAAGCCATCAATATTATAAAAAATCAACCACAATATTTACGGCAAATGGAAAATAAAACATGCAATTCAATAATAGAAATTATAAGCATGCAGAATATCTCAGCCTTATTTTATTTATATAAACTGCTAGTACAAAAAATAGATATGGCTAAAGAAATGGCCACAAATAGATCTACAACAATGTTGCAACTATCCCCCAAAACAAACTAGAAATAATTGCAACCTGTGGATCCTGAATGGATCCACCAAGGGAAGAGATGGGTGCCCGCACACTCTCTCTAAATCACCCGAGGGTTTTTTTCCTAGGGCTACTACTGAAGTAGAGAATCCAAATTCTCAAACCTCTCATAGAAACAATGATCCAATCTAAGATATCTATAAATTACCTCCGCTTCAATCCTCTAGAAGCATATTATTTTATTATTTTATTATTATTCTAGAAGATCCTTAATTGAATCTATCAAAGTGACTTTAATTTAATTATATTTCACTTAAGTCACTTTTGGCCCTTTTTCCTCTAAATATTATTTTTACTTTAATTAAATGACTAATTAAAGTCATTTTTAATTAAGGAAAATAGTATATCGCCCATGGTACTATCTCTGGCAACTATAAGTCACTTCTTAGCATCCTATGTTGAATATCTCCTCATTCTGGTTCCAATGAGCTATTACACTAATGTGTTCTATCATATATTCCTCCTGGAATTCCACCTTGAGCATAATTAATTGAGTTAAGCCCAAAAATAACTCAGTTTTCTAGACGTTATCGGAATGCGCCGGAACGAAAGGAAAAACATATGGATGATGGAATATATCAAGCGAATGCCATTGGTCCTCATATAAACTCCTCAAAACCCCTCCAAAAATCCTCTGGGCTAGATGCTGACACCAACCTGCATCTGTGACCTATCTGCTCCCAAATTTGGAAGTCCATCCTAACCCTCTCATATGTGATACCAACAAAAGGAATAGTATAGACCTTCTGCCCCAAGATTTATTTCTCTCAAAAAATCCAAAAATGTGGGCCACCCTGTTGGCCTGATGCAACTAAGATCGAATACCTGGATCCCATACAAACTCCTGGGTGCTTCTATGCACCTGTGTCAAGCCACCGGGAATAGACGACTCAATGATGGGATCCCAAACTGATCTCTCACTATACCTGTCGTCAAACAATCCTCCTAGATCCCAATGCCACCATGGTCAATCATCACCCAAGTCCCACAGCTCAGAATGTGTACTACCACTGTCTATCACTGGTGCCCCATGAAGCGAAGTCTACGAGCGAGCATCAATGCTCCATGGCTCTTGATGTGTTGCACCTCTAACTGTATAAGCTTCCCCACCAACTATGTACAAACTCATCACCTCTCTCCATTCCAAATCCCAGTTTAGGTTGAGGTCAATCCTGATTTCTGGATGTCGAGCTAGTGCTACTGAAATATTGATGGACTATCAGTCCACAATCCATGGCCCAATGGAACATGTAACATCTCTCTCGTCCAAGTGCACCTCTCTAAATTTACCTGGGACTAAGAATGATACTATATCAATAGAATACTAACTCATCACCTCTCTCCAATCCAACTCCAGACTTGATTTGATTCTAACCCTGCTCTCTTGAAGTCAGGATGGAATGCTGAAGAACTGTTGGCCTGTGCCCCCCTACCAATGGGAATCTGTAGCATATGTCATATCTAAGGGCCCCTGCTCTGTTATGCTCCCTACGAAGAAGATCATACCATCAAGAGGGTACCAACTCATAATCTCCTACTAATCGTACTTGGAAAAAGAATCCAATGTAGTGACATCTTCACACGAAACACGTCTGGAGTGTTGTCGCCAGCCCATACTAAAATCACGCTCCTCTGTCCCATCTGCCAATGATATCTACCTATAGAGAAATGCCCCTGATCAAAAAATGAAAATATTTGTATTATTGTTGAAAGTATTCATTTCCATTAAATTAAGTGTGCAAAGTGTTTGTAAGGTCTTGCAAGTGAAACAAAGTGTTTTTGGTAACCTTTTATGAATTTAGGAGTGAGGGAGTGTTGTTTTAATTTACTTTTTAACAAATTTAATCTAAATAACACAGCAGAATAACTTCACCATAAACACAAAGCAACATGATGAGGTAGTTCACCCCTCCTGGGCTACAATTACTGGGTCTAAGGCTCCTAATGGGCATGTCCTTGATATATTATGATTCTAAAATTGGTAATAATGTGAGAAAAAGGCATAAAAATTCCAAACCAACTGTGAAAATGAATTCAGAAGGGAGAAACAAGCTAAGATTGACTTTTATTTCACCTGAAACAGTGAAGTGTAGCCCAATGCAGCTCCATTTCGCCCAAGGCCCTGATGGCTCTCCAAGATTATATGAAGTAAAAATGGCTGAAAGACACCTCTTTTGGCTCTGAAACCTATTCCAATGGCTCTATAATGCTGAGGATAGTCAAAATTGACTAAAATTTCCTCCAAAAAGGTTCAGTAATGGAAAAGTTATGACCAAAACAACATTTGTCTAGTTTGGCCTAAAAAAACTCCACCAAAGTTGGAAAACTGGAGTTAACTCCGAAAGTTTCGTAAAGGCTGTTGAAATTGAAGGCACACTCCAGAATAAACAAGCGGTTTAGTTGGCATTAAATGTTTTATGGGTGGGTGGTCACATAGACTGCCACCCTAGCCACCGACGGAACCATTAACAAACCATTTATTGTGGCATTTATATGTTTGAAGGTGGCCACATGTGTCGGTCTTTCCGCATAGTTAACCACCGGTTGTATGGGCTTTAGCCCTCATTCCTAGTGCAAGGTCACATGATAACATATTATATGGGGGCTGGCCCCCTTTGCTACCACCCAAACCTTTGACAAACTTTATATAGCACTTACAAATGTATAGGTTAAGAAACACAATGTAGAGCGAGCGGTTGGGTGCTTGAGCTGGTGGCCATTTGGCCCAAGGTCGAAACCTGTAAAAACCAAATATTTTTTCACAACCAAAAGTACACTAGCTTGGGGCAATGTGGCAGCCTCCAGACTTGCCACGTGGCACCCTCTAATTGGCCACGAAAACGAAAAGTCAAACCATTATGCAATCAACACTTGCCACTTGTCATAATGTGATAGGCCCATAGGGCATATTCCTTGAAATATTCCAAGGAATATTTTGAAAATATTTTGAGGAATATTCTCATAATATTATTTTTTAAATAATTTCCAAAGTCAAGTCAACTCTGCTGAAACTTAGTTTTTGAAGGATTTTGTAAACTTAAAATCTGCATAACTTTCACATACAGTGTCGGATTTGAGTATCGTTCACGGCACTAGGATCATATCGATGAGACCTATTTGGTCATTCTAGTTTCAACCAATTCTGAGAAATTCAAATTTTGAGCATATTTTCAACTTAGGACATGATCACCTGATCAACCCCTCTCTTTATAAAAGGATAAAGTGGGTGAGATATGCTCCATCGATGTACTACTAGAGAGTGCTACTCCCTAAAACAACTACTACTCTGTTGACTATAGGTGCATCTATCTACACCTCATATGTGTATCAGCCCGACGATGGATGCTCGACCATCTCCAACAGCTCGTCACTGTCTTGATCCGGAATGTCGTGCTCCTGTTGTATAATAGCCTCCTGCAGAACTATCCCATCAACCTCCAACATCTCGTGAGGAAAAGTATCTATAAATACTGCCTCCCTGCTTGACCCAGGTGGATATCGGTGGTCACCCACCTATTCCATTTGGACCCGCAACATCAATTCTTGAATCTTTTCACTTCCAGCAGATTATTATTTTTAGCAGGTTTTCAGGTCCTGCATGCCTAAAGCCATTTTGGGGCATTAATGATCCAGGTGGATATTGGTGGCCACCCACCTATTCCATTTGAACCCTCGCCATCAGTTCTTTCTGTTTTTAAGTTTCATCACAACTTACGATTTTTAGCAGTTTTTCTGGTCGTGAACTTTTGGAGCCGTTTTGAGGCCCTAAACGACTTTTTTTGGGAAAACTGGGAGCAACATGGGTCCATACCCATATTTCTCACACCAAAAGTTTTATTCCTCGAACAAATATTTCTAATGAGCTATTGAGCACATTAAATGAAGATCGGATGCCAAAGTTACGTGCCCGGGAAGTTGAAACACCATTTTACCCAAACGAGGCCCACAATTTTGGTGGTTCATCTCGTAGGGTTAGGTTTTTGGATGTTTCAGGTTTTACATTGTTTCTCAACAATAAATAGGCCTTTGAGACTCATTGTAACATAGTTCAGGGGTTAGTAGCTATCACATCGCTTCTCTGCGATACACCGCTAGTACCCTAGCTCATCTATTTCCATTATGTCTATAATAGGCCTTCGAGCCTCAATGTAACACAGTTCAGAGGCCTGCGCCTGCCACATCTCTTCTCAGAGATACACTACCAGTGCCCTAGCTAGTTTCCATTATGTTTGTAAGCATATTTCAATCATTCTTTTATTAATAAAATGAAGCATTATTTCCATTGCATCTCTGTGCATATGGTTATATGTGTATTCTATTATGTTCCTGCATAAAATCTAGATCAGTGGTATCAGAGCGGGTCTGCTCTTTCTTTGTATTTATTTGCATGTCCCCAATGCGGTGAGGGTATGAGGAGTGTGGGCTCGATCCGATTGCACCCTTCCAAGATCAACCTCGCAAACCACAACCACCCCCCTCGCAGAAGGAAAGAAAGATGAGGGAGTAGAAGATCCTATCAAAATCTTGTTTGAGGAGGCCCTCGAGAAACAAAGGAATGTGATTATGCATAATTTTTCCCATATCCTTCAACAGTTTCCCACCGACGACGCATCTATATCTAGCACATCCACCAACAGATCTATAATAGCCTTGACAAATCCAATATCAAGTTCAAAAGAATCCCCCCCCCCCCCCTCCGCCCCCCCCATGGAAGAAATTAACGCAATGGAGACCATTTCTTCCTAAGGAAGGAGGAATGATCCAGGTGGATATCAATGGCCACCCACCTATTCCATTTGGACCCCCAACATCATTTCTTGCAGCTTTTCACTTCCAACAGCTTACTATTTTTAGCAGGTTTTTGGGTCGTGCATGCCCGGAGCCATTTTGGGGCATTAATGATCCAGGTGGATATTGGTGGCCACCCACCTATTCCATTTGAACCTCCACCATCAGTTCTTTCCATTTTTAAGTTTCATCACAACTTACTATTTTTAGTAGTTTTTTCGAGTCCTCAACTTCCAGAGTCGTTTTGAGGCCCTAAACGATGTTTTTTGGGAAAATCGGGAACAACATGGGTACATGGACCAATGTTAGTCACATAAAAATTTGTATTCCTCAGATAGATATTTCTAACGAGCTATTGAGCGCGTAAAACAGAGATCGGATGCCAAATTTACGTCCTTGGGAAGTTGAAACACCAATTTACCCAAACAAGGCCCACAGTTTTGGCGCTTCATCTCCTAGGGTTAGGTTTTTGGATGTTTCAGGTTTTAGATTGTTTCTCAACAATAAATAGGCATTCAAGCCTCATTGTAATAGAGTTTAATGGTTGGTAGCCCTCACACCTCTTCTCAGGGATACACTGCCAATACCCTAGCTTATATATTTCCATTATGTCTTTAATAGGCCTTCGAGTAGCAATGTAACACAGTTCATAGGCCTGTGCCTGCCACATCCCTTCTCAGAGATACGCTACCAGTGCCCTAGCTAGTTTCCATTATGTTTGTAAGCATATTTCAGTCATTCTTTTATTAATAAAATGAAGCATTATTTCCGCTGCATCTCTGTGCTTATGGTTATATGTGTATTCTTTTTTGTTCCTGCATAAAATCTGCTAGATGCCCGTACATCTCTCTACTCCTCACCCATGGCTGGGTAGCCATACATCCACCACAGACTCAATGTAAGCCTCCATCTGGCTCTCCCCCAAAGGACTATCATTCATGATGTGCATAGCCTCCTTCTCTCTTGACTCATGTTCCATCATATGTTGTTCCATTTGAATCGTCGTAATTGACTCATCACCTAGAGTATCTCCTGTAGAGTCCCATGACTGCTCACCCTGTACACTGGAATACAACTTTGATCTAATGTCATCAAATCTGCATGACTGCTCTTGCTCCCTAGAACCATCCTCATATGATCCCATGGACTCATCTGACGAAGAGTCCTCATCCTGAAATATAGAAGTAATGTCCTTCTGTTATGCCTCTGCCACAACATCTGCACCACTCAAGCATGAGTGATGAGGCCCCTAAGGTTTTTTGCAAATGAAGCAAAGTCCCTTCCTCCTCAACTCATTTTTGCTTCCTGATCCATCAAAATGGAGCAGCTCCTCCCTGGTCAACTGTCTCCAAAATAGTCCAATATTCTTCTCAACCAACCCTTGGGTTAGCTCATAAGGAACAGGTGATACCAACTGCTCTCTCCTCCAAATACTCAACACCCTAGTCTACAACTCTTGGCAAATGACCTCACAGTCTCTCATACATAACGATATGATGGACTGCATATGTGATATGATTATGTTAGCATGATGTCTCCTAATGCTGAAGAAGCATTGGAACATCTCGAGAATCAAGCCATCACATTGAAGATAAAATAGTATGCAATATGTTCTGAATGTGGCCATACCTCCTAAAACCTCAAGCTTCTTCCCAAAGGTAGAGCCTTCACTGTTTTCCAAATCCTAAAAGGTCCCTATCATCAGTCTAAAAGCTCTTCTCATTATGTCATTATTGTAAGGGGTTGTAAGGGAAGTTAGTCTCATGATGTTGCTAAGACAAGCGACAACTCGAAGTGTGACCCCTCCACAATTTTCCTATAAGAACTTGAGTTGTATGGGAGAAAACATACATGGTTTTCAGCCCCAAATTAATTTTCTCCCATCTAATTGTTTTAATTTGAAAAGGATTTCATCAAGTTCCTCAAGTTTGGAAAGAATTCTCCACGTGATCTTCATGTGTTTCAAACCTGTCCAAAGCGCCAGGATTTTGTTCCCTATTTCTGGTTCTTTCTGTAGGTCCCTGGATTTCCCTTTTGAAGAATGGCATAGACCCCCTTTGAGAAACGTATATTGTTTTTCTTGGTTTCTTGGTCCATAGAAACATTTTGGCTCAAGGCTTCAATGGTTGTGATGCCATGTGGGTTTAGGAGGTATTTTAAGAACTTCATATTTATGGCAATAGTACAAAGTTATGATAATAATGAAAGGCACCACAAAAACAGCCAATATACATTAATACATTGTCGAGCCATCAATCGGAAATGAAACTAATGCAACAAAAAGGATGCATTATTGGCATGTTGTTACATATGAGACATTTATCATTACAATACCCTGTCCCAACAGATAAATCTAGCTCCAGCAAATAATTTAGGCTCTGGAAAATCAATTGGGCTTTATTAAAATATTTTTTTCACAACAAGGTGAATTCATCCTAGAAAAGCAAGATAAAACAATTTACCCCAAATGCAAGCAAAATATCTCTCCTCGGCTCTGCACTCAAAGTCTGAAAATTCTGCAATTATTGGAAATGTTATTGTTGGATAACTTCATAGTGTCGGTTGGGCTGTTTCTACTACTAAGAAAATTCTAGCAATTTGGGAGGTTGATCCTTGCGGAAAACCCGGAAAAACCTAGAAATAGTTTCCTTGAATTCCAACCTTCAAAATCTGGCCCTTTTTCTCCTAGCTCCTATAGTTGTTGGCTGAGTAGGGTCTGCATAAATTAGCTGATCTATTGCTCAACATATTCTGATATTTTAACCATGGACTCTATTCCAAAAACCCAGAAAAACCTAGTAATAGTTTTTTCTAATTCCAACTTTCAAAACTTTCCCTTTTTGGCTAGCTCCTGTAACTGCTAGCTCAGTAGGAAATGCATAAGTGGGCTGATGTAATACTCAGAAAATTATAATATTTTAACCCCGGAAATTACTAACAAAACCCAGAAAGAGCCAGAAAAATATTTGGAAAATTATAGCTAAATAATTTTTTCCCTCCAATATAAATTTGGCCCAATAAAATGCCTCCGAGAGAAATTCTGCACTAGTTGCTGCAATGGATTGGACAAAACAACTACATCTGGTGCTAAGAAAAATACTCAAAAATTATGCTCGGACTCATAAAACAATCAGACCAAAACCTAGAAATGGTTTGGCCAAATCACGATCCTCCAAAATTAATCCCAATAATCCCTACGCTCTCCAAGTAGTTGTGGAATACATTGTCTACAAAATTATCAGCGAAATACTCATCAACACTCCAAATGTGCAACAAATAATCCCTTTTGCACTTCCTCTATCTCCCAACTCAATTGGTTGATACCTTCCTCTGCAGTTAGTTTCAACTCTCCTCCTCTATGCTGGCCTAGAGACTGCCACGCTGCTAGAGAGATATAATATCTATCTAAACCCTTGGAGGTTCGCCTATAGTTGAAAAGCTAATGAGCCTTGCAGCCAATAACAAACACAAGAACCGAGTTGTGTCCTCCATAAATATACACTCGAAACTGAGGCAACAAAATGTAGAAGCTGAGGATAAATAGCTCGAACAAGAGACACGAGAATCAACGGTGCAATAATGCATGCAAAAGCAATAAATCTTCAATCTTATTGTAAAATTGATGTCTAGTAAAACTCTTGATCTTCGTTTTTCCGATAATTTGGAAAGTAAACCCTGAGGTTGGCAAGATCACCATCTCTTATACCTCTGTAATATCCCAAATGGGATATTTTATGAATTTTTCCGGAAATTAATTCAACCATAAAATCACTAGAAGATTGTCATGTAAAAATACCTTAAGAAATTCAAGTCATCAATATTACAAAAAATCATCCATAATATTAATTCCAAATATAAAATAGAACATGCAATTGAATAATAAACATTATAATCATGCATAATATCTCAACCTTATTTTATTAATATAGATTGCTAGTACAAAAACTAGAGATGGTTGAAGCAATGACCACAAATAGATCTACAACAATGCCACAACTAGGCCCCAAAACAAATAGGAAATAACTACAACCTATGGATCCTGAATGGATCCACCAAGGGAAGAGATGGGTGCTCACCCACTCTCGCTAAATCACCCGAGGGTTTTCGTCCTAGGGCTATTATTGAAGTAGAGAATCCAAATTCTAAAACCTCTCACACAAACAATGATCCAATCCAAGATATCTCCAAATGAACTTCACTTCTCCTTTTATAGATCTGATGGATACATCTTCAATCCTCTAGAAGAATCCTATTTTATTATTTTATTATTATTCTAGAAGATCCTCCATTCACTCTATCAAAGTGACTTTAATAAAATAATATTACACTTAAGTCACTTTTGGCCCATTTTCCTCTAAATATTATTTTTCCTTTAATTAAATGACTAATTAAAGTCATTTTTAATTAAGGAAAATAGTATATCTCCCATGGTACCATCTTTGGCCACTATAAGTCACTTCTGAGCATGCCATCCTTAAGACCTCCTCATTCTGGTTCCAACCAGCTATTACACTAACATGTTCTATCATGTATTGCTCTTGGAATGCCACCTTGAGCATAATTAATTGAGTTAAGCCAAAAAATAACTCAGTTTTCTGAAAGTTGTCGAAATGCACTGGAACAAAAGCAAAAATTTGCGGATGATGGAATGTATCAAGCGAATGCCATTGGTCCTAATATAAACTCCTTCAAACTCCTCCAAAATTCCCTTGGGCCCGCTGATGACACCAACCTGTATTTTGACCTTTTTTCTCCCAACTCAGGAAGTCCATATTAACCTTGTCATAGGTGATACAAAAAAAAAAAAAAAATATTACAATTTGTCTTATGTTATTTCCATTGTTTATTTTCCTATTTTTAAGAATTTGTTTGCAGGTAATTTCTATATAGGGTTAAAACCTACATTTGGTATGAGAGGTTTTTGGCTTCAATGGGACAACTTCGTTGTTGAGGGGTTTTTATCAAGCCTTTGTAGACCCTTTTTAGTTGGAGATTTGTGGGATAGATTCTTTAAATGAAAGAAGATGGCGAACAATGGAAAGAAAGAAATCAAGAAATTTAATAGTCAGAGTTTTGAATTGCGGAAGCTCAATATGGAGGATCTGTTGGTGGACTGAGATCCGTGGATTATTATAGATCTAGGCAAGACACCAATAGGAATGTTGACAGAAGACTAAGTGAGATTAGATTGTAAGACAAAGAGGACAATAGATTATGTCTCTCAGATTCAGTGTTATTGAATGTATTAGGGAAACTATGACAAAAGCTTGGGAAAAGTTAGATACTTTATACCAAAACAAGTCTCTAATGAACAAATTGTTCTTGAAGGAAAAACTATAATTAATTTAAACAAAAAAATAAAACATTCCATTTTGAATATATTTTAAACTATTTTTTTATTATACTTATTAATTTACATTCATCGAACTAGTTTTTATCCCCACACCTTTTATTCCAAAAAACCTTTTTGGAAATACCTTCTTATTTATTCATGGGTTATGAAGGAAAACATAAATGTTTTTCGCTAATATGTAAATTTAAGATTTTTTCTTTTAAAAAAAAATTACTGTAAGATTCTTGACGAGGTGAGGTTTTCCCTTGGTTTAATTTGCATTTATAAACATAACATTAATTTAGCACGATGTTTCCTTGGTTTAAGTCGCATTTACAAAGAGAACATTAATTTAGCACGTGAAAGCTTTGGGACACTTCAATTATATAAGCTTCACAATTCAAATATGTACCTTTAACCAATTTCGGCTATGATAAAATTTATTAAAAATCATTTCGCAAAAGTGATCAAACTTTTAAACTATATTATATATATGAATGGGAAACATGAAAAATTGTGAACTTATAATGAAAAGTGTGAAACCCAAACGACGGGAAAGATATTTTCCTTTTTGATTAATTAACAATCACTTCAACTAATTCTGAAATTTAACATTCGCACATTTTTATTAACCATTAAACTATATATATCAACAATACAAATTAAATATTATAATTTTATATTTTAATTTAATGTTTTTTATTACCTTATACATCTATATATAATTATAAGACATCATAAAAGTAAAAAAGTAGTCTTTTTTTAACATTGGAATATGGTTAGCCTTAATATATGACTAATAAAATAGCAAAAATTGACATTTACAATTTCATATGTCATTAAGTTTTTTTTTTATATATATTTATTTTGGTGAATCAATTTGTATTACTTTTTAATATCAATTTTCTCCTAAGCACACGACACAATATTACATTTTTTTCCTTCTTAAATTTAGGTTTGAGGATTGTATATTGGTTTTTCTTTCTTTCCTTTTCTCTTCTCGATGTATGTCCATTCTCACAGGCTAGCTAGAATAGATGAAGACGAGATAACAACTTCCTTGCCTTGACATGTATTCATTATTGTTTGATTAGGAATATGTGTGAGTTCATTGTCACTATTTGAGTCATATGATCCATGGGTATGTTTGTTTCTACTCTTGGAAGATGCCAAAATCATGATCGACTCTTGTTCCCTACTGATCAAAGGGTGAGATTCCTCTCCTAGGAACCTTGCGAATATGGGAAGTCATTCTAGATATGACCAGACCACTGACAAGACATGTAGAAAAAATTCATGTTTTAATAATCCACAGGTTCTGAATAAACTCTACCTCTCCATTTGACAATGATTTTTTTCACGGGTCCCTTATTTAGGTCGATTTTGACACATATGAAAAAAAAAGTGATTATTCCTTTTTTGTAAACATACGCATGGTAGGGAAAGAGTAAACAAACATAAACAGAAATATAGGTGTGAATTGTTCTATTATTCACCATAGATGTACATTTTTATTACATTGGTGTGACCCTTGGATTCCACATTCCAAGGTCACTTGGACTCCTCTTTTTCCATTCGCCTTCCACACCTACTGATTTAGCATTAGGTGTCCAACATTCCCCCCCTTAATCCAAAGGGGTATGTGTGAGTCCAAGAAGAGAGTTGTAATACAAATCTACAAAGTATGCATGGCAGCACTTAGTCTGAATCAGCTCTTTCAAATGTTGGCATAAAGAGGTGGTTTAAGGATGACCACCAACATTGAAACGAAACGATTATTGCAGTTCCTGGAACTCTTCCAAATCTTGCAAGAAGCTGAGGGCTTCTTCTAGAGGAAGTGTCCCTCATATTTGAAGAGGCAGACAACCTGAAAGAAGTGACTGTCACCGCAATCCCCAACTCGCACATTAGAGGGTCGTTTCTATGACCAATACGCAGTGTCATGCTTTGAAAATAACATCATTGCATCCCTTTTGATGAAGGCAGCATTCTTCTTGTTGACATTTCCCTAAGCAGAGCTGTGCAAATCCCTATTTTTGCCTTGGCATGTGTAGCCCTTTGCCTCCTCGCGTTGACCTGGGAATTTTACAATAAGCCCGTGCCACTTGGTGTTCTGTGCCAGTTAGACACATGTGCCAAGATCTTTATGAAATGTTTTTTAAAAATAGAGGCGAAGGTTCCATTCAAACCACCTCAGGATGAGTCATTGGGATTGGTTGAACTGAAACAACCACGAGCTTCCTCCTTTAGTTAGTAGTTTCCACCTCCCTTGGAACACTCCTAAAGGGTAGGCCTCCCTCCCACCTTTGTAGGGATCCCAACCTCCTTTTCCTCTATATAAATAAGCCTTCTCCCTTTATGAAAGCTAGCTGAAAAAAGAGAATTATACAGCTGAAGCATTGAACTAGGAGAACTGAGCTACAGCTCAATAACCGAGTTATTGAGAAGGTAGTACAAGGAGGAAATCAATCGAGAGGGCCTTTACCCCATCTGAATTCCCTGATGAGCTTTGAGACGTGCTTCGCCCGATCCCCGCTAGAGGAGACCGCGACGTCAGAGCATGGTTGTATCTCTTCCTTCGACTTAATAATATAAGTGACTATTTTGTGGTTCCCATCTTGTATTTCGCCTTTATCTGATGCAATATGCTTAGTCTTATCTAACTGACTAGTATATTTTGGATGAAATTAGTATGTGGTATGCAGTTATCATTTTATGATCTTTGTGCAGGTGTCCAAGAGAGAGAAGCAAAGAGATTGTGACTTGCCGAATTGGGAGCAAGAGAAGTTCTCATCACTACTACGATTGCTGACGACAGCATTGGACCACAGGTAGGATATCTTATCGCATCCTTTTTCATTCGAATATCTAGGAACCTAAACCTTAACATGATTCCTTGTTACTAGACACACCCTAGGGCTAGAGGGATCGTCTCTGTCTGCAGAGAGGATTTACCTACATAACAAGTTGGCGACATCGCTGGGGATCAGTGCGAGTTTGTATTTGGTCTTGTTGGGTTTTTTCTCTTGTGGTTTACCTCCCTAGTTGTTTAAATTGTACTTCAAACCCTTGTTCAGCCCCACAGTGTCAAGATTGACCTATGCTCTGTTGAGTTTTTTCCCTTTTCATTGGTTAATTGGCTCGACATGGTTTTTCCCTGAACAGTCGCGCTGATTGGTGCATATTGCTTTTGTAACACTCGCGCCATCGCCTGTTTGGCATTGAATACCGTCTCATAGTCGCGTCGACCCCTGTTATTTTTTTGGGTGTGAACTTTTGATGAGTTTTTGGTTGATTGTACTTGTTTCTGGGTTATTTTCAAGAGTGATTGAAGCGTTTTGGACTGTCTTTGATTTTTGGAGGCTTATTTTCCTCAGTCATTTGTCCATTTCTTATCAGTGTGACTTGAGGTCTTAAGGTTTCTGAGTGTCTTGGCGCACTGAGCCTTCTGACTGGAGATCAAGTTTCTTGATAGCTGTCAGATTCGTTCCCTGTTTAATTGCTCTTGGTCTCTTTGATCCTGTTGAGTATGTTCATTGGTTGAATGATCATTGTCTTGCTTGTTTGATTTTTCTTCCTCTTACTCCAAGCACCGATTACATAGCTTGCATGGGTCATTTTGGAGAATTTTCTTTGATTTGAAAAGATTGTAGCATTGGTTTGGGTGTTGTTGTGTTTGTTTTATGTTGGAGGAGTCATTCCGTTTCAACTTTTACATTCGCTCTCTCAAGATAGTGTTTAGTTTTTTTTTTCATATCATTTAGTGCATTGTTTTCTCTATTGCATAAAAAAAAACAAAATATTGCATTATTTTTTCTTTGAAAATGAAACGTTCTCTCGCATAACTGGCATTGCATAAGCTAGGAAACAATTTTTTTTCCGTAGATTGCATTAGATGCATTAGTGGATGTTTTCAAATAATTTCATTATTCACTATTACTTGAAAGTTTTCTTTCCTTCTCGTAGATAGCTTTGATTGAACGGAAATGGTATCCTTCTGCATATAGTTTTTCATTTAGGAAGATTTTAGATCCGACATACGTTAAGGCTTGGAAATCGAAAATTAAATACAAGATCAACCTTAAAATCTATTTCAATTAACCTAAGGCAAAATTTAAACCTAATGGAACATTCTAGTAGTCTAAGTTAGAGATGTGTTTCAGCGTCTTAAAACCTAGTACATGTCGTTGGCCATCTGGCTCCAGACAGCACTAGTACGGACTTGTGCTCCCCATACCATCGATTATATAAAGGGAGACCGCTATAGGTTGCAATCCTTTTATCCATAGGAAGCCGAGTCTGCCGCCGTGTAACCATGATACACCGAACACAACATTCGAGGAGACTACCTGCACGTACGTTAAGTCCTTGGTTATTTCTTTTTCATTTTGATCACCAAGGTGTATATGGCAGTTCTTGGAAACGTGGCATACCCTCTTGCTTAGAATACTGGAGCATTCATTTTTTATCTTTACTGACTCCTTAAATTTGAAAATATCATCCAGCACTTGTCCTTTTGCACTCATTCAAAATTGAAAGTGACTAGAGTCATATTTTTCTTGGTTCTTGACTCTTAAAACATGAAACAACAAAGTTTGGTTTCATTGTCATAAAATAAACTACCCATGATCACACACCCATTAAAAATTTCTATCACTTGGCTTCTTCTTTTTTGCCTTGGTTTTTGAGTCTTTGCTCAGATATTTCTTTTTCCTTCTTGTTGAGAAGCAGTCATGGTGGCGGAACCACAAGTTTCGTCATCCTCGCTCCCTTTCAGAGTTAGTCCTTTACCGGAAAGCTCATTTGAAACTCCTTAATCCTCTAGGTCTTCCGAGCTTCAGCAACCTATTCTCCCATTAGTCTTACCCCTTTCTACCCAGTCTCTCGCTGATGAGCCAGTTGAGTTCAATTGGCTTCCCTCAGGCGCTTCGTCTGGTTTTGGGGACAAGGAAGAGTTCCCTCCTCTTACGTCGGGATCACCATTTTTAGCTGTTGTTATACCTCCTAGTCCCCGTAGTTTTTTTTAATATCTTATAGAGGACTTAGACATGGACACATCAAGTCCTATTGGCAATGATGGAATCCCTATTTCTAACGAAGAATATCAACTTTTCCCTGAAAACACTACTCAGGTGTCTGCTCAATCTTCACCATTGGTGTCACTTCCAGCCGAATATAGGTCTTTAGGTTAGATTATTTCTGGTGTTGCATCTATGGCAGCATCTACTCCATCGAGGAGTCTAGTCCTTCCATCATTAGGAATGTCACCGATGACACCTGCTTTGTCCGTTGTTGTTACATCTGTCCTATTTCAACCTACTATTGGTGCAACTGTGTCTACGCTGGTCACTCAGTCACCAACATCCTTGACTGTGATACCTAGTGGCCTCACTTTTGAAGAGTATCTCTTTTCTATTAATCAACAAAACTCTCTGCCACATCATTATGACGAATATGGTAATCCTATTTATTTGCCCTATATTACTCCTCATCACTATGATGTTGTCGGTACCCCCATCTATGCATTTCCTACTCCCCATCATTATGATGAGCGAGGCATTCCTGTTTATGAACCTTATGAAATTGTTCCAGAGATTGGAAGGTCTTATCTGGTGCAACTCCCTAGCCCACAAGGACAATCCTTTCAGGGACAACCTTCAGCTCAGTCGGCGTTTTCATTCGGTCCTCAGGGACAACCTTACGGTCCACAAGGCCAACCTTTAAAAGGTCAGCCTATGGTCCAACAAGGATAACCCCAGGGACCTTCCGGTCAACATATGTATCAACCAAGACCTTCTTATTGTCCTGGGGGGAAAATCTATTTGTCTTAGGGACAAAATTTTGTGCAACAATCAGGATCATATACCCAAACTGGTTCAAACGTTGGACAATAAGGACAACCCTCTGTTCCTCCTCCACAGCAACTTGGTCCATCACAACCATCAGGTCAACCTGCTCAGTAGGGGCAACCTGGTGGCCCACAACATCCAATCCAATCTGCTCCGCAGGGGAAACCTACTCAACCAGTCCAACAGCTGGCTCAATGTGCTCAACAAAAATTTTACTTTACTTCACAACAGGGTCCTACTTTTCAGCAACCTATTCAATCTGCTCAGCAGTCGATTTACCCTATTTATTCAGCTCAAAAGGGACCCACTTATCAACAGCTAGCTCAAACCCAAGGCATTTATTATCCTCGTGGTCAATATCAACCAGTATATGGTGTGCCTCAAGGTTTTTCTTATCACCCTCAAAATCCGTTGCAGTATAATCAGCCACATGGTCATACTTACATTTCGCCGCAAAATCATTTTCTGTCTCAGTAAGGACCTTGATGGTATACTTAGAATCAGTATCCTGGTCCTCAGTATCAATATAATTATTCAGCTTATCCCCCATGTTGTCTGAATCCTTCGGGAGAGAATGCATGGGGGAAGAGTTTTTCTCAATCAGGGTGGAAGGCAAGTTCAGGTTCTTATCAAGGACCTGCTATGACTTTTGATCCTTAATTTCAATTTCTCACCACGTTGGAGTTACCGGATGTGTCAAAGTTGATAAACGATTCTATTCTTCATAACCCATATTGGCCTCTGGTTCCGACTAATATTCCTACAAATTGTCCCAAATTTGAGGGCAAGTCCGAAGAAGAACCCCAAGCACATGTTATGACTTACCACTTGTGGTTTTCCTCTAACTCTTGGGTTGATGATTCCATTCGGCTTCATATTTTCCAATGAAATCTTACTAGTGTTGCTGCTAAGTGGTACATCGAGCTCTCTTGTGGTATCTTTCAAGATTTCAACTCTCTCTCTATGGCGTTCCTTACTCATTTTCAGTTACTAGTTCATTATGAAGCTAGGATGCATCTCCTCACATCCTTGAAACCTAAATGGGCTACTCATATCTCAGACTATATTCATGAATGGAGACGTCTTTGTCGCTTGATCAAGTTTGAAATTCCTGATCAACTTCTTAGTCATTGGTTCACTATCTCCTTTGTCAATCAGATTGTGAAGGACATAGCCATGGGGGCATGTGTAACCGACGAATAAGCCATTGCTCATGCCTAGTACCTTGATCTCGTGTACTCTAAATCGAGCACATTGTATGATATTTTGACTGATGCCCCTCGACCTAGAACTTTTAAAGCACTGGCGACCCCATCCGTCGACGGTGTTATTGGTTCTGTGTCTCAAACTTCGTATATGTCTTCTTCTTCTAACCCTGAGAAGAAAAAATCTAATTCTTCCAATGAAATTGCTCCTCAGTCTAGCCCGAATCCTAGTAAAACCTTGGAGGTCAATACCGTTCAGGCCAATCCTACGGATAAGAATTCTAAAGGTAAAATTAAGGGTAAAGGAAAGGCCAAGGCCAATGCCCCAAAACCAGATTCGTCGAAGTGTCATAATGATGATGGTTCACAGCATAAGCCAAAGTATCCCTGCTAATTTGTGATGAAGATAATTACACCAAGGACTATCCTCGACGAGCCGAAGTGAGTAAATTTCTAAAAGGAAATCAAGGTACTTTTGCTATTCTTAAAGAACCTTTTATGTCTCAGTAGACCCATATGGTTGAGCCGCCTTAGTCATCTATACCATTTGGCTCTCAAGTGTTGATGATGAATGGTTCTGCATTCATTTCTATTGCTACTCAGTCAAAAGATTATGCAGGGTTGCACCACACAACGGGGAAGGAGATCACTGATGGTCCTCCTCCTCCACCTGTTTCAAGCCCTCTTGAGATTGAAAGGCCTAGTGCTGAACCCATTCTGCGACCACCTTCCAAAGGTGTTCTCCAGAAATCTTCTTATAACCCCAATTCCTGTGCTGCTCAACATTATAGTATTTTTGAGGATTTAGCAAAGTCGCCTTCCGCGATGTTTGTGTTAGAAGTAGTCTAGAGTTTTCTGTCTCAACGGAAAGCTTTATTATCTGTGATCGGCAGGGTTGATCCTACTGATACTAGCCTTCTCGCTTTCAATCTAGAGAATTTCATCCCACGACTTCCGTACTAGATTGTGCTCATTATACAAGTCATTATTAATGGTCTCGACATCCACTGAGCCATTTTGGACAAAGGTGCATCAACCTGTATCATGTCAGCTTCATGCTGGAAGGCCATTGGCTCTTCGGCCCTGAATTCCTCACCAAATGCCCTTGAAGCATTTGATGGAAGGGAATTAAAACCTTTGGGTGTTCTCGCAAGTTTGTCGATTACATTGAAAGGGAAGACAATCAATGTTGAATTAGAAGTCGTCGATGCTAAACTCAATTAAAATCTTCTACTCGGTCACAGTTGGACTCAAACTATGCTTTGTGTTTCGTCCAGCCTCTTCCGTGTTTTGAAATTTCCACACGAGGGAAAAATTGTTACTTTCGACCATTTGTCATTCTTCACCTCTTCTTCTGAGAACAACGTTCCGTATGTGGATAAGATTCCTATTCCATTCGAGAGCGTTGGGCTGGGTCTCTTCAAAGATCCAGCCCTCATGGGTATTTTTCCCCTTTCACCACCAACGGCTGTTCAAGCCCATATGATCTCTCGGTCTGATGACCCTTGGATTATTCCTTCACCTGAACAGGTCAATTCATATGGCGATTCAATGCCTTTGAGTCTGATTAAAATTGACTATGGTGAACTCATTACTGCATCGGATACTCCACCTTCTAATGGTGCTCCTTTGAGCTTGTCTCTTGATGTGTATTCTCAATCCCCTTGGCTCGGTTATTTAGACTCACTTGATCCTTTGAAAGAAGTGTTTCCTTCTGATGAATCCATCATTGAAACCATGTCTCTCAAAGACCTGCCTTGGGACGACGGTCATCCTTGTTCTTCATTTATGCATGGCCTTGGGGCTATGTCTACATGTCTTGAGTGTTTTGCATCTCAAGTCCCTTCTCCCTGTCTTCAAATGCCAATTCTGACACATGAAGTCTTTACAGAAGGTAACTTGAGAAATATCACACAGACGATGCCTATTGAAATTTCTGTGAAACTGGGAACTGTCGAGAACATCCATGTGGGAGTCACTTGTTCCTCAGATGAAGTCCAAGTCTACACTAGCCTTTTTTGCGAATTTTGTGATGTTTTCGCATGGTCCTACGAAGAAATGCCCGACATTGATCCTAGTATAGTGGTGCATGAAATCCCTACTTATCTTGGTTCGAAGCCTATTTGTCAACGTCTTCGTCCGATGCACCCTAGAAATTTTGCAGCCATTAAAATTGAAGTTGAAAAACTTCTCAAAGATGGTTTTGTTTATCCAATTCCCTTGACAGATTTGGTTTCAAACATTTTTCTTGTCGATTAAAAATAGGGAACTATCCATGTCTGTGTTGATTATCGTGACATAAATAGGGCCTGTCCTAAGGATAATTATCCCACTCCCTCATCAATTAGATCATTGACGACTGTGCCGGGAGTGAGACTTTTTCCCTTATGGATGAATTTATTGGGTATAATTAGATTAAAATTCTCCCGTCTGATCAACATAAGATGGATTTTATCTGTCCTTTGGGTACCTTCACATAAAATAAACTCCCTTTTGGCTTGAAGAATGTCGGGGCTACATTCCAGCGAGAAATTTAGTATGCTTTTCATGACATTCGTCACATCGTTCAACCTTACCTAGATGACCTTTCCACTCATTCAGCTAAGCATAGGGACCATACGAACCATCTTTGTTAGATATTTCTTCGTTGTTGACACTACAACATTCGGCTTAATCCGCATAAATGTGTCTTCTACGTTGATTCTGGTAGAATTTTAGGGTTTATCGTGTCTAAAGATGGAATTCACCTTGATCCACTCAAGGTTGAGGCTATTATCAATCTCCCCTCTCCATCCTCATTACATCGGTTGTAGATTCTGCAAGGAAAAGCAGATTTTCTACGCCGTTTTATACCGAACTATGTCGAAGTAGCTAAAGGATACACACGACTTTTGAAACCAATGTCCCTTTATGTTAGGATGAGGTTGCTCAGAAATATTTTGATACACTCAAGACATTTTTCATCAACGCTCCTTTATTACATCCTCCAAATTATCATCGTGATTTTTCCCTCTATTTAGCTGCCGCTTTTAGTACGATTTCCATGGTTTTGGTTCAAGACGATGATGACAGTCACGAACATGTCATTTACTACTTGTCTCCTAACCTTCTCAATCCCGAAACACATTATTCTCGTGTCGAGAAGTTAGCATTAGCTGTTGTCCATGCCATCCAACGATTTCGTCATTATATCCTTTTGTGTATGGTGACTGTGATTTCCGATTGCAACCCCATGGCCTATATTTTGTCTCAACAATTTTTGGGGGGAAAATATTCGAAGTGGGTTGTTATCCTCCAAGAGTTTGATTTGGAATTTACTGCTACCAAATCAAAGGAATCACTGTTTTTTGTTGATTTGATTTGTTCCCTTCCTTTCGACTCCGCCCCGTTTCGTTCTGAGGACCGTATTCAAGATAATACACTTTTCTTGATTAGCACCCTCGATCCATGGTACGGTGATATCATCATATATCTCCAAACTTCCACATTCTGATCTGATTTGACAAAGGATGCCCGCCGCCGTATCCGGCATCACTCGCAACCTTATAGTATAGTCGGAGATACACTCTATCGCATTGGAGTTGATTTTGTACTCTGTCGATGTTTGACACTCGAGGAAGATGAGAAACTGTTAAATGATTGTCACAGTGGCACCTATGGTGGTCACATGTCTGTTTACGCTACTGCACAAAAGATACTTCGTGCTGGTTATTTCTAGCCTTCCATTTTCAAAGACTATATTGTCGCAGTTTGTAAATGTCATGATTGTCAGATTTATCAACGCAAGATACATGTATAACCTATTCCTCTTCACCCTGTCATTACCGTTGGTCCCTTTGCCAAATGGGGCATTGATTTTATGACATGTAACCCTCACTCGGCTGGGGGGCATGCTTATATCATCATAGCCATGGACTACTTCACCAAATGGGCCGAAGCAATGCCTACACTTGTCGCTCATGGTAAGACAGCTGCTCAGTTCATTTTCAATCATATTATCGCTAGGTTTGGTGTCCCTCAAGCCATCGTTACCAATCATGGTTCCCATTTTCGGCATTATATGGTGGCGGAGTTGACTTCTAAGTTTGGTCTGCGTCACGACAGCTCAACGCCATACTACCCTAAAGCCAATGGCCAGGTTGAAGCCATGAACAAATTTCTTGTCACAATGCTTCAGCGTACGATCGAGATCCACAAATCAAATGAGCATCCCATGTTATTTTCGGCTCCTTGGGCATATCAGACCTTAGTGAAAAGTGTGACCGGATTCACCCCTTTCCAGTTGGTTTATGGTATGGAAGATACTCTCCTGATTGAATGTGAAATACCTTCACTCAAGCTATCTATGGAATTAATTCCTAAAACCTCGCCGGAAGAAGAGCACATCCTTTAATTAGCGAGATTAGACGAAACTCATTGCTTAGCTGCTTTGGTCATCAAGGCACAAAATAAATGAGTCAAAGCTCATTTTGATCAATCAGTTTCCCCTCTTTCTTTCGTTGAAGGAGATCTCATCCTCTTATATGACCAAGCTCATGATAAGCTGGGGGCAAGTAATTTTCAACCTATGTGGAATGGGCCCTACATCGTTTAACATGTGTTGCAAAATGGAGCCTATGAGCTAATTGATTATGAAGGTCATCCTCTTGAACAACCCAGAAATGGGTTGTATCTCAAAAAATATTATGCATGAGTCATCCATGTGTAATAGGTGTACATAAGTGTTATTTACATCATCATATGTAAAAAGATCCATGTAAGGAAATAGATGTGTCTATATATATATATATATATATCACTAGAAAATTTGGCCCAATTTCCAACGGCCACTTCATCGCTATTCCGACACATAGTCATCGCAAGAGCGACAGTTCGAGGCCGGACAAAACGTGGTTAGCCATTACGTCACACTTCCAATGCTTTTCCAAAGTGTTGCAATACCGACACTTTTTTGGACATTTCCAAACAACCGTCGCTCTTCTAACATTTTCCAAAGTGTCGCAATACCGACGCTTTCAAAGCGTCGCAATACCAACACTTACAAAGTGTCACAATATTGATGCTTTCAAAGCATCGCAATACCAACGGTTACAAAGTGTCGCAATACCGACACTTAAAAAGTTTCACAATATCGATGCTTTAGAAGCATTGCAATACTCTATGGCTAACCACGCTTTTAAGGTGTCGCAATACCGATGCTTTCAAAGCGTCGCAAGACTGACGTTTTTGTCACAAGGCATCACAAGACCAACGTTTCTAGGACGCTGCAAAACCGATGCTTTTTCTATGGCTAACCACACTTTTAAGGTGTCGCAAGACCGATGCTTTCAAAGCGTCACAAGACCGACGTTTTTTTCGCAATACCGAAGTTTCTAGGATGTCGCAAGACCGATGCTTTGTCGCAAGGCGTCGCAAGACTGATGCTTATAAAGTGTCAGTATACCAATGGCTAGTTATTTTTTTTTTTTTTTTAAATGAAAATCTCCGTGTGGATTGTTTTACCGACGACTATATCTGGTTTAATATTTTTCGTGGTTTACAACTATTGTTTGGTAAGTTCCAAGACGTTGGCCATTATATCAACAGTAATCAATTAATCGCCAGAAAACGAGGCAAAGCCAAAAAGTTTCGAATTACTTGGATAGAGATATCTCCATAAATTAGTTAGTTACTGCAGAAATACAGTAAGAAGAATAAGAAACGTGAATCAGTTGAGTGAAATGTCTGAGAGAAGAAAGGGAAAAGTTTTCCTTATAAAGTGAAGGGCTTACTCGAGGAGAGGGAATAACTACATGGTGATAGACATATAGACCCACAATTGTTGGTGATATGTTCACCCAACTTCCTACCAAATTCTCTAAATGCTCCACGACATCTTCGCTTTTGAAAAGTGATTTTACCGATTAAATAATTTTCTCGTTGTCATCTGTCAGTGTATTTGTTTGTTAGCAAACTGTTTCCTTCTGATGAACGTCTCCTTTTTATCAGCGAGTGTGTTTTCGTGTTCAATTGTGTCTAGACTCTCAAGGTCCAACCTTTAGGTCCAAGCTAATGACCATAACATAACAGTACAAAGTATAGGAATAGAGGTGCCCGCCTTGGGCAATACAATATTGCCCAAATGTATTAATTATTCTATAGTTTGGAAAATAATGGTTGCCAAACCTTGTCTCCATTTTCAATAGTATATCAAGAAGTCCATCTGTAAGATGAAGTGCCCTCTTTCAACCTCAGTTTGTAATGGTTTTGTCTTTTTCAATGCTTTCACAACACTGATAGAGAACTGATCCTACAAGTACACATGTCTTCTTCATTAAGTTACATATTGATGCCACTTTATTTAAAAAAAGGACATTCAGAAATGTAATTGGAATGAACTGGAAAAAAATCACGCCAACAAAGAGACATAAATCCCAATCAACAACCATTTGAAAAGAGTTTTACCAATAACCATAACCAAATTGACTTCTTTGACTGAAATTTTACATTCAGTCAATGGATTGAAGTACATTCACATCACGTCAAGGATTTTACTACCAATGAAGAAGTGTCATGATGAATTTTCTGATCAAGATAGGTGTGTGGCAGATCCTATTGATTATTGTCCTCATACTTTGGAGGAAAACTCTTTTGGAATATTTATCTCCTAGCTACTCTTCCGGTATGTTCTCTATTACATTCCGAAGAATGAGTCTTCAAGAACACCGATATGAAAATTTAGGAAGTGATGGTGATAATAGGTGGAAAAGTAGTGTGGTAACTGAGAAAGGCTACAGTGTGAAAGACTCTCAAAATATATATTTAGGAGATGTCGGTGATGAAAGACTCTTAAAATATATATTTAAAATAATTTAAACAGTACAAAGTAGCTATAGTATGGATGTTTGATCAGCAATATAATGGTTACTTAAAAAAGTTCGCTCTAAACAACTCCTACCTTCCTTACATTAGGATGCACTTAAATGGCTTTGCCATCTTATGCCATTCAATGCTTCAGCTCTGCCAGAATGTTGTACCCAAGTCCAAGGCTATGGACTAACAATGGCTAAAAGAGCGTAAGAGATTTCTTCCTTTCGGGTTTAACCACACCAAATTTCAGGGGAGGGTTTTCTGAAAAATTTCATTGGAACCCCAATGTGAAGCCATCGAGCATGAAAATATATTTGGATTAAAGTTAACCTTCGAAAATTGATGCTTCTCAATGCTCAATGGGGTTATGAGTCCAAGGGCCAATATCCAAAAAATAATTCATGATTCTAAATGTAGTTGCTCTCAAATGCAGGAAAAATTTATCAAAGATACATGCATTTTGAGAGGACCAACAATGAAGACATATAAACATAGAGGATCTTATTAAATGTAGATTAATATTGAGGAATAAAGATAGTTCCTTCTTATGGAGATAGCACAGGGGTAGGGCAGAAATATATGGGTAGTGTCCTCACTTATCGATCTAAAGATAGGCAGAAGCCCAGACCCAGAAAGCCTCTCTTTGAAAGGTTGTCCCAGATTAGAATACTTCTTTTATCTTCACAGAACCAATCTACCCTTAACTGGATACAACTAACCCTCTAGCTAATATAGTGCACAATCACAACTCCTCTTGGTCGTACGCTAAACACATCTACTAGTCCCTTTCTTCCTAATATGTAGCTCTCCCTCTATCAATGATCCTACTCCTTACAAAAGTGGGAAAAATGAGTTGCAATGTACATCAAACACATAAAGCCTGGTTCCATACAATTTTAATGTGGTAGCACATGGGCAGACAACTGTTTTTAATGGCACCATGTAGGGAACCACCAATATGAAATTAGTAACAAGATCTCAATAGAATGTTAAAACTTTAATCTCTTCCAATGAAATTAGTAATAAGATCTCGATAGAAAGTTAAATGTCTTCCAATTGTTGATTTCACTAGAAAATCCACATCCATTTCTGTTCAATCAACTTGAGAATTTGCACATGAAATTCAGTAATAAAAAAGGCAGAAAATGGTAGGTCAGAGAAAGAGAGAGCTTGCCACAGAAGATGGAAGAAATAATCTATTAATTTACAAGAATGAACTCTAGCAAAATGAAAAACCAAACTCAGAAAACTTCCAAGTATCCATTCGGTTTATACAAAATTCTACTAACTACTGCAGGTGATTGAGATGCAAATTAGCACCTTTAAAAAGAGCTACACGTGGCTAAATTTTCATACCACCCATTGGTCATTCCCATATCAGCTACAATTCATGCCCAAATAGTGGTGATTTATAAAAATTGTTCCCTTTGAACACTTCTAGCCATAGTAGAAACTCAGAACATATCATGTAGGATTGAAGCTAGCAAGTACCACTAAACATACAATGCACAAACATATACTTTTCATGTTAGATCGAAAAAATAACACATAAAAAACATTGTATAGTTAGCAGAACATAAAACTTGAAAGTTCAAAACCAAATTTGAAAAGACTGAAAGAAATATACATTTGCAGGCTCTCTGAATCACCTACAGAATGGAAAGAGAATAATAATAAAGCCAATAGGGTAGAGGAAAAATGTTTTCTTATCCAAGAAGGGTAACACTATAGCACATGCACAGAAATATCTGAAGTATTAAAGATAAATGTATAAAAACAACTTAAAAAATGGAACCTTAATTCAATTCAGATCCAATAAATTTTATCAAAAGAAAATTACCATTAAAACAGAGTCAGGAAGGGAAAAACCTGACAATCCTCCATAACCTCCACTGCCTCCCAACCTTGACCCAAGGGAGCCTCCCAAACCACCAATATCACTAGATGTTAAACCCCCACCAGAATATAGAAGCTGTACCCCGAACAAAAAAATAAAATATTATAAAGTATTGAATATAGACAACATATAATAGAAGAAAGAAAAATAAACATTGTTAAAAGAATGAATGAGATAATTAAGAAAATACCCCATTTTTGAAAACTCACCTGCTGAATCTCAATCCCTTTGAAAACCCAGTAAATCATCCATGGTCTTCTCTAGCAGAACATAAGGAAGTATGAATGGAAACAAACCATCCCTGCGAGTGGATCTACTATACATAAGCCCTAATATTCTAAGTTGCAAGGAGTAGGGAAACACTAAGAAAGACTAGGGTTTAGGGCTCTCCAGCTATTAGGGATTAGGAGGAAATAGGGTTTTCCAGGTTTTAGAGATAAAAGAAGAGATTGTTTTCTTTCTACTGGGATGTGCCTCCGTTGAGTTCCACGGATTTGCGATGACCTATGACGGGTTTCTCATGGTGGAGTGGTAAGGTTGTTGGAGAAGAAGGTGTAGGACGACCAACCATTGTTTTCCCATTGCCGCCGCCCCACTCCTTCTTCGTGCGAACCAGAGACATTTTCTTCCTTTTGTCTATCTTTCCCTCGTCAACTGGTATTCGAAATGGATGGTTGTGAACAATAAAAAACAAGGGGAAAAGAGGAAACTGAATTTTGACCTTGATTTTTAGAATTAAAACCAGAGGGGGGGGGGGAAGTTGAGAATGAAGGAATTTTGATATTGAATTTTAAAATTAGACGGGGGAGTAAAAAACGAGCACCAGATTTTCCAAATTTGAATTATATAATCTCCAATTTTAACCACGACATATTTAGGGTTGTGTACAAAGTGAAAGCGAGAGGGAAATGATTTACTTGATTTCCTAGGGGCTTCAAACACAACCCAATCGAGAGCCAACATATGATATTAGGTATCGTTAACCCAATCGAAGGAGCCCACATATGATAATCATAATTAGGTGTCCTTATGTATATGACCATTGTTTTGGTTATGTAGAAAAAAATCACTTATTTATATAATAATTTAAATGTATTATGAAATTTTTCTTTTTCCAATTATTTAAAATAATAAAATAAATATTTAAAATAATAAAAATTAAAATTGATATTTTTAAGTTAAAATTGGATAGGAATATTTTATATATTTTTTTGAAATTAGATTTAAAAAAATGAGTAAGGATTATCTAAGTAAGATTTAGTGATGGAATAGTGGATATTGAAAGTTTTTTTTAAGGTGGATTATGTGGATGTTCATTATAACCTTTAAGCTAATGCTAATAATTTGAAAATTAATATTTAATCTAAAAAAATGTATGATATAGTAAAGGTTGAGACATCTAAAAACACAATTACAAGTAATGTCTATTTTTTAGCCATGTTATAATGAGCTAAATGTTTTGTTGGGATTTGAATCTAGGTAGTGAGAGTGTCAAACCCTTCTTCTAATGATTCGAGTTATTGCTCCTTGACTTAACAAATATTAGATGTTCAAAAAAGAAAAAAAAATCTAGAAGAATTTGTAACTAGTTGTGATTATCTCAGTACTATCTGGTTGGTTATCAGAAGGGGGACAATGCAAGCCTTATTTTTGGATCATATCATCAAATTAGGCCAACTAGAAAAGTTTATAATTTTTTAAAACCATGGTTAATCAGTAACTTGTTGGAGTAATTTGAGCAAGACCTATGATCTAACCTAGTGGTTGCCACTATAACAACAAGAGTATATCAAATAGCCCATGTGTTAAATATATCAATAACTTGTGACTTAGCAAGAGTCAAGACTCTGTGTGGCAACCAAAATGACCTGACCCGAACGGGTTTGGGTGGGCGCCCTCAAACGAAATAGCAAATGGGCCGCACGAACGTGCATAAGGCACCAATGTGGTCACAGCTTAGAAAATTTGATACGGCCACCCTCAACCAAAATGACCCGACCCAAACGCATTTGGGTGGGCATCCTCAACCGAAACGACCCGAACCGAACGCATTTGTGCAAGAGCCCTCAATAGAAATGACCCGACCCACACGGGTTTGGGCGACTACCCTCAAACGAAACAACAAACGGGCTACACTAATGTGCACAAGGCACCAGTGCAGTCACAACTTAGCAAATTTCATATGGCCACCCTCAACTGAAACGGCCCGACCTGAATGCATTTAGGTAGGCGCCGTCAGCCGAAATGACCCGACCAGAATAGGTTTGGGTGGGTGCTTTCAAACGAAATGGGAAACGGGCCGCACAAATGTGCACAAGGCACCCATGTGGTCAGAACTTAGCAAATTTGATACGACTGCCCTCAAACGAAACGACCCGACACAAACTGGTTTTGGGGGGCGCCCTCAAATGGTGACCTCACACAGCATGACATGGTACGCCTGACCGAACGATGCCACAAGGGAGAAAATGAAAAATGGGCCACTCGAACGTGTAGAAGCCACTCGAGCAGACACAACTTAGCAAAACTGATACGAGCACCCTCGAAATGGCCTCGCACATGAAGGAATCATCATAAACACTGAATGAGTGAAAAAGGGTTCCACATATGCTCAGATGGAACTATGTCATTATAAACAGAAAGTATTTAATATCAAAATGCATGACACTATTATGGAATTAGAAGGGAAGAGAAAGGAAAAGGCTCAGGTATCATATGAGAGAAAGAAGCAATTGGCAAAATTGAGATACCCTCGTAACCTAGTATTGTACTGTGCTAGGAAGACATTCCAAAGAAGTTGGCTGGGATCACTATGACATTATTACGGAATTATAAGGGAAGAGAAAGGCAAAGGCTTAAGTATCATATTTATAAGGAAGAAATTGGAAAAATTGAGATCAAAATCAGTGGAGTTAGCCGAAAAGCATCTTGCCCCAGAGATGGATAAGATAAAACTTGACAACATATTGGTCAATTTCCTTGACCCTTTATTGGTTGTTCAGAAGGAGTATGAATACACCACCATTAATATCAAGGTAATTGGCCCCTAGCAAATCAAGGGATACAAGTTGTAGTTTTCGTCTGAACATCAACATACCACAACCATGTTACAACCAGAAGCCTTAATGTAACAATTTTGTAAGTATTGTTGCTTGTTGCCATGTCTTCTTTATTTATTAATTTATAGTATTTTTTAGCCATTGCTTTAAATTTATTGATGAAAATTTCTATTGCAATCAAACCAAATGTATGATAGAAGGAAGCAATTGGAAAAATTGAGATCATGAAAAGCAATGGAGTTAGCCGAAAAGTAGCTTACCCCAGAGATGGATAAGATAAAACTTGACAACATATTGGTCAATTTCCTTGACCCTTTTTGGTTATTCAGAAGGAGTATTGGTTATTTGGGTTTAGCGGGTTAAATGGGTTAGGGTTTTAGAGGTTTAGGGGGTTAATGGATTTAGCAGTTAAGGATTTTAGAGGTTAGGGGTCGTTACGGGTTAATGGGGCTAGGGTTTAGGGGGTTAAATGGGTTAGAGTTTTAGAGGTTTAGGGAGTTAGTGGATTTAGCAGTTAATGATTTTATGGGTTAGGGGTCGTTACAGGTTAATGAGGCTAGGGTTTAGGGGGTTAAATGGGTTAGGGTTTTAGGGGTTTATGGGGTTAAATGGGTTAGGGGTTAAGGGTTTAAGGGTTAGTGGTTAAGGGTTTAGAGGTTTAGGTTTTAGGGGTTAAATGGCTTACGGGTTTAGAGGTTTATGGTTTAGGGGGTTAAATGGGTTAGGCGCCTGACCGAACGATGCCACAACGGAGAAGACAACAAATGGGCCACCCGAATTACGTGCATAAGGCACCTGGGTAGTCACAATTACTTAGAAAAACTGATATGGGCGCCCTTGAATGAAAAGATGCGACCTGAACACGCCTGGTCGGGCACCCTCGCATGGCGCGACACGACATGCCCAACCAAAGGAATATTCCACAAGGGAACAAACCGAAAATGGGTCGCCCGAACATGCACAAGGCACTTGGGCAGTCACAACTTAGCAAAACTGATATGGGCGCCCTCGAAGAAAATGGTCCAAACTGAACGCACCCAGTCAGGAAACCTCGCACGGTGTGACACAACATGCCCACCTGAACGATGCCACAAGGGAGAAAAATGATACAGGTGCCCTCGAATGAAACGACCTAACCCAAACGCGCCCAGTCGGGTGACCTCACATGGCGCGACACGACGCTCCTGACTGAACGAATATGCCACAAGGGAGCAATGAGGAAACGGGCCGCCTGAACATGCACAAGGCCCTCGGGAAGTCACAACTTGGAAAAAATGATACGAGCACCCTCGAACAAAACGGCACAACTTGAACACGCCCGACCGAATGATGCCACAAGGGAGAAAATGGCAAACGGGCCGCCCGAACATGCACAAGGCACCCGGGCGGTCACAACTTAGCAAAACTAATACGGGCGCCCTCGAACGAAACGACCTAACCTGAACGCGCCCGGTCATGCAACTTCATACGGCGTTATACGACGCACCTAACCGAGCGAATATGACACAAGGGAGAAAACAAAAAATGAGTTGTCCAAACTTGCACAAGGCACCCGAGTGGTCACAACTTAGCAAAACTGATACGGGTGCCCTTGAACAAAACAACCTGAACCAAACATGCTCGTTCGGGCAACCTCACATGGCGCCACACCACGCGCCCGATCGAACGATGCTACAAAGGAGATGCAAATGGAAAACGGGCCACTCGAACGTGCACATGGCACTTGGGCGGTCACATGAACTTAGAAAAACTGATATGGGTGCCCTCGAATGAAATGGCCAGAACCGAACGCGCCCGGTCGGGCAACCTCACACGACGCGACAGGGCACCTAACCGAATGATTCCACAAGGGAGAAAAATGACAAACAAGCCACCCGAACATGCACAAGGCACCCTGGCGGTAACAACCTAGAAAAACTGATATTGGAACCCTCGAACAAAATTGCCTGAACCGAACGCACCCAGTAGGGCGACCTCACATGGCGCGACACCGCGCACCCGAAAGAACGATGCCACAAGGGATCAAACAGGAAATGGGCCACCCGAACATACAGAAGGAACCCAGGTGGTCACAACTTAGCAAAACCGATACGGTCACCCTCGAACGAAACAACCCGGCCCTAACGCACCCAGTTGGGCGACCTCACATGGTGTGACACGATGCACCTGATCGAATGAATATGAAACAAGGGAGCAAACTACAAATGGGCCGTTCAAACGTGCACAAGGAAACTAGGTAGTCACAACTTAGCAAAACTGATACGGGCACCCTTGAACAAAATGGCCCAAATCGAACACTCTCGGTCGGACGACCTCACATGGCGTGACACTGCGCGCCCGACCAAACGATGCCACAAGGGAGAAAAATGATACGGGCACCCTCGAACGTAACAACCCAACCCAAACGCGCATGGTCGGGCGACCTCACATGGCACGAGACAAAGCGCCTGACCGAACGAATATGCCACAAGGGAGAAAACAGCAAACCGGCTGCCCGAACGTCCAGAAGCCACCCGGGCGGTCACGACTTAGAAAAACTAATACGGGCGCCCTCGAACAAAACAACCTTACCCGAACGTGCCTGGTCAGGCAACCTCGCACGACATGACACAATGCGCCCGACCGAATGATGCCACAAGGGAGCAAATGGCAAATAGATCGCTCGAACATGCATACGACACCCGAGTGGTCGCAACTTAGCAGAACTGATACGGGCACCCTAGAACGAAATGGCCCAACTTGAATGCGCCCGGTTGGGCGACCTCACATGGTGGGACACGACATGCCTGAACGAAAAAATATGCCACAAGGGAGAAAATAGCAAACGGGCCATCCGAACATGCACAACACACCCGGTTGGTCACAACTTAGCAAAACTGATACGGGCGCCCTCGAACAAAAGGGCCCAAACTAAACGCGCCCAGTCGGGCGACCTCACATGGTGTGACACCGCGCGCCTGACCAAACGATGCCACAAGGGAGCTGCAAACAGAAAACGGGCTACTCGAACGTGCAAATGGCACTTGGGCAGTCACATTAACTTAGCAAAACTGATTCAGGCACCCTCGAATGAAACGACCAGAACCAAACGCACCCAGTCACAAGACCTTACACGGCATGACAGGGCACACCCGACTGAATGATTCCACAAGGGAGAAAAATGGAAAACGGGCTGCTTGAACGTGCACAAGGTACCCTGGTAGTTGCAACCTAGAAAAACTAATACGGGCGCCCTCGAACGAAACTGCCCGAACCGAAAGTGCTCGGTTGGGCGACCTCACACGGTGCAACACAGCGCGCCCAACCAAATGATGCGACAAGGGAGAAAACAGAAAATGGGCTGCCCGAACGTCCACAAGGCACCCGGGCAGTCACAACTTAGCAAAATTGATACGGGTGCCCTCGAACGAAATGACCCGACCCTGACGCGCCTAGTTGGGCAACCTCACACAGCATGACATGACGCACCTGACCTAATGAATATGCAATAATGGTGGAAACAATAAATAGGTCGTCCGAACCTGCACAAGGCACCGGAGCGGTCACAACTTAGCAAAACTGATACGGGCGCCCTCGAACAAAACGGCCCGACCCGAACGTGCCCGGTCGGGTGACCTCGCATGATGTGACACAGCGTGCCCGACCGAACGATTCCACAAGGGATAAAATGGAAAACGGGCCCCCCAAACGTACACAAGGCACCCGAGTGGTCACAACTTAGCAAAAATGATACGGGCGCCCTCGAACAAACGGCCCAACCTGAACGCTCTCAGTCAGGCGACTTCACACAACGCGACAGAACGCGCATGACCAAATGCATATGACACAAGGGAGAAAATAGAAAACATGTCATCCAAACATGCATAAGGCAACTAGGAGGTCACAACTTAGCAAAACTGATATGGGCGGCCTCGAACAAAACGGCCCGAACCGAACACGCCTGGTCGGGCGACCTCACATGGCGCGACACTCCGCACCTGACCGAACGATGCCACAATGGAGCAAACTGATACGGGTGCCCTCGAACGAAACGACCTGACCTGAACACGCCCGGTTGGGCGACCTCACATGGCACAACACGATGTGCTTGACCGAACGAATATGCCATAAGGGAGTAAACAACAAACGAGCCACCTGAACGTGCACAAGGCACCTGGGCAGTCAAAATTTAGCAAAACTGATATGGGCGCCCTGGAAAGAAATGGCCCATCTCGAACGCATCTTATCTGGTGACCTCACACAGTGTGACATGATGCGCCTAACCGAACGAATATGCCACAAGCGAGAAAACAACAAACAGGCCATCCGAACGTGCACAAGGCACACGGGTAGTCACAACTTAGAAAAACTGATATGGGTGCACCCAAAAAAAATGGCCCGAATCGAACGCACCCGGTCGGGCAAACTCACATGGCGCGACACCAGGCACCCGACCGAAGGATGCCAAAAGGGAGATACAAATGGAAAACAGGCCACCCGAAAGTGCACACGGCACTCTGGCGGTCACATGAACTTAGCAAAACTGATACGGGCGCACTCGAACGAAACAACCCGAACCGAATGTGCCCGGTCGGGTGACCATACACGACGCGAGAAGGTGCACCCAACTGAACGATTCCACAAGGGAGCAAAATAGGAAACGGGCCACCCGAATGTGCACAAGGCACCCTGGTAGTCACAACCTAGAAAAAATGATACGGGTGCCCTCGAACGAAACTGCCCAAATCGAACATGCCCGGTCAGGCGACCTCACACGGCATGACACCGCGCACCTGACCAAACGATGCCACTAGGGAGAAAAAAAAAAACAAGCCGCCCGTACGTCCACAAGGCACCCAGGCGGTCACAACTTAGCAAAACTGATACGGGTGCCCTCAAACAAAATGGTCCGACGCTAATGCGCCTGGTTGAGTGACCTCACACGGTGCGACACGATGCGCCTAACTGAACGAATATGCAACAAGGGAGAAAAAAATAAACGGGTTTTCCAAACGTGCACAAGGCACTCAAGTGGTCACAACTTAGCAAGACTGATACGCGCCCTCGAACAAAATGACCCGACCTAAACGCGCCCGGTCGGGCGACCTCGCACGGCATGACACAGCGCGCTTGACAGAGTGATGCCATAACGGAGTAAATAGCAAACGGACCGCCCAAATGTGCACAAGGCACTTGGGCGGTCACAACATAGCAAAAATGATACAGGCGCCCTCGAACGAAACGACCTGACCCGAACGCGCCCGGTCAGGCGACCTCACATGGCGCGACACGACGCGCCTAACCGAATGAATATGACACAACGAAACAAATAGTAAACGGGTCATCTGAATGTGCACAAGGCACCTAGGTGGCCACAACTTAGCAAAACTGATACGGGCACCCTTGAACAAAATGGCCCAAACCAAACATGCCCGGTCGGGCAACCTCACATGGCGCGACACCGTGTGCCCTACCGAACAATTCCACAAGGGAGCTGCAAACGGAAAACAGGTCACCTAAATGTGCACACGACACTCAGGTGGTCACATGAACTTAGCAAAACTGAAATGGGCACCCTCGAACAAAATGGCTCGAACCAAACGTGCCCGCCGCGACCTCACACGCGCGAGAAACAACAAATGGGCCACCTGAACATGCACAAGGCACCCTGGCGGTCACAACCTAGCTAAACTGATACTGGTGCCCTCGAACGAAACTGCTCGAACCGAATGCACTCGGTCAGGCGACCTCACACGACGCGACACAACGCGCCTGACCGAACGATGCCACAAGGGAGAAAATGGAAAATGGGCCACCCGAACGTCCACAAGGCACCCTGGCGGTCACAACTTAGCAAAAATTATACGGGCTCCCTTGAATGAAATGGCCCGACACGAACGCGCCTGATCGGGCGACCTCACATGGCGCGACACGACGCGCCTGACCGTACGAATATGACACAAGGGAGCAAAGAGAAAATGGGCCATCCAAATGTGCACAAGGCACTCGAGTAGTCAAAAATTAGCAAAACTGATATGGGCGCCCTCGAACAAATGGCCCGAACCGAACGCGCCTGGTCGGGCGACCTCACATTGCATGACACCGTGCACTCGACCGAACGATGCCACAAGGGAGCTACAAATGGAAAATGGGCCACCCGAACGTGCACACGACACTTTGGTGGTCACATGAACTTAGCAAAACTGATACAGGCACCCTCGAATGAAACGGCCCGAACCGAACGAACCCGGTCGGGCAACCTCACACGGCGCGATAGGGCGCGCCCGACCAAACGATTCCACAAGTGAAAAAAATGGAAAACGGGATACCTGAACGTGCAAAAGGCACCCTGGCGGTCACAACCTAGAAAAAATGATATGGGTGCCCTCGAACGAAACTGCGCAAACTGAACGCGCCCGGTCTGGCGACCTCACATGACGTGACACGACGCGCCTAACTGAACGAGTAAGCCACAAGGGAGAAAGCATCAAACAAGCCTCCCGAACATGCACAAGGCACCCAGGTAGTCACAACTCATTAAAACTGATACAGGCGCCCTCAAACAAAACGACCCGAACCGAATGCACTCGGTCAGGTGAGCTTGCATGGTGCAACACGACGCCCCCGACCGAATGATGCCATAAGGGAGCAAAGGGAAAATGGGCCACTTGAATGTGCACATGGCACTCGGGCAGTCACATTAACTTAGCGAAACTGATACAGGCGCCCTCGAATGCGCCCGGTCACAACTTAGCAAAACTGATACGGGCACCCTCGAACAAAATGACCTGAGCCAAACGCGCCCGGTCGGGCAACCTAACACGGTGTGACCTGACGCACCCTAACGAATGATGCTACAAGGGATCAAATTACAGAAAACAGGCCACCCGAACTTGCAGAACAAGGCACCCGGGCAGTCACAGCTTAGAAAAACTGATACGGGCGCCCTCGAACAAAACGGCTTGACCTGAACGTGCCCGGTCAGGTGACCTCACACGACGTGACACGGCGTGCCTGACCGAACGATTTTATAATAGATTTTTAAGAAAATTCTCTCAGCTAGCTCAATCATTGACAAATAATTTGAAGAAGGTATATCCTTTCTTTCTGAGAAAGGTTTTTTTAAGTGTCAAGAAAAAGTCTCGTACATAGGGATTTTTGGCTTTAAAGGAAAGATTGTACTTTTTCCTTATTATGTGTTGGATAAATTCATTGTAACAAAGGTGTGTCACCAATGTAAATCCATAAAACACCTTTTAAATAAATACCAAAAAACTACGACGCATAAACTTTTGTTTGACCTAAAGGAGATTGATGATTATTCCTTTACCATTCAACTCAAACATGACATAACTATAGAATTGTTATGGGAATTTGTTGAAAAATGGCTAAATAACAAAACACAAAGGAATAACTGTCTAAAAAACTCAAAATCAAACCGTCGCAATAGTGACACACAGCTTTTATTTGTCGCAATTGCGACACCTTCGCCATGACTGTCGCAATAGCGACGCTTTCCTCTTATCGTCGCAATAGCGACACTTTTCTCTTACTGTCGCAATAGCGACACCTGCCTCTTACCGTCGCAATTATGACACTTTCACCCAAACTGTCGCAATAGCGATGCTTGCCTCTTACCATCGCAATAGCGACACTTTTCTCTTATTCGTTGCAATTCCGACACTTTCGCCCAAACTGTTGCAATTCTGATGCTTTTCTACATGTGTCGCAATACCGACACTTACCGCTAAGTGTCGGTATTGTGAAACTTGTAGAAAAGTGTTAGAATTGCGATAGTTGTGGGCAGGATTCGAAAAATTGATAAAATTTGGGGAAATTTCTAACATTTGGTCAAAAGTGTCGCAACCAAAGTGTCAGAATTTTCCGCCAAATGTACTAGTGTATATATATCACATGTTTGCAACTGTGTGCATCATAACATCAAAAAATATGAGTATGTTTATGTTACATCCCGGGACATCATGTCTCGCAAAGTATGTAGATAAAAATAAACCTAGGTGTCTAATCAGCATGAGTGCTCGTGATAACATGTCACGGCCCGCACTAGCCGCCTCAACAAGTGGTGGATTCAGCTGGACACCCTTATAGTGTGTCTCTAATAGGTGCGAGGAACATCATCTAAACATGCATAATCTTGGACTCCTCGGGTGATCCCCTCCAGGTTGCACACTATCTCGTCTTCCTCGTTGCCCTCGCCTTGAGGGTCGAAATCGTGAGGGGTTTGCCTCGCTATTGGTGAAATGCTGGTAGGTCTCTCTGGGCCAACATCTGCATCACATGGATTTAATGTTAGAATATACATAAAAAAAAAAAATCATAATACTCATAAAATTAAAAATTGATTCTTACCCAAATCTTCATCCCAATCTTCCCCTCCGGGAGTGGGAGGTTTGGGTCACCAGTGAAATCTATGCTAGAGTAGGGCCAATCCTCCATGACAATCAGTTGTCGATGGAGCCAATTAAAAAATTTCGGCCTCCAGGACATCTGTTGGCCGCCCCCTACCCTTGGCGTCAGTGTTGCCCATCGGGCCATCTGAGGTTCTCTCATTGCTGGATTCGGAACTATGACCTCCTGTCGCTGAAAAATTGGTAATTTTCCCAAGAAGAACGATACCAAGATGGATCCATAACCAAATTGTTTCAGTTTGGTATTCTTGCATTTGGTTAATTGATGTTTCATGGTTATTGTCACCACCTCTGCCCAGTTAAAGAGGGTCGGAGCCATGTAGTCGATAGCAAGAAGCAACTGTGTCTTTGTCGCTTCGTGTGGTGCTTGTGATCCTGCAGCCCGAGTGATGATATGCAATACCACGCATAGTGTCAAATCTGGGATAGTTTGTATATCAACTTTCCCACTACCGGTTCCTTTCCGTGATCCTCGACCCACCCTGTGTATCACCATGGACATGTTTTCCATGCAGGGCCAAGTGCCTATTAGGATTGGTGCTGCACCTCTCCGTGATAATCCTGTGATGAAGTACATATCAGAAACATCAAACTCAAGTTCCTAATCCGGTAGGATGAACTTCTCTTGATTTTCATCCCATATACTGACTATATATTGTAGCAATTCTGGTTGGGCTTGGAGACATGGTGTGAGGAAGAATTTTCAAACCATAGTTTCTGACGGCCTCCATAACTCCCTCATTTTCCATGGCTAACTCATCTTCTTCACTATGTTCCTATTCTTTCCATTCAATAACAATTTTTCTCTCTTCTACCTGTAAACACACACATATGAGTGATATTAGTCAATATTCATCCTTAAAATTGTGAATAATTGGGAAATTTGGTGATTTTTTTTCTTGAAATTGGTTTGCACCGTTTGCACGACTGTTTCTAAAACATTCGTGCCAATGGGCACGCCATAGTATTAAAAAATGGGTGGGTGGCACGACTCCGTTCCCAAAACGTGCGCCGACCGCGCAGCCCTAAATTATACAATTTCTCCCCCCAAATTAAAAAATTGACAAATGTAGGAATAAAGGAATAGCTCAAAATGACAAGAGGGATCTCAGCTCTTATCTAGAGTTGATAGATTTTTGATTGATGTATTGGATTGGCCGCTATCGTCGCCGCAAGATTTCACAGTGAAATGGGTAAAAATTTCTCCACAAAAGGTAAAGAGTGAAAAGTAATTATTTTTTACCATTTTTGGCATTTTATAACTTTTTCACAACCCTAATTAGGTTTTAAGACATGTTTTTCAATTATTTTACTGTTTTATTTTCAAAAAATACGTTTTACACATGTCTCTTGTGTAGAAACATGTTTTTCATGCGATAATGATGAAGTAACGATTTATATTTTATACTTTTTTGGACTCAGTAAAAACATGAAAAAGTCACTACTGGAGTTATCTTTCGTCTCTTTTCTGACTCTCTAAAATTGAAAAGATTTATGAGACGCTTGTCATTTTGAACTCGTTGAATGGCTGTGAAACGATATCTACCTAGTATACGTTTACCCCTTTTTCGGGTTGGGATGGATTATTTACGAGAAAGGAGTACCTTAGCCTATCGTCACTAAGAGGTTCTCTCAGACACAGTTTTCTAACTTTTCGGATTTGTGAGACTACCTATGAAAAGGGACTGCTGGAGTTTTCTTTTCTGCCTTCTTTCCAAACTCTCGAAACATGAAACGATGACAAGTTATTACTTTGTCAGACTCGTTAAACCCTAATGACGTCGGACTTTGTCACCATGACGTTATTCAAGTTCCTCCTTCTTAGTGCTCATAAAATGTACTAGGATAGATTTGTCCAAAGGAAAAACTTACAGTGCAAGCATATGCTATCCCCTTCAAGCTTGTTTTCAAAAATAATTGGGGTACTCGCCAGAAATGGTGGGCGAAAATGGAACCATATTTTAGTTGTATTGGAAGTATGTCGCTCTGGAACATGGCACTTGTCTACATTCATGTCGGGTTGGGGACATATCATTTCGTCATTTTTGCCTCCATGGGTTTGGGTAATATTTTTGACCTATCATTTGGTATTTTCCATGTCATCATGACCTCAGATCCTTTGATGTCAAGTACTGCCAAATCTAGTGTTGTGTTGCTGATATGTTAACAAGAAGTTTGCCTTTGCAGTTTTCAACCTCCCTCTGATTCTCTGTTGATATTGATTCACAAACATCATATTCATTTTTCTCGTGTCGATGATGTGGGAAACATTATGGCCCTCCTTTGAACAAGTCACTTCCTATTGACTTCAACTCATTATCTGGGAATCTGATCTAGAGACTCCCTTCTGGTACCTTGGAGCCTGCATGCCTCAATTGCAGGTTCTTCGCATTCGACACAAGGTCCACATCATTGGCCTTCGATCAAATGACTCTATAAGTGTTCGACGCCAGATCAATGTTCACATTCCGTGGATTGTACCTTTCTTACCTTGAGAGCCATTTTCATTATTGGTGGTTCCTCTCACGTCTATTAACATCTTTCATCATTGGCTAGTAATCAGATGATTTTCTTGCATGTTCAACTTCAACTCATATATTCGCATGCTTGAATTTGTACTTGTCGGATCGAGATGGAGCGCAAGACCCTGGGTTTTGTTTGATAAAATCTAGGCTGCGTGTTCTTTGTGGATTATGATGATGTATTGCATGACTCTTTGATTGGATGGTTGCGACCATACCTAAGTCTATTTGTTGATTTTTATTGCTGGATGGCTGCATCCATACCTAGATCATAGTTTTTATATAGTCTATTATGGATGGCTGCGCCCATGCCACATGTCCATGTATCAAAGATATCATTTGTATTTGTAATTGCAGGTTTTCCGACAATGGTGTTTGGTTCGAACGCGTTCTCATAAAGCATTTCACCCCTCCCTCTCCCTCGAAACTCATGCTTTTGGGGGCATCTCTTAGACAAAATTTTGTCACTGTCCCTGCAATCCCCAAATCGCACATTGGAGGGTAGTTTTTTTGACCAATACAGAGTGTTATTCTTTACAAATAACATCCTTGCGTCTGTTTTGATGAAGGAAACATTCTTCTTGTTGACATTTCCCTAAGTCGAGCTGTGAAAATCCCTATTTTTGCATTGGCGTGACTAGCCCTTTGCCTCCTCGCACCGACCTGGGAATTTTACACTAAGCCCGCGCCACTTGGCGCTCTATGCCAGTTAGACACCCGTGCCAAGCTATTTATGAAATGTTTTTTAAAAATAGAGGTGGAGGTTCCATTCAAAATATTAGACCATTTTTTTGGTCATCTAATCGATTGTTATTAGATGGACCCAATTACATCAAGTAAGACCAATTTCACCCCAAGTAAAATCGCATTCACTATGAAAAATAACATAGTAAACCACCTTTATTAAGTTTTTTATGGTCTAAACAGGAAACCGCATAAGGAAATATTAAATAAATATACATTTGTTTGATTTTCGTCAAGAAATAATTAGTTAAACAATAGTTTAATTAATATTTTTGGTTATATTTAACCCAAAACAAGGAAATTAATTAGATAAATCATTGTTTATCTTATTATTTTCTAAGAATAATTTTTTAAATCTTATTTAAATAATATTCTTTGTTTAATATGACTAATTCACCCTTAAATAATTAAATAAATCATTATTTATTTGATTATTACTCAACCATATCCTTAAAATAATAAATAAATCATTTATTTATTTATTATTACTTAATCACATCCTTAAAATGATAACTAAATCATTTATTTATTTATTATTTACAAATAAGGGGATTTGACTCAAGTCAAATTCCTTTTCCCTCCAACAAATATAATAAAATTTTCCATAAAAGTTGGATCTAGATTTGGTTAATAATATTTTAATTATGCACCAATCTCTAGACTAACTCAATATTTTGTTATAAATGGAAGGGGTTTCCCATTCATTTGTCACCTTTTGTTGCCTAATGATCACTCTAGATCTCAACTCTTGGTTTGGCTATTGATCCATCATCATAGCCATATTTTTCCATTTTTGTCTCGGTTTTCTACACCATCAAGAGAGAGGAATTATTAATCTGAAGTGCTTAGGACTTACAAGAACCCATCCCATTAAGGAGAACACAGAACACCCTCTTTTGTTTTCCTCCCAGGTGCCAATAATAAAAATTTCATTGGATATATTCTTGTTTTTTCTATTGGATATATGGAGTAAATCTTATTTTTCTACTATTTAATGTCTTCTAATGCATAGATCTAGATTTTTGCTGCATTTGTCTTAATCATCTAACTACAGATTTGAAGATATTAGCAGTCATTTCTGCTGTTAGGGATGTTTGTTATGCGCAACTAAAGTGGTATTTTTTCGTACACCTCGAATCAATATTCATACTAACACAAACCACCTCGGGGATGAGTCATTGGGAGTGGTTGAATTGAAACAACCACGAGCTACCTCCTTTAGTTCGTATCTTCCACCTCCCTTGGAACACTCCAAAAGGATAGGCCACCCTCCCACCTTTGTAGGGATCCCAACCTCCTCCTTTTCCTCTATATAAACAAGCCTTCTCCCTTTATGAAAGCTAGATAAACAAACAGAATCATATAGCTGAAGTGCTAAGCTAGGAGAACTGAGCTATAGCTAAATAACTGAGTTATTGAGAAGGTAGTACAAGGAGGAAATCGATCGAGAGGGCCTTTACCCCATTTGAATTCCTTAACGAGCTTTAAGACGTGCTTCGCCTGAACCCCGCTGGAGGAGACCATGACGTCAGAGCATGGTTGTATCTCTTCCTTCTACTTAATAATATAAGTGACTATTATCTGGTTCCCATATTGTATTTTTCCTTTATTGAATGCAATATGCTTAGTCTTCTCTGATTGACTAGTAGATTTTGGATGAAATTAATATGTGGTATGCGGTTATCATTTTATGATCTTTGTGCAGGTGTCCAAGAGCGAAAATAAAAGGGATTGTGACTTGCCAAATTGGGATTAAGAGAAGTTGTCATCACTACTACGATTTCTGACGACAGCATTGGACCACAGGTAGGCTATCTTATCACATCCTATTTCATTAAAATATCTAGGAACCTACACTTTAGCATGATTCCTTATTACTAGACCCACCCTATGGCTAGAGGGATCGTCTCTGTTCGCAGAGAGGATTTACCTACATAACATGATGGGAGTCCCTCTCAATTTTTTGAATAGAAACAGGTTCAGAATGATGACTCTTTTTCTTAAGTTCATCTTGCTGGAGCTGAGACTCCAACTGAAAAAACTCAATCTTGTCTTATGCATCTTGCAAGCAAGTTTGAATATTAAAAAGAGTGTTCTTGCTCATTTTAACCATATCATGAATAGTGGAGTGAATGAGGTTATGCAACAACTCTAATGCATCATTGATTTTAGCCATTTTTCTTAACAATCCAATCTAGAGAAATCAAACCGAATTCTATTAAAAATGTGCCAATGAACTTCCCAGAGGGAGTTCTTTCATTGCATAATCAAAACATAAGTAGACATGTCCATAAAAATGTGCTTGTTTCTGACACAATTAATTAATTTTTTCTTTATCTCAGTCCAGCAAAAAAAAGATAATGAAGCATAAATAAACAAAGAATAGTGCCCACAGAAACATATCCTAGAGCCAACCTATATTTTTGGTTTTATTCTCCTTATAAATCTTCTCCCTCTAGACAAGAAAATTTCCTTTGATTCCCTATGTTATGCACTGTATGCTTTGTTAATTCTCTGTCTCAAACCTTCACATTTGATTTTTTTTTTTAATGAGAAAATAAGAGTGATTGAACCTAGTAAGTATTCCAGCAAGCATGGCGGCGAGTAAGGTGATTGTGATCACTCTAGAAGAAGTATTGAAACATAATGCCAACAATGATATATGATATGCTGGGACAGATGCGTTGACTTAGTTGGTGCAAGATGATATTTCCATGTCCAATGAGGTGCCCATAATTCATTCTATGCTCAGATCATCATTCAACCACACTAGAATCAAGGAACTCATGCTCCTTTTCAAAGTATGATGCATGGAACTTCAATTACTCATGTCTTCCCTTAGGGACAACTCGATCCACCTCTGACTTGATAGGTCATTAGCCCATCCGTATAGGCTTTGATATGGAATGCGCACTATGAAGCTAAAGGGACTCAAAAATTCCAGCAGCCACAATCTGAGTATTATCCCAATTACACAACGATAGGGCATACGCTCTTGTAGTCGTACTAGCAATCCAAATTAATTTCAACAGCATTATCAAATTGCATAGCATTCATTATTTACACTGCAAAAGCTCAAGCTCCCATAGTTTCAGCAGAGTCGACTTGTGGATATAGAATTAATGACTAATATTGATCTACAGTATATGGCTCAGTCCAATCAGATCAAATCTCTATCTCCTGAAATGGCACACAACAAAATGACACTACAAACAAGTCATTTACTTGATTTTAGTCAGGATACCCCTGCAAGCTGTCGACAATGAATTTCACCCAGAAGCTCGTCGCACAACAAGATGTTCAACATATCGTAGTTATCCATATTTTCCACAGGCAGGTCACACGTTTGAAACCTGCTAAAAGGGTAAAGAGCTCTTGAACGGTAGGGTTTATTCCAAATTATAGTACCCCCTACGGCCGAATTAGAAATGGGTATTAGAGAATGGATTTTTTTTGGATACATTTTGAGATGTTATGCACTAGAGTTGCCATCTAAATGTGAAAAAAATAGGAAAAAAGGTAGAGTAACATAGATTTTTTTTTGGGAAAATTCGTGTCCAGAACGTCTGGTTGTTGATTTCAATGAAATAATTCGAGTGCGAAGAGGATTAGTGTCTTCAAGAAGAGATCTCTTTGGTGGAAAATGAAAGCAATTTCATGCTTGCAGAATGGCTCGAAAGATTCAGGCCACCAACCACAATTCGTCCACGATATGAATAATTTCGCCAACACTTTGCTCCATAGACAAACCACCTTTAGAATTAATTTCTCTGATCTGGAATGATACAGTGTCAAATGACTCGATTGGTTTCCTATTCACATTAGGTTTACCAGGGGGGAACGAGAGGAGTTGTGCCAATGCCGAGAGATGCAGATATGCATCAATCTTCCGAGGGCGTTTCAGAGAAAGGGCACTAAAATTTGTAGAGCGCATAAAGGAGAAGGCAAATCTCTGACAGAAACTGAAATCAAGAGGAGAGCTGCTCACAGTCTTGGCAGTGGGTCAAAGTGACCACTATAACACATATTCAATACTTGTAGAGATGCTACCGAGATGATAGGAATTGAGGCATAGACATTTTGTATTCCTTCATTGAGGGCATGTCGAATAGTGTGGAAATAATGCAACAGTTATTTCATATTGGCTTAAGGGGGCAAAGCTGCAACAAAGACATAAAATATCTAAAGAGTGTTACAGTCAGAAAAGGCTTGAGACTGCATACATGAGGAGTAATTTCACTGCGTGGTGTGAGACTGCGTAGTCGATTTAGAAGAGATGGCGGAGGTGTAAAGTCGAAACAAGTGGAGCGTTATAGAATATTTCAGTAGCTAGAATGCCAAATATAGAAATAAATGGGAATAGAGTAAACAAGGAAGCGCATATGTTGGGAGATGGTAGAGGTTGCACTAATGCAACACAGGCCAGCATTATTCAGAAGCTTAATGGGGACCTCTAAACCCAGGAATCTGATACCATGTTAAACATACACATGGTAGGGAAAGAGTAAACACACATGGACAGAAATATAGGCGTGAGTTGTTCTATTATTCACCATAGATGTACATTTATATTACATTGGTGTGACCCTTGGATTCCATATTCCAAGGTTACTTGGACTCCTCTTTGTCCATTCGCCTTCCACACCTACCCATTTAGGATTAGATGTCCAACACTTTTGAGATCCTATCTAAGTTGGCTTTCATGAAACATTCTATTAATTTTCTGACTTTTTATAAAATAGGTAGGTGTTTCATATGGCTGGGAGAATCGGGGACCCTTAAGCATACTAAGGTGATAGAGTCAAAATAGAAAGAGGAATAAATTCCAAAAACCAAGGATGAAAGGAGAGGTAGGATCGACCCAAAAAAAAGGGTCCATGATAAAAAAATAAATTTGTTAGTCCTCTAAATTATGAAAAAGAGCAACAAAAAATCCTTTCGAGCAAAAACATATAACGATATCCCGATACCACTTCTGGTGAAACCACTCTTGAAGGGTGATAATGGTGGCAAAAAACCATTAAAACGATATATAATCACTTGTCACTCAGAATGTTTAGCTATGAATCTACATGCAATATTATCACTTCAGGAGAAGAGGTTTCCCATGTTCATTCCACCAGAAATGTAGGTCTAGAGAGATACTTTTTGTTTGGAGGAGAAGGCTCTAGTTTCAGAACATCCATAAAGGATCTATATTGGGTGAAAAAGGATGCATCCTCACCTTTTCCTCCACCTAAAACAATTTCTGAAATGTAAATATAGGCATCCTCAAGTATGTTATACTCATAAAGGATTTTTGTTACTGAAGTTACTGATCTCCATGAATGAGTTGAATGCAACCATTTAAGATTATCACATTATCTTATATGTTTTTTATAAGTGAGGATACATGATTAGAGTTTATGACATGAAGAAAGAAGGAACCCCCCTAAATTTAGTTTTACCAGGATTGAGAAATTTTCTAGATCTCAGGTTGAAAATTTGTCTTGGGCACAACATGAGCCCAATAGAAGGAGGAATTTGGAGATACGAGTGTATATTAAGTGTGGTGTAAGTCCCATCAAATTTCTTCCTACATCAGTGATTCCCCACAACCGATGAAAAAGGAGTGGTGCATGCATTCCACTAGTTTCCATGTTGCTTGAATTAAGGTTCACATTGGTCATACTGTGAGACTCTTGTATTTTATTAGTGCTCGATTTACCTATTCGGCACCATTTCCATACTTCAATAACATCGAAGTAGTTGATATTGGGCATCCGTGGTGGCTATTTTCTCAGCAAAGAGCCAAAACGAATAGCACAATAGGCTCAAAATAATGCAAGATAGATCTATAAGGTAGCAAAGGGTTTTTTCATGGATGAAAAGGTATATTTTTTAGAAAAGGTTTTTTGCATGGATAAAAAGGTAAATTTTCTAGCTCGAGGATCTGTAAGGTAGAAAAGTGTTTTTGCATGGATCAAAAGGTCTATTTTCTAGCTCGAGGATCTCTAAGTTAGCAAAGGGTTTTTTCATGGATCAAAAGGTCGGTTTTTTAGCTCGAGGTTCTGTAAGGTAGCAAAGGGTTTTTGCATGGATCAAAAGGTCGAAATTTTAGCTCAAGGAAATGGAAATTTGGACTTAAATGCATAAATGTAGTCTAATTTTCCTTCCATACCTTTTATGAAACATTGGAATATATTATAAATATTTAAAATTATATATCTATTTAATTTGTAATTATTGATTTTTTTAATTTATAAAATTTACGATCCATACCTTTTATAAAACATTGGAACATGATGATTATATATATATATATATATATATATATATATATATATATATATATATATATATTATTTATTTAAACATTTAAAATTATGTATAAAAAATCACATATCTATTTAATTTGTAATTATTGAATTTTATTTTATAAATTTTTCAATTACAATAATTCAAATTATATATATATAAAAGTTTGAGTAATGTAAAGCTGTCACAGCTTGATGTCTTTGACAAAGACCCTCTGTGACATTTCACATGCCTACAATTGCAAAGATCAAAATAAATGTCGTGCTCATTTTCTAGTTTTGGCTTCAAATTCTTTTTGGCCCACCTCCGAGATATGGCCACCTCGAAAATCGTGAAAATTCAACATTTCGTTATAAATACTCCAAACACAAACCATACCGCCATATTTTTGCCTCTCCAATATAGATGTTTTGATCAGCAAGAGAAATTAAGGAACTGCACATCTCATTGTAACTCCAAGTATAAAAAAGAAACGTCCATTTCCATTATTATCATGGTGATGAGGAAGGAGAAAGCTGAATGCGAGTTTCCAGATGAATTGCACTACACCCGGTCGCACAAGAAATGGCGGTGTTCTAACCACCGTGCCAACAATATTATGTATTGCGAATATCATCGTGTCACTACTTGAGTCACATGATCCATGGGTATGTTTGTTTCTACTCTTGGAAGATTCCAAAATCATGATCGAGTCTTGTTCCCTACTAATCGAAGGGTGAGCTTCCTCTCCTAGGAACCTTGCGAATATGGGAAGTCGGTGAGCTCTCTCTCCTAGGAACCTTGGGAATATGGGAAGTCATTCTTTATCTGACTGGACCACTCACAAGACATGTAGAAAAAATTCATGTTTTAATAATCCACAGGCTGTGAATAAACCTTACCTCTCTCTTTGACGATGATTTTTTTCACGGGTCTTTTATTTAGATCGAATTTGACACATGAAAAAAAAAATTGATTATTCCTTTTGAAATCCTATCTAAATTGGCTTTCATGAAACATCCTATTAAGTTTCCGACTTCTTATAAAATAGATCGGTGTTTAGTATGGATGGGAGAATTGGGGACCCTTAAGCATACTAAGGTGATAGAGTCAAAATAGAAAGAGGAATAAATTCCAAAAACCAAGGACGAAAGGAGAGGTAGGATCAACCCCAAAAAAAAAGGTCCATGATTTAAAAAAAAAAAATTGTTAGTGCTCTAAATTATGAAAAAGAGCAACAAAAAAATCCTTTCCAGCAAAAACATATAACAATATCCCAAGACCACTTCTGGTGAAACCACTCATGAAGAGTGATAACGGTGGCAAAAAACCATTGAAACTATATATAATCACTTGTCACTCAGAATATTTAGCTATGAATCTACATGCAATACTATCACTTCAAGAGAAGAGATTTCGAGTGTTTATTCCACCACAAATGTAGGTCTAGAGAGATATTTTTTATTTAGTAGAGAATGCTCTAGTTTCAGAACATCCATAAAGGATCTAGGTTAGTTGAAAAGGATACATCCTCACCTTTTCCTCCACCTAAAACAATTTCTACAATGTAAATATGGGCATCCTCAAGTATGTTATACTCAAAAAGGATTTTTGTTACAGAAGTTACGGATCTCCATGAATGAGTTGAATGCAACCTTATAATATTTTCTCATTATCCTGTATAAGTGAGGATACATAATCAGAGTTTGTGACATGCAAAAAGAAAGAACCCCCTAAATTCAGTTTTACCACGATCGATAAATTTTCTAGATCCTAGGTTGAAAATTTGTCATGGGCACAAGATGAGCCCAATAGAAGGAGGAATTTAGAGATATGAGTGTCTATTAAGTGTGGTACAAGTCCCATCACATTTATGCCTACATCAACCACTCCCCACAACCCATGAAAAAGGACTGGTGCATGCATTCCACTAGTTTCCATGTCACTTGAGTCAAGGTTCACATTGGTTGTACTGTGAGACTCTTGTATTTTTTTAGTGCTCGATTTACCTATTTGGCACCATTTCCATACTTCACTAACATCTAAGTAGTTGATATTGCGCATTCGTGGTGGCTATGTTTCTCAGAAAAGAGCCAAAACGAATAGCACAATAGAGTCAAAATAAGGCAAGATAGATCTGTAAGGTAGCAAAGGGTTTTTTCATGGATGAAAGGTAAGATGTTTTAGCTCGAGGATGTGTAAGGTAGAAAAGGGTTTTTCCATAGATCAAAAGGTATATTTTCTAGCTCGAGGATCTGTAAGGTAGCAAAGGGTTTTTGCATGGATCAAAAGGTTGATTTTCTGGCTCGAGGATCTGTAAGGTAGCAAAGGGATTTTTCATGGATCAAAAGGTCAATTTTTTTAGCTCGAGGTTCTGTAAGGTAGCAAAGGGTTTTCATATGGATCTAAAGGTCAAAATTTTAGCTCGAGAAAATGGAAATTTGGGATTAAACGCATAAATGTAGTCTAATTTTCCATCCATACCATTTATGAAACATTGAGCCGCTTCATTTTTCTAGTTTTGGCTTCAAATTTTTTTTGGCCCACCTCTGAGATATCGCCACCTCGCAAGTTGTGCAAATTCCTCATTTGGTTATAAATACTCCAAACACAAACCATACCGCCATATTTTTCCTCTCCAATATAGATGTTTTGATTAGGAAGAGAAATTAAGGCATTGCGCATCTCCTTGTAACCCCAAATATAAAAAAGAAATGTCCATTTCCCTTATTATCATGGTGATGAGGAAGGAGAAAGCTAAATGCGAGTTGACAGATGAATTGCGCTACACCTGGTCGCACAAGAAATGGTGGTGTTCTAACCACTCTGCCAACAATATTAGGTATTGCGAATATCATCGTGACCAGCAAAGAAAGAACGAAAAAGAATGATATGAACGGTATGTAAATCTGCACTTTCCTCTTCGCATTATTTCCCAATATGAGTTCCTTTATTAATATTACTTCAAATTTTTTTGCACGGCGCAAAATGTTGTGTGATGGGGTCAGAGTAGCACAACAGATGGAAACACAGCAGAATAGAAATAAAATGGAGAAACAACACAGAAATTTGGAGAAATAAAACAACACAGAACAAATTTCTATTACACAGGAGGACAGACCTTGCTTGCCTTGATGCTCTCAGGCAGAGGCAGGAATACAATTTATAGCAGCAGAGAAGAGCTAATTCTGCATGTGAAAAAAATATGGATACATTGTCAATTTGGGCGGCGCATTAGGTTCAGCACCGTCAGTGACGGCGTTGGTCAGCTGGGTTAGGTGCCGACATTCGGCTTCACACTTAACATTCTCCCACTTGAAGCTGAATGAAGAATCTTGAATCAAGTCACATCGATACCTATCATGCCTCTACATAACTCATGCTTACTTCTTGGTAGAATCTTAGTGAGCATATCAGCAGGGTTCTTATCTGTATGGATCTTTTCCAAATATATCTACCATTCCTCCAACACATGTTGGATCCAATGGTACCTTAACTCAATGTTCTTGGTTTTTTACTGAAATGTTGGATTTTTCACCAAGTGAATGGCACTTTGACTATCAAAATACAACACATACTTGTCTTGCTTGATTCCTAACTCTCATAGAAATCATTGCATCCACAACATTTATTTGCAAGCCTCTGTTGCAGCTATGTACTCTGCTTCTGTTGTAGAGAGAGCTACTATCCTTTGTAGCCTTGACACCCAAAATACAACTGCACCTGCAAATGTGTACAAAGAACCTGTAGTGGACTTTCTGGTGTCGGTGCCTGCAAGGGGTGTACCAACTGGTTTGGCATCCTTCATAGTAAACCTGTCAAGAACCTTCTTGATATATTTTTCTTGTGACAACCACAATATTTTTTTTTCCCTATCAAGCATGATCCTCATGCCCAATATCTGTTGTGTTGGACCCAAATCCTTCTTCAACCTATTGATCATATTCTTATCTTGCCCAACAATCAACATATCATCCACATATAACAATAATATGAGATACTTTCCTTGATTATACCTCTTGATATAAACAGAATGGTCAGCTTCCAACCTGTGAAAACCATGTTCTAACATGAATGAATCAAATTTCTTGTACCATTGCCGAGGTGCTTGTTTCAACCCATATAGACTCTTCTTCAACCTGCAAACAAGCTCTTCTTTGCCTTTTTCTATGAAGCCTTCTGATTGCTTTATATAAATTTCTTCCTCTAATTCTCCATGAAGGAAAGCAGTTTTTACATCTAACTGTTGACATTCTAAGTCTAAAACAGTAACAAGACCAAGAATGACTCTAATGGATGACATTTTGACAACATGTGAGAAAATTTCAATGAAGTCAATACCTTCCTTTTGGGCAAATCCTTTCACCACCAACCTTGCTTTATACCTCTCCTTCTTTTTGTCACCTTCATGCTTAATTATATATACCCATTTTTTTTGAAAAGTATTTCTACCTTTTGGGAGATTTACCAACTCCCAAGTTTTATTTTCCAATAAAGAGTTCATTTCTTTTTCCATTGCTTTCTTCCATTCTTCACTGTGCTCAAATTTACTAGCCTCTTCAAAACAACTAGGTTCACCTTCATCGGTCAATAGGATATAGTTTTAAGGAGGATACCTTTGTGAAGGCTTATGAGGCCTAGAAGATCTGCGAACCAATTGTGGAGGTGCATTATCAGGTTGAATCTCCTGTAAAGGTTCCTGCAAGATTCCTTCTTCTTGGTGTTCATCACTTTCCCCTTGCTGTCTTTCCTACTCTTGAATTTGCTGCCCATTTACCTGCATTGGTGGGATGTCTTCATGCTGCTCTTCAAACCTGTCAATAACTTTCTTGACTTCCACCTCCCCTACATTCCTGTTAAACATTTCTGACTCATTAAATATAACATCCCTGCTTCTAAAATTTTTATGTTTGACTGGATCCCATAGATGATAACCAAATTCTTCATCTGTATATCTCAAAAAAATACATTTCATATATTTATCATCTAGCTTAGTTCTATTTTCTTTTGGAATATGTACAAATGCTTCACATCCAAATATTTTCAAATGAGAATAATTCAACTTCTTACTAGTCCAAACTTCTTCAAGCATACCTCCATCCAAGATTGTAGATGGAGATCTATTTATGAGGTAGCAAGCTGTCCTCACAGCCTCTACCCAAAAATGCTTGTCCAAACCGAAATTGGACAACATGCTCCCTACTTTTTCCAGAATGGTGTGATTTGTTCATTCTGCAAGACGATTCTATTGAGGTGTACCAGGCACAGTCTTCTCATGCTTTATGCCAAACCTATTACAATATTCTTTGAATGCATTTGAGCAATATTCTCCACCATTATCTGTTCTTAGGCACTTGAGAAATTTGTTAGTCTCTCTTTCAACAACAACAATTTATGAAATATTTCAAACACTTCACTTTTACTTTTCATGGGATAGGCCCAAACCTTCCTAGATGCATCATCTATAAATGTTACAAAATATGATGCTCCTCCTAATGACTTGATGTTAACCGGTCCAAACACATCTGAGTGTATCAATTCTAACACATTTTTCTTTCTGTCATGACCACCTCTAAGAAATGAGACCCTTCTTTGTCTACCATATATACAATGCTCACAAAGATCAAGATTGTAGGATCTCAAATCTGGTAGTAAATTTTTACCAACAAGGATTTTAAACCCTTCTCGCTCATGTGACCCAAGCGCTTATGCCACAGATCTGCTGAATTTCCTTCTCTTGTGACAGCAACCAAATCTGATACCATTGTCTTCAATGAATATAATGTTCCTATCTTGGGTCCTTTGGCCACGACCAATGCTTCTTTGCTAGTTTTCCAGCCTCCTTTTCCAAAGCTTGCGGAATAGCCTTCATCATCCAGCCGTACCATAGAGATCAAACTCATGCGCATTTCTGGTACATGCCTGACCTATTTCAACAATATTTCTTGTCCATTCTTCATCTTGATCTGGACATCTCCCACTCCAACAATACTGCAAAAATAATTATTCCCCAAATGCACTCTACCATAATCACCAGGATTATACGCAACAAAACTATCTTTGCATGGGGTTACATGGTGAGATGCCCCAGAGTCAAGGATCTAATCAAAGCTACCACTAGATGTATATAAACATGCATCCTCTACTGAAACAGTAAATAACACATCACCATCTGTGACTACAGCAGTAGTCTCACCTTCATTTGTGCTGGATGACTTGTAATTTGTATTGGCTGGTCTTTGATCCTTTTGTCCTTTCTTCAAAGCTCGACATTCTTTCTTCATGTGCCCTAGTTTTCCACAATGAAAGCAGATGATCCTGCCCCTCCTTGACTTTGATCGGCCTCTCGATCTCAATCGCCCTTGTCGACCTCGATCAATCCTTCTGCCACGATCAGCTAGAGCTAGAGCTTCTCCTCCCTGGTTTTCCACAATTGACTTGCGTCGCAGCTCCTCATTTATTAAACTGCTGCTGACATCATCAAACTTCAAGGTCCCTTCAGGTGTTAAGGTACTCATAGCCAGAATTAAATTTTCCCAGTTGTCTCGCATAGAACACATTAACAAAATAACTCTAATTTCATCATCTAGAGTTATTTTAACAGAGGCAAGATGACTAGTTGTAATATTGAATTCATTCAAGTGCTCAGCAACTAAAGCACCCTCCTTCATCTTGAGATTGTAAAACTTCTTCATCAAGAACACTTTGTTTGATGCAGTGTTCTTCTCATATAGATCATGAAGCTTCTTCGATAATCCTGTTGCTGTCTTTTCTTTGGACACATTGGAATACACATTCTTTGCTAGATATTGGCGAATTGTTGCAATCGCCTTTCTATCTAGCTTATCCCATTTCTCATCTGTCATCGATGAAAGTTTCTTTGTTACACCCTCAATCGACAAATACTAATCTTTCAAAATCAGTATATCCTCCATCTGTCATTTCCATAGGGAAAAATTAACCCCGCAAGTGCTATCTCCATTCTTAATAATTTCACAACCCCTATAAACAAAAACTTCAATTATTACAACATTGCCAACATTTTAAAAATACCAGATCAATCTCCTTAAAAATAGAGATCGAGTCTTTAAAAAAATTAATTATTATATAACATATATATAATATATGATTATAATAATTTTAAAACATTCTTTGATCTTCTAATTATTATGGCAATATCCTTTTCTCCTTTTTACCCTTTTACATAATTAATAATTATTATAAAACATTCTTTCGCTTTGTAATTAGATAGTATCCACTTCTTTGTGAATACGCTCCAGCGGATCTGAAAACTCACCGGATTTGCTGTAACAAATGAGTTGCGGACCACGCGGAAAACAAAGCCCGTGTTTGATCCTCTGAAGCTCTTGCTTGCTTCATTTCCATTCTCGCTATCTGCAGAGTGTGCACAGCCATGACGCCCTGGCTTACCTCTGCACACATCTCGTCCCCTCACACAATCAATTCCTCCAAACCGCAGAGACTTGCATTTACTTCTGCGATCTGAACTACAATGCCTCTTTCCCTCTTGTGCGCGTCGTGGAGTGGGCAGTGTCAAAAGTCGTGACCCACACTCTGGTTTTCTTCAAGGGATCTCTGATTTCCGCCACAAATCTCCCCCACGGCCTTTTCCTCATGCCTCTGAAATGCGTTTCCTTCACAGCCGACGAGACCTCCTGCTCACAATTTCGGCTCAACGGTGGTCTCCAGAACTAGGCTCCAATACCAGTTGTTAGGAGCAGAGCAGCACAGCAGAATAGAAAGCCAAGACACAGACAAAAATGGAGAAACAAAATAACTCAAAACAGAAATGAAATGGAGAAACAACACAGAAATTTGGAGAAATAAAACAACAGAGAACAAATTTCTATTACACAGGAGGACAGGCCTTGCTTGCCTTGATGCTCGAGGCAGGAATACAATTTATAGCAGCAGAGAAGAGCTAATTCTGCATGTGAAAAACATATGGATACATTGTTAAGCTGGGCGGCCCGTTAGATTCGGCGCAGTCAGTCACTGCGTTGGTCGGCTGGATTAGGTGCCGACATTCGGCTTCACACTTAACATTGTGATGGTATCATAAAACAAGATGAATTGTGCTGCGCCCGGTCGACCCTGAATTGGCGGTGTCGTGAGCCCCGTACGAACTATAAACTATAGTACATACTGGGAACGTCATGGCGACCAGTCACATCGATATTACCAAGAAAAAAAAACCGAAAAGAAGGGTATATAAATATGCACTATCATCTTCACATTATTTCCAAATTTGACTTTTTATATTAATTTTACCGTTATTTTTTCTTCAGGGAGCAAGAACAACAACGCAAAGAGAAACCTGAATGCGACTTGCCGGATGAATTGCGCTGCAGCAAATCGACCAAGAATTGGCGGTGTTCCAAGAAATGGCGGTGTTCTAACCTCAGTGCCAACAATAGTTAATTCTGCCAACCTCATCGCGACAGGTTACAAGCAAAAGGGCAAGGAGAAGAAAGAACAAAGAAGGGGATATATAAATCTACACTATCAGCTTCACATTATTTCAAAATTTGACTTCTTATTTTAATATATTACCTTCCATTTATTTTCTGTAGGGCACAGGATGTTGTGATCGGCGTAGCAAAACCCTAAATAGCGGAAACCCTAGGTCAGAATAGTATCGTCATCGCTGAAACCCTAAATAGCGGAAACGATAAGCTCTTATTTTGGAGGAGATGACAAATATTGTCAACAAGGATAAGTGGATCGGAAATTTTACTCTCGCAGAGATAAAAATGTATAGGAATCGGATGAAACGACTATTGTGGAATCAACCGCCTCCATGACAAGGATTTTTTCTGGTTTGAAGTTCGGTTAGTTGTCTACTGTGGCTGACATGGAATTTTTCTTGAGGTTTAAAATTAGGTTCATTTTGTACCGTTGACTGTCTTTGGGGTTTACCGTAAAATTGTTATAACCTGTTTGTATTGATCAGGGTGAAGTATTTCAACGAACTTATTTTCTTCAGAATTTTTTGAAGTCAAATATTTCTTCTGAATTAAGACTTTGGCATCATGAATGTTGATTCTTTAGATGGATTATTCCAGTACATTATGAACGCCTTTTTTTTTGTGGCTTAGGTTTAATAGTATAAGAACATTTTTCTAAAATCATGGGTAGCTTAGATTTAATAGTATAAGAATTTTTTTTTGTTGGCATCATGAATGTTGATTCTTTAGATGGATTATTCCAGTACTTTATGAACGCTTTTTTTTTGTATTTTGAAATTTAATAGTATAAAAATATTCTTCTATTGGGCATCCTTGAATGTTGATTCTTTATAAAATAAAATATTAAGAATCACTGAAGGGCTTCAGAATATTTTTCTATAGGGCATTATGAATGCCGATTTTTTATAAAATAATTTATTTTTTTAATAAAAATTATGGATTATTAAAATGCTTCATGAATGTTGATTTTTTGTATTTTTAGATTTAATAGTAGAAGAATATTCTTTTGTTGGGCATCCTTGAATGTTGATTTTTTATAAAATATAATATTATGAATTACTAAAAGGCTTCATGAATGTTGATTCTTTCTAAAAGAAAAATATAAAATTATGGATTACTTAAATTTAATATTATAAGAATATTTTTTTTATTATATACAACATGGTTGATGAAATTAAAAGATTGCTTAGGCAATTAAAAGAATTTAAGATGAAATTAAAAAAAACATAAAACACGGTTACGAAATTAAAAGAATTTAAGATGAAAGTAAAAGAGATTCAAATATTTTTCATTTTCAAAACATTTAAATGTGTATGTATGCACATTAGTAAGAAATATGGAGTTCCCAAATATTATAAAAATATAAAAAACACACCACTGTACACAGAAATAGTAGATATAAACTTTCCTTATGCTTTGGTTCTTCATTTCTTCCCCCACACATCTTACTGAGTAATGGCTTTCCATTACACATTTCAGTTTCCGTTTCATACTCATGATTGGGCTATGTTCAAATGAGACTCAAATGAATCGTTCATTTTTCTATATTCAAATGAGATTCAATGAATCGTGACAGGTTCATTCGATTTTCACTGCGAGCTGAGCCTTCAACTCTTCAAAGACAGCAAGTTTCCGAGCTGCTTGAGTAGCAAGTCTGATCAAACTTGATCTTCATATTCATCTTCAGATCTTGTTTATACGCCAATTCTTTATTTTATTGACTTGATTGTCGTTGGAAATTATATTTTTTATTTTTTTAATTTATTTTTTGGTATGTGTTTTTAGATTTCGGGGAATGTTTAGATCAATTAGAACGGCTTCGTTTAAAATTCAATTCATTTCAATTTGGCCAAGTTCCATTTAGTTTCATATTTTGAATGTTACACATTGCAGATTCTAGGTTTTCTTAGAACACTGAGATTAGCACTCACAGGTTTGATGAGAATAGTCTAGGTTCACAAATTAATCTAAATAAATAAAACATAAATATATTTATAATTAAAATCACAACTCCGTCGCTGAGATTCTAATGGTATGGGTTGAAAGTCCATATTCAAAACCAAAATTTTATAGCTATTTATGTATAAAATTATCTTGACTTGGAAATAATTAATATTATTTGTATATGAATGGATAAATGTTTACATTGTTGTAAAGTAGCTATTTAAGTTAGGATTAGTTCCTAGGATATAGGAGTTTGTTTACAACTTCTTACTTAGTTGTATCATTTGATTAATGAAGTAAAGTGTATGTGAGGTGCAGTTTCTAACCAATCTAGTTTTGCCACACTATTCTTAATTGCAATATCATGTGCATAAATCTCTCTGCTATTCTCTATAAGAAATTTTTTATATGTTGAGAGTGCAAGTTTCTGTGATCCATAACATTTTAATTATAAATCTTCCGGGAAATCAAATAATATATTTTTTGGAACCGACGCTTTTCGAACTACCCACTGTAGTTCATCATCAGGATAATGAAGATTGGTTGATCTAACTTGCATATTTAAACCATGAAGTGAGAAGCAATTCATCATCAGGATAATGAAGATTGGTTGATCTAACTTGCATATTTAAACCATGAAGTGAGAAGCAACCGCCAAAACCCCAAAGAGTTAAAAACCTTAGAAAATTATAAAATAATACAAATATAACTAACCATCCTTAAAATTAAAAACGGTCAAAAATAAAACCATCAACATTAAAAAATATATTCAAGTCAAAGTCATAAATTAAAAATAAATTAAAAATAAATAAAATAATAGACTAAAATCAATAAATAAAATAAATAAATAAATATATGAAAGAATAAAATTAGAAACAAGCAAAAAGGAGAAAAAGGACTAAATCATAACAATAAAAATAAAAATAAAAATTAAAAGACCCACTAAAACGTAAAATAAAAACCACATAATTCAAGTCAAAGTCAAAAACTAAAATTAAATAATTTATAAATGAATAAAATAAAATAAATAATTAAATAAATACATGAATGAATAAAAACATTTTTTAAAAATTAAATTAAAATAACATAAATTAAATAAAAATAGATTATTTGTATTTTATTTTAATAAATAAATTAACATACATAACATAGACCAAAATATAAATAAAATAGAAAAATAAAAACAAAATAATAATAAAAATAAAAATAAGAATCATAACAATAAAAATAAAACAAAAAATTAAGAGACCCAATAAAAGGTAAAATAAAAACCAAAGAATTCATGTCAAAGTCAAAAACTAAAACTAAATAATTTATTAATAAAATAAATTCAAAAAATAAAATAAATAATTAAATAAATACATGAAAAAAAATAAAAATAAAAATTAATAATAATAATAATAATAATACCAAAAAACATAAAAACACAAAGAATAAAAGGACTTCTATAGGGAGTGAAGAGAAGGAATCTAACAACTGCTAATTTTCCATCCATCATCTTTGTTCAAGGTGCGAGATCTCTTCTCAATCTCAATCGCCTCCCTAAATTTCCGGTGATGGAAATGGTCAAATTTAGCAAGGATTCTAGCATCCTCCATACAAATGTGATGCTTTTTCTTTTCAGCATGCTCGGCTAATGCAGAGGACTTGGTTCTACCATGCTTAATATCTGCAACATGCTCCTGGAACCTTTTATTAATCGACCTACCAGTTTCACTAATGTAGGGAGTCCTGCAAGAGCAAGGGATCAAATAAACACCTTTCACGCTTTTTGTGTCCCACTGGTCTTTAACCGATTTAAGGGAGCCCCGAATGATGTTTAAAGGTTTAAAAGAAGAAGAGATCTTATGCTTCCTTGGGTTAGTAATATTCCATTGGGTTTATAATGTTAGGGTTTAATAAACTCTTTGGTGTATTAATATTTTGAGTTTATAATATTAATCTCGAGCATTTATAATATGTATCCCACATATCCCTTGGGTTGTTTTCATCCGTTTGGTTTCTAATATTAATCACTTCGGTTTATTAATTATTTGAGTTTATAATATTGATAATACTTTACGTTTATTGATCCATTTGATCTATAATATCAATTTCTTAGTTTTATTACATTAATAATCCTCATGGTTTATTAATCCCTTGAGTTTCTAATATCAATAAACACTTGGGTTAATTAATATTTTGGGTTTATAATATTAATATTAAGGATTTATAATATTAATCCCATGGGTTTATAATATTCAAATCCCATGGTTTATAATACTAACCCTAGGGTTTAATATTATTCCCTTAGGTTTATAATGTTAGAGTTTAATAAACTCTTGGGTTTGTTAATATTTTGGATTTATAACATTAGACGCAAGGATTTATAATGCTAACCCATTGTGTTTATAATATTAATATTATGGTTTATAATACTTTGGTTTATAATATTAACCCTAGGGTTCATAATACTTTGGCTTATAATACTAACCCTAAGGTTTAATATTATTCCATTGGGTTTATAACGTTAGGGTTTAGAAAACCACTTGGATTATTAATATATTGAGTTTATAATACTCATCCCAATGATTTATAATGTTAGTCCTTTCGGTTGATAATATGATTGAATGTGGTATACCATTGCCAAAATGTGGAGCCATAATCTATCATAGAAAACCCTTTGGTTTATTAGTTCTTTGGGTTTATAATATTAATAATCCCTTGGGTTTATTAATATCTTCATTTTAAAATATTGATTAGATTATGGTATATTAATTTTTTAGGTTTTTGTGTTTAAAATATTAATTCTTAGGGTTTATTAATCTCTTGTGTTTTTAATATTAAACCCTTGGCCATATTAATCCATTAGGTTTTTAATATTGATCCCTCAGGTTCACCAATTTCTTTAGTTTATAATATTAAACCCTTGGGTTTATTAGTTTTTTTGGTTTATAATATTAATAATCCCTTAGTTTTATTAATCTCTTGAGTTTAAAATATTGATTATATTATGGTATATTAATTTTTTAGGTTTTTATGTTTAAAATATTAATTCGTAGGGTTTATTAATCTCTTTTGTTTTTAATATTAAATCCTTCACCTTATTGATCCCTTAGGTTTTTAAATATCTATCCCTTGGATTCACCAATTCCTTTAGTTTATAATATTCAACCCTTTGGTTTATTAGTTCTTTTGGTTTATAATATTAATAAGGGTTTATTAATCTCTTCAATTTAAAATATTGATTAGATTATGGTATATTAATTTTTTAGGCTTTTGTGTTTAAAATATTAATTCTTAGGGTCTATTAATTGATTGTGTTTTTAATATTAAACCCTTGGTCTTATTGATCCCTTAGGTTTTTAATATTTATCCCTTTGGTTCACCAATTCCTTTAGTTTATAATATTAAACCCTTGGGTTTATTACTTTTTCTTGTTTATAATATTTATAATCCCTTTGGTTTATTAATCTCTTGAGTTTGAATTATTAATTATTAGGGTTTATTACTTTCTTAGGCTTTTGAGTTTTAAAATATTAACTCTTAGGGTTCATTAATCCTTTAGCTTTCTAAATCTTTGGGTTGGTAATATTAGGCATTAAATATTAGTCGTACACTTTAATATTAATGTGGGTCCAATGTCACATTTTGAAAAACATTATGTGAATATGAAAACCAACCATGGGAGACCATTGTTAATCAATTTTAGTTCTATTTGATCAAGGTCTTCCATGGTCGAATGTCACATTGTGACAAAGATTGTCTCAATATGAAAGTCAACCATGGCCAACCATTGTCATTCTTCGTCCAACATTGCATTGTGACAACAATTGTCTCAATGTCTAAATTAAGCATGCTCAACCATGTTTATTTTACGGTTTATAGTATTTATCTAGAGGTTTTTATATACTTGAGGTTTATAATATTAATTTCTTAGCTTTAACATTATTCCCTTGAGTTTATAATATTAATAATCACGTGAGTTTATCAATCCTTTCTGTTTAAGATATTAATTTGTAGGCTTTGTTAATCTCTTTTTTTTTTTTTGAATAATGATCCCTCCACCTTATTTATTCATGAAGTTCTTAATATTTATCCCTTGGGTTCACCAATTGCTTGGGTTTGAAATATAAAACCCTTGGGTTTATTAGTTATTTTGGTTTATAAAATTAATAATCCCTTTGGTTTTAAAATCTCTTAACTTAAAAATATTAATTCTTAAGGTTTATTAATTTTTTAGGTTTTTGTGTTTAAAATATTAATTCTTAGGGTTTATTAATATCTTGTGTCCTTAATATTGATCCCTTGTCCTTTTTTTTCCCTTACATATTTAATATTTATCCCTTGGGTTAACCAATTCCTTTGGTTTGTAATATTAAACGCTTGGTTTTATTAGTTCTTTTGGTTTATAATATTAACAAATCCTTGGGTTTATTAATCTCTTGAGTTTAAAATATTAATTTTTATGATTTATTAATCTCTTCAGTTTAAAATATTTATTCTTAGGGTTTATTAATTTCTTGGTTTATAATATTAATATTTATCCCTTGGGTTCACCAATTCCTTTAGCTTATAATATTAAACCCATGGGTCTATTAGTTTTTTTGATTTATAATATTTATATCCCTTTGGTTTATTAACCTCTTGATTTTAAATTATTAATTATTAGGGTTTATTAATTTCTTATGCTTTTGAGTTTAAAATATTAATTCTTAGGGTTTAATAATCTTTGATTTTTCTAAATATTTGGGTTGGTAATATTAGGCGTTAAATATTAGTCATACACTTTAATATTAATGCATGGTGAAATGTCATATTATGAAAAACATTGTGTGAATATGAAAACCAGCCATTGGAGACTATTGTTAATCATCGTTATTCATATTTGATTAAGGTCTTCCATGGTCGAATATCACATTGTGACAAATATTGTCTCAATATGAAAATCTACTATGGTCGACCATCATCATTCTTCATCCAACGTTGCACTGTGAAAAACATTGTCTCAATGTTTAAATCAAGCATGCTCAACCATGTTTATTTTACGGTTTATAATGTTTATCTAACAGTGTTTATATACTTGAGGTTTATAATCATAATATCTTAGCCTTAATATTATTCCCTTGGGTTTATAATATTAATAATCATGTGATTTTATTAATCCTTTCTGTTTAAGATATTAATTTGTAGGCTTTGTGAATCTCTTTTGTTTTTAATATTGATCCCTTCCACTTATTGGTCCCTTAGTTTTTTAATATTTATCCCTTGGGTTCACCAATTCCTTGGGTTTGAAATATAAAACCTTTGGGGTTTATTAGTTATTTTGGTCTATAATATGAATAATCACTTTGGTTTTAAAATCTCTTGAGTTAAAAATATTGATCCTTAGAGTTTATTAATTTTTTAGGTTTTTTTATTTAAAATATTAATTCTTAGGGTTTATTAATCTCTTGTGTTCTTAATATTGATACCTTGGCCTTATTTATCGTTTAGGTCTTTAATATTTATCCCTTGGGTTCACCAATTCCTTTGGTTTGTAATATTAAACCCTTGGTATTATTATTTCTTTTGGTTTATAATATTAATATTTATCCCTTGGGTTCACCAATTCCTTTAGCTTATAATATTAAACCTTTGTGTTTATTAGTTGTTTTGGTTTATATTATTAATAATCCCTTGGGTTTATTAATACTAACAAGAGGGTTAATAATATTCCATTGGGTTTATAATGTTAGGGTTTAATAAATTCTTTGGTGTATTAATATTTTGATTTTATAATATTAATCTCAAGCATTTATAATATGTATCCCACATATCCCTTGGGTTGTTTTCATCTGTTTGGTTTCTAATATTAATCCCTTCGGTTTATTAATTATTTGAATTTATAATATTGATAATCATTAATGTTTATTGATCCATTTGGTTTATAATACCAATTTATTAGATCTATTATATTAATAATCATCATGGTTTATTAATCCCTTGGGTTTAATAATCCCTTGAGTTTGTAATACCAATAAACCCTTGGGTTAATTAATATTTTGGGTTTATAATATTAATATCAAGGATTTATAATATTAATCTTGTGGGTCTATAATATTCAAATCCCATGGTTTATAATACTAACCCTAGGGTTTAATATTATTCCCTTTGGTTTATAATGTTAGAGTTTAATAAACCCTTGGATTTGTTAATATTTTGGATTTGTAACATTAGACCCAAGGATTTATAATGTTAACCCATTGTGTTTATAATATAATATTATGGTTTATAATACATTGGTTTATAATATTAACCCTAGGGTTCATAATAATTTGGTTTATAATAATAATAATCCTAAGGTTTAATATTATTCCACTGGGTTTATAACGTTAGGGTTTAGTAAACCATTGGAATTATTAATATATAGAGTTTATAATACTCATCCAAAGGATTTATAATGCTAGTCCTTTCAGTTGATAATATGATTGAATGTGGTCTACCATTGCCAAAATGTGGAGCCATAATCTATCATAGAAAACCCTTTGGTTTATTAGTTCTTTTGGTTTATAATATTAATAATCCCTTGGGTTTATTAATATATTCATTTTAAAATATTGATTAGATTATGGTATGTTAATTTTTTAGGTTTTTGTGTTTAAAATATTAATTCTTAGGGTTTATTAATCTCTTGTGTTTTTAATATTAAACCCTTGGCCATATTGATCCATTAGGTTTTTAATATTTATCCCTTGGGTTCACCAATTTCTTTAGTTTATAATATTAAACCCTTGGGTTTATTATTTTTTTGGTTTAGAATATTAATAATCCCTTTGTTTTATTAATCTCTTGAGTTTAAAATATTGATTAGATTATGGTATATTAATTTTTTAGGTTTTTATTTTAAAATATTAATTCTTAGGGTTTATTAATCTCTTTTGTTTTTAATATTAAATCCTTGGCCTTATTGATTCCTCAGGTTTTTAAATATCTATCCCTTAGGTTCACCAATTCCTTTACTTTATAATATTAAACCTTTGGTTTATTAGTTTTTTTGGTTTATAATATTAATAAGGTTTTATTAATCTCTTCAATTTAAAATATTGATTAGATTACGATATATTAATTTTTTAGGCTTTTGTGCTTAAAATATTAATTCTTAGGGTCTATTATCTACTATGTTTTTAATATTATGCCCTTGGCCTTATTGATCCCTTAGGTTTTTTATATTTATCCCCAGGGTTCACCAATTCCTTTAGTTTATAATATTAAACCATTGGGTTTATTACTTTTTCTTGTTTATAATATTTATAATCCCTTTGGTTTATTAATCTCTTGAGTTTAAATTATTAATTAGTAGGGTTTATTAATTTCTTAGTCTTTTGAGTTTTAAAATATTAATTCTTAGGGTTCATTAATCCTTGAGCTTTCTAAATCTTTGGGTTGGTAATATTAGGCATTAAATATTAGTCATACACTTTAATATTAATGCATGGTCCAATGTCATATTATGAAAAACATTGTGTGAATATGAAAACCAACGATGTGAGACCATTGTTAAATATTAATGCATGGTCGAATGTCACATTGTGACCAAGATTGTCTCAATATGAGAATCAACCATGGCCAACCATCGTCATTCTTCATCCAACATCACATTGTAACAACAATTGTCTCAATGTTTAAATAAAACATGCTCAACCATGTTTAGTTTGCAGTTTATAGTATTTATCTAAATGCTTTTATATACTTGAGGTTTATAATATTAATTTCTTATCTTTAATATTATTCCCTTGAGTTTATAATATTAATAATCATGTGAGTTTATCAATCCTTTCTATTTAAGATATTAATTTGTAGGCTTTGTTAATCTCTTTTGTTTTTAATATTGATCCCTCCACCTTATTGATCCGTGAAGTTCTTAATATTTATCTCTTGGGTTCACCAATTCCTTGGGTTTGAAATATAAAACCCTTGGGTTTATTAGTTATTTTGGTTTATAAAATTAATAATCCCTTTGGTTTTAAAATCTCTTAAGTTAAAAATATTAATTCTTAAGGTTTATTAATTTTTTAGGTTTTTTTGTTTAAAATATTAATTCTTAGGGTTTATTAAGCTCTTCTGTCCTTAATATTGATCCCTTTTCCTTATTTATCCCTTAGGTCTTTAACATTTATCCCTTGGGTTCACCAATTCCTTTGAATTATAATATTAAACCCTTGGTTTTATTAGTTCTTTTGGTTTATAATATTATTAAATCCTTGGGCTTATTAATCTCTTGAGTTTACAATATTAATTCTTATGCTTTATTAATCTCTTGAGTTTAAAATATTTATTCTTAGGGTTTATTAATTTCTTGGTTTATAATATTAATATTTATCCCTTGGGTTCACCAATTCCTTTAGCTTATAATATTAAACCCATTGGTCTACTAGTTTTTTGGGTTTATAATATTTATATCCCTTTGGTTTATTAACCTCTTGATTTTAAATTATTAACTATTAGGTTTATTAATTTCTTATTCTTTTAAGTTTAAAATATTAATTCTTAGGGTTTAATAATCTTTGAGTTTTCTAAATATTTGGGTTCGTAATATTAGGCATTAAATATTAGTCATACACTTTAATATTAATGCATGGTGAAATGTCATAGTATGAAAAACATTGTGTGAATATGAAAACTAGCCATGGGAGACCATTGTTAATCATCGTTATTCGTATTTGATTAAGGTCTTCCATGGTCAAATATCGCATTGTGAAAAATATTGTCTCAATATGAAAATAAACTATGGCTAACCATCATCATTCTTCGTCCAACGTCACATTGTGACAAAAATTGTCTCAATGTTTAAATCAAGTATGCTCAAACATGTTTATTTTATGGTTTATAGTATTTATCTAATGGTTTTTATATACTTGAGGTTTATAATATTAATATTAATTGAAGCAGGTATGTAAATGTAAATATTATGATCTATTAATATGTTTTTAAAGTTTTCCCAATGTAAAATGTGAAGCTTAATTTTTATTTGATGAACTAGTTTGAAAAATATTTTGTTTAATGTAAACAGACATAGATACTCCTCAAAATATTGAAGAAGAAAATCAACCTCAATAAGAAATTGAATCGGGTATGTAAATGTAAATATTATGATCTATTGATATATTTAAAATTTTCCTAATATTTATTGACATATTTATTAATTTAGTTATTTATTGAATATGTAATATTTTTTCAAATATGTACAGATGAAATCACTATCGATAATGAGATGTTAGAAAATGTCAACACTCACACATATGGAGATAAAAAACCTGACCATGTTATACGATATCGTGTCGATAGAATTTTTGAAAAGTATTTCAAAAATGAGCAAGTGACAGTTCAAGCTCAAATGTTGAAAGGTCTCCTATCATCAAGGAAATTAAAAGAAGCGATGACACTATTGGGTATTCGAAAATAAACCAAATATAAAAAATGGAAGAAGATGTGATAAAAAATATGAGTAGTGCTATAGAGTCAATTAAGAGATCTAGAAATAAAGATGTTTGAAATATACGTAGAGGAATACAAATGGCAATGGTTTCAACAAGTACTCAAGAGAATCGTTTGAATCTAACATCTATGGCATGAGCACTGGGAACCTCGCGAAAAACTCTGCACAAACATCGAAAATTTCGACTGCAAATAGATGTAAATGATGAACTCGCTTGTTGGAGAGCTATTTGTAGGCAACTATACAAAGATAGACTTGGAGAAGATGTTAAAAAAATAATATATGAATATTGGAAGAACAATTCGCGTGTTTCACCCACTGCAAGACATGTGATGCGAAGAAGAATAGCACGAAATCAATATGAAGAACATGAAAAAAATCTCTTGGAAACCACTCAAATAGAGTTATTCAACAAGTTCAAAGAAGAGAATCGTCAAATTCATGTTTCACTCAGTGCTTTTTTTCAACAAAAACCATGGTATGTAAAACCTATCACCGTACGCGACACTTGTTGTTGCTGTTATCATGTGGAATTTGAGTTATATTATGACACATTCCTTGATTTCAGTAGAACATTATGGAAGGATTCACCTTCTCCTTCCACTATCCGTGATTTCATATCTCAAATTCTATGTGAAAGAGAAAGCGATGAACTATTTTACAAAAAGAAATGTGTTGGTGGTAAAAAATGCGATGATTGTGGAAATTTGACCAAATTTCAAAACAAATATCGTATTGATATAAATGATCAATCATTTTCAAACATGAAAGTGAAATGGAAGAGATATGAATATATCGGTAGATCGATTCAAGGTGCAGATAATGTTAAAAGAATCGAATTACGAGAAGACGAAATTTTTCTGATAGAATTTTTGAAAAAGTTTGAGGCAGAAATTTACAAATACACCAAGCATTCCCATAGAGCTCGATGGCAAGACTTGCAATTCAAAAAATCTCGTGAAGTTTTTCCACCAGGGACCATTTTGTCAGTGATTGATTTTGCAGAAAACTACACATTTGTTCAACAAAAAGAAATTCAGAGTGAATACTATCACTCTGACCAAGTTTCCATGCTCGTCCATATTATATATAGACATGCTGAACAACATGTCGATCATATAGAAAGCACGAGTGAAAATCGACATATCATTAAAGAATATCACTTTTATATCAGTGACGATCGTACACATGATACATGTTTTGTACAACATTGTTTTGGAAGAATTTATGATTCATTGAAAAATTGTGGAATAACATTCAATGAACATTGGATATGGTTAGATGGATGCGCAGTTTAAGTCAAATCTGCACGATCATTTTTTTGGTTGTGTTGTCTTCATAAGAAAACCTGCATTAAACATTGTTGGAATTTCTTTGAGACTGGCCATGGAAAAGGAGAACATGACAGTGCAGGAGCATGCATAAAATGAGTAATTAGAAGATATCAAATGAACCACTCTGCACGCCGACTTGTGAACGCTGAAGAAGTTGTTCAATGGTGCAAAACTGCTCTAAGCCATGAGATTAACCCATCAAGAGAAGTGCGAAGGTACATTCAATTTAATTTATATTGGAAATATAATTTTAATCATTGTACATTTATCATGCAATGATTATTTTTAATTGTATTTTGATATCATACTTACAAATTCTTTTTCTAATTTTCCATATAAAGGTTTTTCTGGCATATTGGAATCGGACACGTAAATAGATCAATTGGAAATGACGTTGAAACAATAAAAGGGCTCAAAAATTGCATTCAATTCAAACAAAGTTGTCCACAAATGTGTTTTCATTGGATAAAAGAAAATATTCTTGTTTTTGTGATGTTTGCATAGACAACACAAAATCCAATGACGTCTGTGAAAACAAAATGTATGTGAACGATTGGAAACATACAGAGCTAAATACAAAGGGAAAAATGTCTGTTGCAATGTTTGAAGAAATGCAATCAGAGGAAACTACAATATCATTCGATGGTGATCGAGTTTCTGATCTTGTTAGAGAAGGTAACATTTGAATTACTTTCTAATGATTTAAAGATATACATTTCAATATGCATAATTAAATGTTAAATTTATTTTATTGTGCAGCAGATGTTTTTGTTGTAATTGCACCTATTGAAAACGATGAAAATGTGAAGTATTATTTGATGCGTTGCACTGAACGAAAAATGAAATTATTACAAGACTATAATGATCATGGATTTCAGTATGACAAAGGGTCTATTATACTGAAAGGTTATTTTTTCAAACAAACTCGTCAAAGTGGAGACTTTGTTTACTTTGAAGACTATGAACCCGATTCCATAAGTTGTCAATATAGTCACTTGGTGTGTGCAGCACGCATAAAGTTGATAGAAGTTCAATCAAAGAAAAAATCAAAAATTAAGAAATGAAAAATGTCAAAATCCGATCATGAACGGATTATTGAGGATGGAATTCCATTAGAATTTTTTTGAGTGAAGTGTCCAACAATTTATTATCTTTGGATTAAATATGTTTTAGAACTTCCAGTACTCAACTAAAAATTGAGTTGCTTATGTTATTTGTGGTTTGCACATGTTACAAATTGTTTGGGTACAATCACGTGCTCTAGTATCAACTGAAAGTAGTTTTTATATACATGTGCATTGATTAAAAATGTTATATGTAGTGGATATATATATATATGTATATTCTAGAATGAAATTAATTGTTCTTGTATATGTTCTCCGACCATATGGTACAAATTATTTCACTCTATTTTGTAAGGTCAGATTCGGTCCCCATATGGCCTAGCCTCCAAGGGACGAGATAACAAGTGGTTGTCCCCACTTACCCGAATCTCAGCTTTTAAGTACAATTTTACTGTTTATGTCAGGCATCTTACATGATGTCCTAGCCAAAGATAGATTCTCTTTGTTTCAAGTTTCCAGTAAAAGTTGTCACCGAATAACCTGCTCGAACTCTTGTAGTAAACACCATACCTTATCTCTCTTGCTCTCCAATATTATTAGGTTTAATTATTATAACACAAAAATCGTTCTACATTGTCAATAATTTTTTGCACTTACACTAAAATCAATGAACACTATTAATCCAATGTATTTACAAGTAATGTACCATCATACATGCAATTATATCAAATTAGAAATCAACATATACAATGAAATCAATGGGGATTGTATTGTTACAAGTAACATAATTTCAATTTACCATATGTGCAAATGTAGGTTGAAACCATCCAAAACTTTAAGTTGTAGATTGAAACCATCCAAAACTTTAAGTTTTAAAACCCTTTTGATTATATATTGTGCAACATTAAAACATTAAACATTTAAAGTTCATTAAATATCACATGAAAAATGTAGATTGAAACCATCCAAAACTCGAGTTTTAAAAACTTCACATGCCATCATGGAAAATTTTAGGGGCTAATATTCGCAGGTGGGCTAATTTTCCATGGTTTTTCCAAAAAAAAGATTCGCCAATTTCCATTTTTTTATAAAAATGATTCGCCCAAATTTTACAATATAAAACTATTTTAGGTTAAAATTCGCCAACATTATATAGAAAATATATATAATATCATTACAAATTTGAATAATTTTACAAGTACATCAATAAACATTTTATAGATTGCATATTAGGAACTAGTGAGATTCGCCAATTTTTTAAACTTCAAGATAATTTTCCATCCTTAAAATTATCCCTGCATGCCATGCCAATTATAATTCAACTATCCAACAAAACCATTTAACAGATTAAATATCACATGCCAAAGTTGTTTCAAGTTTCCGGTAAAAGTTGTCACCGAATGACCTACTAGGATATTATAAATACTAACTTTGTAAGATCATTTGACATTCGGAAAAATTCGAAAGTCTTAGACTGTCAATCAATTTAAAGTATCATTCACCCTAGGGAGTGTAAAATATTCAATGTAGGTTGGTGACGATGCTCAATCCTAGCTTGAAGCAGCACCAATGACCAATTCTTTAATGAATTCCAATGCACTAGACCAAAGTTGGTTCAACCTACTTGGTTTTTCACCCAAGAAATTCCAAGGATGGACTATCTGGACAAACTGCTGAAATTGAAAAGCTTGACATGGAGATACGACAAGGTGAAAAAAGACTTCAAGACCTCTTTATGGAAAGGGCTCACTTGAAGGAAAGAAGCACCACATTGCAGGCTAAAGTCAAGAACATGGAAGATAAGATCAAGAGGGAATTTCTTGATCCGAAACCTATTGGTTTGAAGAAAGAAAATGCATGTGTTGGCACACTTGGAAAAGAAGATGACCACACTATGAGGATTGGTGCACTTCGTTTGGAAGGAGTCAATATATGTCGTATTAGAGTAATTAGACAAAATTCGAAAAGGAAAGAGCTTGAACCAATTCAAGCAGACCCAGGATCGGATTGTTCTATGGAGCTTCATGAGAAGAGATATGTGAAAAGCACTGTTAAGCCAAGGGCTAGTTCGAAAGACATATTGGAGGAGGAAATGTTGAAGAAGATTGCGGCAGTAAGGCGCAAGACAAGGAGGAGGAATGATGATGAAAGTTCCTTGGACTTGAGATTCGTGTCTACAACCGTACATGGGAAAAATTTCTCTGCTTTGATAGACACGGGGGCTACCCATAGCTTCCTAAGTCGAAAGGAAGCTTCATCTCTTAGAAAGAGGAAGGCTAGCATCGAGAAAGAGTTGAGTGCTTTCAAGGCAGTCAATTCGAAGATGAAAGCAGTGACTGGTGTCATGAAAGGCACACATGTGAGAGTAGGGTCATGGTTTGGAAAGATAGACTTAAGAGTCATTGACATGGATGATCATTCTATGGTGTTGGACGATACTTCATGGTTGGAGCACAAGCCATACCAATGATGGACCGAGACATTCTCTTAATTCTTGTGATCAATCTTAAACTATTTTCTGAACTTCTATTCTTATTGTCACCCTTAATATTTTGTCATCTTTCCGTATCGATTATATTAAAAAGAAAGTATAAATCATAAATCATAAACCATTTAAATATTTAGCTCGAACTCTTGTAGTAAACACCATACCTCAAGTCTCTCTTGCTCTCCAATATTATTAGGTTTAATTATTATAACACAAAATCGTTCTACATTGTCAATAATTTTTTGCGCTTACACTGAAATCAATGAACACTATTAATCCAATGACTTTACAAGTAATGTACCATCATACATGCAATTATATCAAATCAGAAATCAACATATACTGTAATGAAATCAATGGGAATTGTCTTGTTACAAGTAACATTTCAATTTACCACATGTGCAAATGTAGGTTCACATTCTATCATTCATGTAGTTTTAAAAACTTCAGATGCCATGCCAATTATAATTCAACTATCCAACAAAAAAATTTAACATTAAATATCACATGCCATGCCAATTATAATTCAACTATCCAACAAAAACATTTAACATTAAATATCACATGTCAAATGTAATTCAGATGACAATATTACTTCACATTCACATGCCAAAAGTACTAAAACCATCCAAAGAACATTGAAATCAATGAACACTATTAATCCAATGACTTTACAAGTAATGTACCATCATAAATGCAATTATATCAAATCAGAAATCAACATATACTGTAATGAAATCAATGGGGATTGTCTTGTTACAAGTAACATTTCAATTTACCACATGTGCAAATGTAGGTTCACATTCTATCATTCATGTAGTTTTAAAAACTTAGATGCCATGCCAATTATAATTCAACTATCCAACAAAAACATTTAACATTAAATATCACATGTCAATGTAATTCAGATGACAACATTACTTCACATTCACATGCCAAAAGTACTAAAACCATCCAAAAGTTAAATAAAACAAATTATATAATAGTTCATTGTAATAAAATATGTCCAAAAATTGTAAATCTCACTTGAGTATCAAAATGTATCAAGTTTAACAAATTTTAAAACCATCTAATTTTTGAAATCAAATCTGTAAATCTTGTCCATCAAATGGAGGATCTAGCGTCTGGGTCTCGAGTAGCGCCCTATCCCGTGAATAGGAAACCATCATACACAATGCACATGTACTTGAACATTAAAATTTGAAGTTTTAAAAATGAATGAGAATATATATATCTAGAACTTCATGTAAAAAACAAAATATAACAAAAAATCATGCAATACCTCATCAGGTTCCCTCTCCATTTGATGAAGAGGTTCTGCCATAGAAACATCTGCAGTGGTAACCTGTATAATATACATGTACAGTTAAATATAAATATATATATATATATACATAAATAATTTATATAAATTAAAAACTTTCAAATGAAAATGCACGTGTACATATATAAACTTATTTGAACAATAATATTAAAAAAAAGAACTAAAGACAACTTGTTCAAATGCTGTGGATGTTCCTATCTTCGTCGCTAGAGTCCTTGGATTAAAAAAATCTTCTACACGAACCTAAATTCAAAAAATTTTAAATAACTCAAAATATAGATCTCTCTCTCTATATATCTCAATTTTTAATGGAACTTTTTGAGATAACATAAATTTTGAACTTGTGAAAAATTGTCCATACTTGTACATCTCCCAATGAAGTAGAAGGTATATCTCCTAAGGAAGAAGAAGGTACATCCATCCCAAAAACATCAGACGGAATCGGAATCTGTTAAAACATTTAAAATCAAAGTATATATATACATACATGTACATGTGTGGCAACAATTATTTATTTTAGAGTCACTTAAAAAACACTAACATACATGTGCCAACATATCATGATGGTCAGACCCATCTGCATCGTTTGAGCCAGAGGTCCCAAACGTAATATTAACATTTTCATCACGCATCATGCTTGAGAACTGCAAATGGTGTTTTAACATATAATCATACATTTTTGTTAGATTAATGTACACATACAAATACATGTATACATGTACATACACATGTATTTATTACAAATTGTACACATGTATATGTAAATATAATTTCAAACCCTAAGGTCACTAACACATACCATTCTGGTGCCCTCTTCCTCACGAAAAATTAGGTCTTGCAGACCATTGCGACAATTTATTGCATCTGTTCGGAGATCTTCAACATTCATGTTGTAAATCTCCTCATCTGTACAATAAAAAAAATTGGCACGTGCATTTTCACGTGCTCTTTGTCGATTTAAACAAATATCGACTCCACTCAATCCGCTATGAACATTGTCGATCATAACATCTCTTGCTTCACGACTTATTTGAGAAGTTGCATCCATCTCTGATCGCAGGGTTTCGACTCGAAACGGTCGACTCACCAATGGTGGCTCAGGGTGAGGCAACTCCACATCTCGCTTAGCGCCCTTACGTTGATATAATCGACCTCTCCTTGGGCCAAAAAATTCTGAAGGAAGGTCATTGTAGTCGGGTTTCATACCCAAAAAAATTTATGCATAAAACATTTGTGCAAAATAAACAGGAACCTCATCGTTCCATGGAAGCCTTCCAAAGGCTGCAAGATGTTGATCATACAAATATTTTGCTTTGTCTGGGTGCTTGAAATACTGCACCTTCAACATTTTTCTTTTTGGCCCTTCCTTATAATTAAACATTGACTTAGCATCATCTCTTGAAACTTTTTGTTTTATGTCCTACCATTTATCGGGACCTATCACTGTTTCTTTTCTCTTTCTCATCAATTCTACAAACGAATCAGTCGTTGGCCCAAATTTTTTGTACATTTTTACCATTTCACTCAATGAATGTGTAACTATTTTGAGGCTTTGTCTACTCTGAGCAGGTAGAGACAAAGCCTCGAGATCTCTTTGCAATTTTGCATGAAGGCTTTGACACCTTTTTAAGGTGCATTCCTCCATGTTCGTTTCCCATGGTATATCAGTAATCTCAGCCAAATAAGTTGTGATGGGTTGACAACCTTCTTCTTCAATGTAACGCGCTACCCTGCGTCTTTTTTGACCACTGGCTCGAACATTTTCAGCCTCTGCATCAATATATATAAAATTTCGTATATTAGAAAAAACACATGTAAAAAAAGTTGTACAAATTTAATGAAAAAATATTGAAATTGATGGCAACCTTGATGTTGTTGGTTAACATCATCTCCAACATGACCCTACTAAGAATCAACCCCAGAATGACGCTGCTGAGAACCAGACCCACAGTGACCCTGTTGAGAACCAACAACCATTGATTGGCCTTCGGGGGAATAAATATCACCCCCTTCCCACAACCTGCTACCACTCATCCCTCGACCGGTTGAACCTTGGCCACGCTCCATGGATGGAGTAGAAACCCTTCTCCTCTTGCCTCCTAAAAATTAAAATATGAAACTTATTAACAACTAATTTCACTCACAAATTTAATAAAAAAATCAATTCCATATGTACACACATGTATGGAGATTTAAGATTATATTTAAATACCGTGAACATCCTCCGATCCCTGAACCTCCATATGGGATTCGGCCGATCTTCGTCTTTCATCCTCCATGATATATATCTATTGGTCGACATTCACAAAATAGATTTCAAAAAATCAATTTGTAATTTAGTGTACACAAATTATGTAGAACACAACTTTCAAAACAATAATTGATCATGTGTGAAACATAGAACCAATGGAGAAACCTAAGGAAAAACTATGTTTCCAAGTCGAACCTTTGTAGAGGTTCCAGTACCTGAGAGTAAAATCCAGTTTGGGGCTGTTAAATCCAGTATGTTCTATATTTCTTACATTTTTTCCCTCCTATTTTTCTTTCCAATCAAGGTTTATAAAATAACATGAGAAGCAACATGAGACTTGGAACAATCATTTTCATTATCTATATGGAAGGCAAGAAGGATTACTACAATTTGTACTTGGTTTTTTAAGAATATATCAAATAAAGTTTTTGAGAAGAAAATATGGTTTGTTCCTTAGTATTTGGCACTTAGAATTTCCATAACGCTTATAACCCCATCCTTACAATTTTTATAATTTCCATGATGAGACATTTGAATTTCCTTCCCCATATTTATTGTTAATGATTATAACCTTAAAATGGCTAGTATTGGCTTGTCATCATCATCTCAAAATGACCTGGCAGATGAAAATTTACCATGTCCATCATCATCACTTCACACCATCTCATACATGACCCCTTCTACATATTATATGCATGAATTTTTGGCATGTCATCCTCTCTACCTATCCCATGAATGATTGTGACAACAGGTGAATAAAATACAATTTATAAGAAGAGGATAGTTTCTAGTTTGTCCTCCTCCATCTGCCCCATAGCTAGTGATTTCTCAATTTTCCACTTCCAACTTTCTATTCTCGAAATTCATTAGCAGCTAATTTTATCGATAGCCACACCACACTACATTAATGAACTCTACGTTGTTTGTTATTGTAAAGTCCATTAAAAGACAATGTTAATTGAGTTTAGTAGTGTATATAACAATTTCTTTGACTTCCAGGTGTGTTGTGACTATTAGTAGAATTAACTACCAAAATGAATTTCCAAAATAAAATATTGGAAGAGAAAAAATAGGCAATCACTGGATATGGAGTGGGTGGAGGAGGACAAACTTATAGTGATCCCTTCCTTATCAAATTTCATTTATTCACCTAATGTCACAATCAATCATGGTCTAGGTAGAGGGGATGACCTACCATAAATTCATTCATATAATGTGTAGAAGGGTCATATGTAGATGGTGTGAAACGATGATTACAAACATGGTAATTTTTCATTTTTGAGATGATGATTACAAACCAGTGCTAGCCCATTAAAGGTTATAATCATTGGTGCCTAATGTGGGGTGGAAAATTTAAATCAAGTTCGTATCAAAGTAAAATTTAGCTCATTTTAGTCAAGTTTAGTTAGAAGAATTAGCTATTGGTTTCTGCCTTCAATTTCCTCTGAAAATGAATGTGTACGTGCTTTTGAGAGACATTAGAGGAATAAGGTCCAAATTTTTGATGAAAATGTGCTATGAAAGTAAAGGGTTTTAAAGGCAAGCATGTACAAGGCACAGTTGAGCCAAATGTTCTTCAAGAAGGGCCTAATTATTTGGGTCTTGGTTATGGAAAACATGGAAAATGCTCCAAAGCCAAGGAGGCACATGAAGCTGTTCCAAGAAGGAAATTTATTTCGTGTTCATTACCTCAAGGTTGTGAAGTTTGTGTTCATGATGAATGGAAGATGTACATAGTTTACCTTAAATTTGTTGTGTTTTACGGATATAAAAATGAAGAACTTCTATTTAGATCCATTCCAGAGATTGACTGCAGGGGCATTTACTAGATATGTCACCTTTCATAAAAGATGAGATCCAGAGGCTACCTGGCCCTTTACAGACTCTGCCTCTAGAACTTGTAGAAGTAAACACTAGAGGCATTAACAATATCAAAGAATGTTTTCATGCTCAGACATGGGAATGTATCTCTTTCCCTATGCAAAAAAATAGTTCTTGTGGTAGTTAATCTTCATAGACATGTCATCAAGCAAGTCAATGTGATCATCCTCCTTCCCTCCCTTGTAAAATAATTATGTTTTGCGGGTCAGAAAGCCAAAATATGGAGACAATTATCACCAAATCCAACGTACGATTATGCATGATGGAGAATCTCTAGCACTTTCCCTTGTTAATATATTTAATAATCTCAATATTTATTTAAAAGTATTAATAGTATTTCGACGACATCACATTGTTCAAATCTCATGGTCGAAATACTATTGATACTTTTAAATAAATATTGAGATTATTAAATATATTAACAAGGGAAAGTGCTAGAGATTCTCCATCATGCATAATCGTACGTTGATGCTTATAGAGTGAAAAACCTGAAAGAATCAACTTGTAGGGTCATTTTAATGGGGGGTGGAGAATTTAGGTCTAAAACCTTTTGGAGTCATTTTGAGGTATTAAATGACATTTCTGGGGGTCAAACGATTATATAATTTAAGTTGAAGGCCCATGAGATAAATATGACTTCTATGTGACATTTGTAAATTAAATCATCTATTTGTTGTGTTATATGAACATAGTTGGTACGCATATCTAAAGAGTCCAAATGCTCATTCAAGACCATATGTAATCCTCATCTAACTTAGCCAGGGATTTGTAATACTATATTTGAGTTGGCTAGCTCCATTTCAAGATATTATGGTTATCCAAGAGGGGATATAAAAAATGAAAAGAAGAATGGAAAAGAGGATTTCATAATCGATGAAGGTCAAGATGATTCACATGATGAAGTGCAACTAAAAGAAGTGCCATTGAAATGGTTTGCTGACAGATGGTTAGATTTCTTATCCAATTAAGGCCTAGCATGTATTTTGATGTTTCATGAATTTCTTTGCAAATTCAAAGTATGGTGCATGTTGTATGAAGCAAGATGTTGAAAGTAGAGTTATGTTGACACACTTAAATGCAAAAAATATGGAAATTTGTACATGAGCTCTATTATTTGACTTGAGAGTCAGTTTTTTGAAGAGGCATGTTTTGTCGACTTGTGTTTGGTTGATGGTTTTGTACACCAATATGTAAGAGTACATGGAGATATTCACATGATGTGAATTTTTTTTCTTTTAAGGAGAAAAATGATATGTCAGCGAGCTATGTTTCTTGCATGATGTGTTTTCAGTTTGATGGTTTTGTTTGTGACAAGACGTCACAAGATTTTGCAAAGGTCCACTCTTGAGCGAGAGCCTCATGATTACAACCTATTCGTGAGAATCAAATGGGAGTGCATCCTTATTTTGAAAACAAGTAGGATTCTAAGCTACCTAGGACTCAAACCATCATTTTTAAATTTGAAATATAATGGTGTTGTTTCAATGCCCGAATCCACAACCCTAACACATGAAATCACTAATCTAATTACACATGAAATAAATAGTTATTTTCTCCAACATTAAAAATATAACTAAAAACTAAATTCAACATAGTTGAAAGAAAAAGAAGCGCCTTTGAAATGGTTTGCTGACAGATGGTTAGATTTCTTATCCAATTAAGGCCTAGCATGTATTTTGATGTTTCATGAATTTCTTTGCAAATTCAAAGTATGGTGCATGTTGCATGAAGCAAGATGTTGAAACTAGAGTTATGTTAGACACACTTAAATGCAACAAATATGGAAATTTGTACATGAGCTCTATTATTTGACTTAAGAGTCAGTTGTTTGAAGAGGCATGTTTTGTCGACTTATGTTTGGTTGATGGTTTTGTACACCAATATGTAAGAGTACATGGAGATATTCACATGATGTGAATTTTTTTTTCTTTGAAGGAGAAAAATGATGTGTTTTCAGTTTGATGGTTTTTTTTGTGACAAAACGTCACAAGATTTTGCGAAGGTCCACTCTTGAGCGAGAGCCTCATGATTACAACCTATTCGTGAGAATAAAATGGGAGTGCATCCTTATTTTTAAAACAAGTAGGATTCTAAGCTACCTAGGACTCAAACCATCATTTTTAAATTTGAAATATCATGGTGTGTTGTTTCAATGCCTGAATCCACAACCCTAACACACGAAATCACTAATCTAATTACACATGAAATAAATAGTTATTTTCTCCAACATTAAAAATATAACTAAAAACTAAATTCAACATGGTTGAAAGAAAAAGAAAATGGAACTTTAAGCATTCAATGAAAATTTCTAAATAAGAACATTGAAATTATAAGTTTCTTTCTTACACAGTTTAAGATTTGGGTGTAAAGTTTTTTTCAAAAATTCTTTTAAACTTTTTGATGCTTCACGTTTCCGCCCAATTATCTATTGCTAATGTATTGCAATAACTATTAGTTAATTAAAAAATCATAAACCATTTCAATCTTCTTTCCTTTTATGTCTTTAAAATATCAAGATAAGGAAAAAAAACTTTAAAATATCATACATCAATCAATAAGAAAACATATCAACTCAACCAGAGCCAACATGGAGATATCATTCTACAGTATGTACCATTCAAACATGAGCATCAAGTACATGTCCAACAAAATATAATTGACCAAAATCGACCCAAATGTTTCTCCAAAGAAAAGCATTGCAGTATGCTAGATTTGTAATAAATTCAAAAAAATTAAATATTACTTGAAATATGAATTTGGATGTGAAATAATCATAGCTAAATGTGAAAACAAAAATTATATATTTGTTTTAACTCCAATGTACTATGGGGTTTAAATCTATGATACTATGGGAAATAGAGATCTATCCAAAAAGTATTTCTTTCAATATCAGTATAAATATATATAAAGTCTTGAATATTCTGAAATTTAATGAAACAATAATTAATAATCCATCTTTGAAACCATATAAATAATAAGGAAATAACACATATGTGGAAACCAACAAGAACCATCAATTTACCAACCAACCAAATCCCCACTGATGGCAAGGGTTAGGCTGTTACATTTTATCTACATATAACCCAAATGATTTGGTTGTCCTTTGTGCTACTTCTTAGAAAAACTGCAATATGAAAGTTAAGGAAATTCACGATTGCGAAATTCTAGGTGTCCAAGAGGTGTAAGAAAAAGGAATAAAATAAAATAAAATAAAAATAATTTAGCTCCCAAGGTCTCCAACGAGGAACCAAAGCATATTTCTTTGTCAATTTTGTCCTTAGAAAAGCTACAACATGAAAGCACGAGAAATTCACAATTACAAGATTCTAGGTGTCCAAGAGCTTAAAGGATAAAAAATAATGTAAAACACTGAAAAATTGAACTCGTAAGGTGTACAACAGGGAAACAAAGTATATTTCTCAAGGCCATTTTGTACTTAGAAGAGAAGCAAGATGAAAATAGAGAAGATTCACAATTGCAAGATTGTAGGTGTCCAAGAGCTTAAACAAAAAAATCAAGTTCCGAAGGTATACAGAAGGCATGAGAGGCTTAATATTAAGCAAAAATAACCACCAAATATCTTCCTTGAGAAAACAAAATAAAGGAAATAAAGAGTCACCAAATAACTAAAACATTGTTCTTTTGTGGAACCAAGATATAGTCAACAATATAAGTGCTACACAAAAACAAATGTAAACACAATGGAAAACTGAAACATATCTCGCTATCAAATTCGTGAATTCTTATTTTAAGATGGTAGAACTTAAGTCTCAATTGTAATTGGATTCTTTCTAAAGTGTAATTCCAAGCTCATTAAGCATACTAGGTGACCAAATTTTTAAAGTAACTTGAGATTCACAACAAGAGATACACAACATGCACCAGAATACACAATGTGCCCTTGTAGATAAGGATTTAGACAAATATACTTCAACAAGGATGGAATCAACCTTCAAAAATAATGATATAATGGAAGCAATATATCAATACTAGTGTCCTTTTTCAATCCTTAATAGCTATGATGACCAGAAACTTGAAATGCTAGAGATTTTCGCACTTGAGTATGGAATGGACCAAAAAATTATTGACCGTAATTGTTTGGTGACCTTCAACTTTATGGAAAATGTAGGACTACAGGGAAGTTCTCTTTGCACATGAAAGATGTAATTTCATTCCAATTACCGATAAATAATATGTTTTATTTCTGAAATTAAATATATATATATATATATATATATATATATATGTCCAATGAATGACCACAAGGTTGGTCAATAGGATTCAAAAGTATAGACAATGTGATTGCATATTTATATTTCAAATTAAAATCAAAATTTTATAAAGTGCCTAAATCTTCTTCAAAGATTAACATTTCTAAGATTAGTGGAATCACTAAACAACATCATAAAAATATAACAATAGAATAGTGTACATGTTTCTATTCAATGGTTATCCCTTTATCCTTGTAACCTAGATCTATTTAAACATTAGCAGTTTTAGGAGGAGATCCCATGTCAGGTCTAACTTTGAATATGAGTTGTACAAGGACTAACTAACTAATGTACATATGTGAGAAAGAGATTAACAAGAAGTATATAAATGAAAAAGTAAGACAAGGGAAAAGCAGAGTAAGACATGAGAAGAGTAAGAAAACGCTAGAGCAGAGTAGAGTAAGACATGAGAAGAGTAAGAAAACGCTAGAGCAAAGTAGAGTAATACAAGAGAAGAGTAAGAAAAGGCTAGAGCAGCGCATTTTTATAGAAGTTCAATCCATTGTCCTTAACATGCATGATCAGAATATTTTTCTCATACAACAACTATAATTTTATCATTTCCTATACCAAAGATTAATTATACACTGAAAAATACCATCTCAAATTGAAAATTATGCATATGTAGCATGTCGAGAGAGATAGAAGCATAGGACTGATTTTGTATTGACATATTTTGGTCAACCTATAGAGCATGTACATGCTACAGTGTGACATAAAATTCAGATAGCATTTTGTTGAAGTTTTAGGAAATGTCTCTACTTATTTGCGCTATGTAGCTTTTAAAATTGCAGGGAGGAAAAAATTACCCGCATTGGACATCAAGTGAATGGAAACCTTTTTTTTCAGTAAGAACAGATAATGTATTACACAGCACAGATAATCTTCCAGAATAAACATCAATTACTGTATCATGAATGTAGATGTAATGAAACCTATAATGAGAAGAAACCTTGCCACTTCAAGAGTTCTGATTACCTAAACTTGGGACCTATATGCTATATAACAGAGATTAAAGGTAGTATATGTAACAAACCTCAGAAAGAGATTAGGACAATCAATGTGGTTATTTTTCAATTCCTAATCAGTAGATAATAGTCATCAATTAGGCTACACAGTGTGTGTTCTAGGTTTGTGCCCTAGAGGGCCGAGAGTTGCAGACTTAGGTTAGAATATAGGTCGCAGATTTGAAGAGCTTCTAACCAGTCCTAGCTCCTATTCAAAGAAGGCCGAATGGTCTAGTATTAAAAACGTTCTACTGTGCACATGTAATTACTTTATTTCAGGTATGTTATAAAAAAGGTTGCATTTCAGAGGTGTCCAAGGTAGATATTCTGATGAGGGACTAGGCCTGTAATTAAGCCTCAAAACTTCGCTCTTGTTGGAGCCACTTCACCTCAGACCATAGAAGTAAAATGATCCTCAAAGAAGGACAAGGTTCTGCAATAAAATAACCCACAACATAGGTCCCCCACCTATAAACGGTATTTCCCAACAAGTCCCTTAACCCAAAAGGAAAATAAAAGTATCCTAATCACAAAAGAACACTTCAAAATTTTCAAAATTTGCGTTCTGTACAGGGTCCCAACTCGCATTAAGGAAACATATACAAAAATGCATTAACAGATACAAAAATGCATTAACAGATTTTCCACGTCCATACCCGATGACCGAAGAGTGCGACCGTGGCAAACACGAGGAGCTGCGATGATGAGGAGCGCGGCGACGAGGAGCTGTGGCGACGAGGAGAAACAACGACATAGGTGCAACAGAACTTTAGCACGGTGACGAGGTGCAACAGAGGTGCGAAAGAACTCCAGCACGGCGACGAGGTGCGACATCGACAGAGAAAACGCGGGAATAATAAAATCGGTAACCACATAACTTCGCAGGCGATTTATTTATAGAAAATAGTTTGGCCGAACTATTTTAAATGTAAAAGTTCGGCCGAACTAAATGTTCGGCCGAACTTTAGTTGCCGGTTTTTCAATCTCCGGCAAAAATTCTGTTTTCCCGCGCCGTCAGTAAGCCGTCAGTCTAAACGGAATCGAGAGTTCGTCCGAACTTTAAAAACAAGTTTGGCCGAACTATTTCATAGTTCGGCCGAACTATAGCCGAAAAAAAATTTCAACCCGCAATTCTCACAAAAGTGTAACCCAGGTTCACGTTTCCGCCCAATAATCATGCGATTTTATCAATCCTTTTTGTTTAAGATATTAATTTATAGGCTTTGTTAATCTCTTTTGTTTTTAATATTGATCCCTTCCACTTATTGATCCCTTAGTCTTTTAATATTTATCCCTTGGGTTCACCAATTCCTTGGGTTTGAAATATAAAACCTTTAGGGTTTATTAGTTATTTTTCTTTATAATATGAATAATCACTTTAGTTTTAAAATCTCTTGAGTTAAAAATATTAATCCTTGGAGTTTATTATTTTTTTAGGTTTTTGTCTTTAAAATATTAATTATTAGGGTTTATTAATCTCTTGTGTTCTTAATATTCATACCTTGGCCTTACTTATCCCTTAGGTCTTTAATATTTATCCCTTGGGTTCACCAATTCGTTTGGTTTGTAATATTAAACCCTTGGTTTTATTATTTCTTTTGGTTTATAATATTAATAACTCCTTGGGTTTATTAATCTCTTGAGTTTAAAATATTAATTCTTAGGGTTTATTAATTCCTTGGTTTATAATATTAATATTTATCCCTTGGGTTCACCAATTCCTTTAGCTTATAATATTAAACCTTTGTGTTTATTAGTTGTTTTCGTTTATAATATTAATAATCCCTTGTGTTTATTAATCTCTTGAGTTTAAAATTTTTATTTGATTATGGTATATTATTTTTTTAGGTTTTTATGTTTAAAATATTAATTCTTAGCGTTTATTAATCTCTTTTGTTTTTAACATTAAATCCTTAGGCCTTATTGATCGCTTAGGCTTTTAATATTTATCCCTTGGGTTGACCAATTCCTTTAGTTTATAATATTAAACCCTTTGTTTTATTAGTTCTTTTTGTTTATAATATTAATAATTCGTTGGGCTTATTAATATCTTGAGTTTAAGATATTGATTAGATTATGGTATATTAATTTTTTAGGTTTTTATGTTTAAAATATTAATTCTTAGGGTTTATTAATCTCTTTTGTTTTTAATATTAAAACCTTGGCCTTATTGATCCCTTAAATTTTTAATATATATCCCTTGGGTTCACAATTCCTTTAGTTTATAATATTAAACCCTTGGGTTTATTAGTTTTTTTGGTTTATAACATTTATAATCCCTTTTTTTTTTAACCTCTTGAGTTTAAATTATTAATTTTTAGGGCTTATTAAATTCTTAGGCTTTCGAGTTTAAAATATTAATTCTTAGGTTTTAATAATTTTTGAGTTTTCTAAATATTTGGGTTGGTAATATTAAGCATTAAATATTAGTCATACACTTTAATATTAATGCATGGTCCAATGTCATATTATGAAAAACATTGTGTGAATATGAAAACCAACCATGGGTGACCATTGTTAATCATTGTTATTTGTATTTGATCAAGCTCTTCGATGGTGGAATGTCAAATTTTGACAAATATTGTATCAATATGCAAATAAACCATGTCCAACCATCATCATTCTTCATCCAACGTCACATTGTGACAAAAATTGTCTCAATGTTTGAATCAAGCATGCTCAACCATGTTTATTTTATGGTTTATAGTATTTATCTAAAGGTTTTTATATACTTGAGGTTTATAATATTAATCTCTTAACTTTAATATTATTTCCTTGGGTTTATAATATTAATAATCATGTGATTTTATCAGTCCTTTTTGCTTAAGATATTAATTTGTAGGCATTGTTAATGTCTTTTTTTTTTAATATTGATCCCTTCTACTTATTGATCCCTTCGGTTTTTAATATTTATCCCCTGGGTTGACTAATTGCTTGGGTTTGAAATATAAAACCCTTGGGTTTATTAGTTATTTTGGTTTATAATATTAATAATCACTTTGGTTTTAAAATCTCTTGAGTTAAAAATATTAATCCTTTGAGTTTATTAATTTTTTAGGTTTATTAATCTATTTTGTTCTTAATATTGATACATTGGCCTTATTTATCCCTTAAGTCTTTAATATTTATCCCTTGGGTTCACCAATTCCTTTGGTTTGTAATATTAAACCCTTGGTTTTATTAGTTCTTTTGTTGTACAATATTAATAACTCCTTGGGTTTATTAACCTCTTGAGTTTAAAGTATTAATTATTATGCTTCATTAATCTCTTGAGTTTAAAATATTAATTTTTAAGTTTTATTAATTTCTTGGTTTAAAATATTAATATTTATCTCTTGGGTCCACCAATTCCTTAAGCTTATAATATTAAACCCTTGTGTTTATTAATTTTTTTTGTTTATAATATTAGTAATCCCTTGGGTTTATTAATCTCTTGAGTTTAAAATATTGATTAGATTATGATATATTAATTTTTTAGGTTTTTATGTTTAAAATATTAATTCTTAGGGTTTATTAATCTCTTTTGTTTTAAATGTTAAACCCTGGGCCTTATTAATCCCTTAGGTTTTTAATATTTATCCCTTGGGTTCACCAATTCCTTTTGTTTATAATATTAAACCCTTTGGTTTATTATTATTAATTCCTTGGGTTTATTAATCTCGTGAGTTTAAGATATTAATTAGATTATGGTATATTAATTTTTTAGGTTTTTGTGTTTAAAATATTCATTCTTAGGGTTTATTAATCTCTTGTGTTTTTAATATTAAACCATTGGCCTTATTGATCCCTTAAGTTTTTAATATTTATCCCTTGGGTTCTCCAATTCCTTTAGTTTATAATATTAAACCCTTGGGTTGATTAGTTTTTTTAGTTTATAATATTTATAATCCCTTTGGTTTATTACATCTTGAGTTTAAATTATTAATTATTAGGGTTTATTAACTTCTTATGCTTTTGAGTTTAAAATATTGATTCTTAGGGTTTAATAATCTTTCAGTTTTATAAATATTTGGGTTGGTAATATTAGTCATTCACTTTAATATTAATGCATGGAACAATGTCATATTATGAAAAACATTGTGTGAATATGAAAACCAACCATGGGAGACCATTGTTAATCATTGTTATTCGTATTTGATAAAGGACTTCCATGGTCAAATGTCACATTGTGACAAATATTGTCTCAATATGAAAATCAACCATGGCCAACCATCGTCATTCTTCGTCCAACGTCGCTTTGTGACAAAAATTGTCTGAATGTTTAAATCAAGCATGCTCAAGCATGTTTATTTTACGGTTTATAGTATTTATCTAAATATTTTTATATATTTGAGGTTTATAATATTAATCTATTAGCTTTAATATTATTCACTTGAGTTTTAATATTAATAATCATGTGATTTTATCAATCATTTCTATTTAAGATATTAATTTGTAGGCTTTGTTAATCTCTTTTGTTTTTAATATTTATGCCTTCCACTTATTGATCCCTTGGGATTTTAATATTTATCCCTTGCGTTCACCAATTCGTTGGGTTTGAAATATAAAACCCTTGGTTTTATTAGTTATTTTGGTTTATAATATTAATAATCCATTTGGTTTCAAAATCTCTTGAGTTAAAAATATTAATTCTTAGCGTTTATTAATTTTAGATTTTTGTGTTTAAAATATTAATTCTTAGGGTTTATTAATCTCTTGTGTTCTTAATATTGATTCCTTAGCCTTATTTATCCCTTAGGTCTTTAATATTTATCCCTTGGGTTCACCAATTCCTTTGCTGTGTAATATTAAACCCTTGGTTTTATTAGTTCTTTTGGTTTATAATATTAATAACTCCTTGGGTTTATTAATCTCTTGAGTTTAAAATATTAATTCTTAGGGTTTATTAATTTCTTGGTTTATAATATTAATATTTATCCCTTGGGTTCACTAATTCATTTGGTTTATAATATTAAACCATTGAGGTTATTACTTCTTTGAATTGTTTATAATATTAATAATCTCTTGGGTTTATTTATATCTTGAATTAAAAATATCAATTATTATTAGGGTTTATTAATTTCTCATGTTTTTTATTTTGAAATATTTATTCTTAAGGTTTATTAATATCTTATGTTTTTAATATTGACCTCTTATCCTCATTTATCATGTGATTTTATCATTCATTTGTGTTTAAAATATAAATTCTTAGCGTTTATTAATCTCTTCTCTTTTTGGTATGGATCCCTTGGGCTTCTTGATCTCTTAGGTTTTTAGTATTTTCCCCTTGGGTTTAGTAATTCCTTGGTTTAATTAGTTCTTTTGGCTTATAATATTAATAATCCCTTGGGATATTGGTAAGATATATATACTTATTATAAATAGTAATAAAATACTATTATTAAGTTATATTTGAATTTTAGTATAGTTTGAATTATAACTATTAATTTAATGAAAAAATTTAATAATATTTTATTATCAAATAATATATATATATATATATATATATATATATATATATATTAGTTTAATATATAGCATGCATATAGTTAATATTATTAATATATTTCAAGAAGATATATAAAATATATTGGTAATTATATTGATAAATATATAATGATTATTTTGGTAAAATACATGTGGTGGGTGGTTGATATAGGCCTATCAACATATATCAACCACATTGGTGAATGTGGTTGTAAATATATTTCATATACGTCTATCAGTGTATATCAACCACATTGTTAAATGTGATTGTGCTAGTTATATATTATTTTAGATTTATCATAACTCACTGTTTATCAAGAGCTAAGATCTCTCTCACAACATGACACATTTAGGTTAAGATGATTTTAAGTTGATATTAATATTAATATCACAGTTTTTTTTACATGATGTGATTAAAAAATTTAATATTTTGAAATATTACAATTCTAAAATAGAAATATTTATATTATTAAATATTTTTATATATCCGTAAGATATAGTTTTTCTTTTTAAAAATTCAATTTACCAATATTTAATTAAATAAATATTAAAATATTTTGCAGCATCCTCTCTCTCTCTCTCTCTCTCTCTCTCTCTCTCTCTCTCTCTCTCTCTATATCTATATATATATATATATATATATATATATATATATATATATATATTTAAGGTCACTCTCAAACTAGACACTCTATATATATATATATATATATATATATATATATATATATATATATATAAAGTTACTCTCAAGATAGACACACACACTATATATATATATATTATTTTATTAGAAACCTCACATACCTACATAATGGGATGTAAAATAAGCTTCTCTAAACAATAACATGTGTTATATATTTTAATATATATTAAGACATTTATGTCATGCACTAACTTTTTATATGTAATTTTTCAACAGAATTATATATATATATATATATATATATATATATATATATATATGAATGGTGTGAATTTAATCATTATTGTATAAATAAAAATGATTATCCATTTTAAATTTAATTGAAAATTTTATCATATATAAAAAAATATAATAGTATTTGATTAAAAATTTATTCTTGATATTTAATTTATTTATTGTTAATTGTTGATTTAGTTATAACTTTTTTAACTTGTACACATTTATATGTTAAATATTTTTTATAATAGTAATGTACCACTTTCAAGATAAATATTTTAAATTAATTGCATTTATCTTGTTGATTAAAGACTGAAGAAGTCATAGGCCAAGTGGCCCCTACAACAAATTTTGAATATCTCGACGGGGAACCCTTGTGATTTTCGTTAAGAAGAAGGATGGGTCTTGGATATTGTGCATTGACTACCATCTGTTCAAAAAATTCACGATAAAAAATAAATACCCTCTACCAAGGATAAATCACTTGTTTTTAAAATGAGGGGAGAAACTGTGTTTTCAAAGATATATTTGAGGTGAGGATATCATCAGTTGAGAATCAAGGAATAAGACATCCTGAAAATAGAATTTAAGCCAAGATTTAGGCATTATGAATTTGTAGTTTTACCCTTTGGACTAAAAAATGCTCTAGTTGCTTTCATGTGTTTGATCAATGGGATATTTTGGGATTACTTAGACAAGTTTGTACAAGTATTTATCGATGATATTTTAAACTACTCAAAGACACCAAAATAGAATGATGAAGACTTGAGGCTAGTTCTAGAATGTATTAAATAATACCAATTGTGTGGGACGATGTTAAATTGTTCCTTTTACCAAACCAATATCCATTTTATTGGGAAAATTATCTTTTGGGATGGTATCGCAATAGACCTGACAGAGATTCACGACATCATGGAATGGTTTTTACAAACCAATATTCATGGAATATGAAGTTTCATGGGTATGGAAGAGCATTATCATAGATTTTTCGAAGGGTTTTCGAAGATAGAAAGCCCCATTACCGAGATCCAAAGGAAGAAAAAGAAGTTCATTTCGATTGAAATATGTAAATGTGCATTCTGAAGGTTAAATTTGTTATTAAAGACCACACCAATTTTAAAGGTGTGGGATATGGAACAAGAATTTTCGGTTTGCACTGATGCCTCCAAGGAAGGGTTGGGTTGTGTATTGATGCAAGAAGGAAGAATAATTGGATATGCATCAAGAAGAATTAGAATCCACGAAGATATTTATGCAAACAATGCTCTAGATATGGAAATAATTGTTTATGTATTAATGATTTGGAGACACTACCTTCTAGGAAGGATGTTTGAACTTAGGGCTGATCATTGTGGGCTACAACACATATTCACTCCATACCACTTAAATGCAAGAAAAAGTTGATGGTCTGAGATAATTAGTGAATATGATTTTGATATTAGTTACATAAAAGGAACGATAAATAGGGTGGGTGATGCTTTAAGTAGGAGCCCTAGATATTTTGAGTCATTCCCTTAAAGAAAAATTTGAGGGAGAAGTTTATTTTCTTACAATTTAAAGACGCCTATTATGAGGAGGTTAGAAATAGTTTCAGGGAGGATGAAATCATGATCCTGAAGTATTAAGGATACTCCCTTGATAATGATGGGCTACTACAATTTCAAGGAAGGATATATGTGCCACTGAATGAAGATATATGCCAGAAAATATTAAGTGAAGCAAAATGAGCAATATACATGGCACACCCTTGTATTAAGAAAATTATTTTGGACCTGAAACCACTCTTATTTTGGAAGGGGATGAAGAAGGAAATTTTAAACTATGTAGCAAGATACATAGAGTGTGAGCAAGTAAAAGTTCAACACAATCATCCAACAGGGTTATTGCAACCCCATGAGATACCAAGATCTAAATGGGAAGTTATATCAATGGAATTCATTATGGGACTACCAATGGCCTAAAGAAGACATGATGCCATATTTTTAGTGGTGGAAACATTGACCAAGACTACCTATTTTATACTAGTTAAGATCACATATAAGGCACGAGAGAGAGCCAAAAATTTTATGGATGAGACTGTACGGTTGGATTGAGTGCCTAGGAAGATCATATCAGATAGGGGACTCGTAGCTATAGGAAGGTTTTGGATCAATTTATAGGAAGCCTTGGGAACCTAGTTGAACTAAATCACTGATTATCACCCTCGGATAGATGGTTAAAGAGAGAGTAATAATCAAATCATTTAAAACATGCTACAGATGTATGTGATGGACCAAAAAAATATATGAGAGGAAATTTTACCCCCGATGTAATTTTCTTACAATAACAGTTATCAAGGTTCCATCAATATGGCACCATTTGAGTTCTTGTAGGAAAGACTTTTCAGAACACCTCTCAGTTGGGACCGACTAGAAAACTGAGTATTAAAAGGACCACAAATGGTGCAAGAGATGGAAGAATAAATGGCTTTGATCAGGGGGAGACTAAATGAAGCACAAGATCGACAAAATATCTATGTTGATGATCATTGGATAAAATGAAGTTATGAAGTGGTAGATAAGGTATTCATAAGTGTAAGCCACGAAAAGTGATCTATAAGATTTGGAAAGGGGGAAAATTTGTCTCCATGGTTTGCGGGACCTTTTGAAATCTTATAAAGAAAAGTGTGAGTGGAATATATGATTGTATTACTTCCATCTCTAGTGCATATGCATAATATGTTTCATGTTTATGTTTTATGTCATTATATTTCAGTTACTTAGCATGTTATTAACTTGGATCATTTAAAAATTTGGGACAAGGGCATGGTTATGGCTGAACAAATTTTCATAATGGACCAACAAACTTTGCAGCTTAGGTAATGGTTATTGGACTAGGTTAAGGTCTAGTGGGACAATTACAGTCCTATTTCAGCCTCTTGGGAGGATGCCAAGGATATGGGTCACCATTTTCCTTACCTATTCCAATGATGAAACATCTCCCTTTTATTTATTTTTCTAAGAATAGCGTTAATACTTCTTTCCTCACATCGTCAAACCTATATTCATCATATTATAACGTTAAAATTGTCATAATAGTTACTGTATTTTTCAATTATATATATATCCTTATATTAATTATAGGATATTAAAGACCAAAACTCAACTTATAAAATCTCAATTTACTTTCTAATGTGTTAGATTCTCATCACTAATCTTGCAAGAGAACACATTTTTACAGTTAAGGTTTCCTCTTAACAAGTAATATTATTTATCCATTACTATTAGCAATTTGATACTTTACACAATTTGACTCTCCTTGTCTATGAGTTTATACTTGCTTAACCTTTAAAATCCTTACTTAGGCTTATGGGTTCTTTTTTCCATTCACATCCACCTTACCTGAACTATAAGGATAGCTTTCATCAACCAAAGATTGTCTCCATTTTTAATCCTATGGGTTATATACAATATCCTATTTAAGAAATCGCAGTTAAAACTTAGTATGACCTAAAAATCCCCTTGTTGGAATTTTCATTCTAACCTAGGGGAACCCATAATTTACTGATATTTTTATGTTGTTTTTATAATGCACTCATATGTGATTGTTTCTCATTACATCTAATTTCCACTATTACATTATATTAATCCTTAGTCCAAGGAACTGAACCATTAGCAAGAATTTATTTGACAATTCCCCCCCATCGAAATCTGCCTACGTGGACGTACCTTGCTAATGTGGCCCATAGATTTATCACACGTCAATCCACTTTGGAGGAGAGATCCTACATTTATTTTATTTCGTTTTCGTATGGTATTGTTCGTGAATGGAAAACTTAGTCTTTAAGGTGTATTTGAAATTCAAGGCATGATATTTTCTTCAATTAATTGTAATGGTACTTGTCATATGCCGACTTACACATACAACTATACATGAGATCACATTGGGATCTTCTTATTGAACTTTCATGTATTGAAGCACATGACGTGGGACATAACTCGTTTGGCTGCGGGAAAAATCATCCCACTCTTTGATTTTCAACACTTGGACGACTCCGATTGCACCTCGATTAGGGTTTGGTGGCCCATAAAGATTTACAGTTTGGGCGAAGGTTTATTTTTTCTAGTCATTTTGGTTGTGAATTTCTCCCACCCTTTTTGATACCTCCTTTCATTTACCAGTCTTCTTTATCTGTTATTCGTATGGCTATGACCAAAAGCACAGTACCATAGGTCCGAAGAAGAGCTCTACATTCATATGCGGAGAGTACCTGTGATTTTAGTTCAATTAATACATCTCCCCCTTGATATTTATTTCTCATTATCACTTTTACAATTTTTGGGTTTTACCACGGTTGTTGAATGTTCGCTTATTTTAGTCCTAACTTTTTTTCCATTTATGCCTAGAAAGCACTGAGAATACTCATTTTTACCTGAGGCATTGTTCTGGTAAGTAATATCATTTCATTCTTGTGATTCTTAATTATCTAAAATCCATCTTTCGGTTCTTGTAATTCCTATTATGGAATTTTTGTTTTTGGAATCGATTAAAAGGTGCTTGTTTCCGACATAGCTAAGGCGCGCATTTGATGGTAATTAGTAACACCGCCTCTCTATAACTTTTAGTTTTTCATCATTGTAGATGTGATAATAGCTCACAGAGCTTTCGTTATGATTTCCTTCTATTTTTGTTTCCCTTACCCAAAATACCAGGATTTCTCTCTAACTATGTAAGATTATAGAATTTACTCTTAGATAATTTCCTGTATATGCTCGTTTGGAAAATCGATATCTTTCCCTTTTTTATTTCATTCCATTGTAGTATAAGGATATTAAATTTAAGTTAAGTATGACCTTATGTCAATCATTAAATGTCACAACATTTCTTGAAATGCAGGGAATAACTAGACCATCTCTTTCTGCTCCAAGATGTTCACATTGAATGTCAAATACATTATCAGTAAGCTCGTGTAACTCTAGTTTTTATTACAGAGACGATGCTTATCTTTACATCAGATCCTCAATTATTGGAGTCTCAATATCATTAATTAAATATGAATATTTAGTCAAACTCTCCATTTGGTTAGTTTCCAACCGAAATTCCCTTGTTGGGGTTTCTTGGCTGATATCGTCGTTTCTTCCTCCATAGAAATTCTAGTTTCCTAATTCTATCTAAATTATAAGCATTTAGACTTATTTCTCCGTTATTTCTCACAAAGTTCTCGACTTATCATTCCATCTACTTGCTTAATCATAATTCCCAGAGGATATCGTTTTTATTTTCTATCGAAAATGGTTAAAGGTTTAAGATGTTCCACCATAGATCAATGACTAATACTCTGGTCTATTGTATATGTTTATTAATAATTTCTGATACATTTCGAATCTGTCACCATAATTTTAAAAATAGCTAAGAAAACATTTATGTATAGTACGAATACTAATTTTATCTCTTTCCTGGTTACAGGTATAACATGGATACGCCATTTCACAAGGTATTTAACTAAATACTTTGGCATTTATATTTTGTCTCATATATATATATATATATATATATATATATATATATATCAATTTATTTTCAATTATTATTTCTCAGAATTTAACTTTTGACTCTGTTCATTACAGGTATGGCTATTGGTAGCCTGCTCATGGAGTTAGTGTACGTCTACTATACTTTAAGTTTTTGTTCGTAATATGTGGACTCTGTATGTTACATAGGTTGGTACAAATCATCACGGTTTTCTTCATATGCCATCTCTGCATAATTTTTTGCAATATTTTATTAAGTCTTTCATAAAAGGACAGAGTGCCTCTATGTAGGCTGTTTTTGCAACTAGTTCTTGTTTAGACAGTCGAATTTTACCTACTGAATCATTTATAAGGATGTAATATATATGGACTGAACAATTGTAATTATTTTCCACTTTACTGTCTAAAGTATTTCCTTTCACTTAAGATATTTTTGGCACTCCAATATATTATTTCAATTTAATATTACTTCTAGATTTCATGTATAAGTACATGCATACCAGAAGAATTTACTTAACTATTATGTATATTCATTTATATTTTTTCAGCTGTATACTATATATACTCTTTCTTTCAACTCAAAATGTTATTGGGAAGCCAACTTAGTATCCTCTTTTCAACTAAAATTTCACTTTCAGTTCTAGTATAAGAATGCATTCTAAATATATGCATGCATATATTTTTCTCTCTAGTGAACTCTAGTTCATGTTATATATTTATGAAATTATTTGAATATAAAGTATAGAACCTATTTAACTATATAGTTCATTGATGCATCATTTATGTATATTTATTTCTGCTTAGAAGTTGTATCCTCATATTATGTACAGTTTAGTAACATAATACAGGAACAGAGTGGTTACTGAAATACAACTTTTGACTATAGTTTACCTAACCTGAGATCTAAGCCTTATTATAGGTTTAGACATTCTGAGATTTGGTTCTCTACATATTTATTTTTGTACAAAAAAACAGGACAACCTATTTTATCATAGTCAATTCTGTTCAATGTACAGTCCATCCAAATTTATTTCCAATTCATCTTAATACTACAACACAGACACATATCCAGATTCATAATTTTAGATAGATCTATACAACTTTATTTTCTCAACAACTTCATAACAAAACTAAAGTATAATTTAAAATGAAATTAAGTAGTGCATACCACTTAAGGTACACTAGGTTCCACACAACCTTAGAGCTCTTTCTCCACAGCTCACCCCTGAGCAGAGATCAATTTTTCTAGCAATAGAAAACCCTTTTCCTGTGTTGAATCTTCTTATTTAAGCTTGCTTTCCCTTCAGCATGTGTCCCTTAACTGTGTCCAGTTAAATCAGGATGCTGCTTTCCTGTGTGCCTACGTTTTCCTTTTGTTTCTTCCACAAATTTACCTTTAAAGCTAGCTTTTCCTCTTTCTAGCTTTATTCCACCTCTTCCAAGTAATTTTCTCTTTATTCGGGTAGTTTTTAATATTTTTATCTCCAATCTAATTTTAGTATTTAATTTATTTCCTCCAAGGTTTTTTTGGGGAACTCGGAAAGCCTTACAACCTTATCCATCCTCATGGATTTGGTTTCCATATCTTTATTCATAATCTAGTCTTTGCACATTAATTTCCATTTTATTTTATTAACCTGAAATAATAAAATAAATCCACACAATTGTTTTCCAGTGGCGTCCAATGCACCCTTTTGGACTTGTTCAAACGTCTAATAAAAGCATAGAAAACTGGGGCTATTACATATTTCCCCTCTGAAAACAAAACATCGTCCTTGGTGTTCTAAAGACAAAAATAAATTTCACTTTTCAAACAGTGATGGATATTTTACCTTCATATCTTCCTCTCACTCCCAAGTAGCCTCTTCGGGTGCAAAGTGCCTCCACTGCACTTTCACCCTTGCTACTGTCCTATTTCAGAGCTCAATTTCTTTCCATGCCAAGATTTAAAGTGCCTCTAGAAGGAATTCCTCTTTTGGTTCCACCTGATCACATTCCAATAAATAACATGAGTAGAATCATGCACATATTTTTTTAATAATGAAACATGAAATACATCATGAATCTTAATGTGACTAGGTAAAGCCAACTTGTATGCAACTAGTCCAACTCTTTCCAGTACTTCAAAAGGTCCACGGTAGCATGGTGCTAGTTTGGCACATCTACTAGTGTGCAAAGTACTATTTTTAGGCTTAATTCTTAGGTAAACATGATCATCCAGATTGAATTCTCTGTGAATTCTCTTTTTATCTGCATAAATTTTCTTCCTGTCTTGTGTTGTTTTTATATTTTGTTGAATTTTCCTTATAGTTCTTTCCATTTCCTGGAACACATCAGACCTAAGTATTAACTTATCCTCGGGTTGACTCCAACTTAGAGGTGTATGGAACTTTCTTCCATAAAGTGCTTCAAAAGGACTCATCTTGATTGAACCTTTCTAACTATTGCTATAGGCAAACTCTACTAAGTGTAGAAAGTCCTCCCACTTTGTTGGTCTATCCATAACATACATTCTTAACATGGCTTCTAAAATATGGTTTGTTCTTTCAGTTTCGCCATCATTTCTGGGATGGTATACAGTATTAAAATTTAATTTGGTACCCATTCCCCCAAATAGACTCCTCCAAAAAGCTGCAGTAATCTTTGCATTTCTATCTGCTATGATCATCTTATGAATACCATGCAATTTTAAAATCTCATTCATAAATACATTAGCTATTTTGGTTGTGCCAAAATTAGATTGTACAGATACAAATTGTGCAACTTTAGTCAATGTATCAACTGCTACCATAATAGAGTTGCGTTGATATTTAGTCCTTGGTAAACCAGTAATAAAATCCATGGAAATAGTCTCCCATTTCCATTCTGGATTGGGTAAGGGATTCAACAATCCATTTGGATGTCGATGTTCTACATTCACCTGTTGAAATTCTATGCATCTAGCCAAGTAATTTGCGACATCATTTTTCATAGTAGGCCAGAACAGGTTCTTTCTTAAGGCTAAAATTAATTTCTGGTATCCGAGATGTCCAGCATAGGGTCTCTTATGATATTCATCCAGAATTTCTCTTTTTAAGGAGTCCACATTAGGGATGTAGAATCTGTCTTTTTAACAAATCAATCCCCTCTAGTTTTTTGTATAACCTTTTATCTCTTTTCTCACCATTTGTTCCTGAAGTTTTTTCATAGTTTTGGTCTTGTTCCATCACTTCTTGTATTAATCCTTCAATATCAAAGTCTTCACTACTTCCAACATTACTCACACTATGCAAAACATTTTTGCTTAATGCATCTGCAATCTTGTTTTCCTTCCCCTTAATATGTTTGATCTCCATGTCAAACTCACTAAGGAAGGAAAACCATCTAGTTTGTATAGCATTTAAATTAGGTTGCGTGAATAAATACATTAAACTGATGTGATCTGTCATCAATATAAACTTTTTCCATAAAAGGTAATGCCTCCAGATCTTCAAAGCATGTGTTAAAAAAGCTATTTATAAATCTTAAAAACTATATTTCTATTCATTTTTCTTGAGTTTCCTTGATTAATAGGTTATGAATAAGTTTTCTTGTAGTAGCACTCCTCCTAATCCCTCTCCACAAGCATTTGTTCATACTACAAATTCCTGATCTGGATCAAAAATATTTAAAATAGGTGTTGTTGTGAATTTAATTTTTACCAAATCAAAGCTATTATGACATTTTTCAGTCCATTCAAACTTAACCCCTTTTCTCTGTAGCGATGTAATGGGGTAGGCTAAGGCTGAAAATCTCTCTACAAATATCCTATAGTATCTTGCAATTCCCATGAAGGATCTTAAAAAAGACAAATTAGTAGCTACATGACACTCTCTTATCGCTTGTATCTTTTCTGGGTCTATTGCTAATCCCTTCTCTGAAATTATATGACCCAAGTACTGAATTTTATCTTTGAAAAATTCACATTTCCTAAATGTTGCATACAACTTGTTTTCTCTGAGTGTTTGTAAAACAATTCTAAGATGTTATTTATGCTCAGCTTCATTCGTAGAATAAATGATAATGTCATCGATAAATAATAATACAAATTTTTCCAAGTAATTATTTAAGACACTGTTCATTAAGCACATAAAAGTAGCAGGTGCATTAGTCAACCCAAAAGGTAAGACCACAAACTCATAGTGTCTGTATCTGGTTCTAAATGCAATTTTACTTATGTATTCATCTTTAATTCTTAGTTTATGGTAGCTTATCCTTGGATCAATTTTCGAAAAGGCTTTTTCTCCTCCAACTTGGTCAAATTGATCATCTATCCTAGGTAGAGGATACTTTTTCTTGATTGTCAGTTTATTCAATTTACGATAATATATACACATTCTGAAAGTACCATATTTCTTTTTCACAAATAGTATCGGTGCCCCCCATGGGGATACACTTGGTCTTATGTAACCTCTATCTAGAAAATCTTGTAGTTGCATATTCATTTCCATCAATTCTAGGGTACTCATTCTGTAGGGGGCTCTACAAACTGGTGTTGCTCCTGGTACTAAGTCAATTGAGAAGTCAATTTCTCTTTTAGGGGGTATATGAGGAATTTCATCTGCAAACACATCCTTGAACTCTCATATGACTCGTAATTTTTCTAAAAGATCATCTTCAGGTTGTTGTCCCAGTTCTTATACATGCACAAAATACACTTGGCAACCTTTTCTTACAATTATTTTCAATTGAAGTGCTGAAATTTGTCTCACAGATATGGGTTTGGGTTTGCCTTTCACTATCACATGTTTTCCCTCACTATTTATGCAGCGCATGGTTTTTTCTAAATAATTCAACATGGCTTTCTGTTTTTATAACTAGTCCATTACCACTAACACATCATAGTACCCTAAAGGTAGAATATTCAAATTTAGTTTAGTTTTGTACCCATTTATATTTATATCATCTGGGGTAGTTTTTAAGTCACTTTCCTTTTTGTCCCAGTAGCTAACCAAACTAACCATGACTGCTGAAATTTATCTGATTATAACTTGCATTTTTCTACCATTTGAGGACTTATATAACTTAAAGATGCACCTGGATCTATTAAAACAGAAACAGGTTGTTCAAAAATCATACCTTCTACTTCGACCATAGTGGACTGTTGTTCAGTTTGACGATCTTCTAGGGAAGCAATGATTTTGGGGATGTTTCTTGCCACATCGTTTACAATAGTTTCTTCTCTTGACACTTTTATGTTATGAATGTTTCTGTGTGGATAGACTCTCAGTAAATGGGGTTCTCTATAGCCCCAGCACTTCAGAGGTTTCTTCATTTTAATATTTCCTTGTCTCTTATTATTTCCTTTAATCTTTTTGGACCCTGTTTGTGATTGAGCTGGGTGATTTTCTCCAGTTTTTGTGAAATTATTTCTTTGGTGATTTCTCCCAAAGTTCTTTAAGTATGCAGGTTTTGTTATTTTCCCACTAGAGTCAATTTTATCTTTGTTCTTCTAATTATTTTCTTGTTCATTTCTACCTTTGAGCTGCTTGTAACACAGTCTCGCTTTGTACACCACTTCATCCATGGTCTTGGGATTATCAAATTCTATCTTATCCTTGTATATAGTAGGTAGGCACTTTAAGAAGCATTCTACCTTTTCCTTCTCTTCTATTATATAAGGTACATAGCGAAGAATGTTGGTGAATTTGGTTACAAAATCATCAATGGTAAGTTGTCCCAACCTAAGTTCATGAAACTCTTTTGCTTTATCATCATAATAGCGTTCATTCAGATATCTATGTTTGAATTTGATTTGTAAATCCTTCCAAGTGATAGTTTTATCATCTATGACATGAACCATATTGGTTTATTCCCACCAGAAGGTAGCATTTCCTTCTAATTGATGATAGCCAGCCTGGCTCTCAAGTTACTTTCATATTCATAAACGTGAGAGTACTTTATCATGTTTAGAAGCCAAGCTTCTACATCTTCCTTCTTCTCTTCATCATAGGAGGGAAGCTTGATTTTTCAAAATTCACCATGTAATTCCTTATTCCTCCTAGACTATTGTCTAGAGGCATCATCTTCCTCAGACTCTTCTGAGTGATTTACAGTTCCCTTTCTCTTTCTTCTAGAACCTTCACCTTCATGACTTTTCCGAGAGGTCAATTCTCTTATTAAGCTGTCTTGCTCTTAACTGGCTAAAGATAGCCTTTCATTATGTTTTTACAATTGCATTATTTCTCTTTGCATTCGATGTAGCATAGCCATCAGTGGAGTATTTGGATATGCTAGATTTTATCCACCACCCAGATCCACATAAAGTTCATCCCCTTCACTCATGGTTTGCAGTTGTATGCTTCAGCACTGTTTCACTACACATGAAATTAACCATTAGTGAAAATAAATTTAATAACAATTTACAATAACAGAAATTATCTAGTGTGAGCACACATTATAGCGATGTTTTAACATGGGCTTTGATACCATTTGTGCCATCTCCCTTTTAATTTTTTTTTTCTAAGAATATCGTTAATACTTCTTTCCTCATATGGTCAGACTTATGTTCATCATATTATGACATTACATCTATCATAATAGTTAGTGTCTTTTACAACTATATATATATATATACTTATATTAATTATCCGATATTAAATACCAGCACTCAACTTATAAAATTTCAACTTACTTTCTAAGGTGCTAGATTCTCATCACTAACCTCGCAAGAGAACATATTTCTATAGTTAAGGTTTCCTCTTAACAAGTAATACTATTTATCCATTACTATTGGCAATTTAATACTTTACACAATTTGACTCTCCTTGTCTATGAATTTAGACTTTATTGACCTTTACAAGCCATACTTAGGCTCAAGGGTTATTTATTTCATTCACATCCACCTTACTCTAACTATAAGGATAGTTTGCAGCAACCAAATATTGTCTCCATTTTTAATTCTATGGGTTATATACAATATCCTATTTAAGAACTCGTGATTAAAACTTAGAATAACCTAAAAATCCCCTTATTGGAATTTTCATTCTAACCTAGGGGAACCCATACTTTACTTATATTTTAATGTTGTCTTTATAATGCACTCATATGTGATTGTTTCTCGTTACATCTAATTTCCACTATTACATTCTATTAATCCTTATGCCAAGGAACTGAACCATTAACAAGAATTTATTTTACAATTCCCACCCATCTAACTCTACCTACATGGACGTACCTTGCTAACGTGGCCCATAGTTTTATCACCCTTCAATCCACTTTGGAGCATTGATATTACATTTATTTTATTTCAATTTTCATATGGTGTTGTTCGTAAATGTCAAAACTCAGTCTTTAAGGTGTATTTGAAATTCGAGGCCTGATATTTTTTTCAATTAATTTTAATGGTACTTGTCGTATGCCGACTTACACATAGAACTATACATGAGATCACATTGGGATCTGCTTATTGAATTTTCATGTACTGAAGCACATGGCCTAGGATGTAACATCTTTGGCTGAAGGAAAACTCATCCCACTCTTCGATTTTCGACACTTGGACGACTCCTATTGAACCTCGGTTAGGGTTTGGTGTCCCATAAAGATTTACAATTTGGTCAAAGGTTCATTTTCTCTTGTCATTTTGGTTGTGACACCCACCTTGTGTGATACCTCATTTCATTTACCGGCCTTCATTTTCTGTTATTTGTATGCCTATGACCAAAAGCATAGTGCCACGAGTCTGAGGAAGAGCTCTACGTTCATATGTCAAGACTATCTGCGATTTTTAGTTCAGGTAATACATCTCCCCCCTTGAAATTCGTTTCTCATTATCATTTTCATGATTTGAGGGTTTTACCACGGTTGTTGAATGTTCTCTTATTCTAGTCCTAAATTTTTTTTCTGTTTATGCCCAGAAAGAAATGAGAATACTTGTTTTTCCCTAAGTCATTGCTCTGGTAATTAATATCATTTCATTCTTGCGATTCGTAATTATCTACAGTCAATCTTCCAGTTCTTGTGATTCCTATTATGGACTTTTTGTTTATGGAATCAATTAAAAGGTGCTCGTTTCCGACATAGCTAACGCAAGCATTTTATGGTAATTAGGAACACTGCCCCTCTGTAACTTTTAGTTTTTCATCATTGTAGATGTGATAATATCTCACATATCTTTCATTATGATTTCATTCAATTTTGGTTTCCCTTACCCAAAATACCGTGATTTCTTTCTAATTGTATAATATTATCGAATTTACTCTTAGATAATTTCCTATATATGCTAGTTTGGAAAATCGACATCCTACCCATTTTTATTTCATTCCATTACAGTATAAGGATATTAAATTTAATTTAACTACATAATCTTCTTTTAGTCATTAAAGCTCACAACATTTCTTGAAATGCAGGGTATGACTAGATCGTCTCTTTCTGCTCCAAGATGCTCATGTCGGCTGTCAAATACATTATCGGTAAGCTCGTGTAACTCTAGTTTTGATTACACAATCGAATTCTCATTCTCTAGCTTTACATCAAACCCTCAATTACTGGAGTCTCAATATATTTTATTAAATCTGAATATTTAGTCAAACTATCCATTTCGTTAGTTTCCAACCAGCATTCCCTTGTTGGGGTTTCTTGGCTGAGATCATCATTTCTTCCTTCATAGAAATTCTCATTTCCTAATTCTATCTAAATTATCAGCATTTAGACTTATTTCTCTATTATTTCTCACAACGTTCTCTACTTATCGTTCTATCTACTTTCCTAATCATAATTGCCTGAGGATATCATTTTTATTTTCTATCGGAAAGGGTTGAAGGTTTAATATGTTCCATTGTATATGAATGACTAATACTCTCGTCTACTATATATGTTTATTAATAATTTCTCATATATTTTGACTCTGTCACCATAATTTTAAAAGTAGTTAAGCAAAATTTTATGTATAGTACGAATACTAATTTCGTCTCTTTCCTGGTTACAGGTATAACTTGGATACACCATTTCACAAGGTATTTAACTAAATACTTTGGCATTTACATTCTCTCTCTCATATATATATTTCATTTCAATTATTATCTCCGAGAATTTGACTTTCGACTCTGTTTTTTACAGGTATGGCTATTGGTCACCTACTCATGGAGTTAGTGTATGTCTACTATACTTTAAGTTTTTGTTCGTAATACATGGACTCTGTATGTTATACATATTGTTCCAAATCCTCATGGTTTTCTTCATATGTCATCTCTACATAAGTTTTTCAAAGCGTTTATTAAATCTTTCATAAAAGGACGGAGTGCCTCTGTGTAGGTTGTTTTTGCAACGAGTTCTTGTTTAGACAGTCAAATTATACCTACTGAATGATTCATAAGGATGTAATATATATGGACTGAAAAATTGTAATTGTTTTCAACTTTACTGTCTAAACTCTTTCCTTTCACTTAAGATATTTTTGGGACTCCAATATATTATTTCAATTTAATATTACTTGCAGATTTCATGTATAATTTCATGCATACCAAAAGAGTTTTATTTTCCAATTAGATATGAACCATAAATGAATATTCTTCATAATAGTACTACAATATACCACATTTACTTGAATATTTTTTATATTCATTTATATTTGTTCGACTGTATACTCTATATATATTATTTCTTTCAACTCAAAATGTTATTGGGAATCCAACTTAGTGTGCTCTTTTCAACTAAAATTTCACTTTCAGTTCTAGTATAAGAATACATTCTAAATATATGCATGTATATACTTTTCTCTCTAGTGAAATATAGTTCATGCTTTATCTTTCTCAACTTATCATACAGTATAGAAGTTATTTAAATATACAATATAGAACCTATTTAACTATACAGTTCATTCATGTGTCATTCAAGTATAATTACTTCTTCTTAGAAGTTTTTTCCTCATATTATGTACAGTTTAGTAACATAGTACAACAACAAATTGGTTACTAAAATACAAAATTTTACTATAGTTTACCTAATGTCAGATCCAAGCCTTATTCTGTGTTTAGGAATTCTGAGAGTTGGTTCTCTACATAATTATGTTTGTACAACAAAACAGGACAATCTATTTTATCATAGTCAATTTTGTTCAATGTAGAAGCCATCCAAATTTATTTCCAATTCATCTTAATACTAGAGCACAGACACATATCTAGATTCAAAATTTTAGATAGAGCTATACTAATTTATTTTATGAGCAACTTCATAACAGAACTAAAGTATAATTTAAAACAAAATTAACTGGTGCATACCACTTAAGGTAGACTAGGTTCCACCCAACCGTAGAGCTCTTTCTCCACATCCCACCCCCGAGTAGAGATCAATTTCTCTAGCAAAAGACAACCCTTTGCCTCTACTAAATCTGCTTATTTAAGCTCACCTTCCCTTCAACTTGTTTCCCTTAACTGCATCCAGTTAAATCAGGATTCTGCTTTCCTGTGTGCCTAGGCATTCCTTTTGTTTCTTCCACAAGAGTACTTTTAAAGCTAGCTTTCCCTCTTTCTAGATTTATTCCACCTCTTCCCAGTAATTTCCTCTTTACTTGGGTAGTTTTTTATATTTTTATCTCCAATATAATTTCAGTATTTAATTTATTTCCTCTAAGGACTTTTGGGGAACTGGGAAAATATTATAACCTTATCCACCCTCATGGATTTGGTTTCCAAATATCTAATCATAATCTAGTATTTTCACTTTAATTTCCATTTTATTTATTAACTTGAAATAACAAAATAAATCCACACAATTGTTTTCCATTGGGGTCCACTATACCCTTTTGGACTTCTCCAAATGTCTAGTAAAAGCATAGAAAACTAGGGATATTAAAAATGACTTTGGGATAAAGTCTATTATTAAGAAGGGGTGTAGGTAGTGCGTTGCACTAGTTTACTGACAGTGATATTACATTAACATTTATTTAGCCTTAAGGTCCACACTTTATTGTTTGAGGACCTGAGGTCGAGGATCTATTGTGTTATTAAAACAACCCCCATTATTTTAGTATAGTTATCTTAGAAAGATAATGGAGACCCCTTTAAAAATTTTAGAGTAGATAAAATAAGACCCTTAAGTGATTAATTCAAATAGAAATAAGAACAAAATGGACTAAAACCATTGAATTTCTATTTTAAATACACTTAATTAGAGAAGTTTAAACAATGGCAATATCACAATCACAATATTGCAATCGCAATATCACATGAAATACATATGGGTCCTAAAACCCCACTCAACACAAATTGTAATCCAAAATACAAAAAATAGCTTTCATAAAGGAAAAAGGGTTTTTCCTGGAAAAAAAATTTACGAGAAAGAAACTGTAGGAACCATTGCCGCCACATAGCGACTCGCAAATTGCAATACATAGTTTTATCTCAACAATCTTAAAATCATCCTCTACATTTCCTTGATGCGATATAATTTATCGCATCTCATTTTTGCTTCGTGACCAATATTTCCCTTTGTTCATTTCTTATGAATTTGCGATTATGATATTTCAATTGGAAAAATGTAGTTGATAGAAATTCTAAAAAGGTTCACACGCGAATAACATCTGTGATGTGAAAATATCTCGTTTAAATGCAGGAATGATTCCGCGGGCACATCAACCCATACTTTCCATTAATGTCACAACTTAAACTATTTTACAACCCATTCTTCCGAAAATTATTTGACTGCAGGAACATTGAATTTATGTATTATCCACATGCCAAGTTTCATTCGCTTCTTATTTCCATTATTAGAGCACTTTCTTATTTTTAAGATAAGATTGCCTCTTTTATACTTATCATTCTTGATTTTTTGTAAGCGATTCAAAATAAAAAAATATATTTAGAAATGTCAAAAGTTGTGAATAAATCCAATAAACCTATGGCACCCATTAATCCTACGGCTACAGTTAGTGAAAGAACAAAAATTCTTCCTCTATTCACAAACACAATAGGCGGGTCGAAAAGTGGTTCTTCCTCCTAGGAAGAAATGTATAAGTTATTTGATTATGAGAAACCCCATCATGGAAAATTTTAGGGGCTAATATTCATGGGTGGGCTAATTTTCCATGCTTTTTCCAAAAAAAGATTCGCCAATTCCCATTTAAAAAAAAAATTGATTCGCCAAAATTTTATATTATAATAATATTTTACACGAAAAATCGCCAAACATTTATATATACTAATATAAAATTATTACAAAACTAAATATTTTTACAAAAATAACATCAAAAATCTTACAATTCACATATTGGGGACTACCAAGATTCTCCAAGTTTTAAAACTTTAAGATAAACATCCATCCTTAAAATTTTCCTTGAACCCCATACGCTTGAATGGAAATCTACTGGAGATGCTTTTGATTCTTCATAAGCTACTTTACAAGAAGTCAACAACTCCTTTCTACATCGGATTTCTACCCGCCCCAAAATTTTACCATATACTGATATGGTAAAATGAACAACTTCAATATGAGGGACAAAAATTTACTAACGAGCAGAGGAAAAATGATATGTTCTTTCAAAGCTAAAGACATGAAGTCAGTGTATCACATTCCAGACCTAGAGAAGGTCTATGAAAAATAATTGCTGGTGCAATTTACCAAGGTGAATAAGTTGAAGTAAAATCCTATAAAGCAATGGAGGAGCAACCCAAACAAACATAAAAATGATGATAAGGGTATGTATTCTACTGACTCCCTTGCTAGTCCCTATTGCTATGTTGGTGCAATGATGTCTAGACTCTTCGGTTAGCCTTATACCACCAAATTTTTAGTTGAATGGGTTCCCCTAATGGAAGAAGTCACATATTCTTATATTATGGACTAGGGAACCATTTTATCCAATAATATATCCACCCAGATTTTGGAATATAGAAAGAATCGTTCTATTTCATCTAAAATATTTCCCCCATTTTTACAGGAATGCTTATATTATGGATGTTGTATGTTTCACCTCAGATTTTCCCACCGTGGGTTGGAAATTGACTACCTGGGACCCTCTCCCCATTCTTGTCTATCATAATATTTTATGGGAGTTGAAATATGAAAATCATTTCTATAAAATATGCCATGGAGTTATGGTCCCTTTATTTCAAGTTGTGTTCAATCAAAAAGCCCCCAGGTTATCTAAGGAAGCTGAAGATGACTTCTCCTCCATTGGGAAATTATTCAATCAATAATTTTTTACCTATGTCAGAGTCTTCGCGAGCTTGTCTCAGCCACACGTTTTACCATTATATGTTCCAGATAAGCTTCATGTAAGACAAATTTCTTATCAAACCGTTGGTAATGGATTAACTAAATTTCTGAAGAAAGACAAGAAAGCTTCATGGCCCTCTCTTTCGATTCATTGTGGTGTCTACGCGTTAGAGAACTATAAGCATGCAAGATTAGAGGTCAATCAAATTGTATGTTTGAAATTGTTTACAATTTCAAATAAACAATATGACCCAAATCAATTTGCCAAGGATTTCACCACTAAAGTAAAAATCACACCATTTATGCATGAAGAATATGATTTTAATGACTTGTTTGAGTCAGTCGACACTTATTCTGTAGTTGAAAAGTTCGCAACATCACACCTTAGTCCACAACAATTTTCAAAGTTCAAGTAGTATAGAAAGTAAATATTGGAATGGATTCCTTTAAAAATGCTATAGGTATCCCAACCCATCACACAGAAATATTGGGAAGAAGAGACAATTCCTAAGGGTATTGAAGTCCTTAGAGAAAGTGAAGAGGATAAATCTGCTGAAGTTCAAACCAAGGATTTAGAGTTTCCAAGTAACTTGAATGATGTTTGGAATAATTTTAGTCAACAACTGCAAGGATACCAAGAAGTGATGATTATTGGTCATCAACAAAGAGTGAAAATGTGTCAAAGAAAAAATCACAACCCTCTTACTGCTAGGTCAATTGAAAAGTCAGTTAGCACAGAAAAAGTGGAGTTCATCCCGACCTACCCTACTTTAGAAATTGTATTGAAAATTGAGTAAATTATTTCTCTATACATATTTTATAGTCCCAAAAATAAATCCATCATGAGAACACAAAGAAAAAGGAGGAGATCATAACAGTCTCAAATCCTTTTCCTAGGACATGTTCCTATGGAGGTAGTTTGGAAAGATTCACAAGCATATCCTTCTCAGGATCTATCTCATTTGACACAGTTTGCAGGAGCCTATGCATATCCTACTTTAGAAAATGTCACTAAAGTTCAACAATTAATCAAAGAAAAGGATGAAATAATCCTTCAATTAGAACATGAACTACAGGTCGAGAAATAAAATATCAATCGACAATTACATGTACAAGTATTACAACTCCAAGAGAGCCTAGATCAATTAAAGATGCAACACCAAACTGAAATTGGTGCCAAGGATACTCAAATTCATCAATTTTGATTCACTGTTGAGAAATTCAAAGACAACCCAAAAATAGATGAACTGAATAAGGAAGCATTATAATTGAATACCCTGTTGGCACAACAACATGTTATTTTTTGCCAAAAGTTATCAAGTACCATTGAATTATCTGAGAAAAGTGATTCATTGATTAATTGAATAGTGGACCAAAGAATTCGCTTCGATGAGATTGACAACAAAGTGTCACAGTATGTCACCTGGAAACATACTATTGATCATCAAAAGGATAATATTCATAGGATTAAGGATTCCAAAAAGGAAATTTTACTTACTGAGTGGGACATACAATTGAAACAAGTTGAAAGGGTCATCTGTAGAGCTAGACATGCTGATAATAATATTGTTGAAACAATCAACCAGAATCTCATTGCTTCTAATATTATTGATATATGCCCTCATGGTTCTCTTTCTATTGTTAAATATTTTATAAGCCAGTGGTAGGAAATGTCCAAGGTAAAAGAGGAAAACATCAAAAAATTGGAAAATCTAGATTGGGAAAAGTATTGGAAATATTTGGGAAAGCCACATAGCCAATGGCTCATGTTGCACTATCTAACATATACTTACTACTATATGATTCCTCCACTTTCATATGTGGTTTATACTGAACAGTTGTGCATCAGTCCAGTCCAACCTCTCGAGGTTTAACCTATGCTCAAGATCCTTCAACTAAAGGAACAAATGGCTGATGAGAGAACAGTGCAATCTTCAAGCAAGTCACTCCACTAAATTTTGTTTCTGTTTTTATTTTCACTTAGTTTAAGGAGAGTTTTTTAAACCCCCATTGACTTTAATTGTAAATAATTTTCAAACTCTCTATTTTATTATATAAACACCTTCATGTCTTTTAATAAGGGGTCTTGAAGTTTTAAAAGGAAGACTTTACAGAAGTCACACTTTTGTACTCTTAAATTTTTCTTAATAGAAAAGGTTGGACCAAATACTATTTTTCAAATGAGTAGAGTTAGCGTATACATGGTAATTTTATCTTTATGTTAATTTTATGTTCCAAATGAGAAATAATTTATTTTCTTATGGTGTTTTGTTTTATGTATCCTTTAAAAAAAAAAAAATCATTAGGTCTCTTTTGAACATGTTCGATTGCATATTTTTGGTACAAATTCAATACATGCAGTAAACATATGTGATATATGCTTATTCAATTGATTTAATTAAATCAATTATTTTAAATCATTTTCATATCTCTAAATGTTTATATAGTATTTATTCTCATTTGCTGAAACATCATTTTCTTAAATCGCACATAAAGATAATTCATCGCGAGATAGATATAGATAGGTACATTTATTTAACTTGAGCTTTTTATCACTCCCATATATCAATTTATAGTCAGTTATAATACCATCCATACACCCAATTATATTTCACTCAAAAACTGGTCCCATAAATCTAGTCAGAGCCACCATATCAAACAGATAAGGGACGGTTTTCAATTCCCCGACTTGGTGGTTTTTGCTGATGTTGTGTTGTGGTAAAACACAACCCCCCCCCCATTTTTGACTTTTTCACTTCAAATAATGGGGACCCTTTCTATAAATTTTTGACTAAACGCCTTTTCAGATTTTTATTTTATTTGATTATCCTACGCGATTGTTAATTTTTCATTTTCTTTGAATTCTTGTTTTGATTGCTTTGTTAGAATTAATTTTTTATAAGCCTCCCATTGATGCTTGATTCGCCTCATTTGGTCAACTGGTTTAAAATTGTACTCCTTTGAAGTCCCATCATTTATCTAAGTCTGGGTTAAAAATGCTATTTTTATTCTTTTTATTTATTTTCAGAGTAGCTGTAGTTTAGAAAAACTTAATATTAAAAAATATATATTATTAAAAAAAAAAAAAAAAAAAAAAAATCTCGGATCCGTCGCAGATCGCAGATCGCAAATCGCAAATTTCAGAATCCGTCGCAGATCGCAGATCGCAAATTTCAGATTCGTCGCATATCGCAGATCACAAATTTCAGATTCTTCGCAGATCGCAATATCGCAATATCGCAAGATTGCAATTTTGCAATTTCGGATCCATCGCATATCGCAATATCGCAATTTTGGATCCATCGCAATTTTTAGAACATGCACATTTAAAAAACCCCCATCCAAGGTTCTTGCGATATGCGATGTGTTAAAATTTTTTAATATAAAATTTCTTTTTTTTCTTTTTTTTTGTTTCATCCCTTATGCCTCCCGTATCTCCACCTCACTCACCCTCATGTCACCCTCACCTCACTCTCCACTCACCATATCCCTCCATAATCTCACGTGGATGAATTAATGGGTTTAGATTGATTTCAATGGTTTGTTTTATGGGTTTTAGGTTTGGATTGATTCCAATGGTTTGTAAATTAATTTTTATATTTTTTATATTATAATAATTATATTATAATTATAATGTTTATTATAATTTTAATATAATTTGAACTATAATATTAATCGTATTTAAATTAACTTTTTCAAATCATTTGTATATTAATTTAATTTTGTAACTGAATTAATTGTTAGTTAGTTAATAATTAATTTAGAATTAATTATTAGATAATTAGAATATAATTTAGGATTAAATTTCTAATTAAAAATTCTGATTTTTAGCCCAGCAAACAGAATTTCCAGATTTATGCCAGATTTGACTCATCAACTTTGGAAGCTCATAGATTGAGTTATAATTGACCAAATGAGGCCCAGGACGGCTCATTGGAAAGATAAAATCAAGGAGAACATTTCTGAGGAGGTTCCAATAACAGATTTGATCATTTATTGGGTCAAAAAATCAGGCAGAAGATCAAGCTCCAAATTTCTAAAAATAAAATCAATTTTCTGAGTTTTGTTTTCTTCATTTTCATTTGCCCAGCCTCTTCTAATTGAAGATTCATGCATCAATATATCCTTGGTTAATTAAGATCGTTATGAATATCAATAAGAGGCTCAAATTTCCTTTTTATTTATTTAAATAGAATTTGATTGGATTTGTTTTAATGTTAGAAATAATATTTGGATTTTATTGTTGCATCTTAATTCATTTTAATTTCTTTTTGCAGGAAAAAACAATAGAAGGGATATTGAGGAAAAAGATTTCAATCAATGAGAAGACTCCAGCAATTAAAGATTGGAATTTTTGAGAAATTAAAGTTGGATTGAGCAGATTTTTCTTCAACAAACTCTCTTCTAAAAATACTTTTGGGAGGATTATAAATTGCAGATTGAAAAATGTAAAATTGGGGGCTGCTCTCCGCTGCAATTCCAGACTTCTAAAAGCATTTCTATTATAGGAATTTAGAGTTGTAGATGGGGAGGAGAGAAAAACTTCATATCTGAACATTAATGAGGGTTTATTCTTTATATCTTGAATTATGCATGATGGGTAGAGTTTGCATTTCTGCAGCTCTAGTCTTGAAAGCAGAAATTCAAGTAATGTAAAGTACTGTTAGAGACCAGGATTAGAGAAGCAGATTCAATTAACTGGTATTTTTGGCATTTCTGTATCAAATACCAGTTTCATTTTTATTTTAATAAAATTGTTGTTTCATTTTATTCATGTTTTGGAATTACTGTTGATATGGATAATTTGTCTCAAATTGTTAAGTATCTCTATTCTTATAGATTTAACTCTGATTTCTGAGTAACGATTTGCTTAGAAATCTGTCTTACAAAACTGATTTTTTAAATAATAATATGTTGTGAATTTCTTCCACATATTATTGTTTAATTATTAGCTTGATTGATTTGATAATCAATATCATTTTTGTGAATTTCTTCCGGAGTGTTGTTGATTTATTATTTCAGTCAAATGGTCTCAATAGAATATGTTTTGGTACTCACAAATGTGAGCTAAATTGAATTAGTTCATTGGTTTGACATTAATTAAAAGCCAAACATATTTTAATCCTCATTACTTAATTATCTTGCTCTTAGTTGGGTTAGATTTTCATCTACCTGATTGAGATAGGATTTAGATTAGTTTCTTTTGCTTGCATTATAGAATAAGTTTGCATTTAGATTAATTTCTACATTCTTTTAAGTCCTCTTCTCGAAGAGGAAAAATCTTAGTTGTGGTTTGGCTGAACCCAAATCAGCTTAAGGGTCATTCTCTTGCCTGATCAACAAGAAGAATTGATCTGATATCCCTGTCTATTGGTAGTTAATGATACATCGTAAACCAATAGCGATAGGGAAAAGGTAACTGGACCTAGTTAAACCAGTCAGAGCCACTATCATAAACGGAAAAGGCGCTGTATTAAGGTCCGGACCGGGTGGTTATCCCCCAATGTTGTAGCAGCGATTTTCAAGGCCACAACATTTTTGGGGACTCAAAAGGATCCAGAGACATGACTCTATTATTAATGGATGCGATGGTTATGTATGTTCTCTATTGATATTATGATGAAAATAGCACAAATGGTTATGTATGTTCTATATCGATATCATAATGACCATAACATTAATAGATATCTATATTGTGTATTGATGATATGATTATGATAGATTTGATGGATATGTATGATATCTATTGATGTTAGGATGATGAAATTTTTTATGGATATGCATTTTTCTTACCGATGTTACGATCATGATAGCTATGATGGATGTGTTCCTTATGTTAGATACTTATATTAGCTATGGTTCATAATGAACAACGATGTGGATGACTAGGTCATGTTGATTATGTTATTATTACAATAAATAATAGTGAGAAACTATGTTACTGATGATTATTGAGCATGACACGAAACCACCAGGGGCATTCGCATGTGATGAGTTGACGACATTTGGTTTGATGGAAATTAATATTTTGTCTTTGAAATTCTAGTTCAGTTTGAAACATACTATATATATATATATTATGATGATATGTTAGTGGCTCTAGGCACATGTTATTTTATTGGCCGAATGACTCACACATGAATGATCGAGTTCTACAATTAGATGGATCGGCATGAGAGTGGTAGGATGGCATCCATGATCTCACCCACTAGTACTCATGCCACAACTTGGGCTAGAAAGGTTAAAACACCTTTTCCTTGAATATCATGATGTCGTGGGGACAGGTTGGAAATTTGGGCCACTCATGAGGATTTTATTGGGGGTCACGCATCAAGGCAGATTCCTTGATCCCTGGAACCATTAGTCTCACTATAGCGGACAACATAAGAGATGATAGTGGTCTCTATCGTTTCACCTAGACTTTCCCCTCGTAACCACTAGATGCTTGAAGGGAAAGTGGCGTGGCACCCTTAGAAATTTAATGAAAGTTCATGAAGGGAATGAACAAATTAGAACCCTTGGCATCACAAATAAAATATTAGGTTTCGCACCCTTGGAAATTGAAGGCATGTTCTTAAAGGGCATGACCAACTTGGCACCCTTAGAATCATTAAAAACAAACTAATAAATATAATCAAGATATTAAAATCTTAGAAGTTCAAATCAAGTGGTAAATTACAGTAGAACTGAGACAATTAAATTAATAATAAAACTTGGGGTAAGGGGAGAATAGGAAGAAATACAATATTTTACCTTGAGAACTGTACCCTTCCCATGTTGGAAAATACCAGGTAGATAATGTACATAATTAAACTAATTAGATAAAATGGGGAAAGACGGACGTAGAGTTAAGTATAAATATTAATCCTAAAATAGTTAAACTTCATTAACAGAAGAGGTGGAATTAAAATAATATTAATAAATTAAAATTAGAGAAATTTAGATAACTTTCATGTGGAAAGATCCAACATATGAATATACATCTAATAGGAAAATTGAGTTAAAAGAGGAAGTAATTAGGGGAACAAATCAAAGATTTATCAATTGAATGCATTAATGAACAAAAATTAAGCAGTAGATAAGGGGGATCAAAAGAGAACTAAAAGATGAAAAAGGACCCCGAGGAAAAAATTATAAAAGTTAAAAGTATTTTTTTTTTAATTTTAAATTTAAAAGATAAAAGTTAAATTAAAATAGTCAATTTTCTTTTTAGGTTTAAAATTTCAAAATATGATGTTTTTTAAATTTATTTTATTTTTATTTTGTTTATTCTTAAGATATATGTTATTTTATAATTTTCTTATATATATTGTTGAGATTTAACAAGAATATCCTAGTGAAAATGAAGCACCTACACTAGGATGGAGCCTCCGGCTATTTTTAGCTGTATGCCTATTTATAGATGTATGTGAAAATTCTATTTATAGAATGCATGTATATTTATAGATGCATGTCTACTATTATTATCCCTTAATATTAGTTGGACAATAAACTATACTCTATTCTCAATGAGCTCTTGGAAATAGTTAAGTGAAGTGGAAAATCAGTTAGCAAAAGGAATTTCGAGTTAAGTGGTTGGTGGGCGGGACATACAGGTTGAATTAGCTGTAACTAAATGATTTGAAGTTATAACAAAGTTGGAACTATAGTAAAGTAATATAGCATAGTTAAGTGGGTAAAAATTATTTGTGCTAGTTGTAACTGAAGATACACTAGTGAGAGATCAAGTGAATTAATTATTAATTAATTCACAATCAGTAGTCTCACATGAAACTAGAGATTTACTATTATTAACTCCATGCATGTCAGATCCAGTGGAGACCGAGTTGAGTTCTAGGTGAAAGGGAAGTAAACTATCAATTGTGACATTATCCTATTACACACATGCAACCACACACACATTGGATGTTCCCATGGGGATTGTGGAGTCAAGGAGGGAAATATTGCATTCATTAAGGGATTGCTATCAGCAAGGATTACGCAGTGGAGGCACGCTATTTGGAGACAGTAAATTGGCTAAGAAGCTTGCCAATTTTTTTATGATAGTGTGAGACAATTAGCTCATGTACTGAGAACTCTTGTATTGGAGCTTTGTATGTAATTTTTTCATGGTCCATGATATAATACAAAATAGAATATAGTGGGGTTTTTAGCTATAATATTTCCCCGGTAGATTATCTGTGTTGTGTGTGATTGATCTTTCTTCATGATATTGTAATTGGTGATTGTGTTTTAAATTTCCACAAATATTTGTAGAAGAGATTTTGTATTTAACAATATAATATTGTTAGATCATGAGAATCTAGAACATACATGTATTTTGTATAATTCCTACATGGTATCAGAGCATGGAAAATTGCAGTAGTGAAGCGGGAGCTGGGTTTGTTGGTGGAAAGAATTTGAATTTGAAGAAAGACTTTCTTGATGCTACTGATGATTCAAGATCGAAATGTATTTCAATGGCTTGAGGTTAGAGTATGCACTCGAGAGCAGCTCGAATTAAATTTCTTGGAAGGACAGGATGGAGGCAGTATTTAAAGACAATGGCTTGAAGGAATTCATTGACAATGATGTTGCTAAGCCTGCTTCATGAGATGCTTCCAATCTTAATACAAGGCAAAAGAAAGTGGAAAAGGCGAGGAGGATCCTGTTGGAGGGAGTACAAGAACACATTTTCTCAAGAATCTATCTGAAAGCCACACCATATGCTATGTCGAAGGATTTCATGGATCTATTCCAAAGAAGTAGCCACCATAGGAAATTGGTGGTCAAAGATAAACTCAGGAAGATCAAGATGGAAAAGGGCGACAACACTCCAAACTATCTCACGAAGTTTGTCCAATATCGGGATGAACTAGGGAGTGTGGGAATAACTGTTGCTGATGATGAGCTAGTGAGGTTGGCTCTCTTGGGACTTCCTAAGAGTTGGCACAATTATGAAGACTCTGTCAACGGACGGGAAAAATTGTTGGATTGGGAATGACTGTGGTCAGATCTGGTGTAGGAGGAGTTTAGGTGGAACACCAGAGATGGCTCTTCATCAAAGCATGATGATGAAGATGATTTTTCTTTTGCTACCAAGGTGAAGAAAGGGAACAGGAATAAATTCTATTCTAAATTTGAGTCTAGAGGAAAGAAGCTAGATATGTCGAAGGTGAAGTGTTTTCACTGTCACGAACATGGTCATCTTGCTACTAGCTGTCCACAAAAGAAGAAGAACAAGAAGGTTGTTGCAAATGCAGCTGGTGAGGTCCTTACCTTGCAATTTTATCTTGGCTTCTCCTTGATTTCATGCATGGTTTCAAGTGAATTGGGATTGGTGTGGCATTTGGATAGTGGCGCTTCCTTTCACATGATGAGAGATAAGGAACTTTTCAGTGACTAGGAGGAGAATAAGCTCCAAATGCATATAGAGATGGGCGACGATAGATGGTACAGTGCTACCAAGATTGGTACCATTACCTTTCATAGGGATTCAGGTAAACCATTTCAATTAAAATATGTTGTGCATGTTCTAGGTCTGAAGAAAAAATTGGTCTGAGTCGCAATGATGGAGGTCAGAGGTTATTACATTGCATTTAGTGATGGAAAATATTTTATGCGACATAGAACAATGGGTCAAGCTATTAGGATATTCTAACACATAGGAAATAGTTAAGAATAACTTAGTCTGGTATAGAGTTAGGTAAAGTGTGTTTCTTTACCATGTACATTTGTAACTTATAATCCGATGGTCACGATTTGTAGTGATCCGACAGTTATCTCTCTCCTTGGTATTAATGACACTTGATCCATGGTTTAACACCTGATTGGTTCATGATATCTATTTAAAGAGCATGGAGGGTCATTTTATCGCTAATCGTTTATGAGAAAAGCATATGTAACCTTTCTTTTATATTAATAAACTACCTGAAGTGGCCACATTGGCTCAAGCTATGGAATGTTTCCCCCTTTGAGGGTTTTAACCACGTGATTATACTGGTGTACTAATTTTTGATCTATTTGTGAGCGGCGACCTTTAGTTCTTGATCTAAGGAACTTACCCTGTAAATTACTACATGGTATCAAAGCTATATTGAAGGCCACATCCATTGTTGACCAAAATTTGAAGCTAGTTTGACTGCATGTGAATACCGTTTTGTAGATCTACTATTTATGAAAAATTTTGGGCTTTTAGAACTACTCTGTTGTGTCTGGAGTGTTTATTATAGTGATAAATGCCTTTCATTTAATGTGAAAAGGTTTCCGGCTGCCCAAGTTATGACAGTTTAGATCTGGAGGTATAAAGCATCTCTTTTGCAGTTACATTTGTTAATAGTTCTACTTATTTCGGTTCCTCTATATATTTTCAGTTTTTAGGTTTGGTTTATTTTCCAGATCTATACCCTCTTCTTTGTGTATGCTCTTTTCTCTAAGGGAATTTTTTGCTACGTATGCTCTTTCCCCGCAGCTTTGTGCAATCTCGGAAATCAGAAATAGTGAAAAAATTGATAGTTTCCAGTAAGGCTAACCGAAAATATAACATTCTACCATAAGTCTTTCATTTCGTTATTTTCTTTCCTTGGTTTTTGTGTTTTTTGTGCAGGAAACGACACACACACTGAAGAGTGAAAAAAAAAAAACCCCTTCCTCCTTTCAAACAATAACAGAATCCTTTTACTATCACACTTGGTGAGGTTAGTTTTTGAGAATAGAGGTCTTGGGTTCAAATATCTTGTTGAAGCCTCTTTTGTAAAAAAAAATTGTTAAAAGGGGCGGATTTTTTTTTTTTTAAAGTGGCAGTTCATCCCGTTCCCGTAACCTTTCGGCATCTTCAAAACATCATCGAGATAGTTTTGACAAATGTGCCCCTTGGCACGCTTCAACCCCTTTGTAGCTTGTGCACAGTGATTTATGTGGTCCACTTCTTATTGTTTCTTTCTCTAGTTGGAAGTACTTCTTAACTTTCATTGATGATTTATCCAAATGCACTTGGGTATACTTCTTAAAACTCAAGAGTGAAGTTTTTAACATGTTCTTGGCCTTTAAGGCCTTTGTTGAGAAATAGTCTGGACATCAAATTCTTAAGTTAAGATGAGACAATGGAAGAGAATAGGTTAACAAAAAAATTATCAACTTCTGCACAGAGCATGGAATTCAATTGCAACATACCGTTCCTTATACTCCACAAGTAAATGGTGTAGCTGAAAAGAAGAATCACACCTTAAAAGAAATGGCTAATTGTATGCTTCAATCTAAAGGACTTAGTCTCAATTTTTCGGCAGAAGCCATTAACTGTGCAAATTACATAGTAAATGACACTCCTACTAATGTTTTAAAGAATATAACTCTAGAAGAAGCTTGGAGCTCTATCAAACCAGATGTAAGTCACTTTCTTGTTTTTGGAAGTGATGCTTGGGCCCATATTCCAGATGCGAAACATAAAGCCTTATAACCTAAGAGTGAAAAATGCATTTTTGTTCGATATTCTGAAGATGTCAAAGGATATAGGATTTTCAACCAAAATCCAAAAATATAATCATTAGAAGAGATGTAAAATTTGATGAAAATATATTGGCCTGCAAGCCTAGTTCGACAGGTGTGCCACCTTTGGCTTGCGAGCCTGATTCGGCATATGTTCCACCTCTCTCTCTCTCTCTTCTATTTTTAATAGCATTCCTTCTAGTTTAGATGGTGACAGTGAGGATGAAAATCCTCCTCCAACTCTTGAAATTGTTCCTTTTACTCCACTACTTCCAAGATGGGTCTGCTCTACTCAGGATGCAATAAGTTCTCTTACAGGTGACCCTGCCGGTCGATGACGTACACATTTTCAGTTCGAAAGAGCCTCTTCCTTATTGGCTCAAGTACCAGAAAATCCTGATCCAGAAACCTTCGAAGAAGCCTCAGGTCATCCAGATTGGGATGAGGCTATGAATGAAGAATATCATTCCTTATTGGAAAATGATACTTGGGATCTTGTTCCTCGTCCAAAAGAAAGAAAGGTTGTCAGATGCAGATGGGTTTACAAAACAAAGTTTGGACGAGATGGAAAAGTGGATAGACATAAATCTCGTCTTGTCGCTAAAGGATTTTCACAAGTTGAAGGCATTGACTATACTGAAACCTTCTCCCCTGTTGCAAAAATGAATTCTATCTGCCTTGTTCTTTCCCTTGCTACCTCTTTTAAATGGGAAGTCCATCAGATGGATTTTAAATTTGCCTTCTTACATGGAGATTTACGCGAGGAAATGTACATGGAACAACCTCCTGGCTTTATCCAAAAGGACTCTAGCCTTGTTTTTCGCCTTAGGAAGTCTTTCTATGGTCTCAAACAAGCTCCTCGGGCTTGTTATGCCAAAATGGATAGATTTATATTAGATAATGGCCTTTTTGGGTGTCATTTTGACAACACTGTCTACATCAAGAAAGTGGGTAAGCCCTTCACCATCCTTTTTCTTTATGTTGATGATATTGTCCTTACTGGTAGTGATCTAAACCATATGAACCATGTGAAGTCTAGCCTCAAAAAGAAGTTTTAAATGACCGACTTAGGACACTTGCATTATTTCCTTGGTCTTCAAGTCTTGCAATCCAAGGAAGGCATTACCCTCTCTCTGTCCAAGTACGCATGTGATCTTCTACACCACTTTCACATGGAAGACTGTAAGCCATCCCCTTATCCCTTTCAGTCTGGATTCAAGATTTTAGTCACTTCTACTACCCTTGAAGTTGATTCTACCTTATATCGTCAACATGTTGGTAAACTTTTGTATCTAACCCATACCCGTCCTAAACTTTCCTTTGTCGTTAGTCTTGTAACTCGCTTTATGCACCAACCTCATCGAAGTCACTGGAAAGAAACTAAAAGAATACTTCGATATATTCGAGGAACAGTTTAGTTCGGGATTCATTATAGTGCAGGAGCATCTCCATTGTTTATTGGTTTCACTGATTCTGATTGGGCTCGTGACCCTGATGATAGAAATTCTACTGCAGGATATGTATTCACTCTTGGTTCAGGACCTATTACTTGGTCTTGTAAGAAAAAAAGTGTCATCTCTTTTTCTTCAGTAGAAGTGGAGTATCATGGTGCAGTTTAAGCTAGCAAGGAAGCCATATGGCTTCGTTAGATCCTGTCTGAATTTCGTGTTCATCAGCAACATCCAACTACACTTTGTTGTGATAATCAGAGTGCCATTCAGCTACGTAAAGATCCAGTTTAACATCAATGTATGAAACACATTGAACTTCACATACACTTCATCAGAAATCTCTTTCATGATCATGTTCTTGAAGTGCAGTACTATCCAACCAATGATCAAGTAGTCGATATCTTTACAAAGGCTCTCATAGAAGAGAAGTTTACCAAACTTCAATCCATGCTTGGCATTAAGGAAAGTTTTCATTAAGCGGGGATATACTCTAATGCCTCCTTCCTTCCCCTATTGTGTCACCTTTGTAAATCCTTCAATCCTATCCCAATTTGTTCTTAAGGGGGGATGTTAGGATATTTCGACACATAGGAAATAGGCTCCATTTGTGTCACCTTTGTAAATCCTTCAATCCTATCCCAATTTGTTCTTAAGGGGGGATGTTAGGATATTTCAACACATAGGAAATAAGCTCATTTTGTGTCACCTTTGTAAATCCTTTAATCCTATCCCAAGTTGTTCTTAAGGGGGGACGTTAGGATATTTTGACACATAGGAAATAGTTAAGAATAACTTAGTCTAGTGTAGAGTTAGGCAAAGTATGTTTCTTTACCATGTAAATTTGTAACTTATAATCTGATGGTCACGATTTGTAGTGATATGATTGTTATCTCTCTCCTCGGTATTAACGACACTTGATCCATGGCTTGACACTGGATTGGTCCATGATCTCTATTTAAAGAGCATGGAAGGTCATTTTTCCAGTAACCTTTAATAAGAGAAACATATGTAACCATTCTTTTATATTAATAAATTGCCTAAAGTGGCCGAGTTGGCTCATGCTGTGGACTATTTCCCTCTTCGAGGGTTTTAACCACGTGATTATACTGGTGTACTGATTTGCGATCTGTTTGTGAGCGGTGACCTTTGGTTCTTGATCTAAGGAATTTACCCTATAAATTCCTACACAAGCCAAGAGGATAGGGATTCGAGTTAAGAATCTCTACACGCTGGAGGTAGATGGATTTTCTTCCATGATGGGCAAAGCAGAAAAAGTGGTGAGCCGCGATGAGGGTCAATTATGGCAGAGGTGATTAGGCCATCTTCATCATGGCACCTTGAAATTCATGCAAAAAATATCTACTGGACTTCTAATGGGAACAATTTCTTAGTTAGATGAGTGCAAGGGTTGGAACATAGGGAAGTATGTAATGTCCACCTTTCATGAGAAGCAGAACCGTTCTTCAGGGATCCTTGAGAGGGTTCACACAGATGTATGTGGACCATTCTCAGTTTCTTCAATAGGAAAATATAAGTACTATGTAATTTTTTTTGATAACTTTTCTCGTAAATGGTATATCTTATTCATGCAGAAGAATGATCAAACATCCTCAAATTTCTGTGAGTTTATGGAATTGGTGGAGAAAGATTCAGGGAAGCAAGTGAAGGCTCTTACGAGTGATAATGGTGGAGAATACATCTCTAACGAACTCAATAGATTCTACAGCAAATAAGGAATTTGAAGATAACATATAGCACCTCATAACCCACAAAAAATGGGGTCATGGAGAGGAAGACCAGAATGATTGTGGGTGTAGCACAAGCGATGTTGCATGATCAGGGCCTGCCAATGCATTTGTAGGTGGAAGCATGCAATACTTTAGTTTATGTGATTTTTTTTTTCATCATAGAGTTCTTGGCATGAGTACACCTGAAGAAGCTTTCACGAGTAAGAAACTAGATATTTCACTCTATAAGATTTTTGTCTCATATGTTTATGTGCATGCGACCAAGGATTCCAGGAAGAAGTTGGAGCCGACTGCTGAAGTTGGGATTTTTTTGGGGTACACAAAAACACCCCATAATTAATTTTTGTATTTTCCAAACAACCGAATGACTATTGTGCGACATGATATAAAATTCGATGAGGGGAAAGCCATGCGGTTGTCGCTTGAGAGGGAGCTGGACTTGCATGCAGAGGAGTAACTAATGGTTCCCAAAGATGAGTCTCTAGATGTGGATCAGACACAGGAGGAGTTTCATGGAGTGGAGGATTCCACTCACGCAGAGCCATCCATAAGAACTGGCAGAAGACATACCACGAAAGCTGATAGGCTGAGACTTGATCTTGCACAGAATGTAGGAGCTGCTAATTCATAGTGCAGACAAAGACAAACTCCTGACCAATTTACTGGATACATGGCTGTCATGAGAAAATTTATTGTTACTAAACCATATTCCTTTTAGTAAGCAGTTTAGGATCCGACATGGGTAAATGCAATGGTGGAGAAGTATGACTCCATTGTTAAAAATAGTGCTTGGGAAATTTTTCCAAGGACGGATGATAAATCAGTGGTAGGCTTGAGATGGATCTACATGGTAAAGCAAGTTGTTGATGGGAGTGTGGAGAAATACAAGGCTATATTTATGGCCCAGGGCTTCTCACAGATCAAGGGGAGAGATTATGAAGAGACCTTTGAACATGTTGCAGGGTATTATTCCATAATATCCATCCTTTCTCTCTCGACATAGATGGGCTAGCACGTTCATTAGATGGATTTGAAAATTGTGTTTCTCAATGGGATCATTGAGGAAGAGATGTACATAGAGCAGCCTAAAGGTTTTGAGATCTTCAAAAATAAGTCACATGTGTGCTGACTCAAAAGAGTGTTGTATGAGCTGAAGCAAGCACCCCGTGCTTGGTACACTCGGATAGACAGCTATTTCACCAAACTCGACTTCAGCAAAAGAGAGTGTGATGCAAACCTATACCAAATTGTGGTGGAGGGTAAGATTTTAATCATTTTTATTTATGTTGATGATTTAATATTAACTAGTGATGAGCAGTTGATACAGTCATGCAAGGAGGATCTTGAAAAGGAGTTTGAGATGAAGGATATTGGCCTCCTTCATTATTTCCTTGGATTGGAAATATGGTAGCGAGATGGTGAAAATTTTTTGTCTCAAGGAAACTATGCAAGGGAGATATTGGGTAAGTTTCACATGGAGGGCTGCAAACCCACAGATACTCCTCTTCCAGGAAACTAGAGGAAAGAGGATGCTACATCTAGAGAGGTAGTGGATGCTACTGTCTATCAATAGTTAGTGGGTTTGCTAATGTATCTAGTGAACACAAGACCATACATTTTCTATGCGATTAACCAATAGATTCAAGCTATGGTTAAGCCTCCCAACCTCTTTTGGAAGGCGGATAACCATGTATTGAGATACCCGAGGGGCACTTCAAAGTATGGTTTATGGTACAAACAAATGGATGGAGTGAATTTTCATGGCTTCATGGATGCAGATTGGGTGGGAAGTCCATCAGATAGAAAGAGAACATCAGGGGGGATCTTTAGTATCGGGTCTACAATTTTTTCTTGGTACAGAAGGAAGCAAAGATCTGTGGTACTCAGTTCAGTGAAAGCGAAATACATGGCAGTGATTCAAGTTGCATGTGAGGCTATCTAGATGAGAAATATCTTTGTTGGTTTGTTTGTTTCTCAAATAGATCCGAGAGTGGTTTATTGTGATAATCAGAGTTGCATTAAACTATCGATTAATCTTGTTTTTCATGATAGATATAAGAATATATATATCTGGTACCATCATCTCATAGATTGTGTGTAGAGGAGTATCATTTTTCTTCAGTACATTCCCACAGAATATCAGGATGTAGATATTCTCACGAAGGCGATCACCAGGAGAAAATTTGAATACTATAGAGACAAGATTGGGTTGAAGGATAATCCCTTTCTTGTTGAGAGGGAGTGTTGAGGTTCAAGAAGAATTTCTTACTCAAAATGAAGCAGCTACACTAGGATGCAGCCTCAAGCTATTTTTAGGTGTATGTCTATTTATATATGTATGTGAAAATTCTATTTATAGATGCATGCATACTATTATTATCCCTTAATATTAGTTGGAGAATAAACTATATTATGTTCTTAATGAGCACTTGGAAATACTTAACTAAAGTGGAAATTCAGTTATCTAAAGGAATTTCAAGTTAATTGGTTGGTTGGGGGGACATGCAGGTTGACTTAGTTGTAACTAAGTTATTGGAAGTTGCAACATAGCTGGAAGTGAAATTATGCAAGTTGTAAATTAATTTAACTCAGTTAAGTGATTTAAACCTAGTTTTTCTAGTTGTAACTGAAGATACACTAGTGAGAGATCAGGTGAATTAATTATTAATTAATTCACAATCAGTGGTCTCACATGCAACTAAATATTGAATGTTATTAACTGCATGCATGTCATATCCAGTGGAGATCCAGTTGAGTTCTTGGTGAAAGGGAAGTAAACTATCAGTTGTGACATTATCCGACTGCACACATGAAACCACACACGCATTGGATTTGCCCATGAGGATTGTGTAGTCAAGGCATGAAATAGTGTATTCATTCAGGGAGTACTATCAGCAGGGATTGCACAGTGGAGGCAGGTTGTCTCGAGACAGTAGATTGGCTAAGGAACTTGCCAATTTTTGTATGATAATGCGATATAATTAGCTCATGTATTGAGAGCTCTTGGATTAGAGGTTTTTATGTAATTGTTCCATGATCCATGATAGAATATACAATAGAATATAGTGGGGTTCTTAGCTATAACTTGTCCCCGGTAAATTATCTATGTTGTGTGTGATTGATCTTTCTTCATGATATTGTAATTGGAGATTGTGTTTTAAATTTATGCAAATATTTGTAGAAGCGATTTTGTATTTAACAGTAGCATATTGTTATATTAGGAGAATCCAAGATATACATGTATTTGGTATAATTTCTCTCTCTCTCTCTCTCTCTCTCTCTATATATATATATATATATATATATATATATATATATATATATATATGTATATATGTAGTAAATTGGCTTCAAGGAAGGTATCTGTGGATATTTTTGTACCAAAGGAAACATTTACATCATCTAAAGTTGCATCTTGACCCTCAATAAATATTGTTGAACAGAATTGGCCTGCATCATACGGTAAAAATCTAGAAAGTGTCTCCTCAAAGGAAAAGAAGATGATTTCATATTGGATGAAATGACAAGAAATGAGTCGTAAAAAAATGCATGGATACAAAAGTTGTTTATGTACCTACAAAAATTCCCAAGTCACATGAGAATATTAAATATCGGTTTGCATTGTTGATGTATGACACAGATGAAATTTATAAAAAGATATGTAACCAAATCGTAAAGAACATTGCATAAAAGAAGTAAGTTTTCTTATTTATTTTTATGTGTTTTGTGTTATTGTAACACTATCATTATATTTTTTATAACTTACTTATTATTTACATGTCATATTTTGTTTGATAGAATTTTACATAGGGTCTCTCATCTATGTTGAGGGGAGTTTATTTTATAGAGAGAGATATTATGGATGTGCTCAACTATTTCCATATAGATTTAGAAGAAGATATGACAAATAAGAAAATAAAATTACTTAATGATGCTACAAGACTACATAAAAGGGATCAATAAATAATGCAAATAGTTGATCAATATGTTGAAAAATGTGTCTCCATTACTAAGAATGAGATTACAATGGATATTGGAAAGGAGAAAATCCATAAAAGACCGAAAACCAAAATTCCCAGTAATGTCTCTCTTTTAGGTTATGATGAGGAGATTTATTATGTAGAATTGAATATGAAAACCCTTAGGAGGACGAAATCAAAAGTGGGTACTTTAGAAAAAATCATGGGCAATACTAGAGATCAAAGTGAAATATCAAAGGGAAGAAAAAAAATCATAACACCAAGTGCTGATTTGGAGGATGATATTATGAAAACAAAAGGAAATTCCATTTGAAGTCGGTTGACGAAGATAAAATTAGTTGCGGGAGGTCATGTATTTGAAATTAATGCTAGTCAATATATAAGAAATATGAAGGAATGTCTAAATATCAAATTATAAATCCAGACCACCTACATGTTCATAACTTGAAAAAAAAATTCAGATACAATCCATACCAACATGTTGATGCTTATGTGGTTCTTGTTAATCAAATTAAAGTTACTAATAAAGAGGCAGTTGAGAAGTACTTTTTTTTTAATAAAAATATTATTTGATTGGGGGGAGCCATTTGTAGAGGCTAGAAGATAATTTATGGAGGAATACCCCAATAACTCATGTTTTGAAACAATGAGATGCGTCATTTATGTTTGTTCGACAGATGCATAAGTAGTGTTATTGGCATGTGATTTTAATACAAATAATGAGTATATGATGTCTATACCTTTCATCCAAAGTGTTAGATTTATTCATAGTGAGTTTGAAGAAAAATGTGGTAGGGATAAGGTAAATGTTAGTCTAGCCTTTTAGAAGGAATGTTGTATGGAAATAGGTTATCAAATTAAAGAAAATATTAATTCAAAATGTGGAAAAGTAAATTCAGCAATATTGAGAGGTATGGATAGCATTTTCCAGTTGGAATTAGAACTAGAGAGCTACAGGAATTGATTAATCATATTTTTGACATGTTCTAGGGAATTTCAATAAGAAAACCAAAGGGTTAAAAGGTCTAAACCAGTGATATGTATGATTAGTAGATCAAGTCCTGAAATGAAGCGATTTCCAAGTAATATGACTATCAAACCTTGGAGAAAAATGCAAGGAATGGAGGATGAAAGAATTTTCAAATAAATATTATCCCTTGTGAATTCAGGTGAATTATCATTGGATGAAATATGCAAGGAATTTCAAAAGTAAGTTTGTTGAATTATTTTTACTTATCTTTGGATTATAATTTTATTTCAAATATCATATATTGTTATTCATAGTATATGTTATAGATATCAAAATATTAACATTTTTTACTTTATTTGTTCATCCAAAAGTTTTAACAAAAATACAAGAATAGATGCTTAAATTATTGAATGAAGATAGTTTGGATGATGTTGTATGAAACTACCTATATTCAAGTTCTACATCAACACTAAAATATTTGTACCTTGCATTTGAAAACGTATGTTGATTTGTACATTAATTTTTATTCATATGTACATTATTTCTATTTTATCACTTATACATATATTTGTGTTGGTCGTGAAATTGTTTTTGTCTCTCGTTCCTGACAGTCAAGTGAAAGTATGCCAAGAACCTGGCTTGATCTAGCTCCAAGATCTCATCTAATAATTTTCTAATTGAGTCATCTTCTGAAATATTAGTTCCCCGCACAATAGAGAGGCTGGGAATAATGAACTGGGTAGATACTACAAATTATCAAACATAAACAATATGGAACGAGATATATTTATGTAGTTGTTTAACGGTGCTATTATATGCCCATAAATTGGTCATTACCTACTCATCCTAGTCATGTAGGTTTGGTGAACATTTCTTCGTGATTCCATTCTCAAGAATTTTGTTAAAATCTTTGAAAATGTCATTTGTTTGAGGCTGGTATGGGTTACTTTTATGATGCGAGATCATGGAGTTTCTAAATAATATGCTGAATATCTCCTTAATGAAGTGGGTCTCATAATCATTGGTGAGGATTCAGGAGCACCCAAATCGCATGATAATTTTTTCAAAGATGAACTAGGTGGTTGTGTCTGTAGTGCAATATCTAACTAGTGAAGCTTTGGCTCATCTAGGGATGTAACCTGTAGAAATAATAATGTACTTGTCATATGAATGACACCTCAACAGATTAATAGGCCCCACAAAGTCCACAAATCACTTTTGAAATGTATGGAGAGCCTGTAAAGGATGAAAATGAGCTCATCCCGGTGCAATGGAAGTCCCACTCACTGGTAAAAATCACATTTCTTGGCATAGTACTTCACATATAGAAATAGTGTAAGCCACCAGAATCCTACCTAAAGCACTTTTCTCGCAGTGGATTTCCTACCCACGTGTCCACCCAAAAATCCCAAATGACATTCCAATAGCACATCATGTTTCTCATGGTAGAGGATGCATCTTCACAATACTTGATCAAGGCCCATATTGTATAATTTTATTGTAATTAGCTGGTAGTCTACAACTCGAACTACAATGTTCGTTCTCTGTGTTTCCATGCACTCCTCCATAAATTTCCTTGTGGTTATAAGTAATGTAATGTCTTCAAAGTAGTCAGGTATGAACTCTACGTGAAACAAATTAACATATGAAAGTTGGTCATTTATTGACTCCCTAGCTTCACCCAACTCTAGATGGGAAATATTTTCAGACCCCACGTTCATTCTTCCTAGCTTCAAAAATACTTCAGATGTGAACTCATGGAATAGTAGGGGCCCTATACAAATCCTCCGTTCGAGAACAAGCTTGTTTACTAGGAAATTTTTTTTGGAGTAGTCGGTAAAGAACGTGAATGGACCACCCAAAAGGTAGTGTTAGAATTTATGTAGTGAGTACACCATTATGAGAGTTTTCCTTTCAGTTGTCGTGTTATTCTTTTCAACAATGGGAATGTTTTTGCTAGAAAAGTAGATAGGATGATCGAGGTTATTGTCCTTGACCTATGAAAAAAAACTCCTAGAGTGATTTCTATGCATCACTATGGACATGAGACTCTTTATTTCAATCCGGGTAGGCGAGGATTGGTGCACTTTCCACCTTCTCCTTTAGCACATTTAAAGCAGTGTCATATTCATCAAACAAGATGAACTTCTCAAATTTTTTGAGTAGCTTTTCCAGGGTTGCAGTGATAAGGGCATAGTTGTAGATGAACATCCAATAGCATGTTGTGTGGATAAGTGTAAATATTTTCTAATTATGACTGGTTGATGGAGGCATGTTCATAATTATTGCGCCCTTGGAAGGATTAACAAAAACATCCTCTTTTAATCTATATTCCCTAGAAGTGCTCTAAGAGGGACGAAAAAATGCACATATTCAAGTTCAAGGAGATTTCCAATTTCCTCCATCAATCAAACATAACTCCGAGGAAGATGGAGTTTATTTTCAATAAATTAGAAACTATCCAATTCTCCATATACACCTCAAGAAATTTGTGAATATAGTTGTAGAAGGGAGTATTTATGATCCTTGAGAATATTTTTGGTACATTCTTTAATTCAAAAGGCATGATATGGTAGGAATACGACCCCCGTTCGATCATGAAATTCGTTTTATTCTTATCCTCCTCTACAATACATACTTGTTGGTAGCCAAAAAACCCATCTATGAAAGAGCAGGCTTCATTACCTACAACATTATCAAGGAATTCATCAATTAAGGGAGTAGGGAAGGGGTCAGCGACATAGGAATTAATAAAATACTATAATCTACATCAACATGGATTTATTCAAAATATTTCTTGTTCTAGATGACATTTGAATTGAAAGAGTGAGACTCGTCAACTGGGAAGATAAGTCTTGCTTCCAACATTGTGTCGATCTCATTTTTTTCCTTCTCTTGAACCTTTGGGGTAACTAATAGGACTAGTGGTTTTCTGGTCTCACATAAGATTTTATTACAAAATTACTTTCTACCATCTCTCCTTAATTCATTTTAGCTCCAAAACAGATGAAGGGAATAGGTCCTCATACTCCCTCAAAATATCAAATATTTCGTTGGTGGTATTCTCGTCCCAATATTGCCCAATAGGGGTTGTTTTTCCTTCTCTTCGATGTTGATGTTATGATTTTACACCTTAATAAGTTGTAGCTATGGACCAGTTATTAGATGCCTATATTCTAAATTTATTTAACCTTCATATTCCTTAAAGGTTAAGTGCCTTAACCCCTCCAAATTGTCTCCATCAGGCTCAAGTTATCTTCCCACAAGCCACATCCTCATGGAATCTAGATTCATATATATTATCAAAGGCATATTGATCATAATAGTCCTTACTAGGATTTCCTACTGGGAATAAGACCCCCTTGATTTCTTTCAGGGAAATTTTTATCCTCTCATCATGACCAGTAAATGATAAATCATAGATGAGATAGTTTGTCATGCAATCCCATTCACTAGTATGCCTCCTTATTTACTCCTTAATATTCCAAGTCGGGAGTAATGTTACCAGAGTTTTGATGAAGCTCTGAACCCACATACTTTTAGGAAGTCCCTCTCTTTTCCATATAACTTTAAAACTCTATATATGTTTTTGGGGATCAATATATCGTTCATACCTAATAAGGTTGGCTGAATAACAATATAAGTACCCTATCTTGACGAATAATTTGGGTTTAGCCATATCCCACTCTGTTCGACGATTCCGATGGGATCCCCACCACCTTGCTAGTGTTATTTGAAGTGAGAAATCCAAGGATGAAAACTTGCATGCTTCCAAAATGTTTGAATCAAATTCATTGATAAAATTAATAGCATAACCCATACAATTAAAAATAGGGAATTATTATAACTCAGTATCGACGAGTGTATGCACATCTTCTAGAGTGGTTCTTGTGCCATCATTTATGCCAATCATCCCATATAAATTTTGGTTTTACTTCTAAAATTGAACACTTCTCCAACTAACCAACCCATTCACCATAGGATTGATGTAGTCCTCCCTTTTTCCCATTGTGACCTGGTATAATCGATTTAGTAACTTAGGTTCCTCTCTCTCCTCCATTGGATTAGTGAAAAACCACTGGATCAATGATCCTAGGTTCTTGATAGGGATCCAAAGGCTGAATCACCCTTACTCCATCCACTTCTAATCTCATTGTTTCTATTTTTAGGTCAATCATTGAATAGTTTTGAAAGGTTTGATCTATTTCGAGAAATACTTGATAGCGGTATTTGTTTCTTATGATGTCAATGACCTAAAAATGTACAAATGTATTTACCTATGCTATGTATACTTATACATCTTCCAGGAATCCATTATGGAGGATACAAAACTAATTATCCATGTGCAACTGAATCTGAGAGGAGGCCCACTTATGTATTCTAAGGGTTTCCCATACCTTTGTCGATAAAATTTTCACATTGGAACCCAAATATAACAACGTGTCCTTGATCTAAGATCCCACAATCTAGGCATTAATCCAAAAATTGCTTTGTCTGCCCTTCTTGTTCCTCCACACCCTTTTAGAATTCCTCATGAGAAAATTGGCAGATATGAGCCCTTCTAAGAGTTCCCCATACTTGAAAACACCATACATATTTTTCTGCAACTACCTCAACATTTTCTCATTGTTCATGATATCTAAGAAAAAATTGAACCATTTTACTATATGTTGGGAGTTTTTATGTGAAAATTAAGGGATTTTAGAGCTCGCAGGTTCTAGTTGTTATCCTTGGGATCCATTAGTTAGAATGAACTACTTGAAAACCTCCACAAATACTTGGTAGTACTACTTATGCTGGTTGGAATCGTAAAAATACTTTCATGAGGCAGGCTTTATGATCCTTGATTTTTTTGATGGGTCCAAGGTCGACTCTAGTCTTCTTCCCCTCACTAGTTGGTTCAGGTTCTCGCAGTTCTCATGCAGGAGCATCAAGCTCAAATTTTCATTATTTAATTATGTAATAGGGGGATGCGAAATTTTAATTATTTTATTAATTAGATTGTTTATTGTAATAAATTAAGAGAAAAGGTGAGGACTTTTGTATATATTCTTTTAATAATTAAAAGGATATGAGTGAAATAGAATTAGGTAGCAAATTTAGGGAGTAGGAATTCTATGTATGGGACTTTGTTGAGTCCATACCTAGAATGAATCTAAATTAGATTTAGTTGAGATTTATGTGGAGAGATTTTTGGAATGGATTAAATCCATATTTATGTATAAATAAGGGACTAGTGTAAGGTAGAAAATAAGCTAAGAGAGATTGTGATGTAAGGAATGGTTGGAGAACTTTTGTAAAGGGCCAAGAGCTAAGAGAAGCTCTCCATTGTAATATATGGCTAGAGAATTTTTTTATATTTTATATCTATAGATGATTTAATAGCTCTTTATCTTTCATGTGAATTTTAAGCTGAATATTTTTATGATTTTATTTAAAGAAAAAATTAAGCGTTTTCATATTTGAGTGAGTGATTGAGCTTTATATGCTAGGATATTCTTTCTAGCAGAATCCCTGCATCATTTGGTATCAGAGCCTAAAGATATCTATGATGAATTTTCAAAGTTATATGTGCATAGACTGTGTGTGCACTGTGAGAAACTAATTTGAATGCAGGAGCCAAATAGCAAAGAGAATAAATTTCCCATATACAAGGACGCGTTGGTAGAGTTTCATGAATTGGTGACTCCTCACGTGGATGGATTGTTTACAGAAAATTCCAGGCGGAGTTAATGAGAGTATTGGAGTTAATGGAGAGAATTGCTAGCTGCGTTAAAACAAATCATTGTTGCTGCATTCGTTTGGCGACAAAGACAGTGAGAAAATACCGATTGTGAAGTTGAAGATACGTTCCGTGCTGGAAAAGAGTGTTGTTATGGCCATAGTTGGAGTCACATGCCAACACAAATGCGTTACCATGGACGCTAAATGAAATCACTTTATTTGATGTACCGAAGACAAAAGCCATGGCATTTGAGTGCAGTCAAATTTTTTTGTTCTTATGTTCTGAACTCGAACCCGTGACGGTAAGGAGCTCGAAGGCCAGCATAAAAACCAATTGAAAAATTGTGAATGGCAACCTTGCCATTGCTATGAATTAGTAATGTTGCATTTGGTTGGGATCAGTCTCCAGCATAGGAAGAATTACCGTCTTTGCACTGTCATGTGTCCAATGCTACGGTGATCATACCGTGTCAAAAAAATCTGCATTACATTTGTGTGGAGGCGTTACATTGCGTGGATTATAGTGTTTTGGCAATGTTACAGTCTTAACAACGTTGGAAACTTGAAATGATTATGATGCAGTCTATGTGACGGCCTGTAATAGTGATAATTTATGAGAGTAAGGTCGTGATGTTTTCCTTGAAGCAGAGTAAAGTCATGAGTTTAAAATGTTACCACTGTGAAGGGATGGGCAGCGTGTGAATTGAACGATGTGACTAATTGTAAGCAATTCCTTAAACAAATTTTTGTTGCATGATATGGTACTGCATTAGATTTCCATCGATGCTGTGTGTGAAGGCTTCAGCCAAAGCTCAAGGACTTAAATCCTAATCTATACATTTTACCATCAACGTAATGTGAATGGAATGTTGTAGTGGAGGGTAAACAATGCAGTATTTGAAGTAATTTGATTTTGCATCAACATTAGAATTCCATCCAATGTATATGGTTTGAGAGACTGACCATTGAGATTCTGCCAATGGATATTGCAATCTCTGCATAGTTTTTTTTTTGTGAGTTAAATGTTGCATGTTTATTAAATAGATGTATGAACCAGCATAGGATATGCAACTCTATTTTTGTGTTAGAGATCATTACTTTTTTTGAATAAATAAGTATGGTGAAAATTGCAATATATGCAATTATGGATAGCTTAAAGAGGAGCTTGTAGTGTCGCCAACTAGTTGTAAATCAGTTACACCTTTGAGAAGAAAATAAGCCCAGAATTTTACCAAAAGGCAAAGTTTGTTAAATTGAAAGTGTAAGTGTAGGACTATTTAATTTTAATACATCATAATGTGTGGGTTTTGACATTTGCATGAATGGAATTTGTATGGATTTGGGTGAATGGAAATAGTTCTTTTTGAAGATTCAATAATTTTGAGAATTGCAGAGAATGTATGTTTGATGGAGATCAGACTTTGAATCTGAAAGATGATCGCACATGGAGATACAATGCAGATGAGAGATGGAACAAGATCACACAGAGATCTTGAAGGTGTGATGATATATTTTAATTTAACACTGGTTTTGAAGATAATATTTGTAGAATTATGATTGTAGATCTCAGCAAACAAATATTATTGTTTAAATAGTACTGATGGAAGAATAGTTTCTGAATGAATGTAAAGTGTGGATCAGAACCTTGACGAATTCCAATGGAGATTGGATAAGAAGGACAGTTGTGTGCAGGTGAGTTGAGGCCTATAGGGAGTAGAGAGGATGCTCAAAGAGGTTCCATAGAATAGAGAACCGCTGCTTTCCAAAGACTAAGTCCAAAGGGAGGATTGGTGAGGTAAGTGGCAGAAAGGAAGACTAATATTGCAGATGCGGAGGTAAAATTGAATGGAAAATGAATGAAAGTGTGCTAATATAGGATGACATAAAGAGAAATATGCATGTTTATTTGAGGAGGTTTATTATGCATCATAAGCCTGTAGTGGGAAAAGAAGAATTCTTTCGATTGGTGATTGGAAATATAACTGCTTGATGTTGTAAACACTTTTTTTTACCATCATGTGACGGCATTTAAGGAGGTGATATTCATGATTAACACAATGTATTAGTTGTACATCATTCATCGATGAAGTTTATTTTTCTCTGTACACAGGTGAAGAAGTGTGAAGTGATGTTGCATGGTGTATATAAGTGTAGGGAAATGTTTGCATTAATATGACGAACTTGTAAGCATGCAAGTATTAACAGTGTCAAAGATGGCATAGAAGAATGGAAACCATAGGGTTGAGAGAAAGGTTTATTAATAACCTTAACAGGAGCATGAGGTATGATAATTCAGGAATGTATTTTTGAATATTGAAGATTGAATGGTTTATTTATTTTCACCTTAAAATAAATCTTGGAAAACCTGAATTGCAATTCGAATAAAGAATTTGGTATCATGTGAAATGATAAGGCAAATTGATGATTTTTCATAAGAATGACGTATGAAAGAGGGTGAATATTTACATCCTAAGTATTAGGGGTGTATTTTTATTGAAGAATTGTATAACTTCAATTAAGTCAAAATATCCACTATCATTGTTATTGGGACAAATTTTGAAATGAAAATAGATGTTAGAGTCAAATGAAAGTTTGGATAGTTTGAATTGTGATTGAGTATTTCCATCCAAAATGAAAAATTGGTGTAAGTCTAAAGTCAAAGAGTCGTAAGATAGGTCGAAAGTATGAATGTAATTTGGTGCACGATCAGCGGAGCCCGACACCCAAAGAATTGGTTATTGTAACACATGAATTACTAAAGTGTTGTTTGTAGCAAGAGGGTTGCCAGAGATTGGTTCCAAGACAGAGAACCAAGAGAATCCAAGCGCAAGAGGAGGAGTTGCATTTTGATGAATGACAAGTGTGAAGGATTGTTGAGAAGTGGATTAAATGAAGTCCACACGTGAAAATATGTAGTTCAAAAAGAAGGGGAAGATGACTGTTGATAGTCATTTCTAAAGATCTGATGAAAACCACAACAGAGGGGAGAAGAAGGAAAATGCCAAGGTAAGTGGCATATGTGAATAGTTAACGGATGAAGAGTAGGAGCAGGAGAGGGCTGAGATAACAATTCACCTTGAATTGTTAATGGAGTTGTTGCAGGAAAACGTGAAAAGCTAGACACATGGTTGGACCATGAGAAAGTAGGTGAAGTGGCATAAGCTACACGCAAACAGTGAAAATCAGGTAAACATACAGTTGATGGAAGAGTTGAGGAAGCTCGAGCAGATGTCGAGTTGTGCAGAACTCAGAGAGGCTGAGTTAAAAATGGATGTTTCCATTTGTGGCCCGGAACATGGTACAATTCTCGGTGAAGAGATCAGTGAAGAAAATCTCATGAACTATTGGGATAGTTCAGAAGCATTTGAAGATGTGTTGGCGAGAGAAACAGATGAGGCCATGAAGCCTTACTTTTTTTCTCACAGTTTATGTATATTTACAGGATGTGCGAAAGAGGGTGAGCAGTCTAATGGAACTGTCACAAAGGAGAATGAAACTCTTGAGGTAAAGTCTGGTAGATAATTCCTTTCAATGAAGGAAGGTGTTGATTGGTTACAATAGGAATCATAAATGAATTCTTATTTGGGGTAAGATAGCAAGTCAAAGCTGTTATGGAACAAGAACAAAGTGGAAATGCTGAAGAAAATTTCCAAGGAGGTAAACAAATGTATTTGTCTAATGAAATTGCTGACAAAATTTTACAATGTAATGATGCTAAAATGAAGACAAACGAGGAAAATTCAGGAAGATTTATAGAGGAAGAGTGGAATTAGTGATGTAACAAAAGAGAAATTTACAGAGGAATTGAATCAAATGAAGGATTCAGAGCAGCAAAGAGAGATGTCGACTAAAGCATCCAGTGGGACCAAAAGGTCTTATGTTTTTAAGACTAATGATTTGTGTCTGATTTCAGGTACATCATAGGGTGTTTAACAAACTTTGAATTTTTTTAAAGAAGAAGAGTTGAATTTGAAATCTGTTCATAATGATGCTGAGATAGAAAAATCTTAGAGAGAAGCGGAGACAAAAGAGTCACCTGGAAATATTCAGCAGAATATTGAAGCAGAGGAAGAAGGGCCATCTGATGATTGATCAAAAGCAAATGAAGACATGGAAAGTTATGTAAAATTTCCAAGTTCCACCCCAGTTGAGATTGCTAAGTTATAAAGAAAGTTAGATCTTCAGAGAAGAGAGTTGAAAAAGCAGAGGATCTATATTCAGGGAGAGTTGCTGAAAGACACAGAATAGGGAAACATTTTTCAAACAGATGATGTGGAGGAGGGACTAACTAATAGTCTCATAGAGAATTTAAATCATCATACTGATGTAATGATGGATGAGGAAATTTCCGAGCAGCATACTGAAATGTTTCCAAAGGAGAAAGAGGCACTGAGGCCTTATGTTTTTTATTTTAATAATTGTTTTGTGATTACAGGTTTTATTGAAAATTCTGGATAAAATCTCTTGGACATAGAAACAGAACTGATAAGGAGGATAATGATGAAATTATCCCAGAAGAAGCCAGCAACAATAAAACAAAAAAGAAGCATCAAGAGGAAGATGACAGAAGATTGTGAAAGCATAGCCAGTGGGGCCACGCAGCATAAAATGTGGAGACATGGAGAAGAACAAAATACAAAAGCAACAACAAATGGAGAATTGCAGTATAAGATATGGGATCCAGGAAGACAAAGATCGGCAAGACATGATCAGGTGATCATGGTTAATTTCAACCTTGGGAGTCTGATGCAGGAGCATCAATCTCAAATTTTCATTATTTAATTATGTAATAAGGGGATGAGACATTTTAATTAATTATTAATTAAATTGTTTATTTTAATAAATTAAGAGAAAAGGTGTGGATTTTTGTATATATTCTTTTAATAATTAAAAGGATATGAGTGAAATAGAATTAGGTAGCAAATTTAGGGAGTAGGAATTCTATGTATGAGACTTTGTTGAATCCACACCTAGAATGAATCTAAATTAGATTTAGTTGAGATTTATGTGGAGAGATTTTTGGAATGGATTAAATCCATATTTATGTATAAATAAGGGAGTTGTGTAAGGAAGAAAATAAGCTAAGAGAGAGTGTGATGTGAGGAATGGTTAGAGAACTTTTGTAAAGGGCCAAGAGGTGAGATAAGCTCTCCATTGTAATATATGGCCATAGAATACTTTTATATTTTACATCTGTAGATGATTTAATAGATCTTTCTCTTTCATGTGAATTTTAAGATGAATATTTTTATGATTTTATTTAAAGAAAAAATTTAGCATTTTCATATTTCAGTGAGTGATTGAGCTTTATATGCTAGGATCTTCTTTCTAGTAGAATCCCTGCATCAAGTTCTCCATTAATAATATTTTCTCCCCTATGTTGGTTGGACTCCTCCCATCTGGAAATTTTCTATAGGCAATCCCTTATCACATGTGTGTTAACCCTTACACTAATAAAATCATGGTATTCTAGGTAGTCTTGGGTGCATGTTATATTCTTTGCATGACTAGCCAGATGGGATGTACATTACGTTGGTGTCGCTGGGAGGGGGTCACAGGGGGGGCGAAAGCCTCCCCTTTTGGGCGGTTTGTAAGAGGGAAGTATCCGCCCTAAACAAGGACTACGGAAGCACTCCGATTTTTTATTTATTTATACAAACCCAAATATGGTGAGAAGACCTACCCATTTATTGTGCATGGGTTTTGCACATGGTTTTTGGTATGATGATTTTCTTCCCATGGTATTTTTTATATCTGGTCACAGGACCTACAATTATGTTCTAATACAGGGTTATTAGATTGGGGTTTAATAATGCTTTATCATGTATATATATGTGTTGAAAGGAATATAATGAAAAATCAATCTCGTAGTCTTAGTTTTTATGTAATGTTCCAAATTTTTCTTCAATAATTTGGAACATTAAATTTTGTCTAAAATTATTTAGGAGATGAGTAATTGGGTAAGGAGGCCCATAGATAATAAAAACATAAATAAAATCCCTCTAGTATGAAAAGGGATCAGCCACGGAACCAGATTTCACACCCTAATGTGTGAAAGGAGATATTTGCAAAGAGGTTTGACCAAGTCAACCAGCGCAGGGTATGAGTTGGAAAGCACTACATGACAACGTAGGAGGGAAGCTTCTAGAGGAAGTGAAGCTTCTAAAGGAAGGTCCCATGAGGAGTCTCCAATTGCTATATAAATGGAGGGGAGGAGAGCTATTTCCATTCATGCATATGTTTAGGATATTGAGTTGCTCATCTCGACTTCTTGAGCACACTGGTTGTTAACTAGTCTACAGCACTGTTTAGTGCACTGAGTGTCTCCGTTCGAAAATCTCACCCTCAGCCCCAGGGGACTTTGAGTGTCTACTTAGGTGAGGTTTTCCCATCATTATTTTGGCTCGAGACTGAAGCATCATCCTCTGGGACAACATTATTGTTGTAGCAACATAATACTGTGTTGTAGGGTGTTGCCGTGGAGACTCCACAACACCTCTTCCATTACTTGTTTTTCAGAGGGGGAGTCTTTCTTGCCTTTGGAGGAGCAGTTTGGAAGCTTGAGAGCTTATTTGTAGATATTGGCATCAGGCCAACACATATTCTTTCCCCTACTGCGCATTTTTCTCCAATAGCTACGTTATTTTCATAGTGCATTTGCTGCGGGGTTTTGCAGATTGATTGGAGGGTGGGATCTCAAGTGTAAGGATCAGCCTTCCACTTACGAGATCCATTGGAGGAGGTCTACTTCAGTTTTTTCATCATCTTAAGCCTTCTCTATTGAGTTCCAGATTTGAGTTGCAGTAGCTGCCGAACAACTCCGACATTTTTTCCATTTTGTATGTTTTAGCCAATCCTTTGGAGGATTGATGTATTTTTTCTTATAAGGGTTAGAGATTTTCTCCCCTCATTTATCTAAGGTAATATTTTCATATCCATTCATTCTAATGTAGATTTGCAGTAGACTGCGTTATTTTCTGCAGTCCTACTTTTGGTCATTCTCTTGTCTTGCAGCACCTCAATCTTGAGGGATATTCTATGTAAATTGTTATTTAACCTTTCTTAATGCCTATGCCATGTTCATAAACTCATCCTATAATTTTTCTTACTATTTTAAATCTTGTACCTTTAGAAAATATTCTTCCCTTGTTTCAGTAAATTTGTACATACTCAAAGTCATGGGAAATCAGGGTTTTTCTTGACTAGTCAGGAAGGAGGAACTGTTTAACTAAGTAAAACGCCTTTTTTTTGCTGAAATTTGACATGAATATCCCTATTGACCTAATATAACATATTCCAGAACCTTGACCCTTACTTTTACGCATATTTTCTTAAACACTCATTTTAGCGCCAAAATCCTCACTTTTCCCCACCTTTTTTCCCATAAAAGCTGAGTAAAGGTTTCTGCAGTATTTGAAGTGGGTTTCTGAGTGTTTTTAAACAATTTTTGTGATATCTGAAGCACATATTCCTGAATAATGTGTTTTTTAGGCATGATTTGCGAAGAAATCCATTTTTGGGATTCTATAGTGGTATCAGAGCATAGTTCTGTCTCAGCTTGTGGAGCTAGTTATCTACGACACCAGGATCACAATGCATACATTCTTACCTCTAGTACCAAGTGATAAATGGAGGCAGCGTGATCATATACCCTTTGGAGACTATTTCCGTAAATGGCAGTCCATAGGGGAAGAGTTCAGAGCAGCTTTGCCTTTCAAAGATTACTAATAGCTCAGGCAGGATGAAAGTGAATGGAAAAATGAGGGATCTAGCATGCGGAGTTCAAAGTTGCAGCATACCACTGGGAGGTCACCTTTTCCCATGTATGAGGGATCCACTGATTCCTGTGAGTCTAAGCCCAAGAAGATCAGAACATCGAAAAAGATGAGTTTATTCTCATCTATTTTCAGATCCAGAGGAAATGCATCCACCTTTGAGGAGGTCAAGAAGATTGAATAAAAAGAAGAGGAAGTACCATGCACTTCCTACTCTCATCAAGAAGAAGATATTAAGCATGGGAGATACTTGGATCATCAGATCCTCAGTGATTACTTTGTTGAGTATGGATCTCAACCTAAAGCCTCCACGGAGACTCTAGATTTTCCTCATTTCATCCAGCTAAAGGAAGAGAAGAGGCCATGTAGCAGAAAATAAATCAAAGGCAATATATTTTTGTTGTCTACCTTTGATGGGTCATCTAATGCAAGAACTTGGGTGAGAAATTTGGAGGCATTTTTCCTACTACATCCTATAGGAGGGAAAGAAGCTATTGAAATCTCAGCGCTGCATTTGGAGGGTGAAGCTTATTAATGGTGGTGCAGCCACTTGAGCCATGCAAGGGTGAAGATTTTTACAAAGTTCACTCAAAGTTTGATCAAAACCTTTGATGGAGAAAGAACAAAGAAAGAAGAGATCACATCACCTCTTGAGGAGGCTTGTGATAACGTTGTCCCACTCATGGAGGAGCATCCACATGCATCAACAGTTAGGGCAGCCAACACTTTTGAGGAAGGGACCCTTGCAGCCCTACAAGAATTTCCAAATGCACACCAAGGTATGAAAAGATTTCCACATTCCATTGTTGCAGCAAATTCTTTTGATCAATGTGGAGATTTACTTTTGCATGACCAAGAGTCAAATCTCATTGCTACTATAGAGCAGCTTGGTTGCACTACGCTGTGAAACATGGAAACACTCAAGAAGGAATAAAACCATCATTCTCATGAACCATTGTTGGATTGTACATCACATTGGAGGTTGGGGTTTGAAGCCTTGCAGATTGATGGTACACATCTTGGAGCAAGAAACCTTTTCTCCCTTCAAGATGACACTTTCTCAATGAGCTCCTCTCAGCTCAAAGAGGAACTTCTACTTTCAGATCCAATACCTCATTGATTTTGGAAGAATGTGGATGAAAGGGAGGTCTCAAAGAGAGATCTCATTGGAGATACACTTCGACACACCATGTAATGCAATGCTTTTCTTCCCTTCTCACAAGAGCAGATAGAAAATGGAGGACATCTTAGGATGGATAACATCTCTCATGCTTGTGTTGGACATCCCTTGAGCCATACACATCATGATGGGAGGTTTTTTCCTACCACCTATTTGATTCTTGATAGGGTCGCATTGATCCTTGAGAAGCTTACATTTCAAGAGCCCATAAAGTGCAAAGACGGAAATTTGATTTGGGAGGATGGTAGCCCGCATGGGAGGAGTACCAAGATGAGGAGAAGAAGGAGGCATCCACAAGTGATTGAGTGGATGTGGTTGATGAGCAAGGAGCTAGGAGGCTACTTGCAGATCTATGATACCGGGTAGCAAGAGGCTTGGCTACGCTAGTTACTCTTGAAGGAGTTTGGCCATCACTTGGAAAACACTCTTCTTCTTAAGAGTAAGAGGATGGATACTTGCATCATTGAGCAGCATAGAGTATGGATGCATGATGTTGATGTGTCTTCATCACATGAGTTGTATGATGGAAGTACGAGGAAGCAGCAAAATACTTTGTTGCTTTTATTGGAAGAGCAAGGGAAGATTTGCTCTCACACTTTGTATGATGTTGCAGAAGGAGGGGATGGCACTATCTCCTTGGTCTTTGATGATTATTGGGAAGAGCTTCCATCTTGGGAAGTATTCCACATTGTTTGCAGCATTATTGGAAGAATATTTGACAAGGAGCATGTCAAAGAACATAGTTGTGTATTGACACGAGCTTATTTGCATAATCTCACAACATTGTCACCTTGGAGTAAAGACTTATGGATGAAATGTGCCCAGTAGAGATATGGTGGATCCGTAACCCATAGGTCCCAGAATCACTTCATATTTTTTGCACTTGATGAACAAAGAGGAGGTAATGATGAAAGAGACATCTATCACTTGGCATATTCTTCTTGACTTGGGTTTCCAAGCATAAGGAGGATTATCTTCTTAGAGCACATGGTTCATTCTTCTTCATAGCAGGCCAAAGCACTATGGAGTACTCATGTATGGACCCATGTAACATCTTAATTCTAGCATATGGTGAGAAGCTTGTTTATACATTAATTGATTTGCACACTCTTACCATTCTTATGCAGTGCATTGCTTCACAAGAGGGCAAGCTCGTCAAATTTCTCCATGAATTGTATTGGGCCAATATACATGATGGAGGTAGCCATCTCTTTTGTGGCCTTGGGAAAATGTTTTATCACCACATGTATGTTCAGTTGCTGCACTATAGCATGTATCATATAAAGACATGCATGATTAACCATGTAAAAAGAAACATTTTTCCATGTATTTTGATCAAGCAGCAACTTGTAAAACTGCGCTGTCACTACTGGGAAAGATGTTGGTACCTTCTTGCATCACTTGTAACCTTCAGCATTTTCTTTATTTTTCTGTTGATCATGTCTTCATTTTTTGATATAGATCAGATTTTTATGGGAGGCTTGATTATGAGAGAGACACATGAGCTGGATGTGGCCGTGAGTGGGAAACATTCTCACAATTTCTGAACTAGATGTTCTAATGGGAGCATGAGAGGAGATCTGGCCACCACAGCCAAATGTTTGTTCTCTTTTGAGGTGGGTCATAATATTGATATTCATCCATTGTACAACCATGGGAAAGTTCTTGATCATGTATTATTGTTGTTACATTCAACCATTTACTATCCTTTAATAGATGTGATGAATCATGGACATTGCTTGCCATGTAATTTTCTGAAGTTGCAGTGGATGAGATTGTGTTGTATCCTTGTGAGAAATTGTTTGCATCATGTATCATCATGTAAAACCTTCAGTAAAACTCTCATTAGGATGTTCCACGATGACCATGCTCTATTATTCATGGATGGATTGTTTTGGGCCAGCTTGTTCTTCATTGTTCGAGGAGCCTTCTTTGGAGGATTGTTCTTCACTTTGCCATTGGAGGGCAATAATTTTGCAACCCAGGATCAACATACACTCTACACCTATCATGAGTGGAGAGAAGGACAGCATGGGGCAAGCTATGATGCTTGCCAAGCTCAGATTTTCAGCCCACCTTCATTACCGGAGCTTGAGGTGGAAGGAGATTTTCAGGAGTTGTCTTGTTGGGAGGTGGCTTATTTTGTTTGGATGATTTCTTGGGGATGGAGGATCCACATGAGGGAGATGTTCCTCATTATATTCGAGACTCCATGCCTTGAGTGGATATTCTTCAGTTCTATCCTTGCAGTTTCTTGGGGACAAGCAACATTTGGGAGGGGAGGATTGTAATGTTCCAAATTTTTCTTCAATAAATTGGAACATTAAATTTTGTATAAACTTATTTAGGAGATGAATAATTGGGTAAGGAGGCCCAAAGATAATAAAAAAATAAAATAAATACCTCTAGTATAAAAAGGGATCAGCCATGGAACCATATTTCACACCCTCATGTGTGAAAGGAGATATTTGCAAAGAGGTTTGACCAAGTCAACCAGCATAGGGTATGAGTTCGAAAGCACTACATGACAACATAGGAGGGAAGCTTCTAGAGGAAGGGACCATGAGGAGTCTCCAATTGCTATATAAATGGAGGGGAGGAGAGCTATTGCCATTCATGCATATGTTTATGATATTGAGTTGCTCATCTCGACTTCTTGAGCACGCTGGTTGTTTAACTAGTCTCCAACACTGTTTAGTGCACTGAGTGTCTCCATTCGGAGATCTGACCCTCAGCCCGGGGGGGCTTCGAGTTTCCTGCTCAGGTGAGGTTGTCTTATCAGTATTTTGGCTCGAGACCGAAGCATCATCCTCCAAGACAACATTATTGCTGTAGCAATATAATACTGTGTTGTAGGGTGTTGCTGTGGAGACTCCAGAACACCTCTTCCATTGCTTGTTTTTCAAAGGGGGAGTCTTTCTTGTCTTTGGTGGATCAGTTTGGAAGCTTGAGAGCTTATTTGCAGATCTTGGCATCAGGCCAACAAATATTCCTTCCCCTACTGCGCATTTTGCTACAATAGCTACGTTATTTTCATAGTGCATTTGTTGTGGGGTTTTATAGATTGATTGGAGGGTGGGATCTCAAGTGTAAGGATCAGCCTTCCACTTAGGAGATCCATTGGAGGAGGTATACTTCAGTTTTTTCGTCATCTTTAGCCTTCTCTATTGAGTTCCATATTTGAGTTGCAGTAGCTGTCCAACAACTCCGGCATTTTTGCCATTTTGTATGTTTTAGCCAATCCTTTATAGGATTGATGTATTTTTACTTATAAGGGTTAGAGCTTTGATCCCCTCATTTATCTAAGCTAATACTATCATATTTAGTCATTTATAATGTAGAGTTTTAGTAGACTACGTTATTTTCTGCAGTCCTACTTTTGGTCATTCTCTTGTCTTGCAGCACCTCAATCTTGAAGGATTTTCTATGTAAAATTGTTGTTTAACCTTTATTAATGCCTATTCCATGTTCCTAACTCATCCTTTGATTTTTCATATTTTTTAAAATCTTATAGCTTTACAAAATACGCTGCCCTTTCTTCAGTACATTTCTGCATACTCAAAGTCATGGGAAATCAGGGTTTTTCTTGACTAGTCGGGAAGGAGGAACTGTTTAACTTAGTAAAACACCTTTTTTTTCTGAAATTATACATGAATATCCCTCTTGACCTAATATAACATGTTACAGAACCTTGACTCTTCATTTTACACAGATTTTCTTATACACTCATTTTAGGGCCAAAATCCTCACTTTTCCCCACCTTTTTGCCCATAAAAGCTAAGTAAAGGTTGCTGCAGTATTTGAAGTGGGTTTTTGAGTGTTTTTAAACTCTTTTTATGATATCTTAAGCACATATTCCTGAAGAACGCATTTTTCAGGCATGATTTGCTGAGAAATCCATTTTTGGGATATTACATTTTTGGATCGAGGGAAAAATCTTTATGTATATATGTCTTATGTTATTTTAATTGTTTATTTTTGTATTTTTAATAATTGTTTTGCAGGTAATCTCTATACAGGATTAATAAGTATATTTGGTATCAGAGTTTTTTTGTCTCCAAGGGGAAACCTTTGCTACTCATGGGTTTTTCTTAGGCCTTTGGTAGACCTTGTTCAGTGGTAAATTTTTGGGATCGATTCTCTCAGTGAAAGGATATGGTGAGTAGTTGAAAGAAAAATATCAAAAAAATTAATGGCCAGACTTTTGAATTGTGGAAGCTCAATATGGAGGTTTTGTTGGCAAACTGAGATGAGTGGATTATTGTAGATCCAGGTAGGCGACCAATAGGAATTTCAACAAAAGACTTAGTGAAGTTATATTGGAAGGTGAAGAGGACAATATATTATGTCTCTCAAATTCAGTATTATTGAATTTATCATGGGAAGCTACAACAAAGGTTTTATGAGAAAAGTTGGGGACTTTTTACAAATACAAGTCTCTAGTGAACAAATTGTTTCGGCGGAAAAATATATAATTAATTTAAAAAGTAAAACAGTCTAACTTTAAATATTTTTTGAACTATTTTTCTATTATACTTATTAATTTACATTTATCTAACTAGTTTTCATCCCCATACTTTTTATTCCAAGAAGCCTTTTTAGAAATGTCTTCTTATTTAAGCATGGCTTAGGAAGGAAAACATAAATGTTTTTTTGACTAATATGTTTAATATCTTTTCCTTCACAAAAACATTTACTATAAAATTCTTGATAAGATGATTTAAACTCGATTTATAAATAGAACATTAATTGAGCACATGAACGCTTTGGGGCACTTCAATTATGTAAGCTTAACCATTCAAATATGTAACTTTAACCAATTTTGGCTATGATAAAATTTATTAAAAATCGTTTCGCAAAAGGGATCAAACTTTAAAACTATATTATATATACGAATGGTAAACATAAAAAATTGTGGACTTATAATCAAAAGTGTGAAACCCAAACTAGAGGGAAGATATTTTGTTTTTATTAATTAACAATCACTTGAACTAATTCTCAAACTTAACATTCGCACATTTTTATTAGCCATTAAAATAAATATGTCAATAGTAAAAATTCAATATTATAATTTTATATTTTGTAAAATATTATAATTTTTATTTTATAAAATATTATAGTTTAATGTTTTTTATTACCTTATACATCTATGGAAATAATAGATTCTATATATATTTATAAGACGTCATAAAAAAATATCATAAAAGTAAAAAGTAGTTTATTTTTTACTATGGAATATGGTTAGCCTAAATATATGACTAATACAATAGATAAAATTGACATTTACAATTTCATATGTCATTTACTTCTTCTTATTTTTATTTTTTTAATTTTATTTTTGCTGAATTAATATGTATTACTTTTCAACATCAATTTTCCCGTAAGCACACTACACAACATTATATTTTTTTCATTCTTCAACTTAGGTTGGAGGATTGTACATTGGTTTTTCTTTCTTTCCTTTCCTCTTCTGGATGTATGTCCATTTCGAGGGTTTAGTTAGAATAGATGAAGATGACACAACAATTTCCTTTTCTTGACATGCTTTCATCATTGTTTCTTCACTAATATGTGTGACTTCATTGTCACTATTTGAGTCATATGACCCATCGGTATGCTTTTTTCTATTCTTTGAATACTCCAAAATCATGATCGAGTCATGTTCCCTGATGACCGAAGGGTGAGATTCCTCTCGTAAGAACCTTGCGAATATGGGAAGTCATTCTTTATGTGACCCGACTAATCACAAGACATGTAGCAAAAATTTATGTTTCCATAATCCACTGGTTCTTAATAAAACCTACCTCTCCATCTGAAGATGACTTTTTTTGCAAGTCCTTTGTTGAGGTCCACTTTGACACATATGAAAAAAAATGTTATTATTAATTTTGAAATCCTATATAGGTTGACTTTGGTGAAGCATCCTATTAATTTTCCCACTTCTTATAAGATAGATCAGTGTTTTGTATGGATGGGAAAATTAGGGACACTTGCCCATACTATGTTTCTAGAGTCAACATAGAAAGAGTAATAAAGTCCAAAAACCAAGGATGAAAGGACATGTAGCATCGACCCAAAAACCACAGACCATGATAAAAAAAAAATTGTTAGTCCTCTAAATTATGAAAAAGATAAAAAAAAATCCTTTTGAGCAAAAACATATAAGAGTATCCTGAGCCCACATCTCCTGTAACCACTCCTGAAGAGTGATAATAATGGGAAATTGAAATGACATATAATCACTTGTCACTCGAAATATTTAGCTATTCAATATTATCACTTCTAGAGAAGAGATTTCCCCTGTTTGTTCCACCACAAATGTTGTTCTAGAGAGATATATATTTTTTGTTTGGTGGTGAAGGCTCTAGTTTTAGAACATCTGTTATGAAACCAACTCCAAAAATAGAAGAAAAGCGAGATCAACGCCTTAGAAACAAGCCACTTCAAGGGGGAAATCTCCTTTACATTACATCAATGAACAATTATTGGATGATACAAATGACAAAACCTCCTTCTATATATATGAGTCCATGGGGTCACAACATAATCCTAGCGTACCTAACAATAATAATGTAAGGGCACAATAATAAAAATATTGGGGTTACAGGGGCACAAAAATAACAATAAGAGGGTTACACTAACAACAATAAGTGACTATACTAGTAATATAGGGACCTAACATTCCCTTCTCCTTAAAAAAAGTGTTGTCCTCGACGCTTCATTAGCTTCAGATGCTTCTTTATAAAATTCTCATCCTCCCATGTAGAATATTCAGTGGGTAAGTTATTCCATTTGATGAGATACTCTAAAATTGATCGATTTCGTAGCTGTCAAGTTCTTATTTCTGTGACTACTTTAGGTTCCAATATGATTTTTCCTTCCTCATCAAGTTCTAGAAATATTTTTGAACCGAAATTTTTCCCCCTATAACCTTTTTTAAGCATGAAACATGGAAAACTAGATGCACTCGCTAAGAAGTAGGAAGCTCCAATTTGTATGGCATAGTACCAATATTTTGCAACACCTTGTGAGGACCATAGTACTTTGGCAATAATTTATTATCCTTCTTAGCTTTCTTGAGGAAATTTTTTTTGTATGGTTGTAGTTGTAAAAATACCGAGTCTCCTAGACCAAAAATTCTCTCGCTCTGACGTTCATCTACCTATTGTTTCATTCTATTTTGTGCCCAATTTAGGTTATCCTTTAAGAGTTGGAGAAATTCTTGTTGATGCTCGATGTGATCTTCCACTGCTTGAACCTTATAATTTTCTCTAAAATAAGATATGATGAATGGTGGATGATATCCATAAAGTGTGATAAATGGGGTCATTTTTGCTGCAATATGGAAGGAAGTGTTATACCACCATTCAGCGAGAGGTAACCACTTGACCTGTTGTGTTTTATTATCAAATACAAAACAACAAAGATATCCTTCCAAACATTTTTTCACTATCTCAGTTTGACCATCAGATTGAGGATGGTAAGATGAGCTATGAGCTAATTGAGTACCCAAACAAGAAAATAACTCCGTCCAAAAATTTCCCGTAAAAATGGGATCTCTGTCGCTCACAATAACCCTTGGGCTTCCATGTAGCTTTTGAATTCTGTCCACAAATGTAGTAGCAACTGTACTTGCTTTAAATAGATGAGATAATGCACAAAAGTGTGCATACTTGGTAAGTCTATCAACTACCACCATGATGACACTCTTTCCTTCGGACTTAGGTAAACCTGTGATAAAATCCATTGAAATCTCCTCCCAACATTGACTTGGAATAGATAAAGGTTGTAGAAGACCCGGGGTCTTAATTGTCTCAACTTTATTCTGCTGGCAAACCAAAATTTCTGCCACAAACTTTTGAATATCAGATTTAAGGCCATCCCAAAAAAAATCTTTCTTCACCCTGTGGTAAGTTTTTAAAAATCCTGAGTGTCCTCCTAAAGGAGAAGTGTGCAATTCCAGAAGAATATTTTATTTTAGTTGGGAATTCTTACAAAGATATAAGCGATCTTTGTACCATAAGGAATCATTTTTCCAACTAAATGTTTCCGGGACATACTAGGACCTGCTAGCTTTTGAAATGACTATCTCCTAAAATAAGATATGATGAATGGTGGATGATATCCATAAAGTGTGATAAATGGGGTCATTTTTGCTGCAATATGGAAGGAAGTGTTATACCACCATTCAGCGAGAGGTAACCACTTGACCTGTTGTGTTTTATTATCAAATACAAAACAACAAAGATATCCTTCCAAACATTTTTTCACTATCTCAGTTTGACCATCAGATTGAGGATGGTAAGATGACCTATGAGCTAGTTGAGAACCCAAACAAGAAAATAATTCCCTCCAAAAATTTCCAGTAAAAATGGGATCTCTGTCACTTACAATAATCTTTGGGTTTGCATGTAGATTCTGAATTTTTTCCATGAATGCATTAGCAACTGTACTTGCCTTAAATGGATGATATAATGCAAAAAAGTGTGTATAATTTTTAATTCTATCAACTACCACCATGATGAAACTGTTTCCTTTGGACTTAGGTAAACCTGTGATAAAATCCATTGAAATATCCTCCCAACGTTGAATTGGAATGGATAAAGGTTGTAGAAGATCTGGGGTCTTAATTGTCTCAAATTTATTTTGCTGGAAAATAAAACATTATGCCGCAAAATTTTGAATATAAGATTTAAGGCCATCCCAAAAAAATTCTTTCTTCACCGTGTGGTAAGTTTTTAAAAATCCTTTCTGTCCTACTAAAGGAGAAGTGTGCAATTCCAAAAGAATATTTTATTTTAGTTGGGAATTCTTTTAAATATATAACGATCTTTGTAGCATAAGGAATCAATTTTCCAACTAAATGTTTCAGATATACTAGGATCTTGTTGTAGCTTTTGAATGACTGTCCACACTTCTTTGTCCTTCTTCTGTTCATCCCTTACTTTGGTTATCCAATCTGTTTGGATAGCAGAAATGGAACAAAGCAATGCTTCCACCTCTTCATCCTTTCTTGAGAGTGTATCTGCAACAACATTTAGCTTCCCTTTTTTGTAGATGATTTCAAAGTCATAACCCAACATCTTTATGACCCATTTTTGCTTCTCTTCTGAATATAGTATTTTTTCCAAAAAGTGTTTAAGACTATCATGACCAGTTTTTACCTTGAAGTGTCTTCCCATTAGGTAAGGTCGCCATTCCTTTAGTGCATGTATTATTTCCAACCTTTCCTTCTCATAAATAGTTTTCTGTAAATACTTTCCTTTGATTGGACAACTTTAAAAAGAAATGGGTCTTCCTTCTTGCATTAAAACAACACCAATTCCACTTCCTGAGGCATCACGTTCCAGAATAAAGGTTTTTGTAAAGTCTGGTGTAGCTAAGACTAGTGCTAGGCAGATTGCCTCTTTAAGATGTTCAAAGGCCTTAGTTGCTTCATGAGTCCATGAAATTGTATCTTTCTTCAATAATGTTGTTAGAGATGCTTCTATTCTCCCATAATTCTTAACAAACTTGTGATAATACGGTGTTAACCTAAGAAATCCTCACAACTGCTTTATGGTTGTGGGGACTCTCCATTCCTTAATGGATTTTATTTTGTTAGGGTATACCTTAACACCCTCATAAGATACAATAAGACCCAAATACTCCACCTCTTGAACTCCAAAGAAACATTTGGATTTTTTTTCATATAATTGTTTCTCCTCCAATAGTTGGAGTACCTGGTCAACATGTTGAACATGATCCTTACAAGACCTGTTGTAGATTAGTATGTCATCAAAAAATACTAGCACAAATTTTATAAGGAAGGGTTTGAAAATGGAATTAATCAACCCTTGAAATGTATAAGGTGCATTGGTAAGGCCAAAATGCATGACCGAAAATTCATAATGACCCTCATGAGTTTGAAATGCTATTTTCAGAATATCTTCAGTCTTTGTTCTAATTTGATGATATCCTGAATGAAGATCCAACTTGGTAAAACAAATCTCTCCATGTAATTCATCGAAACATTCATCAATCACATGAATGGGAAATTTATCTTTAATAGTGAGCTTATTGAGCTCCCTATAATCCAGACACATGCACCATGGTCCATCCTTCTTGTGCACCAATATTACTGGAGCAGAGAAATATCTTTGACGAGGTTGAATTATACCAGCCTCTAACATTTCTGTAATCATACTTTCAATTTCTCTCTTTTGGACATAACGATATTTCTAAGGCCTGATGTTTGGAGGAACACTTTGTGGAATCAAATGAATAGCATGATCATGATCAAGAAAAGGTGGGATTCCTTTGGGAGTTTCAAACACCTTGGAATTATTGTCCAATAAATTTTGGAGATCTAGAGAAATAGATGATTTTGATGTTGGAACTTCTATTGAGAATAATTGTGCAATTACGCCTCGTTGTTCTTTCTTCATAAGCTTTATCATGACATCAGATATTATTATCTTTCTTGGCTTCCCGGCGATACCCCTAGTTTGATTTCCTTTCCTTTTGAAAAAATTTTCAAGAAAAGTTCTTGAAAATTAAAAGCTACCATCCCCAAATATTGTAACCATTGTACTCCTAGTACAACATAATAACCTCTCATTGGAATGGAAACCATTGGGCTATTCAATACATATTCCCCCATTGTTAGCTTGATATTATGGCATTTTCTAGAAAAATTTATAGTTCCTCCATTTCCAACCATCACTTGACATTCTAGTGCTGGGTATATGAAACAATTCAATTCCTTGGCTACCTTACAATGAATAAAATTGTGGGTACTACCTGAATCAATCAACACTATTACCTTTTTCTTCTTGATATGCCCTTCTATCCTAAGATTTTGAGGAGTGGTAATTCCTGCCAATGCATACACAATATAGTCAGACTCATTTATTCTTCTTCTAATGTTGGTTCCTGATGTATATCCTCTTCTTTTGAAATTTCTTGTTTATTATCTTCCTCTTCTTCACAGTCTATGTAAAATAATTTCCTCTCAGCACACTTATGACCTTTCATGTATTTTCTATCACAACTGTAGCAAAGCCCTTTTGCTCTTTTTTCTTCTAATTGTTGTGGTTTCAACCTTGTAGGTTGTGGAGGTCTAGTAGTAGCAACACTTCGATCTTTATAGATGTGAGTGGTAGGCTTCCTTGTCGCCATAATTTTATATTCAATTTTTCTTGCCAACGTGAATGCCTTCTCCAATGAATCATGTTCTCAAACGCGAACTTCGTGTTGGATGCTATCCTTTAAAGTCCCTATGAAGACATCAATCCTATGTTCCTCTGAAATATCAGTTACCCTTATATTCAATTTTCAGAATTCCTGAATGTGCTCCATCACTGAACCATTTTGTTTGAGATTTATAAATTGGGTAAAGAAGGTGTTTCTCTTTGTATCCTCATAATGTGATATCATTTCCTCCGTAAAGATTGACCAAGTGACAATTTTTTTACAGGAGCAAAGCCATCGATACCATAAAAATGAATTTTGTTCTAAATGTAAAGAAGAAATGCATACCTTTTAAGTGTTTTGCAAATTATTGAGATCAAAGTATTCCTCCATCTGTAGTATCCATGTTACGGTATCCTTGCCATCAAACTTCCTCATATCCATCTTTGGAATATGGTGGTTCTTCAATCCAACATTAGAGTTTATGAAATCACGACTAACATTTATGTTGCTCTCATCATTAGTTTCCTCTACTATCTTTCCGCCATTAGGAATCATTTCTTGTATTAACCTTTTCATCAAACCTTCCATGTCTTATTTTACATCACTCTTCATGTCTTATATGTTGTCTTTCATTTCATCGATCTTAGCTTCCATGTCATCCATCTTAGCTTCCATGCCAGTTGCCATTCCATTCATCTTAGCTTCCATTCCATTATTCAAGCCATCAATGCCTTTCTTCAAACCATCCAACTTAGCTTCCACACCTTTCTTCAAAACCTCCATTTCAATTTTTTTTTCTCTTTGCGAGAGAGAAATTTGGTGCACTTGCTCTTGTAATTTTGATATGTCATGTTGTGCATCTTCCTCTTCATGATTCATAGTAGAGTCTTCTGAAGGGTTAATGGGTGTTAAATTATTTTAGGTGGTATTTTAGAACCCAATACTGATATCTATGCTTCAATATGCCCTTGGAATCACTTCAAATTGATTTTCACACAAGACTTATGCAATTTTAAAAAAGAATACACACCTTTTTCTTTCCTTTGAGGAGATTTATATTGAAACTGAATTATCTCTATGATTTCTTATCTTCAATATTTGAAATTCGACCCTGTATTACCCCTATGAATCTTCTTTCGAATGCCATAGGTCTGACCTAATTTGGATTCTTCAAGACAAAGTTATGCCCAATCTCCCACAATGACCTAATTATGGATTGGTTTAGTATATCGAACTTGTATAATGTGCCATGTATCATTGTTTCCTCCTTAATCTCTAAAATTGAAACAAAGGAAACTATAATCCATGCGCTTACACCCACTTTTGACAGAATTCCAATCTGACGCTCAGAGAGAGAGAGTTACGACAATTTTTCGACAGTCTCCTTTTTGAGATGAAATTTGGGAGCCTGAAAAAAACCTAACTTCCATAGATCATATCTACGCAAATATTGCGAACCAAGATCTAAAATTTTTACAAGAAATTCCCCAGGATTTTAGCTTTGTTTTGTAAAAATTTCAGCTTTCGATCCTTCATAAAAACAATATTATAGCGGAAATTCCACGATGAATTGTTTTAGGTGAAATTCGGGAGCTTGAAAAAACACTATTTTCCATAGATCATATCTCCAAAAATATTGCGAACCATGATCTGAAATTTCTACACGACGTTCCTCCATCGTTCCTATTCGCTCTCTAACAATTCCAAATCCTGAACCTTCGTAGAAAACAACTTATAGAAAAAATTCCATGATGACCTATTTGGAGCAGCGAAAAACTAGAATCCAAAGCTCTGATACCAAGTGTTATGAAACTAGCTCAAAAAAGAGAAGAAAAAAGAGATCAACGTCTTAGAAATAAGCCACTTCGAGGGGAAACCTCCTTTATATTACATAATTGAAAAATTCTTGGATGATACAAATGACCAAACCTCCTTCTATATATAGGATTCCATGGGGTCACAATATAATCATAGTAACCCTAACAATAATAATGGAAGGGCACAATAATAACAATATTGGGGTTACAGTGGCACAACAATGACAATAAGGGGGTTACAGTAACAAAAATAAGAGACTATATTAGTAATATAGGGACCTAACAACATCCATAAAGGATCTAGGTTGGGTTGAAAATGATACAACCTCACCTTTGGCTCCACCTAAAACCTTTTCTACAATGTAAATATGAACATCCTTAAGTATGTTAAGCATCCTTAAATTCAATTTCACCTAGATCAAAACAAATTCTAGATCTTTGGTTGAAAATTTTTCATGGGTTTAGACACATAGATGTAGTCTAATTTTCCATCCATATTTTTTATAAAACATTGGAACATGAAAATTGTGTATTGTATATATATATTTAAAATTATATATATAAAATTATATATCTATTTAATTTGCAATTATTGATTTATTATTATTATTATAAAATATTCTATCCGAAACATTGGAATATATATATATATATATATATGTATTTAAACATTTAAAATTATATATCTATTTAATTTGTAATTATTGATTTATTTTTATAAATTTTTCAATTATAATAATTCAAATTATATATATATATATATATATATATATATATTGTATATCAATTTCACTTTTATCTATATATAAAAAAGTTTCAGTAATGTAAAGCTGTCACAGCTTGATGTCTTTGACAAACACCCTATATGACATTTCACATGCCTACAATTTCAAAGTTCAAAATAAATGTCATGCTCAGTTTTGGCTTCAAATGCTTTTTGGCCCAACTCCGAAATATGGCGAACTCGCAAGTCGTGCAAATTCCACATTTGGTTAAAAATACTCCAAACACAAATCATACCGCCAGTTTTTGCCTCTCAAATACAGATGTTTTGATTAGGAAGAGAAATTAAGGCACTGCACATCTCCTTGTAACTCCAAATACAGAAAAGAAACCTCGATTTCCGTTATTATCATGGTGATGAGGAAGGAGAAAGCTGAATGCGAGTTGCCGGATGAATTGAGATGCAGCCAGTCGCACAAGAAATGGCGGTCTTCTAACCTCCGTGTCAACAATATTAGGTGTTGTGAATATCATCGTGACCAGGAAAGAAAGAACGAAAAAGAACGGTATGAACGGTATGTAAATTTGCACTTTCCTCTTCACATTATTTCCAAATATGAATTCCTGTATTAAAATTACCTTTAATTTTTCTGAGGGCGCAAAATTTTGTGATCGGTATCAGAAAACAAGATGATTAATTGTGCTCCGTGCGAACAATAGTACCTGAATTGGCCCCGTGCGAATAGTAGTACCTACTGCGAATGTCATCGCGACCAGTCACATTTTCCAGGGGCATATAAATTTGCACTATCCTCTTCATATAAATATAAAGAGCCGAAAAGAAGAGAGAACCGAAAAGAAGGGCATATAAATATGCACTATCCTCTTCACATTTTCCAAATTTGACTTCTTATATTAATCTTACCGTTAATTTTTCTTCAGTGAGCCAGATCAACAAGGGAAAGAGAAAGCTGAATGCCACTTGCCAGATGAATTGCGCTGCAGCAAGTCGACCCAGAAATGGGGGTGTTCTAACCTTCGTGCTAACAATAGTAAATTCTGTCAACCTCATCGCGACAGGTTACAAGCAAAAAAACGCAAGGAAAAGAAAGAACAAATAAGAAAGTTATTTAAATCTACACTATTAGTTTCACATTTTTTCCATATTTGACTTCTCATATTAATATATTACCCTCCATTTATTTTCTGTAGGGCACATAATGTTGTGATCGGCGTAGCAAAACCCTAAATAGATGAAACCCTAGGGAAGAATAGTATCGTCACGACTGAAACCCTAAATAGCGGAAACGATAAGCTTTCATTCTGGAGGAGCTGACAAATGTTGTCAACAAGGAAAAGTGGATCGAAAATTTTACTCCCGCAGAGATAAAAATGTATAGGAATCAGATGAAACGAGTATTGTGTAATTAACCGCGTCCATGACAAGGATTTCTTCTGGTTTGAATTTGTGTTACTTGTCTACAGTGGCTGACAAGGATTTTTTCTTGTGGTTTAAAATTGGGTTCATTTTGTACCGTTCTCTGTCATTGCGGATTAGGGTTAAATTGTTATAACCTGTTTGTATTGATCAGTGTGAAGTATTTGAACGAACTTATTTTCTTCAGAATTTTTTGAAGTCAAATATTTCTTCTGAATTAAGACTTATCCTTTCATGATTAGGGTTAAGCGTTTTACTTATTTGAAGATATTGTTTTAAGAATGTTTTCTATCAAGGTTATAGACTGGTTTATATTGGAATTGGGCATTATGAATGTTGATTTTTTTGCTAAAAAATACAAAATTATGGATGGCTTAGGTTTAATAGTATAAAAACATTTTTATGGCTTAGATTTAATAGTATAAGAATATTTTTCTATTACGCATCATGAATGTTGATCCTTTATATCAATAAAAAAAATTTTGATTACTGGAGTGCTTCATGAATATTGATTCTTTGTATTTGTAGATTTAATAGTATACGAATATTGTTCAATTGGGAATCATTAAAGGTTGATCCTTTATAAAATAAAATACTATGAATTACTCAACGACTTCTTGAATGTTTATTCTTTCTAAAAATACAAAATTATGGATTACTTAGATTTAATATTATAAGAATATTCTTCTTATTATATACAACATGGTTGATGAAATAAAAATAATTTAAGATGAAATTAAAAAAATATAAAACATCGTTGATGAAATTAGAAGAATTTAAGATGAAATTAAAAGAGTTTCAAATATTTATCATTTTCAAAACATTTAAATACTCTGAATGTATGCACATTAGTAGCAAATATGGAATTCGCAAAAATGATAAAAATATGAAAAACACAACACTCCACTGTACACAGAAATAGTAGATACAAAATTTTCCTATACTTTGATTCTTCATTTCCTCCCCCACACATCCCCCTAAGTGATGCCTTTGCATTACACATTTCAATTTCGGTTTCTTACCCATTTGCCTATGTTCAAATGAGATTCAAATGAATCGTTCATTTTCCTATATTGACACCTTTGCATTACACATTTCAGTTTCGGTTTCTTACCCATTTGCCTGTGTTCAAATTAGATTGAAATGAAACGTTCATTTTACTATATTCAAATGAGATTCAATGAATCGTGGCAAGTTCATTTGATTTTCATTGCAAGTTGAGCCTTCAACTCTTCAAAGACAGAAAGTTTCCGAGCTACTTGAGCAGAAAGTCTGATCGATTAATTGATCTTCATATTCATCTTCAGATCATGTTTATACGCCAATTCTTGATTTTGTTGACTTGATTGTTGTTAGAAATTATACCAAGTGTACGAATCTTTTACATTGGCGTTCTCGTTCTCATTATGTGCTTCTAATATGACCTTGGTATTGTGCCTATTGTCTGCGATGAGTGTCGAAATATTAACTTCAACTGCAGAGCCGAAGGACAGAATGCAGCAAAGGACAAAATGCAGCAGCTCATAAATTTTCTGCAACTTAAATTCTAGTTTTTAATGAACCTGCAAATCCATTTCTTTGTTCATGGCCGTAGGCGTGTTCCTGCAAAAGGTTTACTCCGCAAACCCAGCTTTCATAGCCCTCCATGCCACGCCATAAAGTCTGCAAGCACCGCATTCAAATCATCTGCTTTACTGGCCTTTTTTTGGTTTTTGAATTGGGTCCACGTCAACGATTGGGGAGCCCACAACTCTGCCTCAAATCCCCACAGCCAATCACATCTCTATCGCATAGAAAGACGCTGATGTGGACAGCCCTCCAAACTGACCTGATAAGAAATTAAATCACAAATTAAATGTTATCCCGCGTCCAGATGCTTATGACTCATATTTGGGATGCGATAATGTTATTTGAAACAGTTTTGAAAATGGTTTTCAAATCCCCGATGAGTGTATTCAAATCAGGTTTAATACCTTTGGTTTAAGTTTTTATTCATATGTGGAAAATCTAATAAGGTTCTAAACTTTATCATAATGTTTTTCGATGTTTTAAACGCCGTGAAAGTCTTTAGACTTTAGGGTAATATATATATATATATGTGTATGTTATTGTATTTTTTTTTAAATGTAAAAGGCGCTGCGACTTTTTTTTAAAAGGCAGATTGTGGAAAAATAGAGTGTGAGACTCTGTATTAAAAAAAAAAACAGAGAGAGCATTTATATGCAAGACTATGTATTGTGTATTGTTTTTTTTTTTTTTGTTGCCTGAAGGCAAAATTGAAAAAAAGGAGAAAAAGTAGTTGAAGGAGAGAATAGCACTGCATTTCTGTAGCAGTCAAACAAGAATTTTTTTTGTAATCGAGAACGATGAAGTTCTCAGGAAATCTCCATTTTGTAACAGGTTTTGATTTAATGAAAAAGAAATTGTTTTTGTGCCATCTCTATCCAGAATTTTAATTGAATCTATGTGTTGGGAAGAGGAGTTTTATTTCCTCTGTGTGTTCGGAATTCTTTAGAAATTCCAACATGGTATTGGAGCTAGTCAAGGCTCTTTGAAGTTTGTCAAAGACGCTGAAGGAAAGAGTTGTTGAAGTAGTTCTCCAGCACAGTGAAGGTATTTTACAAAAACAGAGTTTCGTTTTGTTGTAAAAGAAGTGCAGTCCAGAGAAGTCCCTTTAGAGACAAAGTTTATCTCTCAAGAAGAGAGAAAGTTTGTTGAAGAACACAGTCAAGATTTTTTTGGCATAGTTAGAAAAGCTAGCCATCTTAGGAGCTAGAATGAGCACGAGTATAAAAAATACTCAACTTCCACAGCTCAATAGGAAGAACTATGACTATTGGACAATCACAATGAGAGCCTTGTTTGCCTCTCAAGATTTATGAGAGCTAGTTGAAGATGGTCTGGAATAACCAACAGATTAAAATACTTCTAATGCCTTAAGACAGGTAGAGAAGGATTTGCTAAAGTGCAATAGGAAGGACTCAAAATCTGTCTTGTATCTCTATCAAGCAGTGCATGAAAGTGTATTTCCAACGATTGCAGCAATTAAGAGGTTCAAGGATGCATGGGATACCCTCCAGACAACCTACCAAGGTATGGAGAAGGTAAAGACAACAAAACCTCAATTAATGAGAAGGGATTTTGAAGTTATTTGCATGAAGAAGTCTGATACAATAGACTCATTCTCTACTCTACTAATTGGGTTGGTTACCCAAATGAGATCTCATGGAGAGACAGTAGAAGAGAGAATAATAGTGGGGAAAGTGTTGAGGAGCTTACCCTCAAGGTTTTATGTGATAGTCACAACCATTGAAGAGACAAAGGATCTCTCAAAGTTTACTGTTGATGAGCTTCATGCATCATTGATGACACATGAACAAAGTTTGGGTAGAACAACAAACTCATCTTTGGAGCATGCCTTGAAGACCAAAATGTCCTTTGGAAGAGGAAGAGTTCAAGGCAGAGGAAATTACAGAGGAAAAGGAAGAGGCAGAAGCCAAAACAAAGGAGGAGGAAACAACCCTCCAAATACTAATGGAAGGGGCAGTAATCAAAATCAGAACTAAGGCCAAGGCAACAGCCAACAAGGAGGAAAACATCAAGAAAATGGTCAAAGGTATGACAAATCCCAAGTCCAATGTCATTACTGTAAGGGGTATGGCCATTATGCCAATGAATGTAGGAATAAACAGAGTGACATGGGTAATAGACCCAGTGTTAATTTTACTAAAGAAAGTATCAGTGAAGAGAAGTTATTTTTAGCATGTAATATGGCTGAAGAAAAGAATGAAGATATATGGTTTCTAGATTCAGGATGTAGCAACCATATGACTAGAAACATTTCCATGTTTTCCATGTTAGATGAAAATTTAAAGTCTGAAGTAACATTGGGGAGAGACAGTAAGGTCTCTGTCATGGGAAATGGCAGAGTAAGTTTTTTGACAAAGAAAGGAGAAGGAAGATCCATATCAGATGTATACTATGTGCATGGTATGAAGTGTAACTTTTTGAGCATTGGACAACTCATTCAGAAAGGATACAATGTTTTCTTTGAAGATGATGTATGCACCATAATGGATAAACTACCAAGAAAGCAATGCATTGCACAAGTGAAGATGACAAGAAACAAAATGTTCCCTGTCAAGATGAGAGAAAATTTGAAGAAAGGAGCTGAATTGGTAGCAATGACAGAAGAGATATTCCAAAGAGAAGCAAAAGATGAAAACTGGTTATGGAATTTGAGATTTGGACATCACAGCTTTGGAGGTTTAAACTTGTTGCACAAAAAATGAATCGTAAAGAGATTACGATTGATTGTGAAACCGAACAGCCTATGTGAAGCCTGCATCTTGGGAAAACAGCACAGAGAAATTTTTCCATCAAGAAAGAGCATAAGGGCAAATGCACCCTTAGAAATTTTCCATTCAGATGTAGATCAATGTAAACACCATCATTAACAGACACCCACTATATGCTCACCTTCATTGATGATTTCACAAGAGAAACTTGGGTTTATTTCTTGAAACTTAAGAGTGAAGTGTTTGAGAAATTCTGCCACTTTAAAGCTCTTGAAGAGAAGCAAAGTGGGTAACATATCAAGGTCTTAAGAACTAACAGAGGAGAAGAGTATATCTCAAAATAATTTATGTGTTTCTGCAAAGAAAATGCGATACACAAGAAATTTACAGCAAGGTATACACCGCAGCAAAATGGAGTTGCTGAAAGAGAAAATAAAGCCATCATGGATATGGTAAGAAGCATGTTGAAGGCAAAGCATTTTCCAAATGAGTATTGGGCTGAAGCTATACATTGTGCAACACACATCTTGAATAGATGTCCAACAAAGGTGTAATGGACATAGTTCTGAAAGAAGCATGGAGTGGCATAAAACAATTTTTCACCCACATGAGAGATTTTGGTTTTTTGGCTTACGCACACATTCCAGATCAGCGAAGGAATAAGTTGGACAGTAAGGGGGAGAAGTGTGTATTTATTAGATATAATGAAGAATCAAAGGTATACCCACTGTATAACCCATCCACCAAGAAGTTTGTTATAAGTAGAGATGTACAGTTCATTGAGGAAGAAGATTAGGATAGAAGCATTGAGAAAACAGTGAATCCTAAAAGTTGTTTGTCACATGATGATAATGAGGAAGAAATGGCTGAAATACATCCCTCATTAGTAGCACCACCTCCATCAACACAAGGACAACAAGAGACACCACAAGCAGGAATGAGAACACCTTTGAGAAGTGATAACAGTGCTTCTCCAAGCACATCACAAGGAGTAGATTTGAGCGCTTCAATAAGCACAAGTACACCAAGTGAAAGAGGAACTAGATTCAGAAGTCTGAATGATATTTATGAACAAGAGGCAGCAAATTAAGGTATGAACTCTTTATTTCCATTGTATTGTCATGTAGATGATTCTATATAAGAAATGGATAGATGCTATGGATGAAGAAATGAATGCCATAGAGAAAAATATGACATGGGAATTAGTTGATCTTCCTAAAGGCAAGGAAGTGATTGGAGTAAAATGGGTCTACAAGACCAAAAGCAATGTTGAAGGTAAGATTGAAAGACACAAGGCCAAACTTGTTGTCAAAGGCTACAAGCAGCAACAAGGAATAAATTATGAGGAAACTTTTGCACCACTTGCAAGAATGGAAACAATAAGAGCAGTATTGTCTATAGCAGCACAACACGATATAAGAAAGCAGGCCAATAGCACAAAGTTTGCAGATTGAAGAAAGCTCTTTATGGGCTTAAACAAGCACCAAGAATATGGTACAGTAGGATAGATGTCTATCTACTAGAAAATGGGTTTGATAAATGTGAAGGAGAACCCACATTATACATCAAGGAGAAAGATGGTAAGATGATGATTGTTGTTTTATATGTTGATGATGTTATATTTACAGGTAATGATGCTTACTTTATTGGGAATTTTAAATCAGTCATGAAGGATGAATTTGAGATGACTGATACGGGATTGCTGAAATACTTCTTAGGAATATAAGTAGAGCAAAATGAAAATATTTTTTTTATCTCTCAATCCAAATATGTAAATGATGTTTTGGAAAGATTTAACATGCAGGATTGAAAGGCAACAATTACTCCTACAGTTATGGGATTGAAGTTAAGCAAAGAGGACAGATGCAAGGATTTTGATCCAAGTTTTTACAAGAGCATAGTTGACAACTTCATGTATTTGACCGCAACTAGGCCAGACATTATGCATGTTGTAAGTTTAATTTATAGATTTATGGAAAGGCCAAAGGAGGCACATTGGCAACCAAGAAAAATAATTATGAGGTATGTGAAAGGAACAAAGAGGTATGGAATTTTATATACCACTTTAGAAAATTCTGAATTGATTCAATATACTGACAGTAATTGGGTTGGAAGTATAGATGATAGGAAAAAAAACCTCTAGAGATGTTTTTCGTATGGGATCAAGACCCATTTCATGGGCTTCTAAGAAACAACCAATTGTGGTGTTATCTACAATAGAGCTAGAGTATGTGGCAGCTACAGTAGCAACATGTCAAGCAATTTGGATGAGAAGAATGTTGAGAAGTTTGTGTCATGAAAAGGTAAAAGGCACAACAATTTATTGTGATAATAGCTCAGAAATAGAATTGTCAAAGAATTCAGTGTTTCACAAGAGAACGAAACACATTGATGGAAAGTATCACTACATTAGAGAGTTAGTGAACAATGGGGAAATTGTTTTGAAACATTGTAGAACTGAGGAACAGTTTGCTGATATACTAACAAAACCATTGGGGTAGAAAAGTTTTAATTATTTGAGAAAGTGTTTGGGTATGGAAGATAATCCAACAGTTGAATTTAAGGGGGAGTGTTGAAATATTAACTTCAACTACAGAGCTGAAGGAAAAAATGCAGCAGCTCATAATTTTTCTGTTAACGTGCACACAACCCTGCAACTTAAATTATGGTTCTTAATGAACTTGAAAATCCATTTCTTTGTTCATGGTCGTAGGCCTATTCCTGCAAAATATTTACTCCACGTAAACCCAGCTTTCGTAGCCCTCCATGCCGCGCCATAAACTCTCTAACCACCGCATTCAAACCATGTGCTTTACCTACCAGTTTTTGGTTTTTGAATTGGGTCCACATCAACGGTTGGGGAGCCCAGAAATCCACGTTAAATCCCCACATCCAATAACATCTTTGTTGCATAGAAAGAGGCTGATGTGGACAACCCTCCAAACAGACGCGATAAGAAATTAAATCACAAATTAAATGTTATCGCGCGTCTGGATGCTTATGTTAGCAACTCATATTTGGGATGCGATAATGCTATTTGAAAGAGTTTTGAATATGGCTTTGAAATCCACGATGAGTGTATTCAAATAAGGTTTAATACATTTTGTTTAAGTTTTTATTCCTATGCGGCAAATATAATAGGGTTGTAAACCTTATCATAATGGTTTTCTATCTTTTAAATGCGGCAGTGAAAGTCTTTAGACTTTAGGATAATACACACACACACACACACATATATATATATATATATATATATATATATATATATATCGTAATTTTTTTTAAATGTAATTTTACGATAAAAGAAAAGGCCCAAAGATAGATATACTACTGTGTGTGTTTTTTTTTTTTATAAACAGTGTGGGGAAAAACACAGTGTGAGACTATGTATTAAAAAAAAAAAAACACAGAGAGCATCTATATGCAAGATTGTGTATAGTTTTTTTTAATTTCCTGAAGGAAGAATTGATAAAGAGGACAGAGATCAGTTGAAGGAGAGAATAGCACTATGTTTCAGTAGCAGTCGAACAAGAATTTTTTTGTAATCCAGAACAATGAAGTTATGAGGAAATGTTCATTTTGTAACAATTTTTAATTTAATGAAAAATAAGTTGTTTTTGTGCCATCTCTTTCCAGAATTTTAATTGAATCTCTTTGTTGGGAATAGGAATTTTATTTTTTCTATGTTCAGAATTCTTCAGAAAGTCCAAAAATGAGTGCTCATTTGATTGTTAAATGATATTGAATTAATGTAGCATACAGAGAGCCATGATTCTCATGAATGTTTCGAAGGCCATGGCTGGAAAAAAACCTAATTAGCTAGAAAAAGTGAGTTGTAGGATCCAACAAGTTTTCTAGACGATATAAATTGTATGTTTAATTTTGAAGGTTACATTGTCAACTTTGACAAACATAGTTGTCTAAGAGCATATATTGTAATTTATTTTTTTAATTTAATTTTTGTTATATATTTTTAGATTTCGGTGTGGCCAGGATTTATTATGTTCAGATCAATTAAAGCAGCTTAATTTATAATTCAATTCATTTCAATTTGGCCGAGTTCCATATAGTTTCATATTTTGGATGTTAGACATTGCAGATTCTAGGTTTTCTTAGAACACTGGTTGGAATTAATTCTCGATCACCGCGAAGAATAAGTAGTGGTAGCGACCCACACTTCATCAATTCTTGTTGCATAGAAGCAGCCTTAGTTTTCAAATCGAAGGCGTTTCAAGAAAAAGATCAGAACATAGTACCTGTGGCTATCCTCTGTTTTTATTTCTTCAACCACCGCATTACTTACCTATTTCCTTGTAGGCCCAACCCACAAATTTTAAATTTTAAACCTTTAGCCTTTCGCAATGTTATTTTTCCACCGATGGGATATCGGCGAGACCCACTTACCTTACCGCACTTTGCAAATCCGCCACAATCCTTTGTATTCCTCATATTCCTTTGTCTTTTCATTATCGCAGTTATGACATTTTTCCGCACTGCAATACCAGACTTTGCAATGTTTACACCTTACCTTTTCGCCATCCGAACGTTATGTTATGTTCGTTGTGATGTGATAGTTCTATCACACATCGCAACCGCAAAATCCTACACTTACCATATAATCGCCTGCAATGTTATTTTTTTTGCGATGCGATAATGCCACAACATATCACAATCACTGAATTTTAAGTTTCTGCCAAATTGCCCACAAGTTATTTGTTTTACGACTAGATATCGCCGCCGCATATCGCAATCACACAAACTTATGTTTTCCATTAAAGCACCTGTGAGTTAAAATTTGATATCGCCGAAATGCGATAAGGGCGCGGATGCGATGTGTTTTCGCATCAAGAACAAATCAGATTTCAAGTCCGCTAGTTTTGTGTTTTGAACGCATTTTTACGTTGTTTCGTGTATAAACCAAAATATAGTCTCGGTGCCATTTAAATGTAGAAATGGGTCTTTTGATAGAAGAATGATGACTGGTGGTTAAATGTCCATCCAACATTGAATCTAGCATTGTATAGTATTATTTTTTCAGGCTTCAACCATTTTTGTATAACTAATGTAATTTCCATAAGTTTATTGTGTTGAATAGAAAAATAATTTTATTCCTCTCCTCTGTAATCATTGCTTTTCTATGTATTGTTAATTTCCGCATTATTGTGCATTCTCTGTGTTGTGGGGGAAGCATACCTCTATGTTATTGTTTGTTCAATATTTCCAACATGGTATTGGAGCAGGTCTAGACTCTCAGTAAAAGAATAAACTCTCTTTATTGAAGAAGTTGTAATATTGGTTTGAGAAGCGGATTTCTCTAGCAATGAGAAGGCCTCTATTTTTTACAAAGTTAAGGAGATTGTTTGTTTACACAGTCAGAATGGCAGCAGCAGGCACAAGCCTAAAAAATCCACAATTACCACAGTTCAATGGTAAAAACTATGATTATTGGGCCATTAGAATGAGGGTCGTATTTTCTTCACAAGATATATGGGAGTTGGTGGAAAATAGCTTTCCAAAACCATCAAATGCAAGAATGATTAATGCTTTGACAACAACAAAAAGAGAATTTTTGTAAGATAATAGAAATAAGGACTCGAAATCCCTCTTCTATATCTTCCAATCAGTACATGAGAGTATTTTCCCAAGATTTGCAGCAGCAACGAAGTCTAAGGAGGAATGGGATATTCTCAAGACAACCTATCAAGGCATGGAGAAGGTGAAGACAACAAAATTACAAATCTTGAGGAGAGATTTTGAAACTCTTTGTATGAAAGAGTGTGATTACTTAGACTCATTATTCACACATGTGATTGGGTTGGTTACCCAGATAAGGTATCATGGAGAGACACTTGAGGAAAGGATAATAGTGGAGAAAATCTTAAGAAGTATACTATCGAGATTTGATGCCATAGTAGTGGCCATAGAAGAGACAAAGGATCTCTCACAATTTTCAATGGATGAGCTTTGTGCATCACTGATGTCTCATGAACATAGAATGAAGAGAACAATGAACTCCTCATTAGAACACACTTTCAAGACACAAATGTCTTTTGGTCAAGGTAGAGGTTGAGGAAAATCAAACTACCGAGGAAGAGGAAGAAGCCCATACAGAGGTGGAAGAAGTAGTCCTGCAAGCACAAGTAGAAGTGGCAGCAACCAAAATCAAAGAAAATGATCAAGACAAAATAAAGCAGAAGGATAGAGGTATGATAAATCCCAAGTCCAATTTCATTATTGTAAAAAGTATGGCCATTATGCCAATGAATGTAGAAAGAAGAAAAATGACATGTGTAATAAACAAAATGTAAATTTTACAAGAGAAAATTAGAACCAAGGAAATGTGCTTTTAACTTGTAATGTAGCACAATAAAAACAAGAGGATGTATGGTTCTTAGACTCAGGATGTAGTAACCATATGACTAGAAGCATAGAAATATTTTCCAATCTAGATGAGAATGTGAAATCTGAAGTGAAAATGGGGACTCATAGTAAAGTCTCTATCATGGGGAAAGGAAGAGTATCAATACTGACAAGGAAGGGAGAAAAGAAGCTTGTGTGAGACTTCTATTATGTACCTGGCCTAAAATGTAACCTTCTAAGCATTGGAAAACTCATGAAAAAGAGCTACAATGTGTTTTTTAGGAATGATGTTTCTACAATCATGGGCATACCTCCAAGTAAAAGTGCTATTACAGAAGTGCATATGACAAGAAATAGGATTTTTCCTCTCAAGGTCAGAATGTACTTGAAGGAAGGAGGTGTTGTATCAGCAGTCGTAAAAGAGGTCTTTCAAGAAGAAGTGAAAGATGAAAATTGGTTATGGAATTTGAGATTTAGACATCTCAATTTTGGAGGTTTCAACCTGTTGCATAGAAAATGAATGGTAAAGGAATTAACACTCATAGAGAAACTAGACAGCCTATGTGAAGGCTTCATCTTGGGAAAACAACACAAAGAATCCTTTCCAGCAGGAAATAGTATAAGGGAAAAGGCACCATTACACATTGTCCACTTAGATTTGTGTTGACCAATGCAAATACCATCATTAGCTGGCAGTCACTATGCCTTGAAATTTATAGATTATTATACAACAAAGACATGGGTTTATTTCTTAAAACAGAAGAGTGATCTGTTTGAACAGTTCTACCACTTCAAAGCTCTTGTTGAGAATCAAATTCGACACTACATAAATGTGTTGAGAACTAACATAGGTGGAGAGTATATCTCCAAAGACTTCATAGTTTATGTAGGAGCACGATATACCTAAGCACTTTACCCCAAGGTATACACCACAAAAAAATGGTGTTGCAGAAAGAAAGAATAAGACCATCATGGACATGGTCAGAGGTATGTTGAAGGCAAAGCATTTTCCAAATGAGTATTGAGTAGAAGCTTTAAATTATGCAACATATATTTTAAATAGATGTACAACCAAAGTTGTTATGAGCAGAGTTACAGAAGAAGCATTGAGTCGAACAAAGAAGTTTGTCACTCACATGATATTATTTGGATGGGGCATATCCACATGTCCCGGATCAGCTAAGAAATAAGTTGTAAAACAAGGGGGAGAAGTATATCTTTGTTGGATACAATGATGAATCCAAGGCCTACAAGCTCTATAATCCATCAACCAAGAAGGTAATAATCAGCAGAGATGTTCAATTCATTTAAGAAGAAGCTTGGGATGAAAGTTTAGATAAAACTATAAATGTGAAGACATGTATGTCTCACAAAGATCGAGAGGAATTGATTGCATAAAATAATTCCTCCACGGTGGCTCCTCCACCACCTACAAAATCTCACCAGTGCATACCGCAAGCAAGCAATAGAGTAGTAGTGCAAAGTCAATGAAGCGCTTCTCCAAGTAGACCACATGAATTTTCAACTCCCTCGTGTTCAAGTGGAACTCCAAGCACACCAAGAAGACAAAAATTAAAAAATTTTAGTTAAATTTATGAGCAAGAAGAAGTCAATAATAATGCTGGTCTAAATTATTTATTTTCTTTTTTTTGTCATGTTGATGACCCAGTCCATTTTGAAGATGTATTAAAAGAAGAAAAATGGATTAAATCAATGAATGAAGAGATTGGAGCAATAGAAAAAAATGATACATGGGAGTTAGTGGACCTCCCACAAGTTGAATAAGTCATTGGAGTGAAATGGGTCTATAACACCAAAAGAAATGCTGAAGGCAAGATAAAAAGGCCTAAAGCATGACTTGTTGTGAAAGGCTACAAGGACCAGCAAGGAAGAGCTTATGAGGAAAAATTTGCATGAGTTACAAGGATGGAGACAGTGAGGACAATGTTGTCCATTGTAGCACAAAAAATTAGAAAGTCTACCAAATGGATGTAAAATAATAATTATTGAATGTGGTGTTGAAAGAGGAGTTATATGTTGAACAACCTCCTTGATATGAGTTAGAATGCCAAGAGAACAAAGTTTGCAAGTTGAAGAAAACACTTTATGAGCTGAAGCAAGCACCAAGATTATGGTACATCAGGATTGATGCTTACCTGATGGATAATGGGTTTGACAAGTGTGATTGTGAACACACACTCTACATTAAATAAAATGACGGTAAAATATGTATTGTTGTTTTATATGTAGATAATTTAATTTTCATAGGCAAGGAAGTTTCTCTGATTGCTTATTTTAAAATAGTCATGAAGAGTGATTTTGAAATGAATGACTTGGGTTTATTCAGATATTTTTTGGGCATTGAAGTAAAGAAAAATGAAAAGGGAAATTTTGTTTCTGAAGAAAAATATTTTGAGGAATTTTTAAAGATATTTAACATGCAGAACAACAAATTAGTAACAACTCCAACTATCATGGGGTTGAAGTTAAGCAAAGAAGATTGCAGCAAGAATGTTGATGTGACATTGTACAAGAGCATAGTTGGTATTCTAATGTATTTGACTATAACTATGCCTGATATTTTGTATGTTGTAAGTTTAATTTCCAGATTCATGGAGACACCAAAGACGACATATTGGCAAGCAACCAAGAAAATATTGAGGTATGTGAATGGAACAAAGGAGTATGGTGTTTTATACGCCTCAAATGACAATTTTAAATTGATTGGTCATAGTAATAGTGATTGGGATGGAGGTGTAGATGATAGAAAGAGCACATATGGGTATGTGTTTCATTTTTGATCGGGAGCCATTTCATGGGATTCTAAGAAGAAACCAATAGTTGAATTATCAACAGTAGAAGTTGAATATGTGGCAGCAAGAGCAGCAACATGCTAAGCAGTATGAATGAGAAAGATGTTGAGATATTTGGTTCATGAGAAAGACAAAGGAACCACAATTTATTGTGAAAACATCTCAACAATAGGATTATCAAAGAATTATGTTTTCCAAAAGAGAACAAAGCACATAGATTCAAAATATAATTTTATAAGAGAATTTGTTAACAATAGTGAGATTGTTTTGCAACATTGCAGGACAGAGAAACAGTTTGTTGATACCCTCACAAAGTCATTGGGACATAGGAGTTTTGTCTATCTGAGATGGTGTCTAGGAATGACTGATGGCAGAAGTTGTGATTAAGGGGGAGTGTTGGAATTAACTCCCAACACCCGCCATGAATACGTAGTTGCAGCAACCCACACTTCATCAATTATTGTTGTAGAGAAGGAAAAACCTCAGTTTTCAAATCGGAGGTGTTTCATGCAAAATATCAGAACAGAGTTCCCGCAGCCATCCTCTGCGCTTATTTCTTCAACCACCACATTACTTACCCTTTTACCCACAGGCACCTCCCGCAACTTTTAAGTTTTAAACCTTAAGCCTTTCGCAATGTTATCTTTCCACCGATGTGATATCGGCAGGACCCACTTACCTTACCACACTTTGTAAATCCACCACAATCCTTTGTATTCCACAAATTAATTTGTTTCTTCATTACCACACTTACCGCATTTTACCACACCGCAATACCACACTTCACAATGTTTACACCTTACCTTTCTACCATCCAAAAGTTATTTTATGTTCGTTACGATGTGATAGTGCTATCCCACAATGCAACCCCAACATTTTATGATTACCATACAACCGCCCACAATGTTATTTGTTTTGTGATGCGATAACGTTGCAGCGTATTGCAATCACTAAAGTTTAAGTTTCTACCAAACTGCCCGCAAGTTATTCATTTTGCAATGTGATATCGTCGTTGCATATCGCAATCGCACAAGTTTATGTTTTCCATTAAAGCGCCTATGAGTTAAAAGTTGATATCATTGAAATGCGATAAGGGCATAGATGCCATGCTTTTTTGCAACCAAAATAAATAAGATTTTCAGTTTTCCATTTTTGTGTTCTAAATGCGTTTGTACGATGTTTCGTGTATAGACCGAAATACGGCCTGCATGTCGTTTAAATGTAGAAATGGGTCTTTTGAGAGAAGAAGGGCGACTGGTGGTTAAACATCAATCCAACATTAAATATAGCATTAAATAGTATTAGGTTTTCATTCTTTGGCCATTTTTTTATAACTAGTGTAATTTTCATAAATTTATTGAGTTGAATAGAAATAGAATTTGGTTCCTCTCCCGTGTAATCGTTGATTTTCTGTGTATTGTTAATTTCCACATTATTGTGCATTATCCATGTTGTGGGGGAAGCATCCCTCTATGTTATTGTTTGTTCGATATTTCCAACAACACTGAGATACGCACTCGCCGGTTTCATGAGAACAATCTAGGCTCACACATTATTGTAATCAGATCCAAAAATAGACAATTAAAACCATAAATAGATTGTTGATTAAAACCACAACTCCCTGGCTCAGATTCCAATGATATGGGTTGAAAGTCCATATTAAAAACCAAAATTCGACTACTATTGTAGAAATAACTTGCCAATTGTTGACATGTGGTTCTTAATTGCAATCTCATGTGCATAAATCCCTCTATAGTTCTTTATATGAAATTTTTTATATGTCTTAAATTACTAAGTTTATATATAATATTGTTAATCACTGTTTTGGAGTGGAAGCCTTGGGTGTATCGAGTATACCTATTTATTAATTAAAAGCGTTATAATTGAATATACCCTTTGAGTGAAGGTCATTATATAATTAAGTTGATATACAATTTTGTAAATTTCCTGTTTGCACGTGTTGGGGTTGATTTAATATATTTATTTATTAAATAAATGTGTTATTTGAATATATGCTATCTAATATAGTTTAATAGATTTTTTTTTTTTTTTTTTTTTTTAATTATATGTTTTTTATATTTATTTTAATCCTTGAGCTATCAAGGGCCAAGATCCCTTTCACAATTTGAGACATCTAAGTTAAGATGACACTAGTTTGTTATTGATATTAATTTTTTAATATAACAGGTTTCATATTTTTACATGGCATGATTAAAAAATTATTATTTTCACATATTACAATGTTAAAGTAGACATATTTATACCATTAAGTATTTTTATATATCTATAAAGTATGTTTTTTATTTTTAAAAGTTCACTTTATATATATTTAATTAAATATATATATATATATATATATATATATATATATATATATATATATATATATATTTGTTTAATTTTTTTATTATTTTATTGGAGACCTCAGATACCTATAGATTTCCTACATAACGGGTTGTAAAATGAGCTTTTCTAAGAAATAACAAGTGTTATGCATTTTAATATAGATTAAGATATTTATGTCATGCACTGAATTTTTTATATATAATTTTTTAATATATATATATATATATATATATATATATATATATATATATATATATGAATTTGAATTTAATCATTATTGAATACATGACAAAAAGGATTATTCAATTGAAAAAATTACATATATAAAAATATATAATAGTATTTGATTTATAATTTATTATTGATATTTAATTTATTTATAGTTCATTGTTTATTTTGTGATAACTTTTTAAACATGTACACACTTATATGTCAAATATTTTTTAAAATAATAATGTAGCACCTTCAAGATAAATATTTTAAATTACTTGCATTTACCTTGTCGATTAAAGACTGCAGGACGTATAGGCCAAGTCGAACCTACAACGAATTTTGAATAGGTCATAGGTAGTGTTATGTTAGTTTTAAATAAATAATAATTAAAAAGGGAAATCATGGAATTCATTGAAGGGAGCCCTAGATGAAATCGTTTTACAAGACAGTTGTGAAAAAAATTACCTTCTTCTTAAGAAACAAAAAAGTGCTCTCGAAAGAGGCCAAGGGGGAAATGAAGAAGGAGAAAGTTGGAGCTATCAAGAAGACAAGAGGAATTTTTTGAAATCTAATATGACACTGTGAGGAGAAGGAAGGATGCATCCTCAAGGTGTTCTTTAACTAGGTGGAAAAACAAGTGGAAGCCTCAAAGTTGTGAGAGTCCTAGGTCGAATCTAAAGGATTATGTTGCTAGAGGATTGAAATTGTAAATAAATAATGTCACGTACTACATTTTGCTAGTTATGACGAAAAAAATAAAATCGTTGTGGGGAAAGAACTTATGGTTGTTCCTCAGGTTCATCTCCTCGATGAAAATAATGAAATGTAGAAGAAATATATGTCAAATTTTTACAGTGGTAGCTATAAAAAACAAGGGTGATTATGAAAACCTTGATAACCATGCAATTATTCTTGAAGATAAGGATGTATTTTCTGAAGAAATACATAGGCTACCCCCAAAAATGGAAATTGAGTTCACCATCGACCTTAAACGAAGCATTGAGGCTATTGCAAAGGCACCCTATCGTATGTTAGCTCCAGAGCTAAAGGAATTGCAAATCTATTTAAAGGAATTATGAAACAAGGGTTCAATAAGACCCAACATATGTCCATGGGGAACGCTTGCGATTTTCATTAAGAAGAAGGATGGATCTTGGTGATTGTGCATTTTCTAACATTAGTTTAACAAAGTGACGATAAAAAATAAATACCCTCTACTAAAGATAACTCACTTATTTTATCAAATGAGGGGGGAAACTACATTTTCAAAGATAGATTTGAGGTGAGGATATCATAACTTGAGAATCAAAGAACAAGGCATCCTGAAGACAACCTTTAAGCCAAGATTTGGGAATTATGAATTTGTAGTTTTACCCTTTGGAATGACAAATGCCCTAGTTGTTTTCATATGTTTGATGAATGGGATATTTTGGGATTTCTTAGACAACTTTGTACAAGTATTTATTGATGATAGTTTGATCTACTCAAAGACACCAAAAGAGAATCATGAACACTTGAGTCTAGTTCTAGAATGTCTTATAGAACATCAATTGTATGGGAAGTTGTTAAAGTGTTCCTTTTACCAAACTAATATTCAGTTTCTTGGGAAAATTATCTTTGGGGATGGTATCACGGTAGACCTAACAAATATTGAGCCCATCATGGAATGGCTGTCACCAACTAATGTTCATTAAAAATGAAGTTTCATTGCAATGGCGGGGTATTATCATAGATTTGTCAAAGGGTTTTCGAAGAAAGAAAGCCGCATTGCTGAGCTCCAAATAAATAACAAGAAGTTCATTTGGATTGAAAAATGTAAAGGTGCATTTTGATGATTAAATGTGTTGTTAACGACCACGCAAATTTTGATCGCGCGAGATATGGAACAAGAATTTTCGGTTTGCACTTATGCCTCCAAGGAAGGGTTGGGTGTTGTATTGATGCACTTGGGTTGGGTTAGGCTGGGGTCAGTTTGCACTTAAATATTTTGAGAAACTACCTTCTAGGAAGGATGTTTGAACTTAGGACTGACCATTGTGGCCTACAACACATGGTCACTCAATACCACTTAAATGCAAGACAAATATGATCATCTGAGCTAATTAGTGAAGATGATTTTGATATTACTTACAAAAAAGGAATGATAAATAGGGTAGTTGATGCTTTAAGTAGGAGCCCTTACATATTTTGAGTGTTTCCCTTAAAGACAAATTTGAGGGAGAAGTTTCTTTTCTTAAAATTTAAGGACACATGTTACAACGAGGTTAGCAAGAGTTTGAGGATGAAATCATGATCCCAAACTATGTAGGATGCTCCCTTGATAATGATGGGCTAATATAATTTATTTGAAGGATATATGCTCCACTGAATGACGAGATATGCCAGATAATCTTGAGTGAAGCACATCGAGCAGTATACATGGCACACCCTGGTGTTAAGAAAATGATTTTGGACGTGAAGCCACTCTTATTTTGGAAGGGGATGAAGAAGGACATTTTAAACTATGCATCAAGATACATAGAGTGTTAGCAAATAACAGTTGAACACAAACATCCATCAGGGTCATTGCAACCCCTGAGATACCAAGATCAAAATGGGAAGTTATATCAATGGACTTCATTTTGGGAATACCAATGACCTAAAGAATACATGATGCCATATTATTAGTGGTGGAAACATTGATCAAGAGCACCCATTTTATACTATTTAATACCACATATAAGGTACCAGATATAGCCAAATATTTTATGGATGAGATTGTACTATTGGATGGAGTTCCCAAGAAGACCATATCAGATAGGGGTTAGTATTTACAGGAAGACTTGGGAACCTAGTTGAACTATAACACTAATTATCACCCTAAGATAGGTGGTGAAAGAGAGAGTAATTAACTTAGGTGGCCATAGAGACACACAGGATAAGGAGGGCTTATGAAATTCAAAATTCAAAGTGACAGGAAGGTGGAAAACTTGGCTTCAGATTGAAGAGATCATCCCCTTGATCACAATGGTGTGAACGACACCTCAATCCCATCTCCTATAAGAAAGTTAGAGAATTTTGAAGTTTTGTTAAGGATAGGGAAGTGGGGAAAACAACATGCCACATTATGTCCCAGTAAGCACATGGGACCGACATGGAATCCCCTCAACTGTTGACACATGGCACTCCTGCAATGGTCCCCAACCTGCAGAAAAGAAAATAAAAAATATTAAATCACCCACATAGAAGACAAAACCATTAAAACAAAAAAACTATATATTAAAATGTGGTTATGGATATCATATAAAAATATGCCATATTAAATAAAATATGATTATGAATATCATATAAAAATATATTCCAAACCAAAACATATCATTTGAATGTTAGTTTTTTTTAAAGATATGGTTTAGTTATATTAAACCAAAACGTATCAAAACAAATGATATGCTCCCACCGAGATTGAAAAAAGCATTAGCATATCTACATGTTAAACGATGTGGAGTGGATGAGTATAGGTGTGCCACCCGATGTGGGTCTACCCCCCACAAAAATCATTCAGTGGGTTTTAAAACGAATATTCACCTATTATGGAGGGATAGAGACTTGACCCCCAACCTCCATCCAACGAACAACCAGATTTACCACTTCTCCATCCCATTAGGCTTTGAAAAATCCTCCAAAAATATTTACAAATAAACTCATTCGCAAAGTGCATACCGGGAAAGGCAGACCTAGGCACATAGTTTTAGCGAGAGGAGGAAGAATGGTGGGACGTAGTTCGAGACAACAAATATTCCTTTGATACCAAAAGATTATTTCAGAGGTAAAATTCCTTTTTGTCAGAATACATTAAATTTTATTGTCAATTTTCTCATATGTTCACAAGGAATGCAATGGCGAGTTCGAGATTGCCTTTTGAGAATGGTTTTTGAGATTCCCTGTGGAGGAGAATCTTCATGAAACTTGAGGGAATCTTCTAGATTCCTTGAAGGCTGAAATTCACCGATGTCAGAATGAGGTCAACTTTATACTCATTATTCTCACAATTTTGTAAGGACAAGAATGGTGAGATCATATTCCTATTATGAGTTACGTATTTATAGATTCCCTGTGGAGAAGCATATTTGAGGAATCTAAGGGAAATCTAAAATATTCCCTACGACCTAGATTTCGACAATGCCAGAATTCAGAAAATTAGTAGTCGATCATACACCTCTCGGCGACAAAAGTCCAACGACGCAGTCAAATTTCAATTTGAGCCTTATATTTTTTGGCCAATTTCCAGCATGGGATGATGGTGTCAGATTTTAGCATGTGGACAATCCAATTCTTTCCATTTGATGCCATGTTTGCGATGGTGCTTTCATATCCAGTTATTGAGGAGCCTATTCTTCATCCAGCATTAGAATTGAGATATATGAAGAATTTTTTCCATGCACTTCATTGATTATTAATGTAGGATGCTTTATGTCATGTCGACTCCTACTTCATGTATGATGCAAATTCTTCATGTTTATTTGTTGTTGTTGATTCCTATTGACGTAAGATGTTGAATATTTTTGTGTATTGTTGTAGCATGTATTTATCATGGATTTTGATTCATGTTGGCGATCCCTTTGTTGCCTTGATGGTGGGATACTCTTTGTCACTAGGTGTGAATTTTTCATGTTGATAGGAGTTTTGTGATGAGTGAGAGTTCCTTGTAATGGAACGTCTTGTGGAAAGAATTTGCCACTCATGTTGACGGATTTTCATTGCATGAAAAGCCAACAACATCCATGTACATGATCACTAGTTACAACACTGAATGAAGCGACCAACACCATCGAGACACTGAGGCCCAGAGACGTAGTCCACACTGGAAGAAATCCATTATTAAACCTCTTGTATATTTATCGTATGAATGTTGACATGTGTTCCTCTTGATGATATCTACATGTGTTCATTAATTATTTTGATAAAATGTAATTCTAACACATTCGTCAAAGTAAAAGGTATTCGTTAAGAGGGTATCATAAATTTACTTGGATCAAGTGATATCAGAGAGATCTTCTTGCTAATGTGAACCACAAGCATGAGCCATTGAACATGTAGCAATGGAGGATATCGAAGAGATGTATGAGACCATGCTTAGGGTGTCTAAGAAAGAAGACATGTTGTACGAAGCTTATGAGAAACAAGTAGCAAATAATACTCAGTTGAAAACATTTCTACAAGAGGAGGAGGACAAATAATGATTGCAACTTCAGTTGCAATCCACAACAGAACCATTGGAAGAATTGAACCGCAGCAATAAAAGTCTTCAGGTAGATCATGAGGCATTGAAGGCACTCCTACATGAAGAGAAGGAGGACAAGAAATGATTGTAGCCTCAATTGCAAGACATGACACATGCATTGTGAGAATTGAAGCACAAAGAGGGAAGTCTTCAAACATATCATGATGCATTAAATACACTTCTATGAGAAGAGGAGGATAAAATGTGATTGTGGCTTCAGCTACAAGCCACGATCGAGGCCTTCGAGGAAGTGAAGTGAAACGAAGGCTCAAATAAGCCCTCTTCACTTGTTTCAAAATTGACATCTGAGGAAAGAAATTATTATCATTCTTCAGTTTCATCTTCACATGTGATTATTTTTCTTGTAAATGTGAAGATCCCCATTACAGGAACTTGCATCAGACTCCTTACTAGGATGGGGTACAAAGGAGGAGGACTTGTCATTCATGGCCAAGCCATAACTCAGCCATTGGAGGTTGTGTAGAGAGCTTGCTACGCAGGTTTGGGATACACTGAAGGAGAATGCTCAAAAGTGTCTAAAGCTTCCACGACATTCATGACACCATCGAGGAAAGATAATGATGGGAAAACTTGACCATCATATTATGGCAATGCATATTGCACATAGAAATCTGAGAAAATCCCTCATCGCCATAATGAAATTAGAGGAAAATATATATTGTTGAACTCATCAGGAGAAAGGATTGATGGGAACACTTCAACATCATCCCATGGAAGTGCATGTTGTAGTGAAAGAGATGATGCAAGCTCTCTTCACCATGATCACACCAGAGACCATAAGGATAGGTATAATAAGTCTTGATATTCACAAGTTCATTATGATTATAATAATTTTGCTAATCATGATCATAAATCATGGCATAAGAAACTTGTGATTTTTTTGGTTTACATAACCATGTCATTGATGAGTGATGGAAAATAATAGTAGCACAAAGGAGGATGAGGTGTGGAAAGCCTTCTGCATAGCAAAAAAATAAAATGCTTAAGAAGGTTTGAAGAAAGAAGACCTTTTGCAGCCATTGCAACCAAAGTGGCCATCAAAGAGCCACGTGTTCGAGGCTCCATATAAAGCAACACCTTAAGGATGAAGTGTCGGTGCATAAACCGGTTGAAATAGGTGTTCGAAAAGTGAACATGCCACATGGAGATGATCCATTCACTGCTAAGTGACATATGGTTTTTCTAGATGTGGTAGTGTGTCATGGCCGTGCTTGTAAATCATATATTGTATTTTTAACTGTAAAAGTGATGATGTGTTTTCCATCGCTTGTTAAGCAACCATGATATTTTTGGCCTTGTTTTGTAAATCATGTGATGCATTTCTTTCATGTACAAGTGATGATGTGTTTGCCAACACTTTGAAATGATAGAATGATGTTTTTGGCCTTGTAATGATAGCTGGGGCGTGATTTCCATTTGATTTAAACCTGACCACCGAGTATGTAAACTAGTGGAAAGTATGGAAATGTTTGGGCCATAGTTGGTCAATTTAAGCATGTAATTTGTAGGAGATTGTACTACATGTTTACAGAAGATTCAACTTTTGATTCATCGTTTATGGATCTCAAGGACAAAGGTGAAGGAGAATAAAGGGTGACCTTTCAGGACACTTATGATGCATGCACTGTACACAACAGTTGCAGAATATGGTCGATTCTTTTGGAGGACCAAAAGCTCCTCAGTGGGGAGGAATGATCCAGGTGGCTCTAGAGACACACAGAGGACAAAGAGGGCTTATGAAATCTCGAAATTAATGTGCCAAGAAGGTGGAAAACTTGGCTTCATATTGAAGAGCTCATCACCCTGATCACAACGGTGTGAACAGTGTTTCAATCTGAACTCGTATTAGAATGTTAGAGAAGTTTGAACTTTTGATAAGGCAAGGAAAGTGGGGCCCACAGCATGCCACATGGAATCCCACTAACCACGTGGGACCCACATGACAGCCCCTCAGTTGTTGACACATGGAGCTCCTCCATTGTTCCTCAACCTGCAAAAATGAAAAAACCAAATATTAAATCACCCACATAAAATACAAAACCATTAAAACAAAAAATATATATATTAAAATGTCGTTATTAATATAATATAAAAATATTCCATAATAAATAAAATATGGTTATGAATATCATATAAAAATATATTCCAAACAAAAATGTATCATTGCAATGTTAGTTTTTTTAAAAGATATGGTTTAGTTATATGAAACCAAAAGCTATCAAAATAAATTATACGCTCCCACCCATATTCAAAAAAACATTAGCATATCTACATGTTAAATGACGTGGAGTGGATGAGTATGGGTGGGCCGCCTGATGTGGGTCTGGCCCCCCACAAAAAACATTGAGTGGGTTTTAAATGAAAATGCACCTATTATGGAGGGGTTGGGATTTGAACCATGACCTCTCTCCAACGAACAACCAAATTTACAACTGTGCCAACCCATTGAGCTCTGACAAAACCGCCCAAAATATTTATAAAAAAACTCATTCACACAGTGTGCAGTAGGGAAGGCATACTAAGCATGCAATTTGAGGCAGAGGAGGCAGAATGGTGCCACAGAGTTCGAGTAAAAAAAAATTTCCTTTGATGCCCAAAGATTCTTTGGGAGGTAAATTTTTTTTGTTAGAATGCATTCAAGTTTACAACCATTTTTATTAGATTTTCATAGGGAATGAAATGGCGAGGTCATATTTTCCTTTTGAGTAGTGGTTTTGTAGATTCCATGTGGAGGAGAATCTTCAAGAATCTTGAGGGAATGTTCTAGATTCCTTGGAGGCAGAAATTCGTTGGTGTCAGAATGAGGTCAACTTTATACTCATTTTCTCAGAATTTCATAAGCATCTCATTGGTGAGATATGATTCTTATTTTGAGTTGCAGATTTCTAGATTCCCTGTGGAGCAACATCTTTCAGGAATGTAAGGGGAATCTAAAAAATTCCCTACGGCTCAGATTTCGACAGTGTCAAAATTAAAAAAATTTAGATTCGATCATAGACCTCTCGGTGACACAAATCCGGTGGTGCAGTCAGATTTTCCATCTGAGCCTTATAGTTTTCGACCAATTTCCAGTATGGGATGACGATGTCGCATTTCAGTATGTGGATTGTCTACTTCTTTCCATTCGACGCCATGTTTGTGATGGTGCTCTCAGATCCAACAATTAAGCAACCTATTTTGCAGCCAAAATTAGAATTGAGGTATATGAAGTGTTGTTGCCATGTAATTCATTGATTTTTACTGTAGGATGCTTTATGTCATGTCGATTCATTCTTGATGTATGATGCGGATTCTTTATGTTTAATTGTTGTTGTTGATTCCTGTTGATGTAAGATGCTGAATATTTATGTGTATTGATGTGGTATGTATGTATCATGGATGGTGATTCATGTTGTGAGATCCATTTGTTGCCTTGATGGCAGGATACTCTTTGTCACACTGTTTGAAGGTCTCATGCTGATAAGAGGTTTGTGAGGAGTGAGAGTTCCTTGTAATGGAATGTCTTGTGGAGAGACTTTGCCACTCATGTTGTGGGCTTTTCCTTGTATGACAAGTCAATAATTTCCATGTACATTATCACCAATTACAACAATGAATGAATCAGCCAACAACATTGAGACATAGAGGCCTGGAGATGTGGTCCACACTAGATGAACTATGTTATTAAACCCATTGTATTTTTGTCATATGACTGTTGACATGTGTTCCTCTTGATTATATATGCTTGTTTTAATTAATTATTTTGATAAAATGTAATTCTAACACATGAGCCGAAGTAAAAGGTCTTGGTTAAAAGGGTATTATAAATTTACCCAGATCAGTAATAACCAAATCCTTACAGAGATGCTACAGATGTATGTGATGGAATAAAAAATATACGGGAGGAAATTTTACTCCTGGTGTAATTTTCTTACAGAAACAGTTATTAGAGTTCCATCAATATGGCACCATTTGAGTTCATGTACGAAATACTTTTCAGAACACCTCTTAGTTGGGACCAAGTAGAGGACCGAGTATTAATAGAACTAGAAGTGGTTCAAGAGATGGAATAATAAATTACTATGATTAGGGGGAGACTAAATGAATCAAGAGATCGACAAAATATCTATGTTGAAGATCATTGGATAAAACAAATTTATGAAGTGGTAGATAAGGTAATCCTAAGAGTAAGCCACCAGAAGTGGTCTATAAGATTTGGAAAGGGATAAAAATTGTCTCCATGGTTTGTGGGACCTTTTGAAATCTTAGAATGAAAAGGGCTAGTGGAATATAGGATTGCCTTACTTCCATCCGTAGTGCATATGCATAATGTGTTTCATGTTTATGTTTTATGCCATTATATTTAATATACTTAGCACGTTATTAAATTGGGTCATTTACAAGTTTTAGATGAGGGCATGGTTATGGATATACCACTTTGCATACTGGACCAACAAACTTTGCAACTTAGATAATGGTTATTGGACTAGGTTAAGGTCCAGTGGGACAATTACAATCTCACTTCAGCCTCTTGGGAGGATTCGAAGGATATGGGTCACCATTTTCCTTACCTATTCCAAGGACTTTGGGATAAATTCTATTATTAAGAAGGGGTGTAGATAGTGCCCCACTCTAGTTTACTAACAATGATATGACTAACATTTATTTAGCCTTAATGTCCAAACTTTATTCTTTGAGGACCTTAGGTTGAGGATTTGTTGCGCTATTCAAAAACCCCCATTATTTTAGTATAGTTACCTTAGAAAAATAATGGGTAACCTTTTAAAAATTTTAGAGTACAGAAAATGAAGCCCTTAAGTGATTAATTCAGATAGAATCATAATGAAAGGGGAAAAACAATAAGTTTTCATTTTAAAGACACTTAAGGAGAGAATCCTAAGAAATCGCAATATTGCAATCATAGTATCGCTTGAAATAGATATGGCTTCTAAAAATCCACTCAACACAAATTGCAATGCGAAATACAAAAAAGTGATTTAATAAAGGAAAAAGGATTTTCCTCAAACAAAATTCTATGAGAAAGAAACCACGAGACCCACTGCTACGACATAGTCAGTAGAAAATTTCATTATGCAAGTTTATCCCAATGATCTTAAAATCATCCGCTATATTTCCCTGATGCGATATACTTTATCACATCGGACCTTTGCTTCATGACCAATCTTTCCATTTGTTCATTTCTGCCAAATTTGTGATTGCGATATCGCAATCAGAAAAAGGTAGTTGATTAGAATTCTAAAAAGTTTCACACACAAATGATATCCACAACACGAAAGCATCTCGTTTAAATGCTGGAATGATTGTGCGGGCACATAAAACCATACTTTCCATTAATGTTACAACTTAAACAGTTTTACATCCCATGCTTTTGAATATGATTTGAAAGTAGGAGCATTGAATTTATGTATTATTCACATGCTAAGTTTCATTCACTTATTATTTCCATTATTACAGTACTTTATTATTTGTAGAACAATATTGCCTCTTTTATACTTATCATTCTTGATTTTTCAGAGGCGAGTCAAAATAAACATAGATATTTAGAAATGTTGAACGTTGAGAATAAATCCAAGAAACCTATGGCATCCATAAATCCTATGGCTACAGTTATTGAAAGAACAGAAATGCTTCTTCTATTCACAGACACAACATGCAAGTCGCAAAGTGGCTCTTCCTCCTACGAATAAATGTATAAGTTATTTGATGATGAGAAAACCCATAGGCTTGAATAGAAAGCTAATGCAAATGCTTATGATTCTTTAGAAGCTACTTCAGAAGAAGTGTCCACCTCCCTTATACATCGAATTTCTATGCACCCCAAAATTTTACCATATACTGATACAGTAAGATGGATAATCGAAAACCTCAACATCGGGGACAAAAATTTGCTGACGAGCAGAGGAACAATGATATTTTATTTTAAAGTTGAAGATTTTAAGTCAATGTATTACATTTAAGATCCGGAGAAGGTCTACGACAAAGAATTTCTGGCAAAATTCACCAAGGAGAATGAGCTGAAGTCAAATCCTATAAATAAATGGAGGAGAAACCCAAAAAATAAAAAAAATTATGATAAGGGTATGTATTCTACTGACTCCCTTGCTAGTACCTATTTTTATGTTGATGCAATTATGTATACACTCTTCAGTCAGCGTGATACCACCAAATTTTTAGTTGAATGGGTTCCCCTAATAGAAGAAGTCATGAATTATTATATCGTGGACTGGGGAACCATTTTATCCAATAATATCTCCACCCAGATTCTAGAATATAGAAATAATGGCTCTATTTCATTGGAAATTTCTCCCCCATTTTACATGAGTGCTTATATTATGGATGTTGTATGTTTTACCTCAGATTGTCTAACCATGGGTTGGAAATGGACTACCTGGGACCCTCTCCCCATTCATGTCTATCATAGTATTTTATGGGAGTCAAAATATGAAAGAAATTTCTATAAGATCTTCCATGGAGTTATACTCTATTTATTTCAAGTTGTGTTCAATGAAAAAGCCTTGAGGTTATCTAAGGAATATCAATATGATTTCTCCTCCATTGGGAAATGGTTCAGTGAAGAATTGTTTACCTATATCATAGTCATCAAGATCTTGGCTTGGGAATATGTTTTGCCATTATATGTTCCATATAAGCTCCTCAAAAGAGAAATCGCCTATCAAACTGTCGGTAATGGATTAACTAAATTTCTGAAGAAAGCTAAGAGAGCTTCATCACCCTCTTTTATGATTCATTGTTGTTTCTACGCATAAGAAAACTATAAGCATGCATGATTACAGGTCAATCAAATTTTATGTTCGAAATTATTTACAATTTCAAATAGACAATATGACCTAAATCAAGTTGCCAATGATTTCACCACTCAAGTCAAAAACAATCCTTTTGTGCATGAAGAAGATAATTTTGATGACTTTTTTGAGTCAGTCGACACTTATTCCATAGTTTATAAGTTAAGAACATCACACCTAAATCCACATGTTGTGAAACCACCTCCAAAAATAGAAAAAAATAGATCTCAACGCCTTAGAAATACGCCACTTCGAGGGGGCAACCTTCAATACATTACATGAATGAAAAATTCTTGGATGATACAAATGACAAAACCTCCTTTCTATATATAGGATTCCATCGAGCCATAATGTAATCCTAGTGGGGCCACAATGTAATCCTAGCCAACCTAACAATAATAATTTAATGGCACAATAATAGCAATATGGGGGTTACAGGGGTACAAACAATAACAATAAGGGGGTTACACTAACCACAATAAGGGACTATACTAGTAATATAGGGACCTAACATGCTCCTCTCCTTCCAAAAAGTGTTGTCCTCAACGCTTGAGTAGCTCTGGGTGCTTTAGTATAAAATTCTCATCCTCCCATGTAGAATCTTCAGTGGGCAAGTTCTTCCATTTGATGAGATAGTCTAAAATTGATCGATTTCGTAGTTGTCGAGTTCCTGATTCTGTGGCTGCTTTAGGTTCCAATATGGTTTTTCCTTCCTCATCAAGTTCTAGCAATATTGTTTGAACTGGAAGTTTGTCCCTTATAACCTTTTTTAAGCATGAAACATGGAAAACTAGATGCACTTGTGAAGAAGCAGGAAGCTCCAATTTGTATGCCACAGTACCAATCTTTTGCAAAAACTTGTAAGGACCATAGTACTTTGGTGATAATTTATTATCCTTCTTAGCTTTCTTGAGGAATTTTTTTTTGAATGGTTGTAGCCATAAAATTACTTAGTCCCCCACATCAAAACTTCTCACTATGATGTTGATCTACCTATTTCTTCATTCGATTTTGTGCCAAATTTAGGTTATCCTTTAAGAGTTGGAGAAATTCTTGTTGATGCTCGATGTGATTCTCCACTGCTTGAACCCTATAATTTTCACTTAAAGAGGATGTGATGGATGGTGGATGATATCCATAAAGTGCCATAAATGGGGTCATTTTTGCTGTAGTATGGAAGGAAGTGTTATACCACCATTCAGCGAGAGGTAACCACTTGACCCATTGCGCTTGCTTATCAGATACAAAACAATGAAGATATCCTTCCAAAAATTTATTCACTATCTCTATTTGACCATCGAATTGAGGATGATAAGATGAGCTATGAGCTAGTTGAGTACCCAAACAAGAAAATAATTCCGTCCAAAAATTTCATGTAAAAATGGGATCTCTGTCACTTACAATAATCTTCGGGTTTCCATGTAGCTTTTGAATTGTTTCCATAAATGTAGTAGCAACTGTACTCACTTTAAATGGATGAGATAATGCACAAAAGTGTGCATACTTGGTAAGTCCATCAACTACCACGATGATGACACTCCTTCCTTTGGACTTAGGTAAACCTGTGATAGAATCCATTGAAATATCCTCCCAACGTTGACTTGGAATGGATAAAGGTTGTAGAAGACCCGTGTCTTAATTTTCTCAACTTTATTTTGCTGGCAAACCAAAGATTCCACCACAAAATTTTCAATATTAGATTTAAGGCCATTCCAAAAAAATTATTTCTTCTCCCTATGGTAAGTTTTTTAAAATCCTGAGTGTCCTCCTAAAGGAGAAGTGTGCAATTCCAAAAGAATATTTTGTTTTAGTTGGGAATTATTGCAAATATATAAGTGATCTTTGTACTATAAGGAACCATTTTTCCGCCTAAATGTATCAGATGTACTAGGATCTTCCTGCAACTTTTGAATGAGAGTCCATACTTCTTCATCATTCTTCCATTCATCCCTTGCTTTGGTTATCCAATATGGTTGGATAATTGAAATGACACAAAGAAATGCTTCCACCTCTTCATCCTTTCTTAAGAGTGCATCTGCAACATCATTTAGCTTCCCCTTTTTGTAGACAATTTCAAAGTCATAACCCAACATCTTTGTGACAGATTTTTTCTACTCTTCTGAAGATAGTCTTTGTTCCAAAAAGTGTTTAAGACTATCATGATCAGTTTTTACATTGAAGTGTCTTCCCATTAGGTAAGGTCTCCATTTATTTAGTGCATGTAGTATTGCCAACATTTCCTTCTCATTAATAGCATTTTTTAAATACTTTCCTTTGATTGAATGACATTCAAAATAAATGGGTCTTCCTTCTTGCATTAAATCACCACCAATTCCATTTCCTGAGGCATCACATTCCACAATAAAGATTTTTGTGAATTCTGGTGTAGTTAAGATTGGTGTTAGGCACATTGCCTCTTTAACATGTTCAAAGGCATTAGTTTCTTCAGGATTCCATGAAAATTCATCTCTCTTCAATAATGTTGTTAAAGGTGCTGCTACTCTCCCATAATTCTTAACAAACTTGCGATAATACCCTGTTAACCCAAGAAATCCACGCAATTTCTTTATGGTTGTGTGGATTTTCCATTCCTTAATGGCTTTAATTTTGTTAGGGTCTACCTTAACACCCTCGTGAGATACAATATGACCCAGATATTCGACCTCTTGTACTCCAAACAAAAATTTGGATTTTTTTGCATATAATTATTTCTCCTCCAATAGTTTGAGCACCCTGTCAACAGGTTGAACATGATCCTTCCAAGACCTACTGAAGATTAGTATATCATCAAAAAATAATAGCAAAATTTTTCTAAGGAAGGGTTTTAAAATGGAATTCATCAACCCTTGAAATGTAGAAGGTGCATTGGTAAGGCCAAAAGGCATGACCAAAAATTCATAATGACCCTCATGAGTTTGAAATTCTGTTTTTGGAATATCTTCAGTCTTCATTCTAATTTGATGATATCCTGAATGAAGATCCAACTTGGTAAAATAAATTGCTCCATGTAATTTATCAAATAATTCATCAATCACAAGAATGGAAAATTTATCTTTAGTAGTGAGCTTATTGAGCTCCCTATAATCAAGACACATGCACCATGATCCATCTTTCTTGTGCACTAATACTACTAGAGCAGAGAAAGAACTTTGACTAGGTTGAATTATACCAGTCTCTAACATTTGTATAGTCATACGTTCAATTTCTCTCTTTTGGACATAAGGATATCTGTAAGGCCTGATGTTTAGAGGAACACTTCCTGGAATCAAATGAATAGCGTGATCATGATCACGAACAGGTGGGAGTCCTTTGGGAGTATCAAACACGTTGGAATAATTTTCCAAGACTTTTTGGAGATCTGGAGAAATAGATGATTTTGATATTGGAACTTCTAGTGAGCATAATTGTGCAATTACACCTCATTGTTCTTTCTTCAGAAGCTTTTTCATGAAATTAGAGCTTATTATATTTCTTGGCTTCCCTGTGATACCCCGTAATTCAATTTCCTTTCCTTCTGAAATTTTTTTCAAGAAAAATTCCTGAAAATTAAAAGCTACCATCCCTAAATATTGTAACCATTGTACTCATAGTACACCATTAGCACCTCCCATTGGGATGGAAATAATTGGACTATTCAATACATATTCCGCCATGGCTAGCTTGATATTATGGAATTTTCTAGAGCAATTTATAGTTCCTCCATTTCCAACCGACACTTGACATTTTGGTGTTGGGTATAGGAAACAATTAAATTCCTTGGCTACCTTACAATGAATAAAATTATGGGTACTACCCGAATCAATCAACACTGTTACCTTTTTCTTCTTTATATGTCATTCTATCTTGAGAGTTTGAGGAGTGGTAATTCCTGCCAATGCATTACATGATATGGTCGGACTCATTTCTTCTTCTTCTAGGGTTTCTTCCTCATGTATATCCTCTACTTTTGAAGTTCCTTCTTCATTTTCTTCCTCCTCTTCAAAATCTATGTAAAATAATTTCTTCTCAGCGCACTTATGACCTTTAGTGTATTTTCTATCACAACTATAGAAAAGCCCTTTTGCTCTTTTTTCTTCTATTTGTTGTCGTTTCAACCTTGTAGTTTGTGGAAGTCTAGGAGTAGCAACACTTTCATCTTCTTAGATGTGAGTGGTAGGCTTCCTTGTCGCCATAATTTTACATTCAATTTTTCTTGCCAACCTGAATGCCTTCTCCAATGAATCAGGTTCCCAAATGTGAACTTCATGTTGGATGCTGTCGTTTGAAGTCCCTATTAAGACATCAATCATGTGTTCCTCTGGAATATCAGTTACCCTTATATTCAATTTTTGGAAGTCCTCAATGTGCTCCGCCACTGAACCCTTTTGTTTGAGATTTACTAATTGGCTAAAGAAGGCGTTGGTCTTTGTATCCTCATAATGTGCTATCATTTCCTCCGTAAAAATTGACCAAGGGACAATTTTTTTACGGGAGCAAAGCCATCGATACGATACAAATGTATTTTGTTCTAAATGTAAAGTTGCAATGCGTACCTTTTGTGTGTTTTGCACATTATTGAGATCAAAATATTTCTCCATCTGTAGTATCCATGTTACGGGATCCTTGCCATCAAACTTCCTCATATCCATCTGTGGAATATGGTGGTTCTTCAATCCAACATTAGAGTTTATGAAATCATGATTAACTTGTATTTTGTTCTCATCATGTGTTTCCTGTACTATCTTTTCACCATTAGGAATCATTTCCTTTATCAACTTTGTAAAACCTTCCATATCTTCTTTTAGATCATTCTTCATGTTTTCCATGTTGTCTTTCATTTTTTCTTCCATGTCCTCCATCTTATCTTCCAGGTGTTCCTTCAAACCATCCATATTATTCTTCAAACCATCCATCTTTGCTTCCATTCTTTTCTTGAAAAATTCCATTTCATTTTTTGCTGCTCTTTGCGAGAGCGAAATTTGGGGCACGTGTTCTTGTAATTTTGATAGATCATGTTGCAATTATTCATCTTGACTAGTCATAGTAGAGTATTATGAGGGCTTAATCAGTGTTTAATTCTTTTTATGAGGCATTTCAAAACCAAATACTAAAATATTTGCTCAATATTCCCTTGGAATCAATTCAAGCTGATTTTTTACACAAGACTTATGCAATTCAGAAAAAAATAATACACACCTTTTTCTTGATTTTGAGGAGCTCGATATTGAAACTAAATTATCTCTGTGATTTTGGATCCTCAATATCCAAAATTTGGCCCTAAGGTAGCCCTATGAATTGGCTTTCGAATTCCATAACTCTGACCTAATTTGGATTTTTCAAGACAAAGTTATGTCCAATCTCCCACAATGTCCTAATTATGGACTAGTTCAGTAGATCAAACTTGTATGACTATCCACGTGTCACTGTTTCCTCCTTTAGATTTGAAATTGATAGAAAAGAAACTACAGTCCATGTACTTGCGGCCACTTTTTACATTATTCCAAACAGATGCTCAGAGAGAGAGTTATGAATATTTTCCCACGATCACCTCTTTATGATCAAATTCGGGAGCCTAAAAAATCCCTAAATTCCACAAACCATATCTCCAAAAATATTGTGAACCAAGCTCTGAAATTTTGTGACGATGTTCCTCCAGATTTCGGATTTGTTCCCTAAAACTTTCACCTTCTGAACCTTCGTAGAAAAATAGTTATAGTGCAAATTTCATGATGACCTGTTTGGAGTAGCGAAACCCTCGAATCCAAAGCTCTCATACCAAATGTTGTCAAACCAACTCCAAAAATAGAAGAAAAGAGATATAAACGCATTATAAATAAGCCATTTTGAGGGGGAAACCTCCAATAAATTACATGAATGAACAATTATTGGATGATACAAATGAAAAAACCTCCTTTCTATATATAGTAGTCCATGGGCCCACAATGTAATCCTAGCCGACCTAACAATAATACTTTAAGGGCAGAATAATAACAATATGGGTAGTTACAGGGGTACAAAAATAACAATAAGGGGGTTACACTAATCACAATAGGGGACTATAGTAGTAATATAGGGACCTAACACCACAAAAATTATCAAATTTCAAGAAGTACAGAAATAAATTTTTGGAAAGGATTCCTTTAAAAATGCTAGAAGTATCCCAACCCATCACACAGAAAGAACATGAAGAAGAGAAAATCCCTAAGGATACTGAAGTCCTTAGAAAAAATTAAGAGGATAAATATCTTTAAGTTCAAAACAAGGATTTAGAGTTTCTAAGTAACATGAATAATGTCTATAAGGTGTTTAGTCATAAACTACAAGGAGAACAAGAATTGATGATTACTAGTCATCAACAAAGAGTGCAAACACGTCAAAGAAAAAGTCATAACCGGTTTATTATTGGGTCAACTCACAAGTTAGTTAGCAAAGAACAAGTGGAGTTCATTCTGATCTACCCTAATTCATAAATTGTATTGAAAATTGAGGAAATTACTTTAGACATATTTTATAGTACCAAGCATAAATCCATGATGAGAAGACTAAGAAAAAGGAGAATAGAATAGTCTCAACTCCTTATCCTAGGAGATCTTCCTATGGAGGTAGTTTATAAATATTGACAAGTAGATCCTTCTTACGATCTAATGCGTTTGATCTAGTTTTCCAGAGCCTATGCATCTAATTCTATAGATAATTCCACTGCAGTTCAATAGTTAATCAAAGAAAATGATGAAACAATCCTTCAATTAGAAAAGGAAGTACAGGCAAAGAAACAAAACGTCAATCAACAACTATAGGTACAAGTAATACAACTCCAAGAGAGCCTGGATCAATTAAATATGCAGAACCAAACTAAAATCGGTGATAAGGAGACTCAAATTCATCAATTGTGATTCACTATTGAGAAACTGGAAGAGAACCCAAAAATAGATGAACTTGGGAAGGACACACTACAATTGAATATCCTGTCGGCACAACAAGAACTTATTTTCTGCCAAAATTTGTCAAGTATCATTTAATTATGTGAGAAAATTGATTTAGTGATAAATCAAATAGTGGACCAAAGAATCAGCTTCGATGAGATCGACTAGAAAGTGTCACAGTATGCCACTTGGAAAGATACCATTGATTGCCGAAAGGATAATCTTCCCATGATTAAGGATTCCAAAAATTAAATTTTATTTACTGATTGGGACATACAATTGAAATAATTTTAAAGGGCCATCTATAGAGCAAGTGATGTTGATAATAATATTGTTGAAATAATAAGGAAGAATCTCACTGCTACTAATATTATTGACATATGCCCTCATGGTTCTCTTTCTAATGTTAAATATTTGATAAGGAGATGGTAGCAAATTTCCAAGGTAAAAGAGGAAACCATCACAAAATTAAAAAATCTAGACTGGGAAAATTATTTGAAATATTTGGTAAAGCCACATAGCCAATGGCTCATGTTGCATTGTCTAACAAATATTCTTCCTATAAGATGCCTCCACTTTCAAGTGCGGTTTATACTGAACAATTGCGCATGAGGCCAGGCCAACCTACCCAGGTTGAGACTATTCTCAACATCCTTCAACTGAAGGAACGAATGGCTAATGAGACAAGAGTGCAATATTTAAGCAAGTCACCCCACTATATTTTGTTTATGTGTTTATTTTCACTTTGTTTGAGAGTTGCTTAAACCTCCTCAAATTCTATTGTAATTACTATTTTTAAACTGTCTATTTTATTATATAAACCCCTTCATGTATTTTGTTAGGTCCCTATATTACTAGTGTAGCCCCCTTATTCTTATTTTTGTAGCCTTGTAGCCGACATATTGTTATTATTGTGCCCCATAAACCTCACTATTGTTATTGCTGTGCCCTTACATTATTATTTTTAGGTCGGCTAGGACTATATTGTGGCCCCAAGGACTCCTATATATAGAAAGGATTTTTTTTCATTTCAATCATCCAAGAATTGTTTATTTATGTAATGTAAAGGAGGTTTCCCCATCCAAGTGTCTTATTTATAAGGTGTTGATCTCTCTATTCTTATTTCTTAGGATTTTGTTTCATAACATTTGGAAAAAGAGCTTTGGATTCTAGGGCTTCGCTGCTCCAAACAGGTCATCATGGCATTTTCAATATAATGTTTTTTCTACAAAGGTTTAGATGATGAAATTGTTACCACGCAAAGAAGAAATCCTGAGGAAGGTCGTGCAAAAATTTTAGATCTTGGTTTGAAATATTTTCAGAGATATGATCTGTGGAAGTTAGGGTTTTTTCATGCTCCCAAATTTCATCTAAAAAAGGTGACCGTGGAAAAATCGTCATAACTCTCTCTCTGAGTATTTGATTGGAATTCTGTAAAAAGTGGCCGAAATTACATGAACTCTAGTTTCCTCTTTATGAATTTCAAAGCCGAAGGAAGAAAAAGTGGCACCTGCCATGATGTACAAGTCCGCTCTACTAAATCAATTAATAATTAGGTCATTGTGGGAGATTGGGCATAACCTAGCCTTGAAGAAGCCAAATCAGGTCAGACCTGTGGCATTTGAAAGAATATTTAGAGGGATAATACAAGAAAAAATATAATATCTCACAGATTCTAAATCGTAGAGATACATCAGTTTCAATATGAAGCTCCTCAAAATCAAGAAAAAGGTGTGTTTTTAAAATTGCATAAGTCTTTTTTGGAAAATCAGTTTGAAGTGATTCCAATGGCATATTGAAGTATATATATCCGTATTGGGTTCTGAAATTCCCCCTAAAAATAATTCAACAGTCATTATCCATAAGAATACTCTACTATGAATCACAAAGATGAAGAAGTGCAACATGATATATGAAAATTACAAGAGAAAGTGTACCAAATTTCGCTCTCGCAAAGAGCAAAAAAAAAGGAAATGGAAGTTTTGAAGAAAGGCGTGGAAGCTAAGATGGATCATTTGAAGAAGGGCATGGAATCTAATATGGATGTTTTGAAGAAAGACGTGGAAGCTAATCTCGATGTTTCGATGAGAAAATGAAAGAAAACATGGAAGACATGAAGAGTTATCTAAAATAATACATAGAAGGTCTAAACGAAAGTTTGAAAAATTTGATACAAGAAATGATTCCTAATGGCTAAAAGATAGTAGAGGAAACTCATGAAAAGAGCAAAATAAATGTTAATCGTGATTTCATAAACTCCAATGTTGGATTGAAGACCCACCATATTTTAAAGATCGATATGAGGAAGTTTTATGACAAGGATCACATAACATGGATACTACAGATGGAGCAATATTTTTATCTCAATAATGTGAAAAACACACGAAAGGTACACATTGCAACTTTATATTTAGAAAAAATACATTTGTATGGTATCGATGGCTTTTCTCCCACAAAATAATTTTCAGTTGATCAATTTTTATGGAGGAAATGGTAGCACATTATGAGAAGACAAAGAGAAACACCTTCTTTAGCGAAATGATAAATATAAAATAAAAGGGTTCAATGGTGGAGCACATTGAGGAATTCCAAAAAATCAATATAAGGGTAGCTAATATTCTAGAGGAACACATGATTTATGCCTTCATAGTGTCTTTAAAGGATAGCATCCACCAAGAGGTTCGCCTTTGGGAACCTGATTCATTGGAGAAGGCATTTAGGTTGGAAAGAAAAATTTAATTTAAAATTATGGCGACAAGGAAGCCTACCACTCACATCTATAAACATGGAAGTATTGCTACTCCTGGACTTCCACAACCTACAAGGTTGACACCACAACAATTGGAAGAAGAAAGAGAAAAGGGACTTTGCTATAGTTGTCATAGAAAAATTACTAAAGTTCATAAGTGTGCTAAAAATAAATTATTTTACATAGATTGCGAAGAGGAGGAAGAAAATGAAGAAGAAACTTCAAAATAAGAGGGTATACACCAGGAAAAAACCCTAGAGAAAGAAAAAACGAGTCTGACCATATCCTCCAATGCATTGGCAGGAATTACCACTCCTCAAACTCTCAAGATAGAAGGACATATCAAGAAGAAAAAGGTGATAGTGTTGATTTATTAGTGTAGTACCCATAATTTTATTCATTGTAAGGTAGCCAAGGAATTGAATTTTTTCATATACCCAACACCAGAGTTTCAAGTGATGGTTGCAAATGGAGGAACTATAAATTGGTATAAAAAATTCCATAATATCATCTAACCATGGGGGAATATGTATTGAATAGTCTAATTCTTTCCATTCCAATGGGAGGTATTGATGTTGTACTAGGATTAAAATGGTTACAATATTTGGGGACGATAGCTTTTAATTTTCAAGAGCGTTTCTTGAAATTTTTATCGGAAGGAAAGGAAGTTGAAATATGGGGTATCAGAGGGAAGCCGAGAAATATAATAAGCTCTAATGTCATGAAAAATATTCTTAAGGAAAAACAATGAGGAATAATTTCACAATTATGCTCACTATAAGTTCCAACATCTAAATAGTCTATTTCTATAGATCTCTAAAAAGTATTCAACAGTCATTACAAGGTGTTTGAAACTCCCAAAGGACTCCCACCTATTCATGATCATGATCATGCTATTCATTTTATTCCTGGGAGGGTTCCTCCAAACATCAGGCCTCATAGATATCCTTATGTCTAAAAGAGAGAAATTGAACGTATGATTGCCTAAATGTTAGAGGCTGGTATAATTCAACCTAGTCAAAGTTATTTCTCTTCTCCATTAGTATTGGTGGACAATAATTATGGATCATGGCACATGTGTCCAGATTATACGAAGCTCAATAAGCTCACTATTAAAGATAAATTTCCCATTCCTGCGATTGATTAATTATTGGATGAATTACATGGAGCAATTTATTTTACCAATTTGGATCTTCATTCAGGATATCATCAAATTAGAATAAAGACTCAAGATATTTCAAAAACATGATTTCGAACTCATGAGGGTCATTACGAATTTTTGGTCATGACATTTGACCTTACTAATTCACCTTTTACATTTCAAGGGTTTATGAATTCCATTTTGAAACCCTTCCTTAGAAAATTTGTGTTAGTTTTTTTTTTATGATATACTAATCTTCAACAGGTCTTGGAAGGATCACGTTCAACATGTTGACAGGGTCCTCAAACTATTGGAGGAAAAATAATGATATGCGAAAACCTCAAAATGTTTCTTTGGAGTAAAAGAGCTGGAATATTTGGGTCATATTGTATCTCACGAGGGTGTTAAGGTAGACCCTAACAAAATTAAAGCCATTAAGGAATGGAAGGTTCCCACAACCGTAAATTAATTGCGAGGATTTGTCTGGTTAACAAGGTATTATCATAGGTTTGTTAAGAATTATGGGAGAATAGCAGCACCTCTAACAAAATTATTGAAGAAAGATGCATTTTCATGGATTCCTAAAGAAACTAAGGCCTTTGAACATCGTAAAGAGGAAATGTGCCTAGCACCGGTATTAGCTATGCCAGACTTCAAAAAAAAAATTATTGTGCAATGTGATGCCTCAGGAAATGGAATTGGTGTTGTTTTCATGCAAGAAGGAAGACCCATTGCTTTTGAAAGTTGTCCAATCGAAGGAAGTATTTCAAAGAATGCTATTGATGTGAATTAAATGTTGGCAATACCACATGCACTAAATAAATGATGACCTTACCTAATGGAAAGACTCTTCAAGGTAAAAATGGGTCATGATAGTATTAAATAATTTTTTGAACAAAGAATATCTTCAGAAGAGCACAAAAAATGGGTCATGAAGATGTTGGCTTATGACTTTGAAATCATCAAAAAAAGGGGGAAGTTAAATGTTGTTGCAGATGCATTCTCAAGAAAGGATGAAGAGGTGGAAGCATTGCTTTGTGCCATTTCTATTATCCAACCAAATTGGATAACGAAAGAAAGGGATGAATGGAAGAATGCTGAAGGAGTGTGGACACTCATTCAAAAGTTGTAGCAAGATCCTACTACATTTGATATATTTAGTTGGAAAAATGATTCCTTATGGTATAAATATCACTTATATCTTTCTAAGAATTCCCAACTAAAAAACAAATTTCTTTTGGAATTGCACACATCTCCCTTAGGAATACACTCGATAATTTTGAAAACTTACCACAAGGTGAAGAAAGAATTTTTTTGGGATGGCCTTAAATATTCTATTCAAAATTTTGTGCCAAAATGTTTGGTTTTCCAATAAAATAAATCTGAGACAATTAAGACCCTTGTTCTTCTACAACCTTTATCCATTCCAGGTCAAGGTTGGGAGGAGGTTTCAATGGATTTGATCATAATTTTACCTAAGTCTGAAGGAAAGAGTGTCATCACGGTGGTAGTTGATAGAGTTACCATGTATGCACACTTTTGTGCATTATCTCATCCTTTTAAAGCAAGTACAATTTCTACTTCATTTATGGAAACAACTCAAAAGCTACATGGAAACCCAAATATTATTGTAAGCGATAGAGATCCCATTTTTACTGGAAATTTTTGGACGCAATTGTTTTCTTGTTTGCGTACTCAACTAGCTCATACCTCATCTTATCATCCTCAATTTGATGGCAAAATTGAGATAGTGAAAAAACATTTGGAAGGATATCTTCGTTGTTTTGTATATGATTAAAAAACACAATGGGTCAAGTGGTTACCTCTGGCTAAATGGTGGTATAATAGCTTCCTTCCATATTGCAGTAAAAATGACCCCATTTATAGTACTTTATGGATATCATCCACCGCCCACGACATCATATTTATGAAAAAATTCTAAGGTTCAAGAAGTGGAATATCACATCAAGCATCAAAAACAAGTTCTCCAACTCTTAAAGGATAACCCAAATTTGGCACAAAATCGAATCAAACAATAGACATATCAACATTGCAGCAAGAGAAGTTTTGAGGTAGGAGACTGGGTATTTTTACGGCTACAACCATACAAACAAATGTCCCTCAAGTAAGATAAAAAGGATAATAAACTATCTCCAAATTACTATGGTCCTTACAAGGTGTTGCAAAATATTGATACTATGGCATAGAAATTGGAGCTCCCTGCTTCATCTCAAGTGGACCCAATTTTCAATGTTTCATGCTTAAAGAAGGTTATAGCTGACAAAATTCTAGTTCAACAATATTGCCAGAACTTGATGAGGAAGGAAAAATCATATAGGAACCTAAAGCAGTCACAAAAACAAGAACTTGACAGCTACAAAATCGATCAATTTTATATTATCTCATCAAGTGGAAGAACTTACCCACTGAAGATTTGATGTGGGAGGATGATAATTTTACAAAGAAGCATCCAAAGCTACTCAAGCATTGATGACAACACTTTTTTGAAGGAGAGGGGCATGTTAGGTCCCTATTTTGCTAGTGTAGCCCCTTATTGTTGGTAGCGTAGCCCTATTATTGTTATTGTTGTACCCCAATAGCCCCCATATTGTTAATATTGTGCCCCATAAACCCCACTATTATTATTGTTTTTCCCTTAAATTATTATTACTAGGTCGGCTAGGATTATATTGTCACCCCAAGGACTCCTATATATAGAAAGGAGGTTTTGTCATTTGAATCATCCAAGAATTATTCATTTATGTAATGTAAAGGAGGTTTCCCCATCGAAGTTGCTTATTTCTAAGGCATTGATCTCGCTTTCCTTCTCTTTTTTAAGATGGTTTCGTAACATATTTTATGAATGGATCCTGACATTTTTAAAGGAAGACTTTACAATATTCACAATTTTGTACTCTTAAATTTTTCTTAATAGACAAGATTGGACCAAATATTGTTTTTCAAATGAGAAGAGTTAGTGTATACATGGTACTTTTATCTTTATGTTAATTTTCTATTCCAAATGAGAAATAGTTGATTTTTCGTCTGATGTTTTGTTTTATATATCTTTTTTAAAACAATAAAGCATTAATTCACTTTTGAACATGTTCAATTTCAATATTTCTGGTACATATTCAATGCATGCATTAAATAGATGATATATTCTTATTCAATTGATTTAATTAACTATTTAAATAAATCAACTATTTTAACTTGTTTGCATATCTCTAAGTGTTTGTATAATATTTGTTTTCATTTGCTGAAACATCATCTTTTTAAATCACACATAAAGATAATTCATCCGGAGATAGATATAGATAGGTATATTTATTTACTTCAAGATTTTTATCACTCCCATCTTTCAAGTAATAGTCAACAATAATACTATCCAAACACCCTATTGTGGCGCATTCACATTTACTTTTGAAATATTTCTCAAAACACCAAAAAAAAAGCATATATGTTAGAAAATGTAAAATTTTTGTATGTTGGAAAGGAATTTTGATTTATATGTTGGTGTATTAACATTATGTGTAGAGATGTGAAGGTGGTTGAGTCGTGAAAATATGCGTGCAAAACAGGGTTCACAGGCTTAATAGTAATCACACATGGAAGGTCTGCCCGCATATCGCAAATTGCAATCGCAAAGCTCAGGAGGAATAGAACAAAGTTAAATCGCCGCAATGTGAAATGTGATATGAAGACTAGATGCGATATATTTTTAAGCTCGAATCTAAAGTATTTAAAGTGCGGTTGTGGTACCCTCTCGCACATCGCACATCGCGCATCGCAAGCTTAGGAGGAAAGGCACTAAATAACATTTTATAAGGGCCTAAATGTGAACTGCAACAATGTTTCATATCACCGATTACAATTTGCGATCAGCTCCACCTCCACTTGCCACATCATCCCTACCATTACCACACATCGTACATTGCAAGTTCAGGAGGAAAGGCACTAAGGAACATGTCATAAGGGTTGAAATGCAAAATGTGATAAAGGGACGGATGCGATAGTTTTCAAAGGAAATTTTTGATTTATTTAAAGTCCAGGATTATGTGTAGTTACACTATTTTATGGAGAAGCATAAACGCGGGCAGTGGACTCGGGTAAGTAACCCAACATAGAGAAAAGGAGAAGAGAAAACACAACACTATAGGCATGAGCAGTAAAGGAAAATTTAGACAGAAAAGATATGACAAAATTGTTTGCAATGTAGAGGCATAGGTAGAGTTAGGCAAAGGAGCATATGGTGGCACTGTCAGAAACACAAAAACTGGGTAAAGTTGGGCAAAGAAGCATTATTGCCAAACTATTCAAAAAACACAACAACAAGCAGAAAGGAAAAAATATTGAACTCTGGAAGAAATGTAGGGAAAGGGTGTCCGATCTGTTAGGGAGACACATCAGTGCTTTAAGAAGATGCATCATCAACAAATCAAATTCAGCAAAAAAAATAATATTTCAATTCTTTATTTGTTTTATTGGTTTTTTAAGATCGAAGCTATAGTAATGTCCTCAATTCCAATGTAATAAGTAGTTTTGATAGTTTAGGTAGTCGAAGTAGTTTCAAGAAATTCTAGCAGTTATGAAGTATATTTGATGTATTTAAGCAAGATAGTAAAAAAGAAGCAGGGTTCTGATGTTCGGATGTCTGGAAGACTAAAAATTTGGTACTTAATTTTATGAGGAATGACTGAAAGAAGTAACAAGTTTCCTGCAATTGCTAATGGTGATTCGTTTTTCCTGTGCAATTCTATGTCCCTTCTTCCTTGAATCAAGTGAAGTAATGTAGTTTCCAATCTCTTAATTACATCTGTGAGTAAGAGTTAAATAAAATTAATTTGTGCTCCTTCACTCCAACTCATCTCCCTTTAAAAACTCTCTTTGTAACTTTAAATTAATAGATTATTTGCTTACAACATATTATTTTGAGTTTCCTCTCTCCAAAAATTCATTATGAAATTTAGAGTGCTACATTCTTTGTTACATCATATCATCTTAGATTCTTCTATATTTCTTCTTTTCCATTTAGAAATCAGCAATTAATGGCATTTTAGAGTCTTTCATTACACCAGATTGTTAAGTTTTTTTTAAAGAAATAGTTTCCAAAGGGATTGAATGAAGACCACCTAATATAATTACTTTGTGACACATATTTAAAAGATGTCTTAAGCACTGATTCCTTTCCGTAGCCAAGGAATTGTCTCTTAAAATACAACACACCCAATTATATTTCACTCGGAAACTATTCCCTTAAAGTCGGAGCCACCATATCAAATGAATAAGGGATAATTTTCAAATCCCTGTCTGGGTGGTTTTCCCCAATGTTGTTGCACCTATTTTCAGGGCCTCAATAGGATTCAAACACGTGACTCTATTAATAATGGATGTGATGGTTATGTATGTTCTCTATTGATATTATGACGAAGATAACACTAATGGCTATGTATTTTCTATATTGATATCATGCTGATGATAACATTAATGGATATGTACATTATGTATTGATGATATGATGATGATATATTTCATGGATATGTATGATATCTATTGATGTTATGATGACGAAAACTTTGATGGATATTGATGATTCCTACCGATGTTACGATGGCGATAGCTATGATGTATGTGTTCATTTTGTTAGATACTTATATTATTTCTGGTTCACAATGAACAACGATGTGAATGACTGGGTCATGTTGATGATATTATTATTTCAATGACTAATAGTGATAAACTATGTTACTGATTATTATTTAGTATGACACGAAACCACCATAGGAATTTGCATGTGATGAGTAGACAACATTTGGTTTGATGGAAATTAGTATTTTGTCTTTGAAATTCTAAGTTCAGTTGGAAACCTTCTATATATATATATATTCTGATGATATGTTAGTTGTTGCAGGCACAGGTTATTTTCTTGGCTGAATGACTCACACATGGATGATCGGGTTGTACAATTAGATGGATCTGCATGGGATTGGTGGGATGGTGTCCATGATCTCACCCAGTAGTACTCATGCCATGACTTGGGCTAGAAAGGTTGAAACACCTTTTCCTTGAAGATCATGATGTCGTGGGGACAGGTTGCAAATTGGGCCATTCATGAGGATTTTACTGGCAGTCACGCATCAAGGCAGGTTGCTTTATCCACAACACCATTAGTATTACTATAGAAGATAACATAATATATGATAGTTTCCTCTATCGTTTCACTTATACTTTCCCCTCATAGCCACTAGATTCTTGAAGGGAAAGTGGCATGGAACCCTTAGAAATTTAAGGAATATCCTTGAAGGACATGACCGACTTGGAACCCTTGGCATCACAAATAAAATGTTAGGTATGACACCCTTGGATATTCAAGGCATGTCCTTGAAGGGCATGACCAACTTGGCACCCTTGGAATCATTAAAAAAAACTAAAAAATATAATGAAGATATAAAAATCCTAAAAATTCACATCAAGTGGTAAATGATAGTAGAATTGAGACAATTAAATCAAGAATAAAACTTGTGTTAATGGGTGAATAGGAAGAAATACAATATTTCACCTTGAGAACTCTACCCTTCCCATGTTGGAAAATATGAAATAGATAATGTACATAATTAAATTAATTAGGTAAAAGGGGGAAAGAGGGACTTAGATTTAAGTATGAATATTAATCCTAAAATTGTTAAACTTCATTAAGAGAAGAGGGTGGAATTAAAATAATATTAATAAATTAAAATTAGAAAAAAGTTAGATAACTTTCATGTGGCAAGATCAAACATATGAATATACATCTAATAGGACAATTGAGTTTAATTAGGAAGTATTTAAGGGACCAAATATAAGATTTATCAATTGAATGCAGTAATGAACAAAAATAAAGGAGTAGACAAGGAGGATCAAGAGACAACTAGGAGGAGAAACAGGACGCTGGGGAAAAAATTATAAAATTTAAAAGTTTTTTTTTTTTTTCAATTTAAAAGATAAACGTTAAGTTAAAATAGTTATTATTTTTTTTAAGTTTAAAATTTCAAGATATGGTGTATTTTAAATTCTATTATGTGTTTTGTTTATTCTTAAGATATGTGTTATTCTATAATTTACTTATATATATATATATATATATATATATATATATATATATATATATATATATATGTATGTATGTATGTATATATGTATATAGATAGATATATATACATATATACATACATACATACATATATATATATATATATGTATGTATGTATGTATATATGTATATATATCTATCTATATACATATATACATACATACATACATATATATATATATATATATATATATATATATATATATATATATACACACACAGATATATATATATATATATATATAGAAAATTGACTTCAAGGAAGGTATCTGTGAATATTTTTGGACCAAAGGCAACATTTAAATCACCTAAAGTTGCAGCTTGACCCTTAATGAATATTTTTTAACAAAGCAGGCCTTCATCATATGGTCAAAAATCTAGCAAATGTCTCTTGAAAGGAAAAGGAGATGATTTCATATTGGATGAAATCCCAAGAAATGAGTCGTAAAAAAAATCCATGGATACAAAAGTTGTTTATGTACTTAAAAGACTACCCAAGTAACTTGACAATATTAAATATTTTTTTTCATTGTCGATGTATGGCATAGATGAAATTTATAGAAAGATATGTAAGAAAATTGTAAACAAAATTGCACGCAAAAAGTAATTTTGCTTATTTGTTTTTATGTGTTTAGCGTTATCATAACTAGATTATTATATTTTTTTAACTTACTTATTGTTTACATGTTATATTTTGTTCGATATAATTTTACATAGGGTCTGTCAATTATGTTGAGGGGAGTTTATTTTGTAGAGAGAGATATTATGGCTATGCTCAGTAGTTTCCACATAGAGTCAGAAGAAGATATGAGGAATAAGAAAATAAAATTACTTCATGACGCTACAAGACTACATACAAGGGATGAATAAAGAATGAATATAGTGGATAAGTATGCTGAATAATATGTTTCCATTACTGAGAATGAGATTATAACAGATGTTGGAAAGGAGAAAATCCATAAAATACCAAAATCAAAATTCCCAGTAAAATCTCTCTTCCAGGTTATGATGAGGGGAATCATTATGTAGAATAAAAAATGACAACCCATAGGAGGAAGAAATCAAAATTTGGTCCTTCAGAAAAAATCGTGGGCAATACTAGAGATCAAAGGGAATCAAGGAAATCATAACACTAGGTGTTGATTTAGAGGATGATATTATGAAAAAAAAGGAAAATCCATTTGAAGTCGGTTGACAAATATAAACTTAGTTGAGGCAGGTCATGCATTTGAAATTAATGTTAGTCAATTATATAATAAATATGAAGGGATGTCTAAATATCAAATTATAAATCCACACCACCTATATGCTCATAACTTGAAAACATTGTTCAAGAACAATCCATATGCACATGTGGCTGCTTATGTGGTTCTTGTTGATCAAATTCAAGTGACTAATAAAGAGGTAGTTGAGAATTGTTTTTTTTAATACAAATATTATTTAATTGGGGGAACCATTTGCAGAGGCTAGAAGATAATTTATGGAGGAATATCCCAATAACTCATGTTTTGAAACAGTGAGATGTATCATTTATGTTTTTCATAAGATACATAAGCAACGTTACTGGGATGGTATTTTAATACAGATAATAAGTATAGGATGTCTATCCATTTGCTAAAAAGGGTTAGATTTATTCATAGTGAATTTGAAGAAAAATGTGGCGGGGATAAGGAAAATGTTAGTCTCACCTTTCAGAAGGAATGTTGTATGGAAATAGGTTATCAAAATAGAGAAAAAAATAATTCAAAATGTGTAAAACTAAATTCAGAGATATTCAGAGGTATGGATAACATTTTCTAGTTGGAATTTATAACTAGAGAGCTATGGGAATCGATTAATCATATTTTTGACATGCTCAAGGGAATTTCCATAAGAAAACCAAAAGGTAAAAATTCTAAACCAATGATATGTACAAGTTGTAAATCAGGTCTTGAAATGAAGCACCTTCCAAATTATATGGCTATAAAACCTTGGACAACAATCTGAGTGAAGGATGGAAAACTTTTAAAATAAATATAATCCCTTGGGAATTCAAGTGAATTATCATTTGAAGAAATATGTGAGTTTAAAAAGAAAGTATGTTGAATTATTTTTACTTATCCATGGATTATAATTTTATTTCAAATATCACATATCATTGTTCATAGTACCTGTTATAGATATCACAATATTAACATTTTTTACTTTATTTTTTTAGCCACAAGTTTTATATGAAAATACAAGAATATATGGTTAAATTATTGAACGAATATAGTTGGGATGATGTTGTATGCAACTACCTAGATTCAAGTTCTACATCAACACTGAAAATATTTTAATCTTTTATTTGAAAATGTATGTTCTTTCATACATCCATTTTTATTCATATGTATACTATTTTTTTTTTATAAATTATACATATATTTGTTTATTTCATTACAGATGTCAAATAAAGATGCAAATGGAGTACCAAATAGTTTCAAAATCTTTATTTAAAAAAATTAAGTTGGAACAGATGAAAAATAAATTTCTTAGGAATGTTGAACTTGATTATATTCTTAATCATTTCATTTGGAATGAGCTCAACACTATCCAATATAAAAAAATACAAGGTGATGGTGAACACATTGCAAAAATCATACCTAAAAGCGATTATTCCCTAGTTATTGTAGATATTCCTCACTGTTTCAATATCCCAAACATTGAATATGATATTGATCCTTATACTTATAAGGCTTTTATTAAAGTGCTTACGAGATTTCTAGAGGTCACAAGTTACAACATCATAATTTTAAATATTTGTGGCATTTCATTTAGACACACAATTTGGAATGTTATTAACAAGCTTCAAGGAAAAAGAAATCAAAAGGATGCAACTTACACAGTAATACATTTAAATTATATGCTTTATTAATGTTAAACTAAACATTTATGTACAACTTAATTGATCTTTTACTATTTCATGTTACAGGAAGAACTCAAACCTTATTGGTTGCTGAGATCATCGAATTATAAGTGATTATGAGTTCATTCATGTTGAATTTTGGACAAAAGATGATATCTATAAACCTATGCCTATGAATCAGATTATAATATCCCTCCATTGTGTTAATGCGATTTTTTTTAGATTAAGGTACATGGGTGTAACAACTATGGTGAAAAATGTGTAATAAAGTTAAAATAATAACCATGGTTAATGGGAAATGTATTCCAAGATAGATTTTTGGAAACAAATCATAGTGGGTGTTCATTCGGTTTATTATGGCTAAAGAAAATTGGCAAACGCAATGATAAAGTTTTTGGAAAGGCATGAAACATTAATTGGGAATTTATTTATGAAAATAATGGAAAATAAGAGAAAATGGAGGTGAAAGTTTAGAGGTTTCATGTGAGGATGAAAATGAAGAAAAATAATGGAAAATGAAGAAAAAAGAGACCACATTGATAAAAGTACTTATGAGGATCAGTCGGAAAGCTTTTTTCTAGTTTTGTTTTGGAGCTGTCATTATTATCTCTCTCTCTCTCTCTCTATCATACTCTTTGATACTTAGAGTTTTCTTGGAGCACTCTTGGAGAGTGTTGATACTTGGTGATTTGGAGAAAGAAGGAAAATAAAAAACAAGAAAGTGCAAGTAGACATCGAGATCAACAATTATAAGGGTTTTTATTGCATGAACCGAGTTGCATGTATGTTTTCCTCACTATTTTTGGCATGCATGGTGTATGCATGTGGTTTCTTGGTCATGATATATAATTAGAATGGAGGATTTCATAGGTTGATAGTGGATTTTCCTCGCCTTGATATTTCCTAGATATAAATGGTGTTTTGGGTTTATTTCCATTTATTTTTTATGCTTCGTTCTCATGATTCATTTAGTTGTGCATTGAGTTATTAGTTTCTTGGAGCTTTGGTTGAGAAAACACTCTTGAAGCCCAACGAGCAACTATGGGTTGAGTTACTATTCCTACAATCCTTGGTTGAAAAAATTCTCTAGAAGCCCTAGGAGGGTTGAGTTAGTATTCTTGGAAGCCCTAGTTGGACAAACACTATGGAATCCCTCTAGCAATCGGTGTTGAGTTACTAGTCCTAGAAGACCTGGTTTGAACAAACACTTTAAAGCCTTGGAACATCTTCAATAAATATCAATCCATTATGATTGTTATGTTTGACCATGCGGTGGAATAGGGTTGAGTTTATTTTTCCTCTCAAAGCCCTGGGTTGGTTTTGATTGTTGTGCTTGATGAGATCCCACATTCATGCTTGGAATATGGCACACGGTTGATTGGATGAAGAGATATGTGCCTCATCCAATCTATGGTAAGGTGAAACATTCTCTCCCCATGTTTTTACTTGTAAATCAATACACAATGTATCTATGCTCAAATATATTGTATTGAAGCTAATTATGTTGGGTAGCAGTGCTTCTTAGTGATTCTCATATAAGTATAAGACCCCTTTGTTCTATTCTATTACTCATACCTGTAGTTTTAATGTTTGTGACATGTTTGAAAAAATGTTTGTCATCGCTAGGAGGGGTCAATATGAGTTATTGCTAATGCAATTTATTTCGTATCATTTTATTTTTTTTATTTATCATCTATAAACTTTTGTGAAGTTATAAGCACAACACTGGGTTCCTGGACAGAAAATCTGGCCCAAATCCCAAGGACGCTGGCACAGAATTGAGGAATTGAGTCCCTAGATGCTGGCATGCAATCTTATGCATGTTCTTATAGCATCTTGGACATTCGCTTGCAATCCATTGCCTACGTCTAAAGCTCAGCAAGGTCAAAAGGTTAGTGTCACCTAAGGGTAAGAGGCCTGAATGGTTGAGTTACCTTTTAGAGGTGTTGTTGTTACTTAAAAAATTTTGTGTCATTTGTTTTCGTCGATTACACTTCCTTAAGTTCGCCTAAGAGGTTGAATCTCATCATAGTAGCCTCTCATCCCATGTCTAACCCGATGGACTGGCTACATGGGTATATGTGGGAAGAGAGTGTTGCAAAGTGGTATTAGAGCATTTCAACCCTCAAACTTGATGGGAGTGTTGGTCATGGATTAAATTCAGCTGCATATGCATCCCCTATGCTTGTAGTCCATGTGTTTTTTTCATTTTCATGGTCTTGATCATCATTATAGTGATTTCACCATGTGAAGATTCATGTCATTGTTGTGGGATGTTTCTTCATGAGTGTATGGTTATATATTCATTTTTTATGCATTTTAGTGTCTATATGTTTTTATGCATGCATTTTCATGTTTATTTTTTGTTCATAAGGTCATTTTATGCAATTATATAAACGTGATGCTAATGTTATAATGCTAATGTGTTGGATGAGATACAGAAGAAGATGCAGATCATTAAAGAGACGTTGCAACAATGGACCCCGGGTAAGAGTATATCGTCACACAAGAATGCATGTATGTGATTTGTGGTTGTTGTAAGCATTAGGGTTACTTATATGTTTTTCATTCCATTATTATCAGGGTTAAATATGTGATAAATTCTAGTTGATCAGTGTATTCATATGCATTATGGTTATGTGTATGCATTTCATTCTATTGATTTTATGGTTACATGCATGATAGACTTTATCTAATTAGTGTGATCATATGTGTTTAGTCAATTTAATATCTTAAATTTCTATCATAATTTATCACCCAATGTTGGTAACCATATTAAGTTCAAGTGCACTATATATGCTACAAGCCTTTTATTACTTAATTCATTGTGTTGATTTTGTATTTTTAAAGTTGTTTTAAAGATTTTTTTGTTTATTTTGAATGTCTAAATTTAGAAACTATGAATTATAATTTACGAAACGAAATCTAAATTCAACTTAATTTTCAAAACTATGATGAAAATCCTATCTTAGCTTGTTAATAGTTAATGATTAGATTTTGAGAAAAGAAACTAAAGTTTTAAAAACAAGAAAGAACTTCAATATTTTTGTATTCTTTTGGAAAATGATATGGATGAAATTTAAAACAAGAAAGAACTAAAGAGTATTCACACATAAAGAAATGTTTTAATGATTCAAAGATAAAACTTATACGAAGGAAGAAAAAAAAAAATTATCTAAGAAAGGAAAATTATCTATGATAAAGCTATATTTAATGAAAATAAATTAATCTGAATAATGAATCCTAATCTATAATAAATCTATCTATGCTAGTCATTATGATAAATTATATCTAAATCTACCCAATCATAAACAAAGCATCACTCTGAACATAACCATATTCTGTAAATGAATATACCAAATAGTTAAGTAACAATGATAAACCTGATCATCTATGCTATAAGAATCCAAAAGAATTACAATGTAAATGAAAAAAAGTGTATTTATACAGTATGAGAGTAAATAATGTATACCGGCTATGAAATGCAAATTAAGACATATTATTTATATGATATAAATCACATAAGATACATAACATGTATCCATATGAAAAATACAGAGAAAACATAAGAAACTGAACTATGAAAGAACAAGAAATTAAAAAAATAAAACTCTTATGTGTAGGGGACTTCCACAACATAATGGTTTATGAACTTACTTTACTAGTTACACATCAAGATTCCAGAATGTTTCCTTCTTCAATTAGTTAATAAAAACAGATTTTGAGAACATAACAATCTCGCAATAATTCGAACTTGTTTCATAATTACACATCTCGGTATTTATAATAGTCTTGTATTAAATTTTTGAGGATTTCATGCCTTTGGAGACTTAGAAAAATATGTATGAAACTTTAAACATAAATATTAATTTCATCGCTTCACGATTTTCTATGTGGAGAGAAAATCATGAAGCCTCAATTTTTCTCAATCACTTGTTCACGTTCTCGTTTTGACAGACCCTTTCACGTTCTCATTTTGACAGGCACTTTCTTCCTTGTTTTTGGATAAGTAGATAGGATAGGATCCATAACCAGATCATTCTTCAACTACCCATATGTTTCACTTCTTTATTTATCTCTCCGAACATGTTGAATGATGGCAGTGGCTGCAGAAATAGACTTTGGCTACATAATTGCATTAATTCTGTGGCTAAATATAAATTTTATTCTACTAATAAGAAACATCCAAAAATATGAAAAATATATCATTAATATATATTTTAGGGCAAAAATATGCATTTTAATAATTATTTGGGTTCATGGAGTTGTAAAAAAGAGGCAAAGATAATGCAAATGTATTTCAAAATTGAGGCAGTCTTGAGGCTCCACATACCCCCAGTAGGAGACCATTGCATGTCCTCATGAAAATGAAAAATTGTTAGCCTTCATCATGTTGTTGCATCTTCCCTGATACTTCTACCAAGACATCTATTTCCATCTTATTTTTCTTTCTTGTGGTTACCACTACCCTTGGCTTCCTCATTAGAATTTTATATTTCAATTTTATGATCTATTGGATGTTGCTGCATCTTCCCTGATACTTCTATCAATGCATCTATTTTCATATTCTCTTTCTTTCTTGTGGTTACAACTACTCTTGGCTTCCTCATTAGAAGTTTATATTTCAAGTTTACGAGTCTATTTTATTCTTCCTTTTCAATTTTCTATTCTTCTTGAACCATAAACCCAGATCATTCATGGTCTTCTTAATTTGATTCTGCAACGTTAGAGCTTCATTATCCTGTTTGATAAGCGTAATTAGTGTCTCTAGTTCAAATATTTCTTGTTTCAAAGTATTCACAACTAGAGTTTGTTATGGACTATAACATTGTTCTTAAAAAATTGATGTCCTCCCTACATCTCTTTTCTCTAAAAAATCAATATAATAAAAGATTTCCTATTGCGCAGAATCAATCTCTAGATTTCTTTGAATTGGAACCTGCATGGGTGAAATAGTAGTGGGTGGCAGAACAACAAGAATTTCTTCTAAATCTAAAAGTTTTTTCTCTTTTGAAGGTTTCTCTTTTGTTGTTTTACTGAGTCTATAAATTCTTGTTACTGGCTGCAGAGGAGTTTGAGTTTTTGGAGTTTCTTTCTTAAAAATTTTTCCTTTCCTTTCTTTCTATCATATTTATTTTTGTCAACTTGTGTCTTGAATTTTCTGAAGAGTTCTGGAATGTGGATTTCTTCCTTTGATTGTTCCTGATATGGTTGTTCATTCTCAAAAAATCTTTCAACTTTTCCTTTTCTTCCTGTTTTGGCCTTATTACCACTACGTTTTCCTCGTTCTTTTTCTTGGAAATGATTTCAGATTAAGAAAATTTCCCAAGTGTCCCCTAGGATTTTAAGATGGAATTCAATAAGAATTTTTATTAATACATCATGATACATTGTATTATCTATGAATTTAATTCTCTTCTGAACAATTCTTGCCATCTTCCTCAAGTTATTCAATAAAAAGTATGGAATATTTATTTCTCTATATTCAATAAAATTCATTAAAAAGCTAACATGATAAAATAAAAAACATCCGAACCTTCCCTCACAGGTAACGAATTTATGGATTATCAATAAAATATTTCTCCATTTTCCTTTAAGAGTTGTGCTAGGAATTCCTTTTCTAAAAATGCTAGTATCCATACATGGGTTCATTAGGAAGCTTTTTCATCATTCTCCTTCGATTCCTCTATTTTTAAACCATGTTTCTCCTATATTCGGTAGTCCAGTATCCTCTGCTATGAAATATTCTATTATTATCAACTTCATATCGTTGATTTCATCTTCTACTCCATCAAAATATTTGACGAAGAATTTAGTAGCTTATTTACCTTCGAACTTCTCAACAAAACTAACCCACTTTGATTTCTGTAACACATCCTTCATTTATGAGTAACGTTCCATAAATTTTCCCCCTAGAGGCTCTATCCTCAAAAATAATCCTATAGCTTCTAAGAAGCTTCACCTTTAGGACTGCCTCTTTTGACAAGGTAGACTAAGGGTTTCGGTTTTAGTTTGGGAACATTGATGAATTATGCTACAGAATGGTAGATACATGTAGGTGAATGAATGAATGAGTGAGGCTTTAGGTTTATTAATAGCATGATTGGGGTTTTAATACTCTGATTTGAGTTGGTGGTATAAAATTATCATATAATTCATATATGAATGTTTGCAACCTTATAGTTAAATAAAAAATTGTATTTTCATACCTTAGGTGTTGCCAAACTTCAATTGTTTCTTCTTTTATTTGTTGTTCATGTGTCCTCTAGTGTATGCTTCAATGTAGTCTTTATTTTCTTTAGTCAAAAAGGTCATGTTGTATCTGAGATGCATAAATTTATAAGAGATACAAAATTTTATGAGGGATGCAGAAACTCATCAATTCTATAGCTATACTTTTATTTTCTTATAAAGAAAGGGAATATAAAGAATTCAGATTTTTTTTCAAATAGGAATGAGGAAAATATAATGTCCCAAAAAAAAATCTCTCGTTTTCACGTTATATTTTCTACATAAGAAAGTCAATAAATGATTGGTTTTCATACTTTTACAAAATATTTATTTTTTTAATTTTATATATATATATATATATATATATATATATATATATATATATATATATATATATATTCACGAGGTGATAAAAATAATACTTCTGAGTTGGAGAAGAAGAAAAATTCTTCTTAACCAACTTCATATCAGCATTATCCCAAAAAGTCTTCACAAATTCATCTTTTGTCAATCTCTTCTCATGGATCCTTATTCGATGCCCATTTACAAGGGAGGAACATTTCCTTCATCTTCAGTTCTAATATTGACTGCTCCATTATCAAAGACTCTCTCAATCTCATAAAGCCCAAACCAATGAGTTTGAAATTTCTGTTGAAAATATTTAAACTTTGCACCAAAAAGAAGTTCCCAATCTCTTGCTTGAAATTTTTTTTTTGATGTATTTTTCATTCCATCTAGATCTCTGTTGCTGAACTAGGCTGGTCTTTTGAATTTCATATTTCCCTATCTCATCAATCTCATTTAGTTGTTCCATTATATGCCTTTGTGCTTCCGACAAGTCAACTCCTAGTTTGACTATTGTTTTAAAGGTTTCTATTTGGAACTCTATTGGAAACAAGGCTTGCTTCCCATAAAAAAGTTCATAGGGAGTATGTCATGTTGTGCTTCTTCATGTGGTATGGTAGGCCCATAAAGCTTCTGGAAACTTTTTTTCCTAGTCCCTCCAATGAAAATGTATAGTCACTGTGAGGATTTCTTCAATCACTTTGTTAGTAGACTCTACTTGTCCATTTTCCTATCGATGGTATGGAGTGGAATTTATATGCTTGATTTTGTATTTGTCCACGATATTTTGCACCATTTTGGATGTAAACTAAGTTCCTTGATCTATCACAATTTCCCTTCGGACACGAAAAATAGTAAAAATATCCTAAAAAAAAAATGAAACTACAAAATTTTCATTAGCAAAGGAAAGTGCTTTGGCCTCTACCCATTTAGTTACATAATCAATGCACACAAGAATATACCTCTTTTTTCTTGATGGTGGATTTGTTTGTGCAACAAAATCTAGAGACCATTTTTCAAATGGTTCGATGAGTACCTGTGGTTGTAAGGAAATTTCTTGTGAAGGAATATGTTTCCCCACTCTATGACAACTATCACATATTTTAACATATTCCTTGGCATACTTTAAAAGGGAAGGCCAATAAGATTGTAAGACAATGATTTTGTGGGAATTTCACTTGTTAGAAAAGTGTTCTCAAGATGGCTCCTAATGATGAGATCTCGTACACATCTCCTAATGATGAGATCTAGACCTGTCTTGTAAAATTGTTCATTTACCCATGAATAAGATGCACTTATTTGAATTAGCTTCCTATTTCCTCTAGGAAAAAAATATGATGGAAGCTTTCCCATGGTTAAATAATTAGCAATGTTTCCAAACCATGGATATTTAGTAGATATTGTAAAAATGTTAGGAAAACTATCTTCTACTAGTATATTATTGTTATCATTTTGAATTCTAGACAAAAAATTGACAACTGTTTTTTGTTTTCCAAGTTGATCTAAAATGGTGATATTAAATTATTGCAATAATAGTAACCATCTTGTGATTCTTCCATTACTAATTGATTTATTCATTAGATATCTAATTTCACAATGATCTGTATGAATGAAAGTTTCATAACCAGTGATATAATGTCTAAATTTGTTAATGGCATGGAAAAGAACTAAAAACTCTTTTTCGGTAATAATATAATTTAACTCTGTCGGAATCAAATTTTTACTTGTATAGTAATTGGTATAAGGGGTAAAGTATTTTTGTCCCAATACAGCTCCCAGAGTTGTCTCCAAAGTATCAATTGAGATATGAAAAGGGAATTTCCAGTTTCATCCTCTTAGGATGGGTGCTTCATAAATATTTTATTTCAAAATTTCAAATGGCTTTTGGCACTCAGGATTCCAATTAAATTTACAATCCTTTGTGAGTAATTTGAAGAGTGGAGATGCAATTTTTGTGAAGTTTTCTATAAATATTCCGCAGTATCCTGTAAAACCAAGAAATATCATAACATCCTTTTGATAATTTGGGGTTGCTAATTTGGAAATAAATTAAACTTTATATCAATCAACCTTAGTTTTATTTCCTAAAAAATGTTGTCCTAAATCAATTCCTTATGTAAAAATCATAAAAAAAAATCATGACTTAATGAGAGATTTTCTTCCTTACATCTTATGAAAACTTTTTAAAAATTTTCAAGGGCTTCTTTAAGTGAATTTCCATAGACTGTAAAATTATCCATATACACTTCCACACAATCATGAATTAAATTAGAGAAAATACCTAAAAATGCTCTTTGGAATGTTTCAGGTTCATTTCATAATCCAAAAGGAACTACTCGGTAAGCATAAGTTCCCTGTGAATAGGTATTTATGTGGTTTTGTCTTGATCTTATGGTTCTACCTAAATTTGATTATACCCAGTAAAACCGTCCAAGAATGAAAAATATTTATTCCGTGCTAGTGTACCTAAAAATTGATCTATGAAACGTAATGGAGAATGATCCTTTAAAGTAGCCTTATTAAGTTCCCTATAGTCAATACACACTCTCCATTTTCCATTCTTTTTAGGGACAATTACTAAAGGTGAAACCCATTGAATGTATGATATTGGATAAATAAAATTTACATTCAACTTTTTTTGTAGTGCTTCCTTTATAATGACCCTAAGATTTGGATTCATTCTTCTTCGAGGTTTTCAAATTGGTCTAGAATTCTCCTCAATATAGATGTGATGTATGCAAGTTCCAGGGTTTATTTCTTTCAAGTGGGTGTATTCCCATGCATATGTAGAACAATTTGTTTGCAATGTTTTTATTAATTTTTTCCTTTTGAATTTTTTCTAGATTTTTGTTCACATTCAAAGTTTTCCCTGGAAAGATTTCAGTTGAAGAATCCAAATTCCTCCATAGAATATAAAGAAATTTTTCTGGATGATACGTATTCAATATTACATTGTTCCTAAAAATTTTGACTACTCTCACCTTGTGAAGATAATTCATGATTTTCCATTGAATTTACAATTTGATTTTCTTCACTAATTTGTGCGATAGTAATAACAGGTTGTATGTCATTGTCATAATCCATCCATTCTTCATTTTTTTCTTATATCATTATTTTTTCTCGAGAGTATAATCTGATTTATTTTTTTTAACTTCCATCAAAGATAAACATGTGACTAGATCTACAACTGATTAAAGCATCAGCTGTAGCTAACTAAGGTCATCCTAATATTAATGGATCTCCTCCAAAGTTATTCTTGGGAGTTAAGATCATAAATTCAAATGGATATTCTCAAGACTCTAAGGATACATAAATGTCTTCTAATACACCAGCATGTTTAATTACAGATCTATCTGGTAGCTGTAATAATGTTGGTGTGTATTGAAGATTTGGAAGTTTTAGTTGTTCCATAGCTTTTCTATTCATGATTTTTATGGCTACTCCTACATAAATCACTACAAGGAAAAGACCCTCTAGCGGAGGCTATAAACAAAGTTTTTAGTGTTATAAAATTGGAAAAAAAATTCAAAACAAACACTTTCAACAACATTGGTTTTTGATAATGGAGGTTTTGGCGAAGCTTTTAACGGAATTTCAACAGAACTAAAAAAATTGGGCGGCCAAAGGTTATTACAGATTTTTTTATCATTAGTGTGCTTCTAAGGTGTCAATGGACCAGTGCGTGTCCTCTAGACATTTGGCCTGGGGTAGTCGAAGTTCCATGCACCGGGTCGTAAAGGTCTAAAACCGCACCGAGCACACTGTAGGTGATATAATGCACATGAAGGTCTAATTGGTATTGGGATTTGTGCGGTGGCCATAGTTCGTATCAGCGGACCGGTTCGTAGTCTTATAGAAATTAACCGGTGCATAGTATCAGACAAACACACATATTTCTCTAATTCGGATTGGTATTTTTGTGGTGCCCATAGGTCATACAAATGCATCGGTGCGTATTCTCACATAAACGCATCAGTGCGCATTATCGTACAAATGAACCAAGAGTTATAATTGGTAATGGTATCTGTGAGGTGCCCATAGTTCATAGAAAAACACCAGTGCGTTGTATCATGCAAACGCATTGGTGTATAGTAACTGACATGTGCTGGTGTTCATTTTGTATTTTTTAGAAACATCAACCTATGACAGTGCAATTATTGTGATTTTTTCAATTTCATTATTCATCAAAGGTCGACACATCTTATAACAATATTCATATTAATTAATTTTTTATTAATGCATTTGAATGTGATGTTTGGATTAATTCGTTATATCATATCATAATTATTGTGATTTTTAAAAATTCATTATTCATCAAAAGACGACACATATCTTATAATAGTATTCATATCAATTAAATTTTTATTAGTGCATTTGAATGTGATGTTTGATTAATTTTCTATATCATATAACCATATTTCACATCTCTTCATTGTAATATTTAATCATCCATAAATTTAATGAGTGGTGTTACATTTCACAACGACAATGGAGAACGCAATATAATAAATTAAAACACACATACACACACACACACATATATATATATATATATATATATATATATATATATATATATATATATATATATATATATATATAAGACAATCATTGTCATAGAAAATGGGATAGTTATTGGTATCCCTTTGTCTTTCAATTGGGACATTATGTCCATTACATTAAACAAAATGTCTTATTTCACAGACAAAGATTTCAAAAAGTACAATTCCTTGCTTTGATATCCAAACATAATGTTCATCATTCTTCACTTGAACTAATGTCACTACTCGAGCTACTTCCATGACTTGGGTTATTTTCAGGAATGTTTTGTTCATGGTGTTGATTATTTTCTTCTTCTTCACCTTCCATATACAAACATAAAAATAAACTTTAATGAGTATATATAGATTGCTGATAATAATGAAAATTTCAATATTAAATAATATACATCAATGTAAATAAAAATAAATGGCGTACCATAGCAACAATTGACTCATGAGCTATACGCATTCTTTGAAAACCAAATTTCATGCCATCTTTCAAGATTTCATTTATTGGCGCAGTTCTATACTTTGTTTCCTACAAGTTTTATACTCCATAAGAAATCATATATTTAATGTAAAAGAATTTTTTTGTTCTATTATTTATAAACAAAGCTAAGTAAAACGAGATCAATAGATTCTTACAAATTCCACAATTAATTTATGATATGCCAACATGTACTCACAACCCATATTTTACCCAATGTCAATCAATTCTTCTCATGGTTATTCTTTGTATGTTAGCACCTTTTTTAAGACATTCAATGATGATGTTTGTAAAAAAACTTAAAATATACAAAAAATAAATCTAGTTGAGTTGTTATAAGGAAGTAACAATTACTCACAAACTTAGATATCGACCCTTTTTTCCTTGTCATCCTATTTTATGTGCTGAATGGGTTCCATTTTATTTTATTTTCTACAAGAAAATACTTGAAAATTAATATGTAATGCTAAATTTTTTATTTATTGTACCTAATGGTAAAAAAATTCAATGATTACATATTACATTTGAAGCACATTATTGTTGAGATGGCTCCTCATGCGATGCAATTTTGTCCATTTCTTTGACCATCTCCTTGTACAGATTTTTGGACATTCCTACTGGCATATTTATGATATTAGCTCGTTCATCTTTTGATATTTTCATAACCTTCCTGAAAATGTAAGATGATAATAAAAAAATTATTTTTTATATTAATATATGAAACGTAAATATAAAAGGGTGATATTTATAAATTATATTTACAAATAATTCTACAAAAACATTTAAAGGAATATTACTTTTTCATTCCTTCTTTTTTGTTGTTGTATGATTTTGCTATTAAAATTCTTACATGTCTCATTGACCAATTATCTGGAAACTCTTCCTGTAGTTTAGATAAAATTTTCTTCTTGGAATCATTGGATTCATTTTGGTATTGTAAGTGGAAATAATGTCTAGACATTCATTCCACTATATCCCTCAAACTTTTCTAAACATTTTCCTCCTTTCGTTAACCTCCAACACCACTCCAGATGAGCTAAGGAGCAATTCATTTTCATTTGCATGTTCTATTTTTTTTATCTTAGAACAATATTCCTTTTCTTAGTTGTTGGTCCCGATAGAAAATTAAACATAAGTGAATTCACAGATTGTTTGAAACATGTTATCTAATAATTTTAGGTAAATTATTAATGAAAATAAAAAAAAACTCACATTGGATTGATAGTATTTTTTCATTCACCTGATTCATCCTTTTGCAATTTTTCCATCAATATTTTATGCTCTTCTAGTCCTAGATCAGAAATAATCTTATCGAGCTTCATCATTTTGTGGCTCTGAATGATACACAGTAAACAATACATATTAGTTAAACTTACATATAGTTCAAAAATAATATTTATTGTAAAGAATTTACAAAGGACTTGCATTTTTTTCTTTTCTCGATGTGCTATCAGTATTTTTGTTACTTGATCTCTTTTCAGTCATTTATTTATCAATATGAAACCCGTACCATATCATTCATTAATATATTTTATAAATAAATTATCAGCTTTTCAAGTAAAAAATAATAATCAAGAAACTGATGTGATTTTAAATGATGTACGCACCGACGTTGGTGCGTCATTTTTTTATAAACGCACTGCCCAAATAGTATAAAAAACCATACGATGCTCAATATCAACAAGGAGCACTAGTGCATAACATGTTAACCACCGCACTCATTAACACAGATAAAATAATAAAAATCGTGTAGTGTTAGTTTTTGCAGCATATGGTGTCGTGGAGGGGGTGATGTGACCTATTCTTATGAATTCCACGTGCAAATAGGGGACCACCATATGGTGCTCTATTTCAACTGGGAAACCTGATGCATTATATCTTACATGGTGCACCGATTAACACAATTTTTTTTTTTGGCCAAACAATACGTGAGCGGTGCACTATAATGAAATAGCACACTGGTGCCCTATTTTACATATGGCGCACGGATTAAAAATAATTTTTTTTTTAATTTTTTATCAAAAAATAGGTGCGCGGTGCGCTAGGATAAGCTAATGCACTAGTGCGCTAGGTTATGCAAGGCACAACGATTAAAAAAATTATATTTTTTAAAAATTCATGCAAGGGCCAACATGGATTGGGATCTGACTATGCAAGTCATCCCATGGGTTATATGTCATAGGCCTATATATAGAGAAATACAAACCATATAAATCTAAAATGAGAAGCCCTAATTCTGAGATCACAAAATCAGGAAGAAGCAAGCGCAGAAATAAAAATAATGAAGGGTTTAGGGTAAAACTATATTTTTTTATTTTTTGTTTCTCAAAATGAACAACAAATTGAATTTTTTTATCTACCGCTTAAAAAATACTACAGAAAATGTTAAAAAAATAATAAAATTTAATCACGAAATCATTTGAAATTCTATGCTACAGGGTTTGAATCACCAAAGGTTTTGAATTCTGATTGTGTGAACATTTTTGTTCGAAAGTATTTTGCTGCTCCACAGTTATCTCATGCTTTCTTGCTCCAAGTATCTCTCATGCAAATCGCTGGATGGAATTTTTTGCAAAAATAGTGAAATAATGAAAAGTGTTTAGTATTTAAAGAATTTTTCTATGAAATTATATTTTTGAAAATATTTTGTCACCCATTTTCAATTTACCACTTTTGTTTTACTTAAAAAAAATAAGGTGCCTTTTTTTTTCATCTTTTCGTCATCGGTGCATCAATTAATAACACCGCACTGGTGCATTAGTTAAAACATGACACCGGTGTGCATTAACTAAAACCACAACGGTGTGGTTATCTGTACGTAAGCATCAATAAGAATAAGTCCATTTTTAAGGCACAGAAATTACTTTTACGTGTGCACACTAAAATTTATTGTTGATTTTTCTTAAATTCTGGGAGAAAATATCATAATTATATCGAATGGAAAATTCTTCAAAATATAGTTCATTCCATAATATTTCTCGAAGTCTATCGCGAAGTTATCCCTATCCATCTTGAGACGTAATATTTACTTAATATTTTATTTATATTTTCATTATCTAATTGAATTTATGTTTTTTATCCAAGTCAATCAGCTTAATAAAATTTATAATGCATATAAATTTGTAGGTTCATGCAAATTCAAAATCAAGTTCAGATGCACAAAATAATAAAACACCTCCAAAATGTCAGAAGCTCTTATCAGGAGTAGCATACCACAAGGTGCATTTGGTAGATTAAAATGGACAACTGCTTCACCCTACCAATTGTAACAATATTGTATATTCTAGCCACAATCTCGAGACAATAATGGTAATAATAATTGTTTGGTATATTAATGTAATTATTTCAATGTCAAAAAAATTAAACATGCATTGTCAATATTCAATTGATTGGTATCATAGATTTTGTACTAATCATGTTCAAATATACTGTTTCAAATTATTAGGATTCTAGTGATGATGAGTGACCTACTTACTATCTTTCGTTGCACCCCACGACAATGTCAAATCAAGAAAAGGCTCAATTAAGAGAAAAAATCAGATAGGAATGATACCAAGAATGGATGAATCAACCATCGATTCAATTCTTGCTACGTCCGGATTCAGTAATTAGGAATGACTACAAAAATAATAGTTCTTCACAAGCTGGAAAAAATCAAATAAAGGTTAGTATGGATGATTACTTAAGGCATTCGACTGCGATGGAGATAATTTTGTTAGATGCATTCCAAAACTATGATCAGCTAGAGGATGATGCTCATATTGCTGACACCTTTTTAAATAGCCTTAAATTTTCTTCCACCACCCTAATCTTTGGCCCTGTTGGTCAGTCAAAGTCTACCCATTTGGGGAAAATGATGTTACTCTACAACTTCAAAGAAAATTTTGGCTTGTCGAATGCAAGTTTCTCAGAAATTTTGAGGTAAGTTACCATAAATTCCTCCCTTATATAAATTTGAGAAATATAATCACACAATGAACATTACAAATGATAAATTTTATGAACGTTAATAATTATATCGGCATTAATGTACATTTAATATTTTCCATTATCATCAAGTATAGGTTATTCGAAGATAAGGTTCTTCTGAGTGATAATGTCTTTCCCTGTAGCTGCGAAGAGGAAAAGAAATTGTTGAAAATGTTGGTTGTTGAGTACATATGATACCATGCATGTCCAAATGATTTTATTCTATATAGAGGAGAATATGAAGAGAAAGAGATATTTTCGAAATGTGGGCATGAAAGGTATGATAAATAGAAAAATAAGGGTAAATCACGTAGTCCTCCTTTTAAGATTTTGAGGCACATGCCTATAATCCCAAGGATTCAAAGGCTCTTTCGTTGCAAATAATTAGCTATGTTTCAGGGATGGCATGCCTCACATAGAAGTGAGTACGGAGTTCTGCGAATCTGAACTGATTCAATAGCCATGAAGCATATAGAGGATACATGGCCCAAAAAATTCAAGGATGAAGTGCAAATTCTATGACTCAACATAACCATGGATGGCGTCAACCCATATTCCCTCCAGAACACCAACTATTCTATTTTTCCTGTAGTACTAATCAATAACAGTATCCCCCCATGGTTGTTTGTGAAGAATGAACATCTTATGTTGGCTCTCATAGTCCCTATTATAACACAAGTGAAGAATATGGATGTCTACTTACAACAATTGGTAGATGAATTGAAGGAATTATGGGATGGGATAAATGTATACGATGTATAAAGGCCAATTGCAGCAGAGAGAAGTTTTACGTTTTATGGCATATGTGCTTACTCGACACATGATTATCCAAGCTTAGGATCTTGCTCTGGTAAATTACATGTTTATTGATTTGTTTATATACGTAACAATATTTTTTGGCATATTAGTTATTTAAGTCATTGTAATTGTTCTGATCTTCATGATATTCTTTAACATGCCATGCATATAAATTGTATACAATAATATCCCAGGTCTTCTAACAAAAGGGTATTTTGGATGTAAATGTTGGGGACCTTCTCTGAAAGCTAGATGGTCCAATGACCTATGACAACTAGTGTATGACTGCTCCAAGGTATTCCTCCCAGAAGAACACCCTTACAGAAGAACATCATCTGATTTCAATGGTAAAAGAGAGAGAACCCAAACGCCTCTAATAACGACACCAACTGAATGGATTAGAGCATATGAGAGAGAGAAGGAGAAAGAGTTCATAGAAATGTTGCATTCAAATGGGGAGCCTATGTTTGATGATCCATAATTCTTCGACAGCTATGTTGAGAAATTTCCCATTGGGATGAAAAGGAAATATATCTCTTATAACCTCCCATATTGGGATCATCTTAAGTTTACCCATTTATTAGATCCCATGAATATATTTAAAAATGTTTCATCTTTTTTTTGGAGTCACATATCTTAAAAAACACTGACACAATGGCTATTACGAAAGATATTATTACTTCAAAAAATAAAAATAAACATTCGCAAAGATGATTAGAAAGAACCGGATTGGAGGAAGGCACTTGTCCCTCTAATTCATTATATTTCAAATAAAGTGTTGTCTTGTTGGGTTGACGGGTCCTGAACCAAGTTGAGAGGTTAAGGTTTGCCAAAAAACCCCTATACTACTGGCCCTTTTGGCAGTGACCTGCATGCGCAAGTCAAAGTCTCATCTAAAGCAGTATGGGTGGGTGCTGGAACCAGGTTTTCACACCCTAAGAGAGGATAGGTAAGCCAAGAAGATCTACATCTGGCTTTATAATGACCAGATCGCCTATCGTAGAACCGAATCTACAGATCTCCTTCGCATCCACGTGCGCAAGGTCAACCATACTTACTATGCTCAACAAATCACATAATCCTAAAACAGTAGCGCAACATTACACAAAACATAACAGAACAGACCTAGATGTAGTAGAAACGCTTACACAATACTTTCACAGCTTAACAAAGAATATGCATACTACAATAGCTATCAAATATTCGCATAAATAGTACCCATAGATTTAGTTACTCAAACAACCTTTCTCATTCATTAATCCTTCAATTCCTTCTTATGATACCCAAACCCGACCTATGCACACAATAGCAGGGTCTGCACATAGTAGAACTTGGGATCTCCGCACACACAGCGAGCTGGAGTCCTTTCCCCAAAAACCCAAACAGATCTACTAATCCACAATTCACATCAATATCTCATCATCTTCTTGCCTTATAATTCAAAATCTCCCTCTATTTATAACAATCTAGCCTAATCTTTCCTATGGTCGGCAAACCGTGGTTTGCGGACTATAGGTTTACCCTTTGACCCATTACAATGCTTTCGGGGCTTCGACTGACCCCAAAACCCCATGCACTAGACTAAATATGATAAAAAATATACAAAATCAAACGAGTTTCATAGGTTGTAGGAGACCCTGTTCCAACAATGCCCCAACATAATCTTGTGACTCATCTCGAGACACTCTGGTAGTGTGGTCTCTACCTATGTACGTAGGGCATTGATGGTTATGATTAGTGGAGGTAACACTTCTTGACTTTGAGAGGCAACACTCTGTGCATTATCTAGAAGCTTCTGGGTGGTGGATTCTTCAGTTGTCGTGGTGACACTCTCTAGTGTCTGAATTATTCGCTTGATCGCACCATCTACATCCTACAAAATTTGGAGGGTTGTGGTGGCCCAAGGCTTCAGACGTTCCACAATTATGTGATTTTTGCACCAGAGTTCCTTAATCTCATCCTGGAGATCATTGCTGGTCTTCAAACATGCCAAGCATTGTGCAGGCACCAAGGTGGGCAGCGTAGTTGCGACCTACTCGAAAGCTTCTTCCTTCTGCCGTAAGTCCTGATTGATTTCATGGAGGATTGGATCATGCTGGACCATAGTCCAGAGTTGCATGGCTGACTCTAGAAACTAGGCGCCTTGAGCAATATACCCTAAACTAATGTCTGTTACTTCGATTACTAGTGCAGCGCGGTGGGCTCGTACTTCTGAAGGCATTTCGCGCTGCAATTTGGCCTATAAGTCGGTGATTTGTTGCTCCAGCTGCGTCTTGATGACATGAATTTCCATCTTAGATGCTTTTAGTGCCACAACCAATTTGTCCACTTTAACCCAAGGCGTGGCTGCGGTTGGGATCTCCTCTGTAACCTCTGTGCACAGCTGGTGGATCACTGTTTTGAGCTCCACCTACTGTGAAACGGTGAGGATCAAGTCTGTGGCCTACTGCGTGATGGTCTGCTTGGCCGTACCAAGATGTTGGTGTAATTTTTGGTGGTGATGGTTAATCTCCTGGAATACAACATTATGGAGGCCTTGTAAGGCTTCATGAGGCAGCTTAGCCAAGTCCAACTGGATCCCTGTTCCTGCTTGGATCTAAGTTCCTATCAGGGCAGTGCTAGGTATAGAATAGAGACAACTTTCTTCCGTGGCTAGCACTGTACTGCTAGTTATCGAAGGAGTCTGTGCCTAGCTAATGCTAGTCTGCAACATATATGTTTTTAACTGAAGGGCGTGGAGCTTAGCCTACATGGTGTTGATTGTAGCCTTTTGTTGTTCTTTTATGGTTGTCCACTTTTCTTCTGTAGCCATCATTACTGCATCGACGATTTTCTTGAGGTCCCTATCAGTTAGTGTGACCGTCACATCATATTGCTTACGATGGGCATGCTATTTCTTTCGGGGCCCAGGTGCAGGCTCTCTTAACCACTTCATACCGTGGGGGGGGGGGTGGTATCCTTGTCATAACCTACTAGAGTCTCACCCACGATGTATTTGGCAGTGGTCTGTGGTGGTTGTGTATCCTTTTCCATGCCTACTTCTGAGCCCTTCTAGCTGGGCTCCATGGGCTCCCCACGGGTGGCTCTGAAGCCTATTTTCTAGGTAGGGGTCCATAGCGTGATCATCAGGTCAATTTATTCATCTACTACCATATAAGGAAGTGTCATCCATGTCTTATTTTGGAGGCTGTAGATCTGAATATGGTTCATGGTAACTTGGAATGCTGCAACACTTTTTTATTTTTCATATACCATCAGGGACATCCGGGGTCAAAATTTATGGCTGGTGCCATGCTGCTCTGGAAGAGGACCCAGAAAAAATTGTTATCCTCGATGTGCTATGCATCCTTAGAGTCCCATAAATGAGCATACCGAGCTCCTTCACACATCCCTAGGGGGAGCTTGGGGAGGACCGACTCCTTAGGGGTGTCCCAGGTGACCAGTGCTATAAGGAGTAATAACCATGAATAGAAAAAGGGCGTCCCCTGCTCCTGAGATCCGCGGACATTAGCTAGAAATTCATCGCATAAATATTGAGCCTAATTGAAGGAGACTCCCTTCGTGCATCGTCTGGCTAAGCGAATAACATAGGCAGGGACGATCGAAGCCTGGCACTTCCTCATTAGCTTACAAGCTAAGAGGCTAGTACCCATCTGTGTAGCAGGACCATTAATAGTCTGGATCACAAAGCCTTGTGTATTTCATCTCACCTCGTAGGTCTTATGCACAAACTTAGCAGTATCTTCTTCGTAATTTTTTCCCACCTACTCCAAAGGGTGCGACCCTTGCATAGGAAGGCCTGTAATCTTGTGGATTAACGCAACATCAATAGACTATGTCTTGAATTCATAAGAAACCATCGTGAACTAAGGCGAGCAACTGCCAAGCCAACCGATCTATGACGTTGTAATGGCCAAAATGGGGCATTCGGAGCAGATTCAAGAGTCCAAACCCAGCCAAGCCACATACCCAGCACTGAGGAACCACCGTGACTCCATCATTTGTACGGATCATATTGAAGTACAATGCGAGGGTCAACTCAAGGAGGGTTTCAGAGTCTGTCAAGTTGTGATCATCAAACTTGAACTCATGGAGTCCTCCACAAGGATCACTGAGGATAGGGACTTCTCCCAAGGTTAGGGGGGTTTGCAGATAAGTGACCAAGCCATCAAAGTTCTTTAGCATTCGTGTGGATGGTCTACATGGGTGAACAAAGGGAGGTAACCAGTTGATTGGATTGGCAGGTAGAGCACCTTCTTGCCCATCTCAATCTAGAGGTGATGCCGATGGGGACCTAGCATGCCTCACAGAAGTCCTAGGCTTCCTGGTAGCCCATCGTGCAGCTTTCAGTGCTTTTCCTGAGCCTTGTGATTTCTCTTTCCCTTTCCTTGTGACTGACGTAGAGGGAACTTCTTCTAGTTCAAACTCAACTTCCATTATTTCCTGAACATCAGGCCCTGTCAGGGCTGAAGGTTTGGCAAGGTTAGTGGTCATTATCCTTGCTTGAAAAATGAATCCTAGCCCTGGGTGACTACTATCAGATGGAGCAGGTTGACCAGACATGAGAGGGATAGTGAAAATACCTGAAATCTAATTACTTAAGTTCTTCTAAGAGAAGAATGATGAGTGCAAGCTATGCAAGTGAGATGGAACCTATGACTGAACTATACGGATCCTTCTATAATACCCACAATCGTGCAACGGTAAGGGAAAATTTATTTGAGATGTACCCCCCAGGGAATGGTAAAAAATCCCCAAAATTCGCTTTATTAAAAGCTCGGAGGTTGCTCCTTTTAACGGTAACTTTTTCATTTTACCAATTGTCACTGTTTCAACGACTAGTTTTCGTATCCCCTGTGTGGTTGGCGTATATACTACACTAGGGTCGAGCATCTGCATCTTCTAAGCATCCTCCCCCAACAGAGGCTAACTTCCTAGGTAAATTATTACCAAACACAAAGTCTCCTGATATTCATTATCCCAAGAGAACCTTACCTTCCATGTAAGTGAGGTTTTAAGAGGGGCTATAGTCAGAGCATATTTCCGAACGAACCTCCTATAATAACCTGTGTGGGCAAGGATTAAACGCAAAAAAAATTTTGTTGTAGGGGCTACCTAATATATGAGAGCTCTACTTTCCATACCTATCGTCGGTGGAGGGTGCATTTTAATGCTACTTGTCTGTGGCCGAATCAGTTTGGTGCCCGTGCGCGGCCCTGAGTCAGAAGTGAATTGTGGGTCAAGCTATCCTTCTTTTGGGACTAGGCCATAGTAGTTGATTATTCCTGGCTCCTTCGGTTCCCATGTGGGTAGTTCAGTACCTGATCCATCAAAGTAAGGTAGGTCCCTTTCCTCTGAGGAAACGCAGCTGAAGTCTTTTGTGACCCGAAAACAACACAGCATAGAGACATCATGTAATTGACTTTTCCAATTATCTATCTCCTCATGAGAATCGGAGAAGCATTCACTATCCTCCTCCCAGAAAAGTACTTCATCCAATGTTGGGTTGAACACATCCCATACAGTAAACTTATAGATATGGTCCACATCCTCATCCTTAGGTACTGGTTCAGTGTAGTGTTCACCTTCTGCCAAGTCTAATGGTACTATCACCCTTGTGCCATTATTTTCAAACACCATGCTTCTCTTTTTTAAGTTAATGATACCACCCATGTCTTTAGCCCAATCCAATCCTAATAGCACAGGGTAGGTGTCCGCACCTTCTACGATCTAAATGACTTCAAATTCAGCCCGAACCTTGACCCTTGCGATATCTACCATAATCCCTGATAGCCTCCCTAAAGGTACGATCTTCTTTTGATTAGCCATGCATAGCTGGATAGTAGACCATTCCAAATTTGGTTCACCCATTCATTGCTAAGTTTGTCTAGGTATTACATTTGCGTCCAATCGTTTTTCCAAAATAATCTGGTCCATCTCGTAATCGCCGATCTGTGTCGTTAGTTGCATCTTCCTCCCAGTGCGCTTTTTGTATCTGTATAGTTTGTGCACATCCCTAATAACTGGGGACACGGTAGGGTGTGTTGCGCAGCTATCTATTAATACCTGAAGGTTCTACACATATTTTTGGTTGTGCAACAACTTCATACATACCTGCAAGAAAGGTTTGACCTCCTCATCTGCCTTAAGGTTTGCAGGGAGCAGGGATGTAGGCGCCTCTATCCCGATAAATTCCTTGTGAGCTATTATAAATGTTTCTCTTTCTTTGTCTAGGTTCAACCCTTTTTTTTTGCTAACTACCTTGCGGATCATAGGTTCAATTTCAATATTATCCCCTGTTCCTCTAGCATCCAATCCACTACGCATAACAACATTTACGCTCAGATCCTTATCTCTCTACTCGGCCTTAACCCTTTGCATATTCTGCGTAGGTGGTAGCTGCTTCTCCTAAATTTTTTCTATTAAGACTCGACAGTCTTCCAGTGTATGGTCCAACTGTCTACAGTACTTGCAGGACTGTCTTGTAGGGTTTGGAAAATACCTCGCATAGCGCCCCATGTCTCCATAGTTATAAAAAATCAGTTGCCCTTGGCCCCGACCTGCACTTCCACCTAAGCCTCCTCCCTTGCTTCCTAAGGGGGATCCTCTTATGTTTGCGGGGGTTTTAGGTGATGCGGGGTCTACCTGTACCCTATACAAGTTCCCCTAATCTATCATCAAATCATATGTTCAACAGTTCTACTCATCATGCCCTACTGACCGACAGAACTGCCACCATTGTTGCTTCCACTCTGGGATGTATGTAACCAAATGGGGGCAGTGGTTTGTATCATGTAGCCCTGCTACACGGTAATCCTCGCACCATAACGCAGGTCTGCTTCGGTCTAGCCATACTAGGCTGGGTCCTCCGCTTGATCCAGGTCGTATCAGACTAGGTCCTCCAGTTTACAGGTAGTCTGTCGGTAGCAGGCACAAATCCTTCGTATGTCCTGATACGCAACATCGTATGCACCATAGATTTATGGTAGGTTCCCTCCCTTGTTCCTTTCGTAGGTCCTGAATCTCCATGTGCATTGCCCCGAGCTGCTCCTAAATTTGTTGTACTCTGAACGAAGTATATTCTCTAGGCGTAGCTTCTATTTTCATAGCGGCTTCCAGAGCATTGTCTTGTCATTCGAAATTATGGTGACCCATAGGTATGGGCAGGTCAAGTATCAGCATAGCAATGAGCCACTCTGTATGCTATCTATCGTCATACTTAAATTCTCCTTATGTGATAGATTTCTTTATGCGTTGGTCAACTTCCCATATAGACTTAGTCATTCCTTGCTTGAATTCTTTCACATCTGCTACAATCTGCGAATAGGACTTAGGCTTTTGTAATTGTTGTTTAAGAGCATCCCTAATATCTTGAATAGAGGCGCTTCCATTTTGAGATATGTATCGCATATACCAGTCCAAATCTCTTCCTTCAAAGGCTAGGGATAACTGCGCCCTCTTCAGAGTATCAGTTGCCACATTTTGCGTAGTCCATACCGAGTCTACGACAAACCAAAATTGTTCCAAGTCCTCAACTCCTGCACCTTTGAAGGTGGGTAAATTCAAGTGTGCCGCTATATCTTCTTCTTTCATACCCACTCTACTTTTCTTCTCAGCCTTCCAATAATTTTCTTCGCATTACCCGTTCCCCTTCTCAAAATGCTCCAAGTCCCAGCAATGGAACCATTTTTTGGCTCAAGGGGTCCTAACCCATGTTTTGAGGTTAAGGTTTGCCAACAAACCCCTATACTATTGGCCCTTTCGGAAGTGACCTGATTGCGCAGGTCAAAGTCTCACTCGAAGTAGTATGGGTGGGTGCTGGAACCAGGTTTTCTCACCATGAGAGAGGCTAGGTAAGCCAAGAAAAGCTACTTCTGGCTTTATAATGACTAGATCGCCTATCTTAGAACTGCATCTATAGATCTCCTTCGCATCCATGCGCATAAGGTCAACTATACTTACTGTGCTCAACAAATCATATACTTCTAAAAAAATAGTGCAACATTACACAAAACATAATAGAACAGACCCAGATGCAGTAGAAAAACTTATACAATACTTTTGCAGCTTAACACAGAATATGCATAATACAACATCTATCAAATATTCACATAAATAGTACACATAGGTTCAGTTACTCAAACAAACATTCTCACTCATTAATCCTTTAGTTCCTTCTTATGGTACCCAAACCCAACCTATGCACAGAGTAGTAGGGTCCACACACAACAGGATTTGGGATCTCTGTGCACACAACTAGCAGGAATCCTTTCCCAAAAAACCCAAACAGATCTACTAATCCACAATTCACATCAAGATCTCATCATCTTCTTGCCTTATAATTCAAAATGTCCCTCTATTAATAATAATCTAGCCTAATATTTCCTATGGTCTGCAAACTGTGGTTTGCGGACTCTAGGTCTACCCTTTGACCCGTTACAATGCTTTCAGGGCTTTGACCCACCCCAAAACCCCTCCGCTAGACTAAATATAATAAAAAATATACAAAATCAGACCAGTTTCGCAGCTTGTAGGAGACCCTGTTTCAACATGTCCCATGGATTTTAAAAAAATATGATCTTTCTTTGGCAAAGGAAGTTATAATCGGTGTGAGGGTGCCATATTCATACAGCTCTCCACTATGGCATTGCTTCGCCGTGGATACCCATCTATCGGGGTTCAAATTGCATGAGAATTTGAATCTTCTAAGAGTGCGTATAATGTCAAAAATGTGATTTTATTATTTTTTATATTAGTAAATTTTATCCCATGCAAGGATCATAAAGCATAACTAATTTTGTATATTATTGCATGCATTTATAATGTTGTAGTGTCATTATACTTTTTTCATGCATGGGTGTGTGAAACATGAATGCCCTCAAGACCTAGGACATGCCATATCTAAATTATCTGCATTTGTACGCTGGATCACGTCAAAGGAGATTCATGTCACTAGCATTACACGGTGGCGTCAAGAGATAGTTGAGATTGTTTGTATGTTTGAGAGGGAACTTCCGACAAGCTTTATGGGGTTCTAGCTTCATCTTCTAATGCACCTAGTAGATGACGTTGAATTAGTTCAGGTGGTTTCTTATCGTTGGATGTTCTTCTTAGAGAGGTACATGAAGAAATTGAAAGGTATTTTTGGACAAAGGGAAAATCCCGAGGGGTATATGGCATAGGGGTACATATCGTATGAGTCTTTCTATTATTCCAGTGAGTACATCAATTAGATCAACACCAGACTGTGTGTGGGAATTTGGGATGATGAAAGGGATGAAGACTAAAGAGAAGGGGAGTTTCTCCAAATGAATGGAGAAAAACGTTTGATAAAGAGTAAGTGACTTATAATTTTTCAAATTTACAAAATGTAAATATTCATGTTGAACTTTGATATAATGTATATTTTGATATCTATGTACTATATAATGTCGATTTCATTTCATCAACGAATGGAGAAATTGAAGGAATCAATAATTTTTTTCTTTACACTTCCGAAGTGACACAACTGTGGGTCACATTATACAAACAAAAGTGGAAGAAATGGGATAGTGAGAGAAAATAATTTAGACGGTTGAATGGTAGAAGTGTGCCTTGTCTCAATCCTTTAAAATAAAATATGTCAAAACTATGCCCCAGCAATTGGGTTGCTGACCGAGTCAGAGAGAAATACGGTGAAACCAGTCATTACCCACATAGTCAAGAGGATGCACTAAATGCAGGGATTTGGTGCAACAACTTGGTAATAATCTATTTAATTTATATGTACATTTGAAACTTAATAATGCACCTTTCAAATGTAATTACATCTAAATTTCATATTTTAACTATTGGGTTATTATAGGACACATGACACTATGATTTTTTAACATTTTTATAGGTGCATTTGTTCCCATCTATGTGGGAATATGAACATAATTTTTGCACAGAAAATTTCTATGATGGACACATGACACAAGACTATGGAGTGGAAGTCATGTTCGATCAATCTATTCGATCTAGCCACTATGATCAAAACCTAGTACAAGGGACGTTAGGCTATGTCAGAAAGGTACAAGAGATCATTGAAGTGGATTTCTCTTCTTTCCAATGTGTTATTTTTAGGTTCAAGTGGCAGGACACCTTTGATCAGAATAATGTAAAGGAAGGTCGCGATAGTAGGCTTATATGTATCAACTCTAGAAATATGTGGGATGAAGCTAAGGAGCCTTATATTTTCCCCAAACACTACAACCAAGTGTTTTTTTACCCGGATATGTCGGATAGGGATTGGTGGTTCATATTGAGACATGACCTTATATCAAAACATATTTTTGAGGACAATAATGTTATCATGCCATGCGAGCTAGAAGGTAATGAGGGTGATCATGAGAACCAAGAGTGATATGGTACATTTGTTATTTCATCAATATTTATGCTTTTTAAGATTTTTTTTTATAAAGAAGATGAATTAACTACCTTATAACTTAGAAGACTCTTTTTTCAAAATATTATAATATGTATTTTGAATTAATTGGTAATTTCCATTGTGTTAATGTTAAAATCAATATATCACTTGATAATTTGCAATTATGTTGATCTCTGTAATATCCCTATTTTTACTGATTTTGTTAGATGGTTGAACAATCATAAACATCAAGTGGAGACAAAGGAAAACAATTATTGTGGACATATTTTATTAATTTAAATTAAATAAAAATGGAAATTGAAATTTTGTGCAAAGACTAGAGTATAATTAGACATCACGAATTCAAGTCCATGACGATGGATAGGATTCCAAATACTTTCCCAAATTCTCCAAAAATCCTTGAAGAAAATAAATTAAATTTAAATATTAGATTGGATAGAAAAATCTAAAAATATACCTCAGTAAAGTGGAAAGTTACTAAGCAGAGGTGGTATAAAACTAGAAAGAGGAAAATGTTATTTTTAAAGTACTTTGGTGAAAAAAAAAAAGGAAAACCTATGCAAAAAGGAAAACAACATCCCGCTTAACTGGACGCAGTTATGGAAAAAATCTGATGGGAAAGTAGGCTTGAATAAGCCATTCCTAAGTAGACAAGAGGTTATCTACTCTTGGAAGGAATTAGTCTCTTCTTGGGGGGAGTTGTGGAGAGAGAGCTCAAGGTTGGGTGGAAAATAGTCTTACCAGAAGTTGTATGCACAAATTATTAAATTATGTTTTATGATTGTATTATTATAATGAAAGTTATAGATGTGATGGGTTAGATAAAAAGAGATGTGATAAATTGTATTCTGTGTATTTAAGTAGTATTACACTATTATTTTAGTTGTAAATGATCAGGTCTGGTGCATTTAACATAACCTAGTCTAATCGATATAGTATAGTCCTGTATGGTTACACAGACAATTTTAATAATTATACCAACTCTTATAATGTCTAAACCTATGTAATAGGTTTAAATATGAGGTTAGGTAGGGAATATTATTATTTTATATATACAAAAAAATACATGAGAAGGGGAGTAGATCTAAGGAAATTATCAAATTAGCAATGATAACATACCATTTAAAATTGATACAGAATGAGGAAGTTTTGTTCGCTTACTAAACATGAAATGAGAAATTTCAAACCATATCTTCTACTGTAACAAATTTAGAAGATTTTATATATTTACATCAACCGTTGTATTATCTAAGAAAGGAAATAAAGGTTAAACAAAACATAATACATGTAGAACAATAAATGTTGGCCCTCATTTTGTATCTCTTTTTATTTATTAAATACATATTATTTTCCATACTGTCTATGTACACACCATCATATTCACCTTATTTTTACCAATAAATGCATATACATGTATTTAAATTAATTTTTGCAATTTTTAGAAGTTTTTATAAAAAATGAATTTTAAGTGCATTTTTGGACTGCATCATAAATTCCCAGAATGGTCTCATTGTTTGCATATTTGCAGGACACTTGGGCTCGATATGGATATATTTCTATAAATATTGGGAACTAAGATTAAGTGTACACATTTTGGTTCAGTCAAATCAACCTGTAATAGGCCCAGTCAAAGGTGGTCAAACAATACCTGTTTTTATGGTGGATCCCTAGGAACTAGGTCAAATTTCATATTTTATGGGATTTTCCAGATTTTGATGGATTTGATCGATCAATTCAGCCTGATTGGATAAGATAAGGATAGGCATGGATATAGGAGACATTTTAGATGAATTTTTTTTATATTTTTATCTATTTAAGACTCAGACTTTGAAGGCAATGATATGTAGAAAATTGTATGACTTAACATTATTATTTCCTGTGGCCTTGGAGAGCTAATTGAAGATATGTTCTATTCCATTTGATGTAGCTATATTCTGATTGATTGATTGAAGTTTTAGTAGCTTAAATCAATTTTAGTGTGCGAGGCAAGGGTGGAGGGCCCACACACCGAGCTAAGTGCACTTCTTAGTTATTTGTAGTTGTATTTTCTGAATCAGTTTGTTTCGTGCTTAACTTGTTGATTATATTTATGTAAATTTTCTATTAGTGATGATGAATCTAATTATCATTATTATTCTTCATATGAAATGGCAATCAAATGTTTAAGTTAAAAATTATTTCTATCTGATTAAGATCATAAGCTAGAATTCATCTTTTCATGCTTTTAATGCTTTTCTGGATTCTTGTTTTCTAACAATAGTATTAATGATGAATGAATATGTGATGAGGAACAACCATGATATATTTAGTTAAGATCCTCTTCAATTATTGTTTCATTCATCTTACTCTATTTCTCAATTAGTAGAATTTTATTTCTAAATCATGAAGTAATCTTGTTAGAGAAGGACCAACAAATCTCCTAAGTTAAGAAATTCCTTTGCTACTGATTACACACTCTAATTTATAAATATTTGAAGTTATATTTATATTTTTAATATGGATTTCCTTAACCATTGATAAATCATCTTTTAACTTGATCATAATTGAATCCATATACTTTCGGGATGCTTCTAAGTCCTGCTAGCCTAGATTGATAATAAATACTTGTGTGTGTCTACATTTTAAGAAACCCAACATTTTGGCATCATTGCCGGGGAAGCATATTTCAAAACGGTCAATTAGGAAGATAAAAAGATATATATATATATATAATTAACAAAAACAACAAAACATAGTTTTTATTTTAAGTTATGTTTTATTATGCCTAGAGCTAGGGATCAGAAGGGTAGATTTGTGAAAAAAATTCCCCCAATAGTTCATTCATCCATAAGACTAAGAAGACCAGTTGTTGGAATACCTACTATAGAATATTTACAGGAAAAAAAGAGATCAAGACAAAGATTAACTTTAGTTGAAAGAAAAATCATGTTAGCCTTGGAGGTAAAAAGAAAACAATCACCTAAAGAACATCCTTCCTTGGGGAAATGAAAAGATACAAGAAAACTAGTTGTTGAAAAACTAGAGCAACATGTCCTTGAACAAATTAAAGTAGTGGAAGAAATACAAAATCAACCTCATACTAAAAAAATACATATCTCTAAACAAGAAATGGATAAAGAAGGAGAAGGATCATATAGGCTAAACATGAATCGTGAACAAAAGCTTCAATATGAAAGAAAAAAAGGGAATGGAGAAGAAAATGAGAGGAAGAAATAAAAACCGAGGAAGAAAGGAAGGTAGAGGAAGAAAAAAAAGGAGAAGCACTTAGAAGGATAGAAGAATGAGAAAGAAGAGAAAATCAAAATAGAAGAACCCAAGAAAATGAGCAAGAAAATAACAATGATCAGGAAACTACATTTGGCTTTCCAATATTAGATACAAGAGAAATATTAGGTGAAGAAATGAAAACGAAAAACATTCCACCTTCTGTATTGCCTAATTTCTGTTGAATGTCAATAGACGATCATGATGCATTCATGTTTGAGTTTGATATCTTGTGTAGAACTTATGGATATACAAATGACACACACAAGCTTCAACTTTTTCCTGCTACTCTGAAAGCAATAGCCTTGAAATGGTTTATGGGTTTAGGAGAACACACAGTTGCTTCTTGGGATGAAATGAAGAAATTTTTTATTAAAAAGTATCAAGCTTACTGCAGGGCTAGAGACTCCAAAGAAGACATTTTTATAATGACACAACAAGAAGACAAAATTTTGGAAGAATATTTGTAAAGATTTATTTTACATAAATCCAAACATCATTCTTTAAGTACTGACACCATCTGTACTATATTTCTTAAGGGTATTACAGATGAATATTTATACATCCTTAATGTGATGGGAAAAGGAGATATCTCCAATTTACGATTTGAAGAAATTAGTGAACTTTTTCAAAAATACTCTAGGGGAAGAGCAAAGAGTGGAAAGAGAGATATTTCATCAAGAGTTTCCAAATCTGCATCAAGTGTAGTAACAAGAGCAGAGATAGGAATTTTACTAGAAAAATTAAAAACAGATCTCTTGAGCACTTTGGGAACACACGTAGATGTCTTAAAAGATAAGAAAAAGAAGGAAGAACAAGATGAAATATTAGCAATTTTATATCCAAAGTGTAGGAAAAAACATCCACTCAGGGAATGTCCTTTGCAAGGTATACAAGTGTTTGGACTATGCATAGAAAATCATGCAACAGAAAATTGTCCCAAATTAAAAGAATTGCAAGGAGAATAAGTGGAAGGAGTAGATTCTCTCTACTATATGGCTCCAAGGAGACCTTCGCAACCAAGGATGCATCAACATTTCCCTCAACAAAACCCCCAAAATTTTCAATATCCTCAAAATTCATGGAATACACCAATGCAATGGTAGGCTTGGCCTCCACAACAATATCAAAATCAACTTGCCCAAGGTTGGAGGGGACATGGTTTTGGAACCCAGCCACCTCATCATATGTATCCTCAACAGTATCAATATCAACAACCATACCCTCCACAAATATCTCCTCAATACCAAAAATTCCAGCAACATCAACCAATTCCATTTCCACCCCAAAATCAACCAATGCTAACTCAACCTCAGCAGCTTCAACTTCCTACTAACCAACCACCTCCTAGACTAACACAATTGCCGACTCAGCCAGTAGCTAATCCAAGTAACAAGGTCGATAGACCAACATACCATGTGGAAGAGGAAACATATTATCCTACTTATTCAATTCTTCCCATACAAGATGTCCACCTAATGTTTGGGAAGGTGTTCTAGAAATATTCTCCTCTGATAATTGAAGAACAAATTGAACAAGGAGAACAAAGTCAACAATCTCAACCAAAAAATAAAATTCAGAAAGGTAAATCTATTATGACTCAGACTCCACCATATCCAGAGAGATTAATACAACATAATATCCCAATATCTTTGCCTGAATTTACTATTCTAGATGAATTGAAGAACACATATGTCAAAATTCCTTTGTTGTAGGAAATTAAAGATATTCCAATATATTCAAAAACAATAAAGGAATTATGCATTAAGAAATCTGGCAGAACAAGGAAATATCCACCTACAATCCAGTTAATTGGAAGTTTAGCTATTCTCATGTCTGCAAACACAACCATTGAAAAATATGTTGATATGGGAATTCCTATGGTTACCATTTCGATTAACAAATTTTCAGTGCCAAATAATTTAATAGACTTGGGAGAAGCCATAAATGTTATTACTACAAAGACTATGAAACATTTGAATCTGAAAAAACATTAGACCTACTACTATAGTCTTAGAACTTGTAGATATATCTAAAGTTGTACCAGAAGGTATATTGGAAGATATCATTATCTCACTAGATTCATGGGAGTATGTTGTTGACTTATTGATTTTGCAGCCAAAAACAATTGGGAGGGCATCCCGTTTAGGCAGACCATGGTTATCGAATGCAGATGCTTACATTGGATGCATGTAAGGAAATATGATTATTGAACATGGAGATGAAATAAAACATGTTACATTGTATCCTCCCGCTCAATCTCCTTCTTTATTATCATGGCTTGATGGAGAGGAACAACGAGAGCTTCAATTTGTTCTTAGTATTAATCAAGTTTATAATTTTAGAGAGGAACAAGAAAATGAAGACTTATTATATCTTTTCATCTCGGAACCAAATATTTAACAGCAACTTAGAATAACTCAATACGAAGTTTCTAGTTACCTTTTAAATGAATGATTTCAGGAAAATTGCACTATAAAATCATTGCAAAATACATTTGGAAGTATTTTTCCTATTAATTCAATTACCAATTCAAAGAGAAAAATCATTGAGAGGGAGACATTTGAATATTGGTAATAACTTACAATCATCACAATAGAAAAATCTCATAACACTGCTACAAAATTATTCAAAAGCTTTTGCGTGGGATTACACAAACATGTAGGGGATTCATACAAAAACATGTATCCATCACATTTAACCTGATGATCAAATTAAACCTGTAAAGAAACGACAAAGAAGGATGAACCCTATGATGAAGGAAATAGTGAAAGACGAATTACAAAAACTATTACAAGTCGGATTTATCTATCCCATTTCAGATAGTCAATGGGTTTCACCCCTATTTGTAGTACCTAATAAAAATGGGAAGTGGAGAATTTGTGTAGATTATAGAGAACTCAATAAAGCTACATTAAAATATCATTTTCCTTTACCATTTATTTAGCTGGAAAGAAATTCTTTTCATTTCTTGATGGATTTACCACGTATAATTAGACAAAGATAGCATTATAAGATCACTATAAGACAAAATTCACATGCTCATGCGGAACATATGCGTACAATGTATTACCCTTTGGTTTATGTAATGCACATGCTACCTTTCAGAGAGAAGTCCTTGTAATATTTGATGATTTAATCCATGAGTCTATAGAATTTTACATCAATGATTTCATTGTGTATGGTATAACATTTTATGATTGTTTGAAAAATATCGAAAAAGTGTTGAAAAGATGCATAGAGACAAATCTATCACTTAGTAATGAAAATTTTTTTATGATGTTAACTGAGGGAATAGTGTTGGGACACCATATTCTTCTTCAGGAATGAAGGTGGACCTAGCAAAAATTCAATTCATTGTGAATTTAATACCACCCACAACACAAAAATAAGTTAAAACTTTCTTGGGATATGCATGCCACTATAGGATATTTACTGAAAGTTTCAGTAAAACAACTTTTCCATCATTCAAGTTACTTGCAAAATATGTGGAATTCCAATGGACAAATAATTGCCAAAATTCATTTTAAAAATGAAAAGAAAAATTCTCAATTGCACCCATTCTTCGGGGACCTAATTGGTCTTTACCCTTTCACATTTCAATTGATGCATCTCACACTACTATCGGAGCATCACTTGGAAAAAAAGAGAATAAATTTAATTATGTCATGTATTTCATAAGAAAAAACTTAACACCAACAGAATTGAGCTACACTGTAACAGAAAAAGAAATGTTAGTTGTAGTACATGCAGTTAATAAATTTAGACATTATATAACTGGTTATCAATTTTACATCTAGTACACAGATCATTCAACCATAAAATATTTAATGAAAAAATAAATCATAAATGGAAGAATAACCAGATGGTTGTTATTAATGCAAGAATTTAACATTACTGTGTAATATCGACCAGGAAAGGATAATCAAGTTGCATACTTTCTATCAAGACTTCATTCACCTGATGATCCAAATCCAATATCAGATAATTTTCCAGATGAAAATTTATTTGCTATAAATTTCAAAACTCCATGGTTTGAAGATATAGCCAACTATTTATCATCTGGCATCCTATGATATCATTACACAAATAAATAGAAAAAAATAATAATTAGAGAAAGTGCTAGATATAGTTGAGTCAATGAAGATCTCTTCTATACTATTGTTGATCTAATAATTAGAAAATGTGTTAGAGAAGATGAGATTATTGATATTTTGGAAGCATGTCGTGATGAACCATGTGGTGGTCATTTTGCAGATAAGCAGAAAACATACAAAGTGTTGAAACTTGGCTACTACTGGTCAGACAAATTCAAAGAATCCAAGGCCTATGCGAAGAGATGTGACAATTGCCAAAGACTTAGGAGACTATTGGCATCAGATGAAATGCCATTAAAGTCACAAGTATTGATTGAACCATTTGAATAGTGGGCTTTAGATTTTTTGGGAAAAATAAACCCTCCATTCAATGGAAATATGTACATCTTGGTATGTACATATTATGCAACTAAATGGGTGGAGGAAAAGGGAGTATCACGGGAAACAGAAGATATTGTTGTGTCTTTTCTATTTGAAGAGATGTTTGTAAGGTATGGAGTTCCGATATAGATAGTAACTAACCAAGGCATAAAATTTAGATCGAAGTTTGTTCGATATGTTACAGAGAAATACTAGATAAAACACAGAAAATCAACTCCGTATCATCCTCAAGAAAACGAACAAGTGGAATCAACAAACAAAGTCCTAGATAAAACCATGACAAAGGCTATACAAATGAATGGAAAGGACTAGTCATAGAAATTGAGGGATGCCCTATGGGCATATAGGATAACATGGAAACACACAACTGGGTTCAGTCCATATCAGTTAGTGTAAGGAAAAGAAGTCCTATTACACATAAAATTTCAAATACATACATTCAAGCTAGCAGCATAATCGGGGATGGAATTATCTTAGGCACAACAACAAATAATTCTAGAATTAAATCAAGTAGATGAGATATGAGAACAAGTAGTAGAGCACACATCTCTTGTGCAAGAACAAAGAGTCTGATGGCATGATCAATTCATAAATAATAAAGTGTTTCAGAAGGGAGATTGGGCAGTCTTGTTCGACTGCAAGTATAAATATTTCAAAGAAAAATTTACAACTCATTGGCTTGGGCCATATGATATTGAAGAAATATTTGACAATGGAGTTGTCTAGATAAAAACAATTGAAGAAGCATCTATTTCATTTGTCGTTAATGGGCATAGGCCTAAATTTTACAATAAACCTATAAATAAAGAGGATTTTATGAGAAAAATTTTGACAGATATTGATCTGGAACTAATGGGGAAGCATAGAAATATGCCTCCCATAATTCCACATGAAGAAGAAAAATAAAAAATAAAAATAAAATAAAAGAGCTACGTTGTGAAAATCCAAGAAAATGATGCAATACAAACTCGAATTTATATTGAAAACCAAATTTTTTGGCCAATATGAATTCCTTTTTTGTTTTCGTTTTACTTTAGTATGATTTTTGTAGATTTACCCTTCGAGACATGTCAAACTTGAGGACAAGTATTAACATCATCTTGGGGGAAGGTTTGTAATAAAACTATGTAAATAGTTTGAGCAGCTGAATTGAACAATGAATATGAACTACAAGTACAAAGGGAACTCATACATCATTCAAAATATACAGAAGGGACCTGAATTATTATTGAGAAAATTATCTAAAAGGGACATGTATCATTACAATAGAAGAAATTTTCAAAAATTATTACAAATTACACCAGAAGGGACCTGAAAATACAAAATGTGAGAAGGGACCTGAGTTACATCAATATTGAAGATCATGGCATAAGGGATCTAAAATGTCAAAATTTAACCTGCAGAAGGGACCTGAACAACATCATTCCAAATCAAATCCGATGCAAAGTAGAAATAATTCTCTACATAGTCTGGAAGAGCCATCGTTATAGAAAACACAATGTCGACCATCATGAACATCAAATGGTTTAAGGGGAATACAAGTATAATAAGTAAAAAAAAAATGCTCTTAAAATTTCAATCTTTTGTGAAAATGTTCTAGAATTGTTAAAGCTAATTTAAGTACTAATTATGCATTTTTATCCCCAAAATTTTCATCATCTACATTTCATCACCTATGTTCTTAGCCCTATTTTATCCATATCCACACCACTATCCTAACCATTCAATAAACATTCCATAATATATTTCCTGTCCATACCATACCATAGTAACCCTACTTTTCTAAAGAAAAAGATCATAAATAAAAGGCTTAACATCAAACCTTTTTGGACCTACAATAAACAAAAAAGAGTTTATTTTAATTGCAAATCTTTGATTTTAAAATATGACCATTTCATTGGTCATTTCTTAAAATAAAATAAAATGAAAAACCTGAATTCTAAATCATATGATAGTGCACTATTTGAATTTCAAAAAAAAAACAAATATGGAAAAGTGCAATCATAAAATATGATTATGAGCTAAGGTAATGGATCAAAACTGCAATCATAATGAAAACAAGGAAATGCATAAGAAACAAACTAACATATGTATTAAAATGATGCTATGACAACATAATGTTTGGCAATTATGCATATATGGGATGTGGAAAGAAAATAGGATGGTGCATATTTGATAAAGCAGTGATGTATATACAGTGATGAAATGGAAATATGATGGCACATATTTGATGAGGCATGTTGTGTTTCAATGGAGAATGGAATGTGGACATAGTCATCAACACAAGCCATGAGAATGAAATGTGAAAAAGGACTATGTAATAAATGAATCCGAGGATGAAATGTACACCCTGGATTCAGCATGCAAAATCATTCAGGAAAGGTAAGCCACGGATGCACCAGTCAAGCAGTTGATGAATGGTCAAAACAAATTCAAAATTCAATATTACAAACAACGTGTAAATTGTTGAGAGAAGAACCTCCCCTAGTTATAAGACCTCAAGTGACTAAAACACTGTGTGTTTTCCATCATCATTTCCTTTCTAAGGCTCGGTGTGAGAATGAATGTTTTGTAATCAAAACACACATCCATTTTGAAACTTTATGAGAAATTAATGAACAAGAGAAAACAAGGGAGATATGTGAGGAGAATAGAGAAAATTTAATGCAGCAAAGGGAGCAGGAGATATAGCAGTGAGAAGAACAGATGGATGAGGAGATTTGACTGAGATTTCAATAGAACATATCTGTAAAATGTGTCAAGAAAGCATGCTGTTAGGATGAAAAATTATCGTGAAGAAGGAGGTAAGAATCAAACTCATATTTTCTTGTTTAAAACAACAATTGTTCGTATGAGTAAATCTTGGGGTGTTGAACAAACTGAGAGTTATCAATGGAGTTCTTCTACCACGGTTTTTAAAACTTGTTATTTCCTTATGTTATGTCACTGCCACCACTCATAAACGCTCCGCCACTATTCGACACTAAATCCTTTGTTGATTGAATGATTAAATGATGAAGATATTGAGTGAGATTTTGATAAGTTGGCACTCCTTGAAACATAGGGACTCCATTCAAAACAAAATAAAAATCACGTGGATCATTGTAGAATAGGTAAATTTGGAAAATGTCTTCATGCACAGTCTTCTATTTCAAACTGAATACAAACAGAGAATGAAGAGTTTGGTATGAAATGCATAGTGGATTTGTTTTAAATGGGATGTGTAGTAAATCTATTTCATTTTCACACTCAGTAAGAGAATTCAAACCAGGATTTATGGTGAATGTTTGGTTTTAAAAGCACAGTCAACACATTTTTTCTTTTTCTCATAATAGAGAGCAAAGCTTGGTGAATTTTGAAGAATACACTAAACTCATTTTATGAGATTTTTAATGAAATAGGGAGCCATTTTTCCAAATTCTCTTGCATAAACAATGATATTAGATTATATATATAATGTCATGCCTTATAAAAGGCATTTTTATGGAATAGAAGGATTAGAAGACACTGTTGTATTAAAAAAAATCATTTTTTTTACACAGTCAGAGAAGAGAATTTTTTTTTTACAAACAGAGGAAGAAGATTTCTATTTTTTTTAAGAGAAAGAGGATAAAATAAGCAGAGTATAATAATAGAAACATGATTTTTTTTATGTTTTTATAAAGTTTTCTATATCAAATCTTGTGTCTGTTGAAGCAGTAAGCTCACTTCTTCCAAATAAAAAAGAGGATTGGTTTCAATTACTTGTGAAAGGCAGCAAACAGAGGAAAGCCTCACTACTATGATGAGATATAGTACTTGAATTGTTGTTTTCAAAAATGAAGTTAATGAGAGTAGATGGGTACATCAAATGGTTTTAAGAAAATATGACATCAATAATAGAGCCTAAATTTTTTCAGATTGAACATGGCAGTAGAGACACAGTTGAGAAACTTTATCAATCAATGTTGGTAGGCTTCCTTCAAAAATTTAAAGGATATAATCAAGATATCACAAGGTATTTTATAAATAATTTCAAACAAGATCAAACTATGGTGGGTAGTTTACACATTCCTTTAACTCTAGAATCTATTTCTAAAGCCCTGTATTTTCCATTATCAGGTGAACTTTACCAAAAATGATTTCATTTTAAGTAGAAGGGTTGGACCTTCTTCCTAGATAAGAACAGAAAGGGTTCCTTTGACAGGAAAAAGGGGATTCCTAGGGAATGGTTCAATGAACCTTGGGTTGAATTAATTTTGATAATCCAAAAGTTCTTCACTTGTGATAGCAGACATAGCATAGTACACCTATACCACATTAAATTGATACAACATATCAAGGGACATATAAGGATAAAATTGTCATACTTATTTTATAGAAACTTGATGAGGATGGTTAAAAGTGTAAAATCTAAAACGAAACCCAAGGAAGTCCAAATTCATCACCAGGGACTCATAAAAATCATTTTTTATTACCAGCTGAAGACTAAGGGTATGATTTGGAAATATTTCTTGATTCAAAATAAGTTTTTAGCACAAGCACCATAAGACAAACTTAAACCATTATAGGAAACAAGAAATATAGTGAATTTTCCTCTTTATCCAAGAAACAAATCAAAGAAACAATAGGAAACCATCATGGTAGAGAGGGAAACATCATTCTTGACCATTTCTAGGAGACAGAAAAGAGAGGAATTCAAGAGATAGAAGCAGGAAAGAGAAAGAACCAACATTTCAAATCATAGAGACATCTCGCTGAACCAAGCAAGCCAATGAAATTCTTGAGAGGTTGCCACAAGAATTTTATGAAAATCATGTAGAAAGAGATTCTTATTTTTAAAATGATGAGGTTGAGGCTACTTCAGTTACCAAAAATACCAAGGAGGAATACCAAATCCTTATCACGATCAGAGAGTTAACTCATAATCTGGAGGTAAGCAAGATGATGGAAAGGCACTTGAAAGGAGAAAATGATACATATAAGACAAATAATGAAAAATTGATTAAATAAAATGACAAGATAAGTGAAAAAATGGGAAAATTGAAAGCAAAAAACAATATTCTTTATGTACAAGCATTCAGGTGACTTAAGGAGAAAAATTATTGGAAGGCCAAATATGAGAAACAGAATGTCAAAGCATCAATCTACAAGGACAAAAAATGAAAAGGTATAGATTCTATTTTACATGCAGCACAACAGGAAGCTTCAGGGTCAGGAATAGGATCAGCATCAGAACTCAGGAGGTCCAAAAGGAAAAAGTAAGCATGAGGACATGCTTGAACATTGGCTTGGGGGAGATGTTGGCCCTCGTTTTTTATCTCTTTTTGTTTATGAAATACATTTAATTTTCCATACTATCCATAAATAAACAATCATATTCAACTTATTTTGACCAATAAATTCATATACAGGTATTTAAATTAATATTTTCAATTTTTAGAATTTTTTATAAAATTTGAATTTTAAGTGCATTTTTTTACTGCATCAGAAATTCCCATAATGGCCTCATGGTTTGCATATTTGCAGGACATTTGGGCTCAAGTCGGATATATTTCTAGAAATATTGGGAACTGATATTAAGTGTACACCTGTTGGTTTATTCAAACCAAGATTTAATGGGCCCAGTCAAAGGCAGTCCAAGAGAACTTGTTTTTATGAGGATCCCTGGGAACTAGGTCAAATTTCTTGTTTTATGATATTTTCTAGATTTTGATGGATCTGATGGATGAATTCGACCTGATTGGATAAGAGAAGGATAGCCATTGATATAGTAGACATTTTAGATGAGTTTGTTGTATATTTTATCTATTTAAGCCTCAAACTTTGAAAGCATTGATATATATAAAATTGTATGACTTAACATTATTATTTTTTGATACTTTGCAGAGATAATTGAAGATCTGTTCTATTCTATTTGATGTTTTTATATGTGGATTGATTGACTAATTTTTTAGTAGATGAAATAAATTTTAGTGTGTGAGGGAAGGGTGGAGGGCCCCACACCGAGCTAAGTGCACTTCTTAGTTATTTGTAATTATATTTTCTAAATTAGTTTGTTTCATGCTTAAATTGTTGATTAGATTTATGTTGATGTTTTATGAGTGCTAATGAATCTAGCTATCATTCTTATTCTGCATATGAAAGGGAAATCAAATGTTTAAGTTAAACACTTTCTATATGATTAAGATCATAAGATAGAATTCATCTTTTCACGCACTTAATGCTTAACTAAATTCTTGTTTTCTAACAATATTATTATTGATGAATGAACCTTTGATGAAGGACAACCAAGATCTCTTTAGTTAAGAGAATCTTCAATTATTGTTTCATGCATATTAATATATTTCTCAATTAGTAGTTTTTTATTTCTAATTCATGAAGTAATCTTGTTAGAGAAGGACAAACAAATATCTTAAGTTAGGATATTATTCTGCTATTGATTGCAACTTGAATTTAGAAATTATTTAAGATAGATTTATATTTGTAATATGCATTTCCTTAATCATTGATAAAACATCTTCTAACTTGATCATAACTAAAACCCATAGACTTTGGGGATGCTTCTAAGTCCTACTAGCCTGAATTGATAATAAATACTTGTGTTTGTTTACCTGTTAAACAACCCAACGGTAAACATATTCTAGCTTTTGGAAATCAAGTATACTATATTATACTAAACCAAAGTAAGTCAGTAGACTTCTATGTACATAAATATCCAAGTAAATATTGTCAAAATTTTATACAGAGTTCAGGATTCAATCCCATGAATTTAACTACATTATCACTTTGAAAATTGTTCAGATTTCAACAGAGGAAGTCCTTAAGGAATTCGCGACCAACCTGTGCAATTCAAATCAGATGTCATTGTCAAAGTATGACTTGCAGAATTTTAACATTGTGGTATAATTGAGTAGGAAGGGAAAAGATTACATGCACATACATAAAATTGGATAATTTAAGGAATTTCCTGAGATTCAAGAGAAAAATAAAACATTCAATTTTTAAAGAAGTGATATGAGTAATTGAATATAGAAATATTACCTAACTGGTTGGAAAACAGCAAGAGAGTGAGTGTGCATATACAAAAGTTGGAAACCAATTAAACTGGGAATAAGAAGAATAAAATAATAAGAATAAATTACTACCCAGAAATGGGAAGGAATTACCTAAATTTCTTCAGCAGAGTGTTTGAAAAACCCTAAGGGACTGTGGAGAAATTTGTACTCCTCTACAAATTAGGGACAAATGTAATTAGACCCTATTATGTAAAATTCAATATATGAAATTAAATATGAGAAAATTTTACCAGATATCTATATTCAATACAATGGTGTTAAATTCAGTTAGAAACGAATAGAAATGACTGGAATTTCTTATACCATAGAAAGGTTGAAAATTTTGAGAACAAATAACATTACGATTTCATCATAATAATACAATGAGTTCTAAGTCAAATCAGAAATCGAAATTATGAATATAAAAGAATATTGGAATGAGTTATGAGTCAACTCATAAATTGGAAAGATGAGTATTAAAAAACCCCCTGAGAGATGTAAGTATTTCTTTCAACGTAACTTGGGTCAAGGACCAATGAATGGTTATGTTCATATACATTTCAGAAGAGAATTTAACAGCTAAATGAATAAGAATCGATGCAAAATCTTAGGATTAATATTTAGAAGGATTTTATATTATGTCATGAAAATTATATTCATTGGAAAAACCCTATGTCTATTAAGAAGGGTACTCATGCCAAAAATTATGTTGGGTTCTCATAGTAGAGTAGAGCTAGGTAAATTAACCAAAACTATATTATAACGAAAACCCATAAAATTGTTTAATAAAATATTATCAATACAGAATAAAAATATGGACAGAGAAATGGAATAAGAATACTCATACCTGGAGAGGTATTTTGCTGCCGAGAAGCAAACGATTTGGTATTAATTCTCGTAAAGGGGAACTCCTTAATTTTGGCAGAGCCATAGATGAATACTTCATTGTAACTAATGAAATCTCCAACTTGCATTGAACAAAAAAAAAAAGCAAATATTATTATAGAGAGTCTGAATATGAATAACTGGAAGGTAACCATAAACACAGGACAGAGATAAAATACTATCTTGGTCATTCAATCAAAGCTAAATAATAGAAACTAATACCAAAATAACCTAAATGTAATTAGGAACCATTCGAGTTTGCTATAAGCTCGAATTAGAGGGTAAATTGATGAATTCCTCATTTAGTATGCATCAAGGAACAATTGCATTACTATTTCCAGAACATGGAAGGATATTGACAATGATACATAGTTAAAAGTGTAAACCATGCAACAAACAGGCTGCGACCACAATAAGGGATACATATGAGTTGCAAAAGAATAATATTTTAGGAAAAAGAAAGTAAGAAATAAAATACATAATAAATATTCCATATCCAGAAACGTTGCATTAAACATAAAATTTACCTGAAGGAAACCTTCAGGTATTTCCTCTTGAAAATGTGACAAGAAACATTGACCTTCTATGTTATGGGTCTGGAAAAATAAAAATAAAAGGCATGGAAGCCTTCGGGCCAAGGGTTGCATAAAAACCAGAGCCGAGGCACAAAAAATTAGAGTGCCAAAAATAATCAACAAACCAAAATTAAGGCAGATTAAGAGTTAGCTCGAATCAACGATACAATAAACTTATAACCATCCACGTGGAAAGAATCGAGTGAGGGAAATCAATCAGGTAGATGACAGGTCAATTTTCCAAAGCCATGTGATGAATTTAATGAACATAGTATAATTCATAAATGAGAAAAATCTCGAAAGGATAAAAGTGATTAAAATATCCGACTTCAAATCCTACCGATAATCATCTCAAACACAATTACATAAATGCATATAATTATATAAAATTATGTTATTTAAATGTGTAGTATAGGTTAATTACATGGCAAATCCACAAGGGATATGAAAGACTATGTTAAATCCAGAATGGATGTATATGTGACATGTATTAGTGGTGTTATACCATGATAATAATTCCACGCAAGATGGGAGAAATTAATACACAGTTCATATTCGAATGACAGTTGTAAATACGACATGGACATAAATATGTTATCATTTATACATATTATAAAGTGGAGCATGTAATTAAGGTTAGTGAAGATGTAATATGGTTGAATTCCTTCTAACGGCTGAATGGATCCCCTATGGAAAGTAAATGTATACATAGGTAAATTTGTATATTAAAACAATAGTAAGGTCCCCACGACAGCCTTGATAAAATATAAGCTAGGATTTGCAAATGAGGAAAGTTGATAATGCCCAATCAAGTGTCAACAAGTATAATAAAAATAAATTTGAGAGAATATAAAAGGAACCTATGTTGAATTAGGAATGCTAATGGAATTAAAATGTTAAAAGTATAATATAAGGATAATATTATTCTAGAGTTAGCATAAGTAGCATAAATTCCATTGTATTAAAATCAAGGGGTAAGGAGAAGTAGAAAATGTCAAGCTTCCAGGAAAAGTGTCTGATCTAAAAATTTTGAGTTAAATTCATCAATATTAGGGTAAACATAAAACAAATAGATGAATACATCGAAGAGTGATGAAATACATTAACACATTTCACTACAGTTACTCTTTAGAGTATAAAAATAAAAAAATAAAAAAATTGTTGTGAAAGTGGAGTTGTTACAAATGGTATCAGAGCCCAAGTTAAAACACTAGGTAGATATCTGTCCTGACACAAAAAATATAAAATCCCAAATCTTATTGATGTAAAATTATTTAGATTAATTTTTTTTGTTTGCACTAACTAATTTCTGTGAACAATGAATTAGTGCAGAAAAGTACAACTGAAACTATGAACGAAGGGGATGAGTTGTACGTAGATCTGGGTGGTGCAGAAAATCCACCAGATCCAAATGCTCCATTGTTGGCTATGATGCAGGAAATGAAATGAGAAATTATTTAGCTGAGAACCAGTAATAAAATATTGTTTCAAACCATCGAAGAGAAAGAAAGTTTGATAAAATAATTAACCTCTAAGTCTAGTCATGAAGGTGAAGGTTCTGGAAAAAGGAAAAGGGAATATGAAACCAACTCAGAAGGATCTGAGGAAGGTGAAACATTTGTACATCATTCCAGAAAGAAAAAGGAATTGCAAGGAGAATTCCAAAAAATTAAACCTCCCATTTATGATGGTGAAAAGGAGGAAGATGTCGAAGCTTGGTTTCTAAACATTGTGAAATAGTTTCAAGTTTATGAATATGGAAGTAACTTAAAATACATATTTGCTATTTACCAACTACGAGGTAAGGATACCTTGTGGTTGGAAGAAACTAAAATCGTACACATTCTAGATGAGAAAACTGTCACTATGGAAGATTTCTAAGCCCAATTTAAATCGAGATATCTGAACTAAAGATACTATGATGACAAGGCCAAAGAGTTTCATGAGCTGATATTGGGACAAATCACAATAGATGAGTTCGTTACCAAATTCAAAAATCTGATTCATTATGTACCTTATATTCGAGAAGAAAAGGCTAAGGTACAACGATTTTTAAACTTCCTACCTACTATACACAAGGAAAGAATGGAATTTGATAATCGCAACATAATGGATGAAGTTGTGTGTAAAGCGAGACTTTGTTACCAGTAGTTCAAAGGTAGAAAGGATTGGCTGAAAATTTGGCAGAACAAAGAAAAAGGAAAAGGTGACTCTAGTGGAAAAAGAGTAAAACCAACATACTTAAAAAATTTGGGAAAAATCATTAAAGGAAGAAGTTTATCAAAATTGGAGAAAATCAACCAACCCAATCATAAATTGGATCTAAAGAGATGGATGGAAATAGCAAGAAAGACAGAACTATAAAAATGAAGGAACCATTAAAGTGTTATCGTTGTGGAGAACCTCATCTGTCAATATATTCTCCTCATCAAATAGTTAAAAATATTCAAGTGTTGAGAGAGGAAACTACTGTAAATGATGTGGCAAGAAACATCCACACAATTAGTTCTACCCTAGAAGATTGCCAAGCTGAACATCAATCAACCATGGTTGAAATCGAAGGTGTGATTTTTGAACAACCTGTTTCTCTTTTTATAGATCAAGGAGAAAATTTAAGTACATAAGTCCTCAGATAGTGGAAAAGTGCAAATCAAGATCAGAAAAATTTCAACAAGCATGGTTAGTTTTGTTAGCTAGAGGAAAAAAAAGAAAAGTAACACATAAATTACCAAAGATGTTTGTAAATTTAAATGGGTACAAAACTGAACTGAATTTAAATATTTTTCCTCTAGGTTCCTATGATGTGTTAGTGGGAATAGACTGGTTAGAAAAAAAAAACAATAGTTAATTTGATAGATAAAAAAATGCACTGTATATATGCGGAGGGAAAACTAGTGATAGTTAAATAAAAATGCACACCAATGTCAATAAGACATATTTCAGCATTACAGTTAAAAAGGACAACAAGGAAAGGCTATTAAGTATATGATGTACATGTGGAGGAATTGGGACAACAAGCTGAAAAAGAAGGAGTAGAAAATTTACCAGTAATCAGAGAGTTCAAAGATGTGTTTCGAGATGAAATTCCTCAACTACCCCCTAAAAGATAAATTTATTTTTCAATTGAATTAATACCTGGAGCTACACCTCTCTCTAGAGAACCACACGAAATGAGTACCCCCAAGTTTTTAGAATTAAAATTGCAGCCACAAGAACTGTTGGAGAGGCTATATCTGGCCAAGTGTGGCATGATGGGGAGCATCAATATTTTTTGTTGAAAATAAATATGGTACATTCACAATGTGTATACACTACATAACACTGAATAAACTGACTATAAAGAATATATATCCTTTACCAAGAATATATGATTTATTTGATCAAGTGAGAGGAGCCACTATCTTTTAAAAGATTGATTTAAGGAGAGGCTATCGTCAATAGAAAATTAAGGATGAGGAAATAAATAAGACATCATTTAGAACTAGATATGGACACCATGAGTTTGTAGTTCTACCTTTTGGATTGAATAATGCAATTGCTACTTTTATGTGTCTAATGAATAATGTCTTAAGTAAGTACCTATACAAATTTGTTCTAGTGTTTATTGATGAAATTCTAGTATATTCTAAGAATGAAGTAGAACATAAAAAACATCTTAGATTTTTCTTGCAAACACTTAGAGAACATAAGTTGTATGCCAAAATTAGCAAATGTGAATTTTATAAGGATAAAATTCAGTATTTCGGTCATGTAATTTCAGAAAAAAGGATTTCTAGTAGACCCAGAAAAGATACAAGCTATCATGGATTGGCATGTTCCTACTGATGTTCTAGCAATAAGATCATTCATGGTAATTACAAGATACTACAGAAGGTTTGTAGAAGGATTTTCAGCTTTAGCATATCCTATTACCTCTCTACAGAAGAAAGGAGTGAAGTTTGAATGGACAGAAAAATGTCAACATAGTTTTAAACAGTTAAAACTTAAACTAACAACTGCTCCTATTTTGAGGATTTCTGATGAAAAAAATGAATTTGTAGTATGTACATATGCATGTGCAGAAGGATTAAGAGGGGTATTGCTACAAGAAAACACAGTCATAGAATATGAGTCCAAAAAAATAAAGAAACATGAATAGAATTAAACTGTGTATGACTTAGAGTTAGCTGATCTAATACATTCTTTGAAGATGTGGAGACATTAGCTGTTAGCAAAGAATTTTTTTTGATGACAGATCACATAATTTTGTAATAATTTTTCCCTCAACCTGATTTAAATGCTAGAAAAGCTAAGTGGTTGTCTATCCTTAGTGAGTTTGACATAGAAATCGAACATATTAAAGAAAAATAAAAGAAGGTTGCAGATGCTTTGAGTAGGAATGCTCATCAAGAATTGAATAGTGTTGCGATTAGCACAGAATTTGACATTGAAGGATTGATTCAATAAGTAATTAGTCAATATTAAGCCTATGAAACACTTCAAGAAAAATTACAGACGACTAAGATATTGGGATATAATCAAAACCATAAACAGGGAAAATTTTAGGGGCTAATATTCGCGGGTGGAAAAATTTTCTATACTTTTTCCAAAAAAAAAAGGTTTACGAATTTCCATTTTTATCTTAAAATGATTTTCCTAAATTTTATAGTATGAAATTATTTTACCCTAAGAATCGCCAAAAAATTCTATAGAGACTATATAAAATTATTAGAAGCTTGAAAAGTTTTACAAAAATATCTCCAAACATTTTACAGATTACATTTTATGACCCAGCCGGATACACCAAGATTCCTAAAATTTAAGATAAATTTCCATCCTTAAAATTTTCCCTGACCAGAAAGGACTATTTTTTTATAAAAACATGTTGACATCCCAAATGTGAGCTCATTAAAAAGTGGAATTTTAGATCAATATAATAAACGAACCTATGCAGGACATCAGGGGTATCAGAAATTGATTTCAGCGTTGAGAAAGAATATGCTATGGCTAGGTATGAAAAATGATGTGGCTAATTATTTAGCAAGATGTTTGGAATGTCAATAGGTAAAAGTAGAGCATAAGCATCCAATAGGACTGTTGAATCCTTTACCTATCTGAGAATCAAAGTGGGAAATAATTTCCATAGATTTTATTACTGGGTTGCCTAGAACTAAATATCAACATGATTCTATAATGGTAGCTATAGACACATTTACTAAAAAATGCTCACTTTTTACCAGTACAATCTACTTTTGGTACAACTCAAGTAGCTAATGTCTTTATGAAAGGGATTTTAAAGTTACATGGTATTCCTAAAATTATTATATCAGATAGAGATGAAAAATTTACTTCAGCTTTTTAGAAGACTCATTTTGGAGGAATGGGTAACAAATTGAACTTTAGTACCACATACCATCCCCAATTCATGGTATACTCATGGAGTGAAATTGATTCACTTTCTCTAGAAAAGGCATCGTCAATTATCTCGCGAGTACTGAGGCCATTAAAAGAACACCTAATAATTTGACTATTAGCTTAGGATACTTTTCCACTATACTTGATACTATGAAAAAGGTTTATGAATATATTTCATAAAGGCTAAAAATCATTTATTTTGGCTTTTTGACTCCATATTGTAGGGTGGATCTCTAAAGTTATGAAAGATCTCCCTCCAAACCATACATATGACTTTCGTCGAATACGGCTTTCCACATGATTCCATCTACATAGATGAGATATATTATTTATGCATATAATTCTATTTACTCACTCTCGATTGAGTATCCGTTCCATTTCTTTCTTTTTCTATGATTGGAAATCTTTTATTTTACATATCTATATGATCAAGTCCTTAGGTTTACAAAATAGTGTATAAAAAAGTGTTTCAAATCATTGCTATTTGACTTGAACCCGTTCTAAAAAGGTCAAGGTATTTTTAATTTTTTGTTGAAACAATCAGGGAAAACTTCGAAAATGATTTCGATATTAAACCTTGGACATATAATAGTTCCAAATCTCCTGAAAAATAAGATAGTTTTTTTCCACGGTAGCCTACTCTAATCCCCTAACAAAATGTTCGTTATTAGGTTAGCTATACACTTAACATGTTCCTAGCAATTCACATGGCATCATCATGAAATGATACAAGTATTAGATAAGTAAGAATATACAACGCACTAGAACACCCTTGTTGACGATCTTTTACTTCGGAAACATCTAGGGTTCCTCGAACAATCTGATATCTCACACCAGGTAAATCTTTAACGCTTCTTCCTCTTACTAATACTACAGAATGTTCTTGTAAATTATTGTCAATATCAGGTATATAAGCAGTGATTTCAAATCTAGAGGTTAATTGTACTCTGGCAACTTTATGTAAGGAAGAGTTTGGTTTTTCTCAAGTGATAGTGGAAAAGTTGACAGATAACTTTTCTTCACTGTCACTCTACAAAACTGTACATGATATTTGCACCTCATACGGCTTCTCGTTCAATTTTTTTTTCGAAGTAAGTTGGATTATTTTCGTTGTTCGAGAATCTTAATATTCCCTTCCTTTATCCATTGTGTCTCAAAGAGTAACTGGAACCAATTTAGTCAAAGACATTTTCGTATTCTAATAAAAAACTAATGAATCCTATTTTTTATTTTAGGTAAAAAAGATTATGCAAAATCTTTGGGATTGCCTCTTCCTTCTCTATTCCCATCATATAAGTACAGTGCCTGAAGAAATACTCTGTCGTATGAATCCACATTATTACATGCTAACTCCTTCTTGATATATCGATATATCATTCCTACAAATCACAAATTGGATTCGAAATTGACGGGTTAATGTGAGCTTATCCATCTGGTTATACACTATTCGAGTTTGAATAGGAATCAATTTAATGAAAGATTCTGGCTTTCGTGCTTTTTTTGGGGTTGTCCAAGATCATTTCGATGACCTGTGTTGAGGGGGATATATATCCATATCTATCTGAGATATGATCTGATCGACTGCGTAAGTCCCATGAATAGCAATCGACATGGCCAGGGAGAGTATACAGAAAAGGAATTTCTTTATGATCTGATTAGTCAGTGATATAGCTCGGTGAGTTCTTTTTCCTATGATGAACTGCTGGCATCAGTCCTATATCTTGTTTCTGTGGACCGGTGGAAAAGTGAGAGCTCAACGGGAAGAGGATTTTACCATGAGAGAGCGAAGGGTTCAACCTGTTCCGAAGAGACAACATGGATTTCGGAAATGTAGTTGTACTCTTACATCGATCCAGATCAAGAATTATTTCAATCCACGGGGGTAAATATTTGCTCGCTAGACGAGAGGATAGCAGTGCTAGTTACAAATTATATTCTGGTAGGATGTAAATTTATTTATATAAATTAGTTAACGGTTAAATTTACTGATTTTACAAGACCATATGTTATGATTCGAATCAGTAGTAAATACTACTTTCGATACGATTTACATAGGCTCCAATATTTTTTCTCCTTTTTTTTTCTTTTCGTAGTAGCGTGAAAAGAAGGAAGGTCAGTCTTCAAGTTGTTCGAGAGAAAATAGTGATTTGTTTTGAGTATCTCTACCCCTTGATCACTTATTATTAATAAGTCAATTCTCCTTTCAGATGAGAGTAGGGAAGGGATATAACTCAGCAGTAGAGTGTCACCTTAACATGGTGGAAGTCATCAGTTCGAGCTTGATTATCCCTAAACCTAATGTAAGCCCTTCCATCAAACAAATTATTGTTTTTCATCTTATAGCTCTCTTCACTCCAGAGAGCTCATGTCATTTACATGAGCTCTTTTTCATGGTAGTAAAGAAGAAATGACCAAAATGGAGCTAGATCTTCAATTGGAAGATATCCAAATTGTCATAAGGAATAAAAGGGTTTCTGCCCATTTCATCAAATATTGATCATCATATCTTGGTAGTGATTTGAGTGGTTGGCATGAGCTTTCCAATTATATTTAATCAATATTATATTATATATTCTATTCATTGGGATGAAAAAAAAAGGGAGAGAGAGTGGGTAACAAAGAAATGAAAAAAATAAGATCCTGGATAATCAAATTGGAAGAGATACAAAGTTATCAATTTCTATGCAATCCATGGACCAAATCCAATTTGATGAGATTTTTAATTCAAATCCTTTCACACCGGGAGCACCTTATAAAGCTCTTTGGCCCTCGAATTCTTAGTACATTTCTTTTACGCGATCTACGTAAAAGAAATCCATATTTTTTGGTCAAAGATATAGTAGTACTTACATTATCAATCCTCATATATCACTTCAATCATAAAAGTAGTATGATTGAGAAAAAAAAATTATATTCGATGAACTCTTTCCTATACATAACTTTATGGAACTTGGAAATGAAACACTGGAATAATATTTAAATCCTTTCACTAAAAATTGGTTGATATTTCCACATCTTTTCCTGTCTTTCGAATTGAAAAGATCTTACAATCGATTCATAGAGAATTTTGATCCCATTAGTTTCAATTCAGGATATGGCAGGAACAAGAACAACAAGGATGAGATGATCTCGGAGAATTAAGGACCGAGCGAAACTCATTTGGAAAATAATGAGAAAAATCTCAATTTGAAGATCGATCATTATATGAATATATCATATAAAATATAAGATAATATATCATGGAAATTTCAATTTCAATTGGTAGATTCCATTATTATTTTTAATGTTTTTGTCGAGAGAATGGATTGATTAAATTTGCAACATATTTTGATAAAGAATATGCAGAGTTATCTATCTAGGAGAGAAATGAATAAGTGAAATACATAAGATGTCTTTCACATCAGAATATATGAATTAACCCCATTGTTTCTTATGGCAGTTCCAAAAAGGCGTACTTCTACATCAAAAAAAAAAATCGTAACAATGTTCGGAAGGGAAAAGCATATTGGGCCGAAGTAAAAGCTTTTTCTTTAGCTAAATATATCTCCACTGGTCATTCAAATTTTTTTTATTGCATAGCCAATGATGATTCCTCTGGATCATCCGAATCAAAATTGACAGCAATTGATTTGGATGACCTGTAGAATATACGACACCACCCTCCAAGACCCTGGAGAAAAGTGATGCAAAATAATTTTCTTCAGGTACTCCCAATGGTGGTCGTACAAAAGGGACACAGTCATTAATTAGTTTCACTACAGTACTTCCCTTCAGCCAATCTGTAGAAATGGGGAATTTATCAACCATTCCTCTATCTATTCTGCTCCGCCTTCCTACTAGAAAGGGATTAGAGTTCCTCATTTTTTTTAAGGATCCTGAATGAACTTCAGCATTACCATTATGCTACTGGAAATGTTGCGTAATCTTATCAACATACCAATCCATCCATTCCGATCCAAAACTAGGATTGAAACAATTTATTATTTTCTATAAATAATGGCACAGAACCCATGGAATCACGCATGGGGATGATATTATTTCATAATGGAATTGCTCATGCATTTTGTAATAGACGCACGTTATTGCTCTATGAAGAATAATGACTAATTCATAGTTTCAACTATATTGATTCATTCTTCTTCTGTTTCTGCTCCTCCCAATGGTTCATCTCCCTATTGGGTCCCATTCCTTCCCTCCTTTATGGTTGGATAGAAAGGAGTGCTCAATCCTTTAGGAGAACTCAAATTAATCATATTTCTTCATATCTCTATCATTTATAATGTGTAATGCCCAAACTATTCAGACAGAGATACTAAAAAAGAGATGACTAATCTAGTGAAATTTGATCCTATTTATGAAACCCCCTTCTACATCTCCTCAAAATAGGATGAATTCATTCATTAACAGCCTATATATGGTAATATTAGGCTGATGGTAATATTAGCCTGTATGTAATATTATTGGGAGCTATCAATATATTTGGATGTCTCCCCTAAAATTGGAAAGTTCAACAAGATAATAATCATATGGGAGATCATGGATCAGAAACATAGTTTCGTTCTAGATATGTATATAATCAAACCATCCAATCAAAAAGATTAGAAAGTGATGGTATAACCATTTATTTTTTGGAATCTAGCTACTCTGATTCTCCCCATCGTAAGAGAAAATTGACAGATATTCTTTGTCTGAAACTGGATCAAATCTATCCTTCCTTTTCCCTCCAGTAATTTGGTCCATTTATGGTTCCAACCATCCATAGCTGTGTAACCCTATTCCTAATAGATTGGCCCTGAAATAATGGATCGAAACTATAAAAAATCCTAAAGAAGCCACAATTACTGATTCCTCACCCTGCCAACCCTTATTCATTCTAGTATGCAGATAGATTACGAATATGGTCCAAGTAATTAATGCCCAAGTTTCTTTTGGATCCCAGCTCCAATAAGATTCCCATGCTCCATTGGCCCATATTGCTCCAGAAAGAGTACCTATGGTTGAAAGAGAAAAACCGAGACCAATTGCATGATAACTCCAATGATCTAATTGTTTAATCAATTTACATTTATGATAATTCATTGATGAAAAATAAATAGTGTATTGCAAATCACTTTTTTTCTTTTCATGTGAATAAAAATTTTCATTGGGAAGAATGGATTGGGAAAAGAAATTGTCCATCGAACCAAAAGGAACCTGTCTATTTACTCCGGACATGATCACTAGAAGAGATATTGATGCTAAGGATCCACATAAAAGGGTTTCATAGCTGAAAAATATCATACTTACATGCATCATTGACCAATGAGATTGTAGTGTGGGTACTAACATTACGGATCATTGCATTTCCTCTCAAATACCTAAAGTATAAAAACCATGAGTTAACATAGCACCTGGAGCGGTGATTGCACCTAACCACTGATCATCTCGACTCCGTACTTCTAGAACTATATGGAACACGGATGAACTCCAGGAAAGGAACATGAATGATTCATACAAATTACTCAACGGTAAATGTCGTGAAAAAAGCCAACGAGTAATTAATAATCTCGTTGTACAAACAAAAGTAACTATCATGCCCTTTCCTCCTGAACTACTTAGTCCTTCAATTCGATAAACTAAGGTTCCCCAATAAATGAGAGTGACAACCAAAATGAGAGAAAAAGAGATGTGAGGCAATATATGTTGTAAAGTTATGAATATCATAATAAAATCATTTATTCATTTAATCCCCGAATGAGATCTATGATGGAAAGATAAGATTGATCCATTACAGTGGAAATAGATTGAATATATATTCTTACATAGGAAGAAGTGATGGATGAGATCTTCCTGGAAAAATACCGCCACTCGGATTGGAACCGAGATGCTCTCACACTGCTTCCTAAGAGTAGCGTGTCTACCAATTTCACCATGGTGGCTTTGTAGGGACCATACTAGCTTATTTACACCAAATCGTCAATGTTATGGAACATGTCTAGCAGAGGGAGTGATCTGTGAATATAATATAAGACAAAATAAAATATAAGATAGGGAATTAACATGAAAATTTGAATCAATTTTATTTTTGGTTGATAGTTATAAGGGAGCATGGCTCAGCTTGGTAGCGTGCCATCTTGGGGTGATGGAGGTTGTGGGTTCAAATCCCACTGCTCTGAAAGAGAATGGGAAATAGTCACATGCATTATCAGACAAATAATATCTGTTAATTTTCGCTTACGATGGGAAGAATCAGAGCAGCTAGATTCCAAACAATAAATGGTGATACCATCACTTTCTAATCTTTTTGATTGGATGGTTTGATTATATACATATCTAGAATGAAACTATGTTTCTCATCCATGATCTCCCATATCATTATTATCTTGTTGGAATTTCCAATTTTAGGGGAGACATCCAAATATATTGATAGCTCCCAATAATATTACATACAGGCTAATATTACCATCAACCTAATATTACCATATATAGGCTATTAATGAATGAATTGATCCTATTTTGAGGAGATGTAGAAGGGGGTTTCATAAATAGGATCAAATTTCACTAGATTATTCATCTCTTTTTTAGTATCTCTGTCACAATAGTTTGGGCATTACACATTATAAATGATAGAGATACAAAGAAAGATGATTAATTTGAGTTCTCCTAAAGGATTGAGAACTCCTTTCTATCCAACCATAAAGGAGGGAAAGAATGGGACCCAATAGGGAGATGAACCATTGGGAGGAGCAGAAACAGAAGAAGAATGAATCAATATAGCTGAAACTACGAATTAGTCATTACTCTTCATAGAGAAATAACGTGCATCTATTACGAAAGGCCTGAGCAATTCCATTATGAAATAATATCATCCCCGTAATGTGATTCCATGGGTTACGGTGCCATTATTTATAAATAATAAATTAGTTGATCCTAATTCTGAATCCAGAATGGATGGATTGTATGTTGATATATTACACTGCATTTCGGTAACATAATGTAATCTGAGATTCGTGAGATCTACAAATAGAAATATCCCTTTCGATAAATGTAGGTAGATAGATAGAGGAGATAGTTGATAAATTCCCATTTCTATGGGTGGCTGAAGGAAATCTTATGTGAAACTAATTAATGGCCGTGTCCCTTTCGTACGTTCATATGACCACCATCGGGAGTTACCTGAAAATGAATTTTTCATCAACATTCTCGGATACTGGAAAGTGGTATATTATGACTGCAGTCATCCAAATCAATTGCTGTCAATTTTGATTCGGATGATCCAGAGGAATCATCATTGACTATGCAATAAAAAAATTTTGATTGACCGGTGGAGATAGATTTAGCTAAATAAAAATCTTTTATTGCGGCCCGATATGCTTTTCCCTTCCGAACATTTTTACGAATTTTTTTTTTTGATCTAGAAGTACGCTTTTTTGGAACTGCCATAAGAAAAAATGGGGTTAATTCATATATTCTAATGTGAAAGACATCTTATGTATTTCATTTATTCATTTCTCTCGTAGATAGATAACTCTACATATTCTTTATCAAAATCAAAACATGTTGCAAATTGAATCAATCCATTCTCTCGACAAAAACATTAAAAATAATAATGGAATCTACCAATTGAAATTTCAATTTCCATGATATATTATCATATATTTTATATGATATATTCATATAGTGATCGATCTTCCAAGTGAAGATATTTCATTATTTTTCAAATGAATTCCTTCGATCTGATTCTACGAGATCATCTCATCCTTTAACTGACCGTGTTCTGCCATATCGAGAATTGAAACAATGGGATCAAGATTCTCTATGAAATCGATTTCTAGAATATTTTCATTGGAAAGAGCCGGAAAGATATTGGAAATCAACCAACTTTAGTGAAGCAAATATTCTTCCGGTGTTTCATTTCCAAGTTCCATAAAGTTATGTATAGGAAAGAGTTTCATCGAATAGAATTTTTTTTTCTCAATGATACTACTTTTATGATTGAAGTGATATATGAGGATCGATAATGTAAGTACTACTATACCTTTGACCAACAAATATGGATTGCTTTTACGTGGATCGCATAAAAGCAATGTATTGAGAATTCTAGGGTCAAAGAGCTTTATAAGGTGCTCCCGGTGTGAAAGGATTTGAGTTAAAAATCTCATCAAATTGGATTTGGTCCAAGGATTGCATAGAATTTGATAACTTTGTATCTCTTCCAATTTGATTATCCAAGATCTTCTTTTTTTCATTTCTTTGTTACCCTCTCTCTCTCCCTTTTTTTTTCATTCCAATGAACAAAATATATAATATAATATTGATTAAATATAATTGGAAAGCTCATGCCAACCACTCGACTCACTACTAAGATATGATGATCAATACTTAATGAAATGGGTGGAAACCCTTTTGTTCCTTATGAAAATTTGGATATATTCCAATTGAATATCTAGCTCCATTTTGGTTATTTCTTCTTTACTACCATGAAAAAGATCTCATGTAAATGACACGAGCTCTCTAGAGTGAAGAGAGCTATAATATGAAAAACAAAAATTTGTTTCATGGAAGGGCTTACATTAGGTTTAGGGATAATCAGGCTCAAACTGATGACTTCCACCATGTCAAGGTAACACTCTATCGCTGAGTTATATCCCTTCCCTACTCTCATCTGAAAGGAGAACTGACTTATTAATAATAAGTTATCAAGGGGTCGAGAGACTCAAAACAACTCACTATTTTCTCTTGAACAACTTGAAGAAAAACCTTCCTTCTTTTCACACTACTACGAAAAGAAAAGGGAATAGTATATACCATCGTTATCCAGTGCTTACAGAAAAAAGTATTCGTCTATTGGAAAGGAACCAATATACTTTTAACGCCGATTTGCAATCAAGAAAAACAAATAGTAAAAATTGGATTGAAAATTTCTTCAATGTTAAAGTAATAGCTATGAACATCTATCGCCTCCCTGAAAAAGGAGGAAAGAGAGGGTCAATGATAGTACATCCAATACATTGTAAACGTATGATTATTAAAATTAGAATCGGCGATTCTATTCCACTCTTTTTAGAACAATAAGATTTCAAAATTGAAACTAAATGGCCATCCGTTCATATAGAATTTTAACTTCGGATACACACAATAGATCTGTATCAGGTTTCGATGGAAGAGTGCAGTTGGACCCACAGAAGAAATTGACCTCTGGACAACATCATTATAAGAAAGGTCATAATGGAAGAGGAATTATTACCGCAAGACACAGGGGAGGGGGTCACAAGCGTCTGTATCATCAAATTTATTTTCGACGGGATAAGGAACACATATCAAGATAAATTGTAACCATAGAATACAACCCTAATAGAAGTGCATAAATTTGCAAGGTGCATTACAAGAATGGTGATAAGATTTATATTATGCATCCCAGAGGGGTCATGATTGTAGATACTATACTTTTTGGTCCAAAAGCTCCTATATCAATAGGAAATGTCCTACCTCTGAGTGCGGCTTGAATTATTAATTTATGTGATCAGAAGCAACCGATTGGGTTTTAGCGAAACCCATAAATCTATCACTGATCCAACCAGGACACTTTTACGAGACGAACCCCAAAGGGAAATTGAGGATAAATGATAGCACGTGATTGGATCCAAGAATTGTTCATATCGGATCATTGTTTCCGAAGATATGATAATATGGACAGGACCAGATTGTTTGTCTGAAGCATGAAAAAAATGGGATAGAGGAACCCTCTAAAAAGACAGGTTACTCACATTTGATCTGATGGTCAGAAGCGGATTCGGAGCTGGACAATGGTAGTAATTCCCAAAAGAAAAAAATATGGGGAGACAAAAAAAGTAAAAAGAGAGAGAAGAGAAAAATATGTTTAATATGCCTCCTATGTTATCCATAAAATACAAAATTATTAGCGTAATTTAATAAAGTAGTTCATTTTGAATGCTACATAAAGAATATAAGCCAAATGATGGAATAGAGAAACCTAGGATGTAGAGAATCGGGACATAGAGAATACAATAGATGTTCCTTCTCATCTCGATTCTATTTATTTAATATATGTGAATATCATATACATCCAGAAATATGTATACCCTCAGAGAGGCTTGTACAGTTTGGGAACGGATTTTTATTCATCAGAATAAGAGTCTACTTCAACCAATATTCCCTTAGGCACGACTATATATAACATAGAAATAACACTTGGAAAGGGTGGACAATTAGCTAGAGCAGCAGGTGTTGTAGCAGAACTGATCGCAAAAGAATATCGATCGGCCACATTAAGATTACCGTCTGGAGAATTTCGTTTAATATCTGAGAACTTCTCAGCCACAATTGGACAAGTGGGTAATATCACTGCGAACAATAGAAGTTTCGGTAAAGCCGGAGCTAAAAATTGGTTCAGTAAGCATTCTGAGGTAAGAGGAGTAGCTATGAACCCTGTAGACCATCCTCATGGAGGTGGGGAAGGAGGAACCCCAATTGGTAGAAAAAAACCTGCGACCTTCTGGGGCTATAGTGCACTTGGAAAGAAAATTCGGAAGAGGAATAGATATAGTGATGCTTCAATCCTTCATCGACGTGAGTAATAATGGTTTGATATCCATTAAAAAAAAAAGGAAAGAAAGGTAATTGATCATGGTGCATTCACTGAAAAAAATCCATTTATGGCTAATCATTTATTGAGGAAAATTAAAAATCTAAACATAAAAAAAGAAAAGAAGATAATAGTTACTTGGTCCCGGGCATCTGTCATTGTAACCGCAATGATCGGTCATACAATTGCTTTTCATAATGGGAGGGAACATTTACCCATTTATGTAACAGATCGTATGGTAGACCACAAATTGGGGGAATTTGCACCTACTCTACTTTTTCAGGGACATGCAAGAAACGATAAGAAATCTCGTTGTTAATTGAGAGAGACTTGTCATTCATTGGGGAGGATGGAGTCAATGGGAAATAATAGTCCAGGTCCAGAGATACGAGCTTTGGCGAGAAATATACGTATGTTCACTCATAGAGCGCATAGAGTAATTAATCAAATTCGTGGTCGTTCATATGGAAAAGTAGTTATGATATTGGAATTGATGCCTTATGGGGCCTGTTATCCCATATCACAATTAATTCATTTTGCGGCGGCAAATGAAAATAACAATATATTGACGAACGAGAGGGATCAAAAACCTATGTGAATGACCAAATAATTCACTCGTCAGTTCATATATGGATATGTATAGTTTCGATCCACCATTCCGGAATAAAGTACTTTAGGTTATGAATAAATGATCCATCGACATAATTATCATGATTGGATAGAATCACTAATAAATGATGAACCTAAGATATCTATTTCTATTGTGAATGGATGAATTATATCGACACAATACACTATTGTCAATCCAGAATAAGACATAAATGAATTGTTGGATTGTCGCTGTATTGGGACAAGATGTTAGAGATATCTATAGAAAATCCTAGGCTTTAACAATAGAACGATTCAAATATTCATCATCTTTGTATGGAATCACGTGGAAACAAGAATGACTTGGAGAGTATATAAGAAAATAAGAATAATTTTGAGCTAAGGGCACTTCATCCGAATATGAAATGATGTCATAATCCATATTCACGAAACCAATTATGTAATTACCACATTGTTTCAGACGATGTTTTGAAGATCCGTCCCTGATCTCAAATCATGATCGAGACGTAATTATGAATAGTCATTAACTCAATTGATATGATAGGAATAGGTATCGAATCGAATTCGATCCACTCTTTTTGTATAGAATACACTCAATGTAATCAATTAATTGATATTGATTAGGTACTTAACTTAATGCTTCTTTAGCTGCGTGCATTACCTCGACAGTAACATTCAAAAGGCCCTTTCATCGTGCAATTTTTTTTGTATTTATCTTTACTTCGTCTCTTACAAAACAAAGGATTTTACCCAATTCTTGTTGACTTTCAGGATCCCAAATTGGACTAATATCCATGGATAATGATTTAGTCATTATTTCCTTCGTATCATGACCACAAAAGATCTCTAGAAGATGATCCTCCATACCCAGAGCGAATGAGTTATAAACTAGATCAGCTATTTGATTAGTACCTTCGTAACCCAGGAAGGGTCGATATCCCAAGGAAATTTTTTGGATATGAGCTGGTGCGGAAATAACTCCATAAGTAATCTCAAGACGTTTACCAATATGACATTCCATTTGAGTACCAAATATTGCAGAGGGTTCCACGCGAGCGATAATACTCTTATCCAGTACTTACGGAATTAGACAAAGGGAAATAAAAGCAAATGAAACTATTTCAAATGATCTCAGGGTATAATTGAAAATGAAGTTTTCACTTTGTACATGTTAGATCATAAATTAGTAATTTATTTCAATCTCTGAAAGAGTAGAAATAGTTTCTAACTTCCAATTTTAGGAGATTTACATAATCCTCATGAATAGGATCGAATATTCTCCTTTTTCCTTAAGGAAGCCTCCCCAAGACGACTTAGATCTATCTATTATTTAAGCTCTTTCCTTCTTCTTTTTTCTCTTTTATTCCAATAAAAATATTGCCCGATCTGAATGGGAATCAATTTCATATTTCTAAGAATATGTAAATCCACTATATAGATAGGTAGATCTCGATCCTGTTTATGAGTTAATGAAAATGTGCAAAATATCTATTGGCTTCTGTCGTTCAATGAGTCTCTTCCTTTTTGCGTATAGCATTGCCATTCCCTCTAGCAGCATCCATTAATTCGTGACTCAATTTGAATTTCATATTTCGACCCAGACATTTTCGAGATGCTCCTAATAACCAATGAATGACAAGTACTTTTCCTTGGGTTGATCTTATCTTAGTGGGAACTCGATAAGTAGTTCCACCCACATGTCTTGCTTTTACTGTTACATTGGGAGTTACTCTACATATTGCTTGGCGTAGAACAGATAGTGGATTTTTCTCCGTCTTTTGTTGAATATTTTTGATGGCTTGATAAAGAATTCGATAAGCCAATGATTTTTTTCCATTTTTCAGAATACGGTTAACCACCATGTTAACTAATCGATTATAATAAATAGGATCAGATTTTGCAGTTTTTTTTTTCTGTAGTACTTTTCCGTGACATGAGTGTGAAAAAGGTTTAATAATATATTTCATAAAGGCTAGAAATCATTTATTTTTGCTTTTTGACTCCATATTGTAGGGTGTATCTCTAAAGGTATGAAATATCTCCCTCCAAACCGTACATATGACTTTCGTCGAATACGGCTTTCCACATGATTCTATCTACATAGATGAGATATATTATTTATGCATATAATTATTTTTACTCACTCTCGATTGAGTATCCATTCCCTTTCTTTCTTTTTCTATGATTGGAAATCCTTTATTTTACATATCTATACGATCAAGTCCTTAGGTTTACAAAATAGTGTATAAAAAAGTGTTTCAAATCATTGCTATTTGACTTGAACCCGTTCTAAGAAGATCAAGGTATTTTTAATTTTGTATTGAAACAATCAGGGAAAACTTCGAAAACGATTTCGATATTAAACCTTGGACATATAATAGCTCCAAATCTCCTAAAAAATAATATTGTTTTTTTCCACGGTAGCCTGCTCTAGTCCCCTGACAAAACGTTCATTATTAGGTTAGATATATACTTAACATGTTCCTAGAAATTCACATGGCATCATCATGAAATGATACAAGTATTAGATAAGTAAGAATATACAACGCACTAGAACACCCTTGTTGACGATCTTTTACTTCGGCAGCATCTAGGGTTCCTCAAGCAATGTGATATCTCACACCAGGTAAATATTTAACCCTTCCTCCTCCTACTAATACTACAAAATGTTCTTGTAAATTATGGTCAATACTAGGTATATAAGCAATGATTTCAAATCCAGAGGTTAATCGTACTCTGGCAACTTTACGTAAGGCAGAGTTTGCTTTTTTTGGGGTGATAGCGGAAAACTTGACAGATAAGTTTTCTTCACTGTCACTCTACAAAACTGTACATGAGATTTGCACCTCATACGGCTTCTCGTTCAATTTTTTTTTTCGAAGTAAGTTGGATTATTTTCATTGTTCGAGAATCTTCATATTCCCTTCCTTTATGCATTATGTCTCAAAGAGTAACTCGAACCAATTTATTCAAACACATTTTCGTATTCTAATAAAAAACTAATGAATCCTATTTTTTATTTTAGGTAAAAAAGATGATGCAAAATCTTCAGGATTGCCTCTTCCTTCTCTATTCCCATCATATAAGTACAGTTCCTGAAGAAATACTGTGTCGTATGAATCAAAATTATTACATGGTAATTCCTTCTTGATATCTCGATATATCATTCCTAGAAATCACAAACTGGATTCGAAATTGACGGGTTAATGTGAACTTATCCATGTGGTTATACACTCTTCGAGTTTGAAAAGGAATCAATTTAATGAAAGATTTTGGCTTTCGTGCTTTTTTTGGGGTTGTCCAAGATCATTTCGATGACCTATGTTGAGGGGGATATATATATCCATATCTATCTGAGATATGATCTGATCGACTGCGTAAGTCCCACGAATAGCAATCGATATGGCCAGGGAGAGTATACAGAAAAGGAATTTCTTTATGATCTGATTAGTCAGTGATCTGGCTCGGTGAGTTCTTTTTCCTATGATGAACTGCTGGCATCAGTCCTATATCTTGTTTCTGTGGACCGGTGGAAAAGTGAGAGCTCAAAGGGAAGAGGATTGTACCATGAGAGAGCGAAGGGGTCAACCTGTTCCGAAGAGACAACAAGGATTTCGGAAATGTAGTTGTACTCTTACATCGATCCAGATCAAGAATTATTTCAATCCATGGGGGTAAATATTTGCTCGCTAGACAAGAGGATAACAGTGCTAGTTACAAATTATATTTCGGTAGGATGTAAATTTATTTATATAAATTAGTTAACAGTTAGTTGCATAGGGTCTTCTCTTTAGTGCAAGAAGAACAATTTGATCCATATCATCTTTGTATAATCTTTACTCGATCTTGTTCTCCTTTCTCTTCCAAACAATATTGAGTCCTTTCCACACACACTAGTGCTAGATTAGATCAAACATGCTAAACAAAATATTTTTCATGTTCATGTCAAACTTTCTTGATCAGTATAGGTAAAATATTACTCATTTTACGGGACCATATGTTATGATTCGAATCAGTAGGAAATACAACTTTCGATAGGATTTACATAGGCTCCAATCTTTTTTCCCCCTTTTTTTTCTTTTTGTAGTAGTGTGAAAAGAAGGAAGTTCTGTCTTCAAGTTGTTCGAGAGAAAATAGTGAGTTGTATTGAGTCTCTCGACCCCTTGATAACTTACTATTAATAAGGCAGTTCTCCTTTCAGATGAGAGTAGGGAAGGGATATAACTCAGCGTCGTCGACTTATAAGCAGTGGCTTGGTTAAGGGAACCCACCAGAGCTATAGCGAGAGCAAGTCTTCATGGGGCTATTGTCACTACTTATGGACCCGAACCTAGGTGATCTGTCCATGACCAGGATGAAGCTTGGGTGAAAATAAGTGGAGATTCAAACTGCCTGATGTTGAAAAATCAGCAGATGAGTTGTGGTTAGGGGTGAAATGCCACTCGAACCCAGAGCTAGCTGGTTCTCCCCGAAATGCGTTCAGGCGCAGTGGTTGACTGGACCATCTAGGGGTAAAGCACTGTTTCCGTATGGGCCGCGAGAGCGGTACCAAATCGAGGCAAACTCTGAATACTAGATTGCCCCAATAAAAGGGGTAAGGGTCAACCATTGAGACGATGGGGGATAAGCTTCATCGTCAAGAGGGGAACAGCCCAGATCACCAGCTAAGGCCCCTAAATGACCGCTCAATGATGAAGGAAGTACGAGTGTAAATACAGCCAGGAGGTTTGCCTAGAAGCATCCAACCTTGAAAGAGTGCGTAATATCTCACTAATCGAGTGCTCTTGCGCTGAAAATGAATGGGACTAAGCGATCTACCGAAGTTGTGGGATGTCAAAATACATCGGTAAGGGAGCGTTCCACCTTAGAGGGAAGCACCGACGCGAGCAGGTGTGGATGAAGCGAAGGCAAGAATGTCAACTTGAGTAACGCAAACATTGGTGAGAATCCAATGCCCCGAAAACCTAAGGGTTCCTCCGCAAGGTTCGTCCATGGAGGGTGAGTCAGGGAATTCTAGGAGGGAAGGCTATTTCCAACCACAGGAAATGTATCAACGAATCATCATCTTTTGGATAGATCAATTTACCAAAATAAGAATCTATATTTGACAAATACTCTTCAAATATCTTCTTTGCTTGATTTGGAATTATTCGTTCTGCTAATGGATAAATCCGTTTTGAAATAGGTTCAACTTTTCTTCTTTTCGATGATTTAGTGCTCAGAACAAGCGAACGAAAAGTATTTGTAGGTAAGGGTTCCTAGGGTAGTTGAAAGCTTTTATGTTCCAATTCCTGCCAATGCTTAGAGATATGGTATCCATACCCAAATTGATCATTCATAAATCCCTCTTTACAGTCTTTTATAGGTATCTCTATAAAATCCGAAAGATTCGAAATGATCGAAATGATCGAATCGTTCAGCGTTTTGGGGGACTTGAATTAGTCTATTGTTCCATGCAATGCCCCATTAAGAAATGGATCATACATTTCAGTAAAAGAATCCCCCTGAGAATTGGAGAATTTCACTCTACTTTCTATAACATTTTCAGCGGGAGATCCATGGCTTAGACCTTTCACTCGATACGAAAATTCATTCTCTAAAGAATCTCTTCTTTTCATGGTATGGTTCCATCTATGATAAGGATCCTCAGATAATCAAGAAGTATCTAAAAGATCTCTATATTTCTCGAGCTTTTCCCTAAGGGCCAATACACTAGGTAAAAGCGTAAAAGAGATTCTTTTTTTTCCATCACTCGAGTATGCACCAAAAAAATATTGAGATACTTCGGTCCTCATAGGCTTTGGGTGATGAAATGGGCTATTCCCGATATATCGTATCGGCTGATAAATTCTATCAGGATCAAAGAACTTAACGGGACATGGTTGCTTGAACCATGATATCGGAAGTCCTTTAAGTTTTTTTTGTTCTCTAGGCACAGAGCGGTCCTCATCCTCTGGGTCCTCGTCCTCTGCCACAGAGCAGTCCTCATCCTCTGCCACAGAATGGTCCTCGTCCTCTTCCACAGAGCGGTCCTCATCCTCTGCCACAGAACGGTCCTCGTCCTCTGGGTCCTCATCCTTTGCCACAGAACAGTCCTTGTCCTCTGCCACAGAGCGGTCCTCATCCTCTACCATAGAATGGTCCTCATCCTATGGGTCCTCGTCCTCTGCCACAGAATGGTCCTCGTCCTCTGCCACAGAGTAGTCCTCATCCTCTACCACAAAACGGTCATTTTTAGCCATAACCATAGAGCCGTCCTCGTCCTCTGCCACAGAACGGTGCTCATCCTCTAGGTGCTTGTCCTCTGCCACATACCAGGCTTGTTTAGCTATAAAAGACATAGGGTGGGCCTTTTTATCTATAAAAGACAGATAGCAGGCCTCTTGAACCATAACCATAGCCAAAGGCTCAGAGTGGTCCTCATCCTCTGCCACAGAATGATCCTTTTTAACCATAGCCACAGAGCGGTCCTCGTCCTTTGCCATAGAACGGTCCTTTTTAACCATAGCCATAGAGCAGTCCTTTTTACCCATAGCCGTAGAGCGGTCCTTTTTTTTGTTATCTTTTTTCTTTCTATTAAAAATTAATGGGGATCTACCTAAATAGAATGAAAAATAAGAAATAAGAGGTAAACTAAAGGTTTGATGAATATAACGTCTTAATGAAGTATGATCAATAGGTGAATTACGTTCTATACGAAAATATACCAAACGTAAAGATACCAATTTTTTCAAATTGATGAATAGAATATGACTGCCCAACCAACCGCAAAAACTACTTATCATAAAGGATATATTATCGTTGTAATGAAAAAGAAATAGGTTCGCCAGTCTTGTTAATACGGGATTTGCTAAAGGAATTGGATTCAACAATTGAAGAATTAGACCACCCATAAATAGACTTAGAATTTTTGGATTTTTGATCGAATTCATGGGGTGTGTAGATTTAGGACTTGAATGTTTTTCAAGACTTCAAAAAACAGGACAGAACGTATACGTTATGACTAATAGAGTTATTGCATGAGGTTTCCACAGCGCTGCATAGATGGGAGAATAATACATGGAAAAAAATACAATTAATTGTCTCGTAATAGAACCACTTATGGCTATTATACCATAGAGATTTTCTCCCAAAAAGAAGGATCTCATGGAATAGATTTTAGAGGGACGAAAAGGAAATGTAGCAACAAATCCATAATATAGCCCGAATAAAATGATCCGACTTGAGACTTCTACCCATGATGATAACGGATCCCATAGTAGACCAAGTACTCTTATCATATTGAAACTCCTTTTTTATCAAAATAAAAGAATGAGTAACAGGAATAGAATAAATATATGTGGTATCCCCCATATGGGAGATACGGATAGAAATAGTTATTATTATTTATATCCATAAATTTGATTTCACATAATATATTCCAATATCTAACATCTAGATATATGCATATGTTATTAATACATATATTCTCTATTATCTTATCTAGGAGTAGGAGTACTAGTATAGAACTCATTGTTATTTCGGACCAGGGTGGTCTGATCCAAGTTATCTAAATTTTCGTTACGTCGTAGAGGGTGGGTAACCAATTCGAGTACATCTCTCACATTGGAAAATACATGAATATGGGCAAAAGTAAATTCAACTGACAATTTAGTACCAATTCCTCTTGCGCCTAACAGGTTAGAATGAGCCATTCCGGTGATGGCTAAGTTGTGTTGTAGCTCGCGCATACGTCGTATCTGATTCGAATTGTATGGTTTCTCCACAATTCGTGGTATTGGTATACACGTTATTATACATGTATCTTTTAAAAGTGCTAATTCAGAAGATTGATACCATTTATCCATATATCGAATACCAATTTCATAAAAAATCATACCACATCTGATTAAGAATCTTGCTAGAGATATTTCTAGGAGATTATCTCCCATGAAAAAGACAGATTTTCCACATACCAAATCAAGATAATATTTCAAACTCTCCCATATCTATTCCTCTCTTTCCTCCAGACTCTGGGCCTCAATACCAAATACAAGACAAATCCTTTTGATCCAAGCACGCGTTCCATCCTGACCAATAGGAAAAGGAGCTATGATTAATTTGCATTTTTTCGTCTTATCAAAGTTGTTGTTGTACGACTCAGAAATGGGTTAAAACCCACAAACATAAACTCCATCACCCAGTGATGGAAGATCGACATATCTCTGAGCGGGCAACCAACATGATACCTTGATGAATTGGCGTCTTAATTCTGTATCAAGTTGAGAAACCAAATTCGAGGGTAAAGACCCAAAAATAACTAAGGGAGGATGATTTTCATATTCCACCAATTTCTTTTCCTTCAGAAGAGGAAAAGGGAATAATATTGTTTTTGTTTTAGTTTCTTTTGATTCACCGAAGGGGAATTCTTGTTATGGAAAACGATGTACCATTACAGCTAACACGGTATCTTCCCCCTGAGTAAAAACATAATCAAGTCCATTTTCTCTTGCCACTAGAATTGGTACTCTAATTTCATATTCCAATTTGGGTGCCATACCTTCCAAATCCATTTTTATTATTTCTATAGTATAAGTTTCTATCCATATGATGACGCTAGGATCTCTATCTTTTCTTATCCGAATACAAAGCGTTTTCAATTCCTCATAATCATTCAAATGGGCCGAGATATCTCCTTCTTCTAATTCTTCCATTTCATAGCGGGGTTCTACAAAACTCATAACTCCAAGTGCATTTTTGTTCCCACTACCAAAAATAAACTATCTTCAATCTTTTGATACAACCAGGATACACAACTAATAGGACAAAAAGTATGATAATTATCTGTTTCACATTCAAAAGCTATAGTTTCATCAATTTTGGTCGACATAATAGGGAGGGGAATAATAAATGGTTGAGGATAAATAAGGAGAAGGAATAATGAATAAAAATAATAATAAAATGAAAGAATCCTATTGAAAAAAAATTGTGGATAATTTGTTGATTCTAAATCCTCGTAATCCCAATGAAATTTTCCTGAATCTTTTTCTTCTGTCCCCCACCACCAATGGGATTTAGATAAAGATCAGAGAGTAAACTGAATAATTCCTGATCTGGAATCTCTTTTGGGACAATACCTTCTGGTTGGGACAATATTTGATCTGCTATGCCTAGATAATAATTACACACATAGTTAAGGGATGGTTCAGATCCAACCATTTCAAATAAGGTTTTACCCTTTACTCTGGAAACTCGGATATCCTCAATAATAGGTAATACCTCTATTACGGGCATTGGACAGGCTTCTACATATTTATTGATAAGATATCTTCTAGATGTACGATTTCCCACCAAGCCTGCTAATCGAAGTGGATGTGTACGAGCTTTTTCCCTTATAGAGGCAGTAATACGATTAGCTACAAATAATGCATCGAATCCATTATCTGTAATTATTACACAATAATCTACATAGTTCAATGGAGCTGCAAAACCTCCACAGACCACATCACCTAATACATCAAATAATATAGTATCATATTCGTAAAATGCATTTAATTCTTTTAACAACTTTATAGTTTCTCCCACCACATATCCTCCACATCCAGCTCCTGCAAGTGGACCCCCTGATTCCACACAATCCACCCCTCCATAACCCTTGTGAATTACATCTTCGGGCCAAATATCCTCATAACGATAATCCTTGGATTGTAAAGTATCTATAATTGTAGGTATTAGAAATCCTGTAAGAGTAAAAGTACTATCGTGTTTGGGATCACACCCAATCTGTAACACTTTTTGACCACGTCTCGCTAGAGCGACTGAGATATTGCAACTAGTTGTTGATTTACCGATTATGCCTTTCCTGTAAACTGTTATTTTCATCCGGCAATCCTCATTTATCTAAATCTAAAATTCATCTCTTTATTTCAAGGTTCTATATAATCGAATTATTCCTTTTTAAAGTAATAAAAAAATTGAATGGTAGTAATATCGAATGGTAGCAATAATAATAGATCCTATTGTATTTAGATTTCAATAACTCTAGGGTGGGGTGTCCAAGAATTGAGAAAAAACCTTATTGAGTTTCTCAATAGTTTATACATTTATGATCATGGGTCGGTCCAAAGAACAAGAATCTTGAATGTATATGAGAAGCCTCCGTTGTTCCTTAGTAGCTCAGTGGTAGAGCGGTAGGTTGTTAACTGATTGGTCGTAGGTTTGAATCCTACTTGGGTAGATCCATTTTATTCAAAATAGAGCTCGGTTTTACCATTAGGAGTAGGTCAAACGTTACCTGTCCTTCTTCATATCATAATATATGCATGCACAATCGCCACAGGATCAAGATAGGATCCCAATAGTCTGGGAAAGGAAATATGGAAACAATGGTCTCTTTGAAATACTGAAAATTTTTTAGAAACAAATCCATTGTTCTCCTGATGTGATGACATTTCCAGAGTTGAAGGTGAAGAGGCCTCTATTCGCTCGACCCATTACTAGTCACTCAACCCATTACCAGCTATTAGAACTATCAGTTCATTCCCTGGAAGTCAGAATTGGATCCCTGTATGCTGTCAATATAATTTCCCTTGGATTTGGGAGAATATCTCGTTCTATAACCCTAATCTAAATCTAATAATGAGGAAGATTTATAAAAGGTCAGACACATATATGTTGGTTACTCTCGGACGTATCGGGTATCATTTTTGACAAATGACGCTTTGTGAAGACTAAGTTCCATAGCTTTGCATCTGTTATCCCAATCATAATCTCCCTACCCCCGACCTCCCTTTTGTCCCCTTTCAGGGTGGGCGAGGAGGGATTCGAACCCATGACACCGTGGTTTGTAGCCACGTGCTCTAATCCTCTGAGCTACAGGCCCCGTCTCCGCTTGATTCACCCCCAGGAGTCCCTTCCAAAATAGGGATTCCTCTCTTCGCAGGGTAAGAGGATGTAGAACCTCCTATAATACCACCAACGTACTCAGGAAGAGGTTCTTGATAAGATAAGGATACTATTATTTTTGAATCAATTATTGAATCTCATAATTGAATGTACCCCATGATCTCAATAAATTTGTCTTTTTAGCTATGGGCCTAGCAAGAAAAAGATTTGGATAGGTTATTCTAATATTTCCCCCCTCTCAGGATTGGACGTGAAATTTTCCTCTCATCCAGCTCAAGTAACTGTAAAAAAAAGATGAAAAAAACTCTTCTTCGCTCTGAAGAGAGATCGCTATTGTCTGCTCAAGTTCCAAGTGAAATTGAGTATTCCTTTATGTTATGATTCTACAACATAGATATGGAATTATTGAGCAGTCTCCTCCCTTCTGAACAATACTTTTCTTTTTGAAAGACCTTCAATTAGGGATTTACTTGTCTTTATCTCATTCCATTTAATCCTTTAGGTTCCTTCTTGCTTTGCTTTACTTTGATGGTTAAAATACTATTGATCAAAGCATATGTGTGATGAATAGACTCCTATAGCCATATCTTCGGTCCGGAATACCTCTATTCAGGGCTAACCCAAATAAAAGAGAAGAGAATGACTTTCAAATTCCATTATCTGAAAGAAGTGTTTTCAAAAAGTTCAATTAGCAATTTGATACAGAATATCTAAACCCCAGACTAATTCCTCTTTCTCAACATCTTGAAAATATGCTTATAATTCTGAGCTTCATGCTACTCTTCTAGAGGGGCATGTCAGAGCTAAAGGAATCCCAATGAGATTGAATAGGATGACAGTTTCTGATTATGGATCTGTATGATCGGAACTTGTGATCAAGTCACACATCGCAATATACTGGACCTTCTAATTCTTTTCGAGTTCTAACTAATAGATTCGCAATATAACTGGGAAGGCGTTTCAAATACCATACGTGAACCACCAGACATGCCAGTTTAATGTATCCCATTTGATATCTTCGAATTCGAGAATCAATGAATTCAACTCCACATTGTGTGCAAAATTTTGAGTCTATATTCTCATTTCCGATCCCTAGAGAATTTCCACAAGCACAAACTCTAGTTTTGATAGGTCCAAATATTATTTCACAAAACGATCCATCTCTTTTTGGTTTATTAGTTTCATAATGTAGAGTATAAGGTTTAGTAACTTGTCCAACTATCTCGCCATTAGGTAAAAAATTTTTGGACCAAGCACAAATCTGTTTAGGAGAAGCTAATCCAATTTGAAGTTGTTGATGTTTATTCTGTTCAATCATAAAGTATCTCAATTTATTGTGATCAAACTTCCTCTCTATCTATCTGAAATTCTTTCTCAGATATAATAGCATGATTCAATTCTAGAGCTAAAGATCGTAATTCTCGAATGAGCAATCAGAAAGATTCTGGAGCAGTGTCAGGTTTAGGTATTGGCCCTCCAGTGATAATGGCACCCAGTACTTCATTACAAGTTCTAATATGGTCAGATTTGAGAGTAAGCATCTCTTGTAAAATATAAGCAACACCAAAACCTTCTAGAGCCCAAACTTCCGTTCCTCCTATTCGTTGCCCCCCTCGTTTGGATTTTCCTCTAAGAGGATGTTGTGTAACCCGTGCATAAGGTCCACTCGAACGTGCATGTATTTTCCCTTGTATTTTCCCATGTAATATTTTTCCTTATTTCCTCTATAAGGAAATAAGATATACTATTATTTGACCACTATACCTCTTTATCCATAAACTTGAGCCTATTCCATAGAACCTCTGAAGACATATTGGTACATATTACCAATATATATAGTGAGTTACGTACATTTGATCCCAATTATGTCTAAATGTACGACCCTCGAGTTAGTTATAGTAATTCATTGGTCAATGAACAAATGGATTTATTGATCTCTCATATCAGCTCAAACGTCAGTTCAGTAACGTTCAGAATGCAAAGGTGGACCATTCATTTCCATTTTAACTTTGCACTACAGTTAATAGTTCCCTTATCATCTCGATGATGAAATCATTATTTTTTAGAGAACATGATCCATATGGATATAGTCGGTATAACTTGGGTTGCTTTAATGGTAGTTTTTACATTTTCCCTTTCACTTGTAGTATGGGGGAGAAGTGGGCTATAATGGTAATACTTAAGAATCAATTATTGCGTCATGCATGATAATATATTTTGTTTCATAAGGATCCAGTAATATTAAATCTTCGTTCCAAATTGAAAAACTCTCCATGGAATTATTTCCTCTTTATCCACGTAATGGATGTGCATAATCCCTTATTATTATCATTTTCCTATTCCTATTCCTATGACAAATATGATCTGATTTTCTCCAATAGGTTTTCATTCATTGGTTATTTTCTAGAATGAGTTGAGAATCTAGTTTCTTCCACTAAAGAATGATCTCTCTTCTCTTTCTTAGTAGGAATAGAAAGAGTCCCTGTTTTATTCGATGGTTCCGAATTGATCGGATCTGAAATAAATTTCGTTCTCGGGAAAATATGGGACATAAGTCATACATTCCTTTGTTTTTTCTTATACCATTTCAAGTTCCATATCTAATATGTGCTAGAAAAAAATGTTCGTGCCGGAAAAATATGTTCAACTTTGATCCTAAAAAATCCACAAGTACGTTTAGAATTACGGTTGTCTCCATTGGGTCCATTTTTCCAGGAGAAGAAAGAAGGTGATCAAATTTGCGATTTTATGGTATGAGGTCCTTCGTCCCACATTTACCATATATGGATAAGTAAGAGTTGGTTGATAACCCACGGTGGAATGCATTCTTCCTAATAGGGCAGATGTTATCAATAAATAATAGTACGTCTTGCTCATTAACATCTCGGAAATATTCGGCCATGGTTAGAGCAGTTAAACTGACTCTCATACGAGCTCTTGGTGGTTCATTCATCTGACCATAGACCAGAGCCACTTTTTATTCTGAGATATTTTGTTCATCAATTACTCCCGACTCTTTCATTTCCATGTAAAGATCATTCCAACCACAGGAAAAACTCACCCGAAAAATGATTTGGAACCCATAATTGAACCATGCAAAATAGAAATACTTATAAATGGACGAAAAAGATGACTCGGTTAATTTTTGTCTTGGTCATGATACATATCATAACTCAGACATCCATTTCGAATGCATATCCCATTTTTTCACAGCAGGGTTATGAAAATCCCCGAGAAGCCACTGGACATATTGGATGTGCCAATTGTCACTTGGCAAAAAAACCTGTGGATATTGAGGCTCCACAGTCCATGCTTCCCAATACCGTATTTGAAGCAATTGTTAAGATCCCCTATGATACGCAAATGAAACAAGTTCTTGCTAATGGCAAGAAAGGGGATTTAAATGTAGGATCTATTCTAATTTTACCCAAGGGCTTTGAATTAGCTCCTCTGAATCGTATTTCCCCTGAGATTAGACAAAATACGAGTAATATTTATTTTCAGAACTATCGTCCCAATCAAAAAAACATTATTGTAATAGGTCATGTTCCTGGTCAAAAATATAGTGAACTTGTATTCCCCATCCTTTCACCAGATCCTGCTACTGATAAAGAAGCTCACTTTTTGAAATATCCCATATATGTGGGTGGTAATAGAGGAAGAGGACAAATTTATCTGGACGGGAGTAAGAGCAACAATACGGTCTATAGTGCTTCAGCAACAGGAAGAGTTAGCAAAATTTTACGTAAAGAAAAGGGTGGATATGAGATAACTATAGATAATAAATCAGACAGTGGGCAAGTGGTTGACATTGTACCTCCAGGACTGGAGCTTCTTATTTCAGAAGGCGAATTGATCAAGGTCTGTCAGCCATTAACGACTAACCCTAATATGGATGGATTTGGTCAAGGAGATGAAAATATAGTACTTCAAGATCCGTTACGTGTTAAAGGTATTTTATTATTCTTAGCATCTGTCATTCTGGCACAAATATTTTGTGTCCTTAAGGAGAAAAAATTTGAAAAAGTTCAATGAATCTTTAGGTCCATAGATTTTTGAACATGAATTTCACTGATTGATTCAAAAATGAATACCCCTTCGGAGATGGAGAGCCTTTTCTCCTTCTTCTCCCTTATATATTCTTGCTAAAATGTTCATGTAGATATATCTAAATTTGAAATACGGATACATAAGCACTGGACAGATCAACTTGTTGAATGATCCCCATATGCTATATCGTGTACTATATACATGACATTCCCTTCTTTTCTTATCCGTAAAATAGAGATACATCACAGGGAAGAGAGATGAGGAGAATAACTAAGCAATCTTGGAGAAGGTTCCTATTTTCTCCAAAAATATATTAACATATATTTAGTCAACTAATAGTATATCTTATTTCCTTATCTTATGGTTTTTTGGCTCAAGGTTCGGAAGAGGTTCTTGATAACATAAGGATATTGGTCATATACTATTATTTAAAGCATCATTATTATATCTATTATTCTCTTTCTCAAGACTCTTTTAATGGTTGTTTTAAGATATTGTGATAATTTTCTTGAATGGAAAAAAGAGATACTTTGTCATGATGAAATAAAATATCCTTCACTTTGTTGCCAAATAGATTCCTATTCCCTATTCTTGGATCTATTCCGTTCTGTTTCCCTGAATGGTGAATATGTTGCCCAGTACCGGCAGGTATCATCCCCCTGAGAATAACATTTTCCTTCAAGCCTTTCAACCAATCGATATGACCTTGTATAGCAGCTTTAACTAAGACCCGAGCAGTTTCTTGGAAATTTGCTTCGGATATAAAACTTTGAGTATTCAGAGATGCCCTTGTTATTCCTAATAACATGGTTTGATAGTAGATTTTCTCTTCCAGAGCACGATCCCTTCTCTATGCTCATGATAATCCAATGAGTTCCCTTGGTGAAAAAACATTAGCCGTTCCATCTTTTGAAATTAATACTTTCGATGTCATTTGGCATACAATAATCTCTATATGCTTATCACCAATTTGTACCCCTTGGGATCGGTAAAATTTTTTAATATGATTGACTAAATGAATCTAAATTTATTCCATAGTTATCCTAGCGCTGATGAATAACCCCCAAAGACTTCCAAGAAATCTTTTCATATCTCCGGTCCAATTTTCAAAACTTTCTTTGAGATTCATCGATATTGAATTATTCAAACGAGCTTCTGACAATTGTTCAACTTTAGGAAGACCTTGAATTATATCACTGGATTTTAACCTTTCATATATCAATGTTATCAATGTATATCCTTTATTAATAATTTCTCCATAATGACCATGAACAGTCGCTTTTTGAGTAGCCATATAGGGTTTAACTGATCTAATGACTAAAGATTCCTCATCAACTGCTATGATTTGACCAGATTCGGGGAGTGGTTCATCCTCGGATATCCATACACTTTCAGGAATCAATTATCCATGACTAACTACTGGAATTTTTTTTTACAAAATTCAGATGACGAAGAGCACCAATTTGGACCCAAGAGATTGTAAATGATGTTCCTGCACGGATCGAAATGAGAAATTCTCATATTTTCGTCCATGAAATAATTGTGGAAAATTGAATGTATCTTTGATAACACTTTTTTATCAGTTATAAACTGGGAGGATGGAAAACGGTTGGTTATACTATGTAAATGACCCAAGAGACCTGAAAATTCAATGATTTTTCTCATAGTATCCTTTCTATTTGATTTATTTCCTGTATCATAACATTTAGAATCATTGAATAGAATGATTCGAAAACAGTTGGATGGTGATAGAACCATAAAAGATCCATTGTCTTCTTCCCCATTCAATAATGAACAAATAGTCCCTTGATGCTTACTAATTAATTGACTTGCCCCATTAGAAGAGAAAAGATTAGTGTGGTCCAAATTGTTATGGAACATCAAATTTGAACTTGATTTATTGTCACTTCTCCCCATGAAAAAAGGGGGGTATTTCATCAAGCTAAATTGAATCATATTTTTAACGATCTTATTTGTTCTTACTAAAATAAGAGAAACATAAGCCTCAGATTATATAGAATCTATTTGTTCCCAATCAAATCCTAGACAAGTTCGAAACAATGGAATACTTGTATCACTCATTACTTGGATTCGTTCACCATCTTCATACAAAATGGAATTGCTAATTTGAATCTGCAAGTTGTCCCCTTCCCTCGATAAATCTAAGGAAAAGGGTGTTGTCATATTCGGCCCATCCGGTATTCCATGTTCTACGTTAGAATATCCAAAAATGGAATTTATCTATACAATACCACTTTTTGGTATTCTAAGAATCGCATCAGGACAAGGTATTATTATTTTTCCCCATTCTTTATCACACTGCAACGAGATGGATGAATCGATTCATTTTCTTTTTACCCTTCATATTTTAATTCTTAGGGGAAAATGTGACATAAATAGAGTCTCGATGCTCATTGGATATGGTCCGATCAGTTTTAGTTTCTGAATAACTAAAGATTTGTTCTTCCTTCCCATAGCAGTTTGAGTCACTTGATCTATGTTCCACTTGATCCACATAAGAATCGGTATGTTTGGCAACAAAAGGTTGAACATCTACTTGAGCTTGATACTTATGAAATGGAAAGGGTACTACACCGGATCTGTATATACCTCCCGATAATATCCATAGATAACCCATCCTAAGTATAGAATTAACATTACCATGTACATATTCAGGTGCATGACACACATTGGTACTCCAGTGCATTTCTCCTTCTAAGTCAGAATATATATTCTTGCGAACTTTTTCCTTGAAGGAAGATGTTCTAGTACGAACCTCGGTGATAATTTGTTCCGATTCCACATATTGATCATTCTGAACCAAAAGAAAACTTTGTGGTGGAATGGTTAAGTTCTGTAATTTATTCTGACCATCAATAGTAATGGATAAGTTATTATGACATAGATAAGTAGGATTTCCATTACGTGTACATGTGGGATAAACCAAATTTTCATTGAATTCAATATTTCCATTGAAAGGGGCTCGTATATGTTCTGTAATATCACCAATAAATACCCCCATGGTATGAAAAGTCCTTAGTGTTAGTTGAGTTCCTGCTTCCCCAATGGATTGACCCGCAATAATACCTACTGCTTCTCCTAATTCAATCAAGTGACTATGAGTAGTACTCCAACCATAACATAATTGACAAATCCGAGATATACTCTTGCAAGTAAAGGGGGTTCGTGTATATATTGGTCATGGTCGAAGGTTTCTTAATTGATTGGCAAGTCCAACTCCAATATATTGATTGCGCGTGGCAATGAATCTCCTATTTATATATACATCGTCTGCTAGCACACAGCCAATTAGTATTTGTGTTCGTAAAAACAACTTCATTTATGTCCTCTCCTGACCTCGAATGGGACTTACGAAAATACCTTGGATAGTGCCACAATCTGTTCTACGTACTAAAATTTTTTGAACTACTTCAAAAAGTCTACGTGTGAGGTATCCAGCATCTGTTGTTCATACAATAGTATCCACAACTCCTTTACGAGCCCCATAACAGGAAATAATATATTCTGTTAAAGAGAGCCCTTCGCGTAAATTCCTTCGAATGGGTCGATCGATGATTTGTCCTTGAGGATCTGACATTAGTCCTCTCATACCTACTAATTGGTGAACTTGAGATGTACTTCCCCTAGCTCCTGAGAAAGACATCACATGTACTAGATTTAAGGGATGAGTCATGCTAAAATTCGTACTCATTTCTTTTCTCAAATATTCACTGGTAGCATACCATATCTCGATCAATTGACATAATTTTTCCACTGCATGTAAATTCCCATAATGATTCCGTTTCTCCGAAACAGAACCTTGTTGCTCCACATCTTGGATGAGCGATCCTTTGGAAGGCGTTGTTAAAAGATCATCAATTCCTAATGAAATAGCTGTATTAGTAGCTTTTTTAAAACCTGAAGTTTTGAGTTGATCCAAGATATGTGATGTATATGTCATTCTAAAGTGATCTATTAATCTGCTAATAAGCTTTTTAATGGCAGTTTTATCCATCACTTTATTATAAAAGGGAAAATTATCAAAGGGCAACCTAGTTTGTTTCTTCATAAGTAAAAATATCCATATTTTCATGAGTAGGATTAAACAATGGGTTCAAGACGATTATTCGAAGGCTTCCTCGATCTCTATATCTGCACTAATGAAAAAATCATAAGATCAATAACATTAGATCCTGAGAGTTGGTAGTGATTTCTTTGGGTGTTCAAAACAGGAAAAACCTTGTATGGATTGTTCCATTTCTCGATTTAAATGAGTACGACCAACAGTTGTTAGAATGTATATATTAAGGATTTCCCCCATTATACCTTTTCTTATTCGATAATGTTCATGGATTTCGTGGAAATTACCCAAAGATTCGTATTGAACTTCGATAGGGGCTTCTTGGTTTACTGAGATAATGATACGTAAATCCAATTCCCCCCATCGGAGCCATAAGGGGCTGTATAAGTCAATTAGTTTCTGTTGGTAAGCTCTGAGCACATCATCATAACTATAAAAGGAAGGTTTCTTACAAGAAAAGCTTTTCTTTTCCGAGTGATACGGATGGTACCTATTCCCGTAAATAACTTGACTATTTTCGACCGTTGATATATAAAGCCCAAGAAGCATATCCTGAGTTGGGATAGAAATAGGATCCCTGATAGCTGCAGACAAAAGATTTGTCTCAGAAAACATGAGTAAACGAGCTTCTTCTCTAGCTTCCAGAGATAAAGGTACATGGAAAGCCATCTAATCTCCATCAAAGTTCGCATTAAATCCTCCACAAACCGATGGATGTAAATGAATGACACATCCTTCTACTAAAATAGGTTGACACACTTGTATTCCCAATTTGTGTAAGGTAGGTGCTCGATTCAACAATACGAGATTTCCTTTCATAACCTCTTGAAGTACTTCCCATACAATTGGTCCCTTATCTCGAATCATACTTTTAGCAGCTCTTAGGTTGGGAGTAATATGTCATCCAATGAGACTACGAATTAAAAATGCTTGAAAAATATCTATTGCTATTTCTGAGGGTAATCCACATTGGTACAATGATAGGAATGGACCCACCATAATAACGGAACGACCTGAATAATAAACTCGTTTGCCTAGAAAATTTTGACGAAATCTTCCCTCTTTGCCTTCGATCACATCTGAAAATGATTTATAAGGCCTATAATGACTGTCTCTCATTGGTTGTTAGAAGATACCATTATCAAGAAGTGCATCTACGGCTTCCTGGATCAATTTTTTTTGACAAATAACAAATGACTCAGATCCAATTCTTGCTAATAAATTTGTAAGAGTATTATTCTGATTGCTAACTCTTCGATAAAGTTCATTTAGATATGACGAGGTAATAAGTCCACCTTCACCTAATTGAACGATTGGCCTTGGCTCGGAAGGAAGAACTGGTAATAGGCATAACACCATCCATTTTGGTTCTATATTTTTTTGGAGAAAATGTTTAGCCAATTTAATGCATAAAGCTATCTTTTTCCTAAGCTTTTCTTTTTCAAAAAGCTTTTCTTGTAAGAAACCTTCCTTTTATAGTTATGATGATGTGATCAGAGCTTACCGACATAAAAGAATTGACTTATACAGCCCCTTATGGCTCCGGTGGGGGGAATTGGATTTACGTATCATTACCTCAGTAAACCAAGAAGCCCCTATCGAAGTTCAATATGAATCTTTGGGTACTTTCCACGAAATCCATGAACATTATCGAATAAGAAAAGGTATAATGGGGGAAATCCTTAATATATACATTCGAACAACTGTTGGTAATACTCGTTTCAATCGAGAAATGGAAGAAGCCATACAAGGGTTTGCTTGTTTTGAACACCCAAATAAATCATTACCAGCTCTCAGGATCTAATGTTATTGATCTTATGATTTTTTCACTAGTGCAGATATAGAGATTGAGGAAGCCTTCGAATAATCGGCTTGAACCCATTGCTTAATCCTACTCATGAAAATATGGAGATTTTTACTTATGAAGAAACAAACTAGATTTCCATTTGATAATTTTCCCTTTTATAATAAAGTGATGGATAAAAATTCCATTAAAAATCTTATTAGCAGATTAATAGATCATCTCAAAATGACATATACATCACATATCTTGTATCAACTCAAAACTTCAGGTTTTAAACAAGCTACTGATACAGCTATTTCATTATTTTAATAAGTTGTATCCTTCATAACAGTATCCTAGGACAAAGTATCCTCATCTATTGGTAGAAATCTTTTCATTATCCTAGAAATCCTCACATTCATCGAGCAACTAATGAATAGCACCCGCGAATCCCTTCACAAATTGTCGAATGTAATCTTATTACAGGGTTAATGAATTCTCAATCGGTACGATTGGATCACCTGGCATTATCTTTTTACCAGTAGCTATCAAAGACTATACCAGAAGAAACCTATCTATATATATATATATAGCCAAAGTTCTGTGAATTTCACGTTTAGGTGTAAGAATATGAATATCCAGTTTGTCCTTTCATTTCTAGATCTTATTCATCTAGTCATTTGACTCTCTAGACAGATTAGGTTTTTTCAATATTCATTCTTAGAGCCAGTAGAACCCGATATTACAGAAATTACACCTATTTCAAGGAGTAACTCGTAATTTCACATAGCTAAAATTGACTAGGTTCTATTGCACTATCCACTTGGTTTTAGCTAATGAGTAACGCCAAATCGTTAATACAAGGTACTATATAATAAGTACTACTGGAATTATTTTATAATTCTTTTATATGGAAAAAAAATATCTTTCTCCAATTTGTTATAGATTCTAATCGCTCCAATCATTTCATTCATCCCGTTTCTAGTTGGGAATAAGTGATAATGGCATGACGGACCCAACGAACAATCGTAAGAGTATTCTCCACTCCATCTTGATCCTAAAAAAACTTTGTAGATTATGGAAATGAGAGGAATGGAAAAGAGCCAGCTATCGGGATCGAACCGATGACCACCGCATTACAAGTGCGATGCTCTAACCTTTGAGCTAAGCAGGCTCGGTGGAATATAACTCCTCATTTCATTGGTGTGAGATCCATAGATTGATTTGGAATCCTAATGATTATAGCGTGAATCAGATTCAATGACGCAATCCAGATTACGATTACAAAGGAACATTGTTTGAATGTAGATTATTTCAAGGGAAATAAAGGGTCAATTGATATCGATCATTTTACTCACTCTTCCAAATCAACTAGGGGAGGATAATAACATTGCATTTCAAATGGAGAAATAATATAATGATTCCCAGTCATATTCGATTGGGATAGAGATAGATATGGCGAGAGAAGGGGAGTAGGGGAGGATATTTCTACCACCCAATATTGAGAAAATATCCAATGAATAATGCTGATGGATATTACATAATAGGATTAGAACAAGGTATGATCTTGTTCTTCGAGAAGGGGATATGGCAGAATTGGTAGACGCTACGGACTTTATCGAATTGAGCCTTGTTATGGAAACCTACCAAGTGATAGCTTCCAAATCCAATGAACCCTGGGATATTTTGAATGGGTAATCCTGAGCTAAATCCAGCTCATGAAGACAATTCTTATTCTCCTAAGATAGGAAGGGGATAGGTGCAGAGACTCAATGGAAGCTATTCTAACGAATGAATCTCATTTGGTCCAATATTTTTGTTATAGAATGCTCTATTTACACCTCAAAAGTGGAGAGATATTTTATATAACATCAGACAAAACTGGACTGGAAGGTAGAAAGTGCACTTCCCTCCCCTGCTTTCATGATCGACTTAATTATTCCCTTCGTGCATGGAGAGGAACAGAACATCAATGGAATGAAAAATAAACAAGGTTATAATATGCTTCCCTTCCCCCTTTCGCACGTATTGACTGATATGGGGGAAATGAAAGAAAAAATTGCATTTCAACATATTTTCATTGACCAATTAGAGTTACCCCCCAAAACCTATAACTCCTTCAGAAGAGCCAATATCCATACATTATTGGACCTCTTAAATTATAGTCGAAAAGATCTAATGAAAATTGAACACCTCGAGAAGGAATCTGTCGAACAGGTATTGGAAGTTCTACGAAAACGTTTTGCAATTGATCCACCAAGGAATTAGTTTTGGGTTCATAAAATGGTTGGTTTCATTTAATCTCTTCATTCATTTCCTTTCCCCGATTTCTTTTGGAGAGTCATGAGAATTATTTAGAATCTTTTACATATCTCTTCTCTTTTCGTGGAATATTCGAAAGAAATCTCTGACAAGATGGGTATATCTAGGGAGATATAATTTATCTTAAAGCAACTACTCCCTAGATATATAAAAAAAAAATGAAAGATTTTTATATTTGACAGTTGGATCAAATTGGATTCAATGGAAGCTATTCTAATGAATGAATCTCATCAATAGCTACTGCAATGCTGCCCCAATACCTAACCAAAGAGCTATTGCAGTACCGATCAATGATACTATTGTAGCTACTGGACGACAAAATGGATTATGAAATTGATTCACATTCTCTAGAAAAGGAACTGTCAATGATCCCGCAAGTACTGAGGCCATTAAAAGGACACATAATAATTTGACTATTAGTGCACCACTATAGTATATTAACATCCAAGATTATGGTTAAATAAATATACTATATTAAATAATTGAGGGAAACCTGAAAGAAGAAATCATATTTGAGATGACATGTTGAGAATGTATGTTATGGGAAGACCTACAAGGTGGGAAGCCTTTCTGAATCTAGTAGAATTTGGATACAATAATAATTATCAAGCCTCAATAAATATGAGTCCTTTTGAAGCATCGTATGGAATAAAGTGCCACAGGCCTCTTAGTTGGAGCCAACCAGAGGATAAGTTAATACTTGGACCATATGCATTGAAAGAAATAGAAAGAACTGTGAACAAAATTTAGAAAAATATTAAGACAACACAATACAGAAAAAAGAGCTATGTAGACAAAAAGAGAATTCATAGAGAATTCAAAGTGGGAGATCATGTTTACTTGAGGATTAAGCCCAAAAAGAGTACTTTATACATAGGCAGCTCTGCTATATTAGCACCACGCGACTATGGACCATTTCAAGTACTAGAAAGTGTGAGACCAGTAGCTTATAAGTTGGCTTTACCTAGTCACATTGAGGTTCCCAATGTTTTTCATGTTTCCTTATTAAAAAATTATATACCTGATCCTACTCATGTAATTGATTGGAATGTGATATGCGTGGAACAAGAAGGGGAATTTCTTCTAGAGCCACATCACATCCTTGCATAGGAAGAAATTGAGCTCCAGAATAAGACAGTAGCTAGGGTTAAAGGGCAGTGGAAGCACTTTGCACATGAAGAAGCTACTTGGGAGCGAGAAGAAGATATTAAGGAACAACATCCATCAATGTTTGAAAAGTGAAATCATATTTTGCAACATCAAGCACGATGTTTTGTTTTAGAGGGGGAATATGTAATATCACTATTTTTACAGCTATTGTTAAATATTTTAACAATCCTAAATGTCAAGTGGATCCAAAGGAAAACAATTATTCCAGACACATTTGATTAATTTAAATTAAACAAAAATGGAAATTGAAATTTTGTGCAAAGACTAGAGTATAATTAGAGATCAGGAATTCAAGTCCACGAGGATGGATAAGATTCCAAACACTTTCCCAGATTCTCCAAAAATCATTGGAGAAAATAAATTAAATATAAATATTAGTTTGGAGAAAAAAAATCTAAAAATATACCTTATTAAAGTGGAAAGTTACTAGGAAGAGGTGGAATAAAACTAGAAAGAGGAAACAACTAGTTTTAAAGTAATTTTGTGGAAAAAACAAAAGGAAAGCCTGGGCAAAAAGGAAAACAACGTCCTGATTAACTAGAGGCAGTTGTGGAAGCAAGCTAATGGGAAAGCATGCTTAAATAAGCCATTCCTGAGTAGACAAGAGTTTGTCTACTCCTAGAAGGAATCAGTCTCTTCTCGGGGGGAGATGTGTAGAGAGAGCTCAAGGTTGGGTGGAAAATAGTCTTAGAAAAAGTGGTATACACAAATTATCAAATTTTGTTTTATGATTGGGTTATTATAATGAAAGTTATAGATGTGATGGGTTAGATAGAAAGAGCTGTGATAAATTGTATTATGTGTATTTAAGTAGTATTAGACTATTCTGTTAGTTGTAAATGATTAAGTCTTGTGCATTTAACAAAACCTACTATAATAGATATAGTGTAGTCCTGTATGGTTACACAGATAATTTTAATAATTATACCAACTCTTGGAATGTCTAAACCTATGTAATAGGTTTAAATATGAGGTTAGGTAGGGAATCTTATTATTTTATATGCATAGAAAAATACATGAGAAGTATATTATATCTAAGGGAATTATCAAATTAGCTATGATAACATACCATTTAAAATTGATACAGAATGAGGAAATTATGTTCTCTTACTAAACATGAAATGAGAAATTTCAAACCATATCTTCTACTGTAACATATTTAGTAGATTTTAGATATTTAAATCAACCATTGTATTATCTAAGAAAGGAAATAAATATTAAACAAAACATAATACATGTGGAACAGTAAACATCTTCTAGCTTTTGGAAATAAAGTATATTGTGTTATACTGAACCAAAGTAAGCCTCGAGACTTCTATGTACATAAATGTCAAAGTAAATATTCTCAAAATTTTATATAGATTCTGAGATTAAATCCCATTAATTTAACTACATTATCACTTTGAAAATTATTTAGATTTGAACAGAGGAATTCCTTAAGGAATTATGAACCAACCTGTGCAAATCAAATTAGATTTTATTGTCAATGTATGACTTGCAGAATTTTAACATTGCAGTATAATTGAGCAGGAAGGGAAAAGAGTACATGCACATACATAAAATTAGATAATTTAAGGAATGTCCTCATATTCAAGGGAAAAATAAAACAATGGATATTTAAAGAATTAATAAGAGTAATTAAATATATAAATATGATGTAACTGGTTGGAAATGAGTAGGAGAGTGAGTCTACATATACAAAAGTTGGAAACCAATTAAACTGGGAATAAGAGGAATAAAATAATAAGAAAAAATAACTACCGAGAGAGGGTAAAGGATTACCTAAATTTATTCAGCGGAGTGCTTGACAAACCCTGAGGGACTAGAAAAATTTGTACTCCTGTACAAATTTGGCACAAATGTAATTAGACACTATTCTGTTAAATTCATTATACCAAATTAAATATCAAATTTTTTTACCGAATATCTATCTTCAATACAGTTGTGTTAAAGTTATTAGAAATGAATAAAAATAAGTGGAATTTATTATACCAGAGAAAGGTTGAAAATTTTGAGAACAAATAACATTCTAACTTCATCATAATAATACAATGAGTTCTGAGTCAAATTAGAAATCAAAATTCTGAAGATAAATGAATATCAGAATGAGTTATGAGTCAACTCATAAATTAAAATGATGAGTATAAAATTAGCCTTAGAGATGTACGTATTTCTCTCAATGTAACTTGGGTCAAGGACCAATGAAGAGTTACCTTAGTATATATTCCAGAAGAGAAATTAAGTGCTAAACGAATAATAATCAACATGAAATATTAGGAACAAGATTTAGAAAGATTCTATATTATGTCATGAAAATTATATTCACTCGATAAACCCTATGTCTATTAAGAACGGTACGCATGCCAAAAATTACACTGGGTTCTCATAGTAGGGTAGAGCCACGTAAATTAACCAAAACTATAATATAACAAAAACAAATAAAATTATTTAATCAAAGATTATCGATACAAAATAAAAAGATGCAGAGAGTAGTTGAATAAGAATAATCATACTTGGAGAGGTATTTTGATGTCAAGAATAAAAAAATTTGGTATGAATTCTTGTAAATGGGAACTCCTTAATTTCGTCAAAGTCGTAGATGAAGACTTCACTGTAACAAATGAAATCTCCAACTTGCATCCAATAGAAAAAAAATGTCAAATATTATTATAGAGAGTCTGAATATGAATAACTAGAAGGTAACAATAAACATACGACATTGATAAAATACTATCTTGGTCATAAAATCGAAGATAAGTAATAGAAACTAATACCAAAATAACCTGAATGTAATTAGGAACCATTCGATTTTGTAGTAAGCTCAAATTAGAGGGTAACTCGGTGAATTCCTCATTTAGTATGCATTGAGGAACAATTGTATTATGATTTACAGAACTTGGAAGGATATTAGCAACGATACAAAGTTAAAAACGTAAACCCTACAACAAAATGAATAGGATTCGACCAGAGTAAGGGATACGTATCAATTACAGAGCTTAATATTTTGGGAAAACTAGAGTAAGAAATAAAATACATAATAAATATTTCATATCCAGAAACGTTGCATTAAACAAAAGTTTTACATTAAGGAAAAATGTGGGTATTTCCTCTTGAAAACATGATAAGAACCATGGACCTTCTATGTCATGGGTTTGGTAAAATAAACGAAATGCATGGAAGCCTTCAGGCCAAGAGTTGCGGAAGAACTAGAGCCAAAGAAAAAAAAATTACAGTGCAAAAAATAATGAACAAACCAAAAGTAATGTAGAAAAGGGTTATCTCAAATCAATGATACAATACACTCATAATCGTTCACGTCAAAAGAATCGAGCGAGATAAATCAATCAGGTAGATGAAAGGTCAATTTTCTAGAGCCATGTGATGGCTTTCATGAACACAGTACCATTCATAAATGAGAAAAAACCTGAAAGGATAAAAGTTATCAAAATGTGTGACTTCAAATATTACGGATAATCATCTCAATCCCAGTTACATAAATGCATAGTGTTTTATGAAACTGTGTGATTTTAATGTGTAGTATAGGTTAATTAGGTGGCAAAGCCACAAGGGATATGAAAGTCCATGTTAAATCTAGACTGGATTTATACGTGGCGTGTATTAGTGGTGTTATACCATAATAATAATTCCATGCAATATGGGAGAAATAAATACACAGTTGATATTCGAATGATAATTGCATATACGATATGGACATAAAAATGTTATCATTTATACATATTATAAACTGAAGCATGTAATTAAGGTTAGTGAAGATGTAATAAGGTAAAATTCCTTCTAAGGGCTGAATGGATCCCTTATGGAAAGTAAATGTCTAGATAGGTAAATTTGTATGTTAAAATATTTGCAAGGTCCCCACGATAGCCTTGATAAAATATAAAATAGGGTTTTCAAATAGCGAAAGTTGATAATGCGCGATCAAGTGTCTACAAGTATAATAAAAATAACTTAGAGAGAATATAAAAGGAACCTATGTTGAAATAGGAATACTAATGGAATTAAAAATTTAAAAGTATAATATAAGAATTATATTATGCTAGAGTTAGCATAAGTATCATAAGTTCCATAATATTAAAATCAAGGGGTAAGGATATGTAGAAAATATCAAGCTTCCAAGAAAACTGACTAACGCAAAATGTTGGACTTAAATTTGTCAATAGTAAGGTAAAGATAAAACAACTAGACAAATATGTCCAAGAGGGGTGAAATACATTAATGCATTTGACTACATTTACTCTTTAGACTATAAAAATAAAAATAAAAATTGTTGTAGAAGTAGAGTTGTTAACATCTCAAAAACAATGGGTTACTATATAAAGTTCTTTTTTTTGTATGTAAGATCATAATAAAATAATGATAATTCTAAAATACATGAATTTATTTGCATTCTTTTCTAAACTTTATTATGTTACAAAAATTCAAATTATTCTAGATTTATGATTTTACAATTTTTTACAATTTTACAAATTTACAAATGTAATTTTTTTAATAAAATCATTTCACACTAATACAATTAAAATTTTCACATTAATACAATTAGAATTAGAATTAGAATTAGAATTTTAAATACAATTACAATTGCAATTACAATTACAATTATTTCACATTAATACAATTAAAATTTTACAAATATTTTACATACAATTAGAATTAGAATTACAATTACAATTACAATTTTAGAATTTCACCTACAATTACGATTACAAATACGATTACAATTTTAGGATTTTACATACAATTACAATTACAATTTTAGAATTTTACATAAAATTTACAAGTACAATTACAATTTTAGAATTTTAGAAACAATTAGAATTAGAATTACAATTTTATAATTTTACATATATACAATTAAAATTACAATTACAATTACAATCATTTCACAATAAATTAAATATTACAATTACAATTAAAATTTTACAAGTATTTTATATACAATTACAATTACAAATACAATTACAAATTTAGAATTTTACATACAATTACAATTACAATTTTACAATTTTTCATATATACTATTATAGTTACACTCATTTCACAATAAATTAAATATTACAATTACAATTAAAATTACAATTAAAAATACCATTACAATTTTAGAATTTTGCATACAATTAGAATTACAGTTACAATTTTACAAATTTACATATATACAATTACAATTAAAATTACAATTACAAATACAAATACATTTTTACAATTTTACATACAATTAAAATTGAAATTTCAATTAGAATCATGACATAATATTTAATAAATATCATGTGATCATCTAATATTAGATTAAATAAACATCACAATCATGATAAACATCATACAAACATCATATTTGACTAAAAAAAACATTTGAATTCGTTAACTTCTTCTAATCATCATGATCATCTAACAAAACACAATTAGCATTGTATAACATCATCACGACACAGACATTAAATATACATCTCATATCAAATAACTGCAATCATATACACATCTATCTGCAAGCTACACATTAAATTAACATATCTAACATGACCTAACAATATACACATCATGATGATCACCAACATGTCAATTAAGTACAACTGCAACATGAAGATAAAATACATGGACCATGTGTGTGTGTGTATATATATATATATATCAGTTGGTGGTACATCATCAATAGTAGTACTAGTCGAGGCCTGCTCAGTCAATGGTGCAGCCTTGACAACCTCAGATACATGTTGATCATCATATGCTTGATGATTTGGCGGTGCCTCATGTTTATCAGGATCAATTATCGTCTTCTCATCATGATGAATCAACATATTCAATGGTCCAGCCTCCTCATGATCATCAGTATTGATGAATAATGCAGGATTTTGACTCAACGTGGCCGATGGTCCAACCTTCTCTCTGTCATGACTACTGGTCAATGTTGTAAGCTGCTCATCTATGGCGTGAGGTGAATGATGATCACTCCCCTAATCATGATCATTAGACAATGTGTCATTTCTCGCGGAATTTCAATGTACTGCGTCTCAACCACGCCTACTTCGAAGGGCCCTCCTCAACCGTGTAACTAAGCCCGTAGCTCCTATGACATGTCGTATCAGGGTGAACATGTCATGCGACATACCTCTCCACATCTGTACTAGTCTAGCATCAGCCTATATCTCTCTTATAGTGGGAGGCCTAACTCCCACCTCCACAAATAGTGCACACAGTTGGTCGCCCAACTCCATCCTCAATCTAGTGCGAGGCCTATGCCTAGCAAAAGGTAGTACCGGCACACCATGACGACCAAGTCTGTCTCCACCGACCTGATCCTCAGCATCTGCCATATCCTAATCGTCATCAGGATCTACACCAGGACCATTTGGTGGTGCTTGCATCACATCGCCATCAAATGACCTAATGTCTGCAAAATATACATAAGTACACAATAATAATTGGACAATTTCATTAAACAATTTAATAAAAACAAGTTAAAGAACATGTTAGAATAAAGTTAAATAAAATGGTAATTTTACCTCTATCATCTGGTGGCTCATCATCTATAAAGAGGATTTTAGAACACCCTCGCCAATCCAAACCAGCATACGGGGAGGGGACCAAAATGAAGGGATGTTCATCAACATTGGCTAGCAACTCTAGTGCATCATGTGATATCCCCGCGGAAATCTTAGACTCGCCTCTCTTGGGCATCATCTGTCTCCACATCTACAATCGTACATGCAACATCGACCTATGAGGCTATCGAAAAAGGTATGCCTAGTGTCTAGAAACATCTCAAAAAATAAACAAAATAGCTCTAAAGAAAAAGGGAAGCTCACCCTCCTTTGTGCATGAGCACGAGATCCATCTAAAGTTGTACAGAATTGTTACAAAAAAATGGTAGACCACCTAACAAGTCATGGCTCCTGTACTAAAGAATCAACGTAAAAAAGAAGTGGGTAAGTAATGTGTTTCCCATCGCTGGTGTTGAGTGAAATTTTCGAAATTAGTAGTGAGAGGCACCTTACCTCCTCTCTATCAAATGAAGCAATATGTAAATGACCTCTAGAGACTTGGAAATTTGAAGGAGACAGTATATCTGAGCTAATGTATCTCTGGGATTACATGAACTAACTCCCTGTTTCATAACCAACCGGGACCCCTCGCAACGAGGGAAAATCCACCCCTCTCCTTGATAGGACAATAATTAAATAGATGTCCTCCTTAGTGGGCACGTACCACTGGTTAGGACCAACCCAGAAATACTGTAGGTGGGAATTCCACCTGCGGATAAGATGTCACAAAACCACACCATGGCCTTTTACGGTTGTAGCCTCCTCATAGAACTTGAGGAGGCTTACCTACCTTAGGAGCCCCTGGGTAGCTGCTTTAATAGGTCAAGGATACGTACATCTCTCCCTCCCTCGTGCCTCCGACAGGTGAACCATGTTATAATGGTACGCCTATTGTTGCTATTGTTCCCTCTCTTCTCTCCTTTCACGTCGGTGAATGATTGACATATTAAATACAATTTCTTTATTAAATGAGACATGTATTTAGGAATATACATATATAATTAAAAAAAAAAAAAACAGTTTGTGCCCCATAAAAAGTAGACATGCACCAGTAACAGTGCATATTTTTTTTGTTGCGCACCGGAGGCAGTGCACCAAAAACTTTTCATCACACCGAAGCCGGTGCACCTACAAATTTTTAGTGGACCGCCCTCCTGGCATTGTTACAAGGTCAATGGTGTGGTGGTATAATAGACCACACTGTTGACTATGTACCAGTGTCAGGAGGGCAATGCACTAACCAAAATATACGCCATGAGGTGTATAATTTAGAAAGCGCACCGCCCTACTCACATCACTACATAGTCAACGGTGTGGTCGTTTACCCGACCGCACCATTGACCATGTTGAATTTATGGAATGCGGTGCAGTAAAAAAATTACCCGCCCTAGGGCAAATATTTTCGTCAACACACTACATTCCTACAATTCGATATGGTCAACAGTGCGGTCGGGTAATTGACCACACTTGAAAATTTTTTTAATTTTAAGAAATCACGGTTCAGAGTTTCGGTACAACCTCGAAACTGGTGCAGATATCGTTAACACCGATCACAGTGCAACATGTAAATTTACAGGCCACACCATGAACCGGTGGGAGCCGAACGGCTCGAGCGCACTGCGTAGGAATTTTTTTTTTAAATAAGGTGAATTTTATGTTGTTTTATAAAACTAATCCGCTAAAAGGTTTAATTATTGGAAAAAAAGGAAAATACATGTACATTTGGTCGTCGAGTAGGCATATTGGCTGTAGAATTTTCAAAACTAAACTTTCCCTCCTTTTAAAAAATTCAAAATGGATATAGCGGGAAATGGACAACAACAGTGCTTGCAATGGGAGCATCGATGGAAAGGTACCTCAAACAAAGTAAAGTTTCACCGGTGCTTGAGAGCTCTGGAGCACTGAAAAGTGAAAAATGCAGATTTTTGGCAGTAATTTTCTTTTTCATTTACCCTGTTCCAGTGCGCAGGTTTTATAGGTGCACCAATGCGGTTTTTTGAAACCGCATCAGGCTATTTTAGTTTTGGTATGGGGTTTTAGGATGCACCGGTGCAGAATTTTTGTAAAGAACTAGTGCACTACAGTAATAAGACACATCAGGTGGGTTTGTACATAGCGCTTGGTGTCTGGGTGTGCCAATTTTTTGTGTGCACTGGTGCTTTCTCTAGTTCAATGCACTGGTGCAGTTTTGGATGATAAACGCACTCGAAGAAAAACATCTGCAACAACCTCATCTAGTAACCTCCTCTACAAACGGATGTCTGGGGTATTTTTATATGGGGTTCCTAAAAAATATCCACTAGAGGGTATTTTACTTGTACTGAATCAATTTGTTTGGTATTTCGATACCATTGATTTGTGTTTTCACAATGGGACTTCCTCGATCAAAATATTTATGTATGGTTGTTTTCCCATCATGATATCTCCAATTTTCCCTACTAACGGTATTATTTTTACTTCCTTTGTTTTTCTTCTAGATTTATTTACACTCAAATCTATTATTGTTTTTTCAAGGATTGGAATATATTTAATGGCTTGTAGCAATCAAATTTTGATACAAACATACTTCAATTCATCTAATATATCATAGTTAGGAAACATGAATTTTTTTTTTCTACCCCTTTATCAATTTGTAGTCTTTCAGGGAAAGGAGGTTTTGGTATAGATACCGGAGGCTACTCTATGATTGGATTTGAGTTTATTGGATTATATTGTGTTTGATTTTGGAAAATTTTATTCTGATGAAGAGATGTCCCTTCTTCAGAATGATTATTTTTATTTTCAATATTTTTGTCTTGATGAAGAAAAGTCTCCTCATCAGAATGATCATATTTTTCTTTTTCCTGAATAATAACAAAAGGGAACTTCTTTTCTAATATTCTACCAGATCGAGGTTGAAAATTATTAAGATAGTGGAGTTATCATATAAGTTTGAAAAATTTTCCCCTCCATGTTATAAATAGGTTGTGCATTTTTATTGTTTGGGTTTGGAAGTGATTGAGAAGGTAGTTGGTTTGGCCACCATGGAAATGGTAATGAAATTTGTGGATTTTGATTTTGAAATTGAGGTTGTTGACTGGTTTGAGGAAAATGTTGTGGTGGAAAGTTTCGATAAGATTGTGGATATTGATGATATTGAGAATATCTACCATAAGGATTTTTCAATCCTTGTGTCAAAGGTTGGGGTTGTGACCAGGGCTACTTCCATCTCATTGATGCATTCCAATCATTTTGTGGGGCCTAAGTATACATCTGAGTGTTGAAACCTTGAGTTTTTGGTCCTTGCCACAGTCTTCTAACAATGAAACATAGAGGATCTATCTGGTTTGAAACTATTTCTTGTTGGTAAATGGCTTCAAGACCTAGAATAGAAGGAAATTTCTTCATTTCATGATTTTATGTACATATGACATAAGTTTCTATGATTTTTAAAACAAGAGGAAATTCTCTTAAGGCATGTTTCTTTTTTCACTTATGACAAAATATAGATAAGACATCACTTTTGGTTATTTGATTATTTTTTAATTTCAAGCTGTTTATTTTTTCACTAAGACTCCCTAAAATAAATGTTTTGAACTCATCAATAAAATTTCCTATTTCAGCCCTACTTAATGTTCCAACTGCAAATTTATTAACTCTAGAGAGAATAGGATCTCTTGAACTCCTCCCAATTCTTGACTTTCCTCTTGAAAGATGTATGCATAATTCAGATATTTCAGGCAATGGAAGTTGAGAAATGTATCCCTTTCCCATCATATTAAGAATATATATCCATTCATCTGTAATGGCTTTCAACAGGAGATATTTTGACATATCTTCATCCAATTTTTTCATCTTAGCGCTTTTTAGATTGTAACTCAATCTCTCTATCAAATCCTCCAATTTTTCATCTTATCTTTGCATCATCTTAAAAACGTCATCTTTTCGATTATGTGGTGTGCAGTAATCCATGTATTTTGTAAGAATTAACTCTTCATTTATTCCCATATCCTAATAGAATGTGTTATTAAGCCCATGAACCATTTTAATGCTACATCCTTACGAGTTGCAGGAAATTATTTCAATTTTTCAGAATCGAGTAAGTACTCATATGATCTACATAAAACTATGAACTCAAACATAAATGTTTCAGGATCTTCACTCCTTAATACATGAAAATTGGGGAGCATGGAGGTTGAGATATTCTTCATTGTAGTAATCATATCTTCATCAAGTATAGGAAATCAAACAATATCTACTTCGCCTCTACCTCCTCTTCCTTCTCCTCTTCCTCTAACTCTACCTCATCCTCCACCTCCAATTCTACGTCCACCTCCTAATAGTCATAATTGGTCATAATTAACATTTTGTACTTCTCCTTCCCCTTCTCGAGCCATTGTAGATTCCTCAGAACTAATATAGGATTCTAAATTTAGGATTGTTTATTCCTCTTCTGTTTGTTCTGGTTCCTCTATCAATGGTATATTAAAGAAGACCTCTTCCTTCTCCTCACTAAAGATTTATAGCTCCTAGGCTAAGATTCTTTCTCGAGTAGAGGTTAGAAATATTACTCCTTCTGTTTGGGATCTAGGGTCTTCTTGTTTGACAACTACTTAAGTTTATGAAGTTGGAGAGTCTCTAGGTTGAATTTTTTATCTTAAGACCTCATGAAGTCTGTGTCTACTTTCTAAGAATGAAAATTCTCATTTGGGTGAATGGTGTGCACTACGAGGTCTTGATGGAATGAGCGGTGTTTTTGGGATCAAATTTCTACCGCTAAAATCTCTTTCTCTATGGATTATGTCTTTGTTTTTTTCTATGTGTTTGTGTTTTTTTTAGATTAAGAGATAAGGCTCCTATTTACACTTCCCCGGAAATGACACCAAAATGTTTAGTCAATTTAATGCCTTAAGTTTCTATCATAAAATATCGACCGAAGATTGTAATCTTATAAAGTGAAAGTACAATATATATGCTAGAAACATTTTCTTACTTAATTCATTGTGTTGATTTTGTATGTTTAAAGTTGTGTTTTTAAGATATTGTGTTTATTTTGAATGTCTAAATTGAGAAGCTAAGACTTATAATCTATGAAATTAATTCTAAACTCAACTTAATTTCCAAAACTATGATGAAAATCCTATCTTGGCTTGTTAATAGTTAATGATTTGATTTTGAGAAAAAAAACTAAAGTTCTAAATATAAGAGGGAATTTCAATCTTTTTGTATTCTTTTGGAAATTTATATGAATGAAATTGAACACAAGAAATCACTAAAGAGTATTTACACTTAAATAAATATTTTAATGATTGAAATATAAAACTTGCAAGAAGGAAGAAAAGGAAATTTATTTAAGAAATGAAACTAATCTATGATAAGCCTATATTGCACGAAAAGAAAAAATATGAATGATGAATCTTAAGCTATATTAAATCAATCTATGCCAAGAAATATAATAAATTATCTCTAAATCTATTCAATCATAAACAAAGCATCTATCTCAAAATTACCATATTATGAAAATGATGATACCAAAGAGTGAAGTAACAATGATAAACCTGATCATCTCTGTTGTATAAATCCAAAAAAAATTGCAATGTAAATGAAAAAAATTGTATGTCTATAGTATGAAAGTAAAGCAAGTATTCTAGCTACGAAATGAAAATTAAGAAAAAGTATTTCTATGCTATAAATCACAACAGAGTCAGAGCATGTACATATATGAACATACAACGAAATCATAAGAAAATTAACTATGAAAGAAGAATAAATTAAACAAATAAACCTCTTCTACGCATGGGCCCTCCACAATAGAATGATTTCTAATCTATACTTTACTAGTTACGCGTCAAGATTCTAGAATGCTTCCTTCTTCAATTACTGAATAAAAATAGATTTTCAGAACATAACAACCTCATAATAGTTCAAACTTATTTCATAATTACACAATCTGGTATTTGTAAGAGCCTTGGATTAAATGTTTAAGGCTTTCACACCTTTGCAGACTAAGGAAACTATGTATGAAACTCTAAACAAAAATATGAATTTCATCGCTTCACGATTTGCTACATGGACAGAAAATCTTGAAGCCTCAATCTTTCTCGCTCACCTATTCCAATTGTTGTTTTGACCAACCCTTTGACCGCATTCTTAGGAGCTTTATTTCTTGATTCTGGACAAGAATATAAGATAACATCCATAAATAAATCATTCATCAACTGCCCATATGTTTTTCTTCTTAAATGATTACTCAGAACCTAGTCAATCATAGCGGTGGCTAAAGAAACAGACTTTAGCTGTAGAATTGGATTATTTTTGTGTCTAAATACAAATTTTATTCAGATAATGAGAAGCATATGAAAATATGAAAAAGAGATAATTAAGCTCTCTTACCAGGCTAAAATATGAATTTAATACTTGTTTGGGTTCATAGAGTTGTCAAAAAGAGGGAAAGATAGTGAAAATGGATGTCAAAATTGAGGGAGCCTTGAGGCTCCACAATATGTACATGCATTGGTTAGTCAATCATGGTATTAACTTGATGATTATGTTATATGTTTTTAATGATCATGTTATATGTTAACTTGTAGCTAGCTCTATGATTATGTTATATGTTGTTGATGAGCATGTTATATGTTAAGCTATTGTCATTATATGTTAGTTAACTTGATAATTAGGGTTATAACATTAAAATATTGATGTTATATGTATCATGCTAAATTTAATTGGTCTAGGAATATGGTTAGGGTTATGACATTCGGGTATGAGTCGACTTATTTATGATATTATGTCATACTAGTCTAGGTTGATTGTGCATCCTTGATTGGAATGCATAAATGACATTTGCTTATGAGATTATGATGTGAACATGTTAGATAATTACTTTTATGGATATCATGACCTTAACTATGTTTGTTTTGATGTGTTGTGAAGTTATATCATGCTAATATTGATTATGCAAATAAGATATCCTCCCCTAATATACATTAAGGTACAAGTTTTCTTATGTATTATACTTAGTGTTTCAATGTCTCATTATGTCGTCTATTTGGTGTTTAAGTGATTTGGTATCTATTACACAATTTATTTGATTTATTTAACATGGTATGTTTGCAAGTTGTTTGAATGTTTTATTAATTGCATGATATGAGCATATGTGTCTTTAATATTGCATGAAGGAATGATCTTGCTTTAATATGGTTGTGCTAGCACATATGTGTTGAGATAATTGGTATATAGTTGAGTGTAGTAGGTGATAGTTGAAGCATTATGTACTATGACCGATGAATGTGAGTTCATTGTTGATAATGACATGGTTGATAGTCTTGGTAAAAGTTGATTTAGAACTGATATATGTGTTGTAGTTATATTTGGTAGATACGATTGAAATGCATGTTTAGTTATAGGTAAGCGTGTTTGGAACAACAAGGTAAGATAACTGGGATATTGTTATATTTATTATGCGCTCACAATTGTGTGGTTATGGCAGTATGATGTATGGATTTTATGACAAAAACAATTGCAATGAAATCTTGGAGAAGGATTGGGTTGAATTTTCCTTGGGAACCATGGGGGTTGACTAATGGTGTTTTTTGTTAGTCTTGTTCTTTTGGTCTTTTGTAATTTCTTGCACTTGATTGTGGCTTATTTATGTCTGGTGCATAAACATGCCACTTTTTTGCGGTGTTGTATTTCTTTTTATTTTTCATGGTCATCCTCTTATTTGTTCTCAGTCTTTCCTTTTGATGTTTTGAGCCTTCGGAATTGGTTTGGGAAAGAGGAAATTTAATGGAGCTCACTCCATGAGTAAGTGCAATGGAAGGTAAGAATATGATAACTAGATTGACTGGTTGGGTCCATTGTGGTAAATGGATGGTTGTATAACAATCGTGAGAAAGGTAACATGAAAGGTAAAGTGAATGGATCTAAGGTGTTAGATGCCTTGGATATGTTTGGAATTTTTTTTCTTAACATTGTGAATTTTGTGTATGAATAAAGGAAGTTATCTTAACCTAGAACTTATGATATCTAGAAATTTTGTTGTGATCATGATTATGTCGATGTTTATAAATGTATGCATGTATATATGTATGCATGTCATGTATGACACAGTCATAATCGATAATGATTGTTTAATGCTAATGTTTGTATATATATATTTGTGTGTATGTATGTTGTTGTCTCACAAGATCATGATTTTCTTATGATAATGATGATATATATGTATATGTATATATGTCATTGTATGATAAGGTTTTCAAGGATCATTCTTGTGGAGGAATGACTTATTATGTAGGTGAATTGCATGAAGAAGTTCTTGATCTTATGAGGAATCAAGTGGGAAGAGTAAATCTGACAGACCTATGAGATTAGTATCATGGAAATGAATTGATACTATATTCTTGCATTATGCCTATGTTTATGTTAAGGAAAGGTAATGGTGAGGGGTACATCAACGAAGTGAAAGTAGTGTGATCTGCAACATGCTAGGATAAATACGGATAGTGGAAAGAGGCTAAAGGCAAGGTTTCTTGTGGGGCTAGTGTTTGGTCTATCGATGTGTAGTAATACTATTGTGTATATGTTGTGGATGTTGTATATTCAGGGATTGTACCTATGGTGATGTGTACATGTAGCATATGTAGTATTGTGTACATATGGTAGTGTATGCCTGATGTATATATGGTGTTGTGTGTAGATTGATTATGCAATGTTGGGTATATATGGTTCTATGTACATGTTGGATATGCGGTGTTGTGTGCATGTTGGATATGTGGCGCTTTATGCATATGGTGATATGTACATGTTGTATATGCAGTGCTATGTACATATGGTGTTGTTTGCATGTTTTACATATGGTTCTATGTACATATGGTGTTGTGGGCATGCACATATAGTGTTGTGTGCTATGTACATGTGGTGTTGTGTTCATGTGGTGTTGCCTACATGTTGTATATGTGGTGTTGTGTGTAGGTGGTGTGGTGTACATGTCATGCATGTGGCGTTGTGTACATGTGGTGTATAGATTGTAAAGGTGGTGAAGTGCACATTTGGCATTGTGTAGATGTTGTGCAGGTGGTGCCGTGTACAAGTGATGTAGTGCACATGTTGTGCATATAGTGTTGTGTATATGTGGTAATGTGTACATGTTGTGCATATGATACTAATATACATGTGGTATTCTAAGCACGTCGTACATGCTATGTTTCAGACATGTAGTACTATGTGTGCGCATGATCTAGTTGTGGTATCATGAAATGTGTATTTGTTGTGTTGTACTCTATATATGTATATGTATTGTCTTATGGTGTACACCGGGTGTAGGTGTATGTGTCGTATTTTGGTGTGGGTGTGCGTACTGGAGGGTGTTGTATGTTGTATTTGGTTGCACATGTTGTGATTTACATGGTGTGTATGTGTACGTGATTGAAGAGAAGCAAGGGAATTGGGTGATTTCCAAGTGTGGGAACTGATCCAATGTGTGTATAGAAAGAACAGAGGCAGAAGTAAGGACTAATGAAGGATAAGAATCAATATTTTAATTTAGTTCTATTATGCATGTGATCTACGATTTTGAATTATGATGGTTACATTTGATTTATGATTATGTTCTATAATGATTGCATATGAATCATGATTCATAATTTTTACCTATGATGGTTGTGTTTTGAACTACGAGATGTCATATGTTTATGCATGAAGACTTTATCAAACAACTTGTTTGACTTGTGTGACATGAAGTGAACACGATTGCAATTGTCGCTTGTGTATGAGCTACAAATCACGTATGATTTGAAGTTATTTAAATTTATTTTGAATCTAATGGGAATTATGTTCTTTGTACATGAAGCACTGAATTGTTGTTTGGGTGGTTGAAAATGAGTGCAAGAATTATAAAAACCAACAAAAGGAATTGAAATAGAAAGTAGTATGTTCGTAAAGCACTTGAGGAGAAGGGCTATTATGGGATACGCATAGGCAATACTATCCATTTATTTCCATGAATATGCTATGATGAGTATGCTGGTTGTGACTCAAGGATATCCCTTGGTTTTTGTATCTTACAATGTTGGGAATCCCTGTAAAGGGATGGACTGCCCATAATGGGGTTTCCAAGGGACATGGAAGGTGTGTGACTACATGGAAGGGGGTGACTAGATTGTCAAAGGCGTTGTGTAGTAAGGAAGGGAAGGATGAATATGCATTTGTTCTGGTCATTAGCATTCATAGATGGAATCAAATGCACATTAAGAGTGTGTCATGGAACAATGGGCCAACAACTTTTAACTAAGAGGAAAAGTGGCGCAGGATTATATGGTTGGACATTGGATTAGAGCTCACTGGTGCTGACTGTTGGATTGGATCCATATCTAAAGTGCAGAGCGTCCTCGAGCTGGCCAACCTCAAATACAGAAATTGATTAATGGCTCACGGATCAAATAATACACTAGTAATAATGTTTATCGTTGATTTTGGTTAATATGCCGGATCAAATTAATATGTATAATGTAATAATGGATATGGTGCATATGGTTTAATATGCCCGATCTAATGCCATCTTCATAAAGGAATCCTTGTAGATCATTTAACCATAGATTAATAGTACCTTGTCAGCATAAAGGCACTGGAGCAATAATGAATACTGTGTGTATAGTCACATGTCTATTTGTTAATTATGTGATGTATATATATACCATATCAAATAGAGAGTAATGATTATGTTAATTAGTGTTTAGGATTTAGCGACATACACATTATTCAATATAACATAAAGGAGAATAAAGTGGAACAATTGTATAGTATAAATGTGAAAAATGGGCTATAGTACGTAGGTAAAAAGAAAAAATTGTTTAAAATTAATGTGTTACATTTGGTATCAAAGCTGGATGTCACAACATTGAGATGAGAGCGAGTGTTGCGTGCACATGAATTGTTGGGAAAGAAGTAAGTGAACAAGTTGTTACAATGAGAATTAGAACTGTAGGCCAAATGACGAATAAATCCCTAGGGAAAACTCGTCTATATAGGCACTAGAAGTAAATTTTTGGGTACAGTTGGAAGTTAACCATGAGCATCCAACATAGTAACTACTAGAAGAGAAATAACAACAAACACAAAGGTTGTTGGAAATTATCCAACACATGCAAATTAAAATGGAGCGTGAGCGATTGATGCATGAGAAATAAAATATCTTGAAAATTTTGTATGACAAGAAGAATCATAGGAATGCTCAGCCAAGGCCTCAACATCAGAGTGAGGGTACAAGGGAGCAACAAAAATTTGCAGGAAATAATTTAGAAGGAGAGGGTCAAGACTTATGATGAGGGGGAACAGCGAGAGCAGCCCATCTAGGAAGATTCAAGAAGCACAAACTAGATTTACAAGGGGAGTCTCGAAAAAATAAACCTTCATTTTTTATGGCGAAGAAGAAATAGTTGAAGCCCTCGTGATTGAAATGAAGAAATAATTCCAGGTTTATGAGTATAATAGCAACCTTCGAGTTAGACTAGCCAATTAAAAACTATGGTTGAAGGTCCCCCTGTAGTGGGAGGAAGTTAAAGTTGTGGATGCAATTGAGTAATGATGAGGACATTTTTTTTTTTTACCTAGCTACTATACCCCATTTTGCACATTTATACTATACAGTTGTTCGACTTTATTCTCCTATACCTAATATTTAATAATGTCTATGTCACTAAACCCTAGGTGATAATTAACATAGGGATTAATCTCCATTTAATATGGTATATATACACAATGCATAATTAACAAATTGACATGTGACTCTACAAACAATATTAATCATTGATGTGGTCACTTTATGCGGACAAGTTAATGTTAAATGATATGCAACGATTATTTTTATGAAGGCCACATTCGATCTGGAATATTAACCCATATGAATCATATCCATTAGTACACTATATATACTAATTTGATCCGTGACCCATTAATCAATTCCGGGATTCGAGTATGGCGATGAGGAAGGCTCTACGCCTTAGATGTCACTCCAATATGGCAGTCAGCACCGGTTGAGGGTTCGTTAGGGTATGCTCCTACCCAAAACCCTCGACATGATTTTCATTTGTCTAGCTCTACAACTTTTACTGCTAGATGAGGTCTTGATGCGTTCTGTTTGCAATATTTGAACCTCTTCTGCAGTGCTCCAGGTGGCAGCTCCGACCATTTTTCTGTTGTCTTACTTTTCGGTTCCAGTGGCTTAAGCTGAGGGTTCTGGCGTTAAGACCCGTCCTTGGTTTTATGCGCAAGAGAACGGACAGAATAGGGAACCCTTTGTTGCTCAATCTCATGGTGACAATCTTATAGTGTACTTTTTTCTTACTGTTTTTAAGACAAAAGATTTCTTTTGTCTTAAACAAATGTCTTAAAATGCCCTTGGTGTAGTAGTGTGTATTGTCTTGCTTTACCAGGATTTCTAACTTATCCACTGATGTAATCTCCCAGGTACACCTCTCACTACACATTTTCCACATTCAAACATCACACTGCCTGCGAGGTTTAAACTTCAATTTTCTTTCTCCGGGCACTTACTGACTCGGTTATTTCCACTTGATAAGCTATACAAACAAATGAGTTAATGTTTATTAAAAACAGTGAATACGGTTTGACGGTTTAGGCTCAGGGGTTTGCGCAAACCCTAAGTGCTCTACTTTTTCACAGGGAGGCATTACACAACTCCTCTCTAAGTCATAACTCGTCGACGCTAATGCGTTAAGCAATGTGTAGTTATTTTTTTTTTGGAGAATTTCCCCCAACAAGGTTAGCTTCTTTTTGTATAATTAAACTGTGGAACACTGCTTCCCTGCGTTGGAAGGTCTCCTGGGTTAAATTAATCTATGCCTATGCAAGCTATAGGTATTTTGTGTCGTTGTTAAGATTGTAAGGAATTCTATTTTTCTAGAGCATGGTAATGCTCGCCCATGATTATACACCGTTCTGGCTTGTTTTGCTGTACAGTTTTCTGCTTCCCAAGGTTATATATTTATATATGAAACAATGCTTCTGTTAATGGTTTAGTATTAGGTTGAAGTTATAGCCTCTCCATGTTGTATGGGTTCTTTGTACCTAATATATTTTAATGATACTCATGTCTTTTTTATTTATTTGTATTCATGGATAGCACTATTGGTTATCTTTTGTTAAGATTGGAAACCATTTCTTTATCATGCTGCTCCTTTACGATTCTCATGGATAAATGAATATTATTAATTTAATTGCTTCTCACCTAGGCTTATATAGAGCTTTCCTAATGATGGAGTGGGTATCTACCGTTTTAGGATTGTGTGACTTTTTCACTCGGAAGTTCCCTCCAGGTTAAACTAACCGATTACAGTCTTGATCCAAACTTTCTCGAATTGATATGGCCACTGATATCGCCACAATCTCGTGCATTTTCTGCTAATTTGACCTTAATTCCTTAAGCTTATTACAGTATACTTGTAAACCTCTACTACTTTACAGTGTTAGGGTTAACAAAAGATGCGTCCATATTTACATATACCCTTATCTAATTCCTTCCCTTTTGTAACTAAACTGGTTACTATAAGGATTTGCTGAATTTTTATAAAAATAGGTTTAAATTCTATCGTAGCCAATTCAACGTTAAGATGTTTCACACTATTAGTTACATGTTCTATACTTTTCCCACCTGTATTCACTAACCTACTTAACAGGTTACTATATTTAACAACCATTAATCATCTACAATTAAATTACTTACAACATGTATATCTATTCATTCAACACTTCAATTTCCATCATTTTTTTAAGACAAATAATCATGAACAGATATGTCACCTAAGTTTTCAAAGCTATTATCTATCTCATAAACCTTGAGTAGAAAAGCTCAACAGAAGGGTCCTCCACTCTACCAATGAATGTCCTCCACCCTACCTATGAGATCGGCGATTACTTCCAATACTCCCCCGAGCCCCAACTACCAGAAAACAGAAGACATCTTGTCAATCTCTACTTTATCTCTAGCAGGCCTCATAACGTGTTCAAGGTTAGGTTAAATGTGGCACCTGTCCCAAAAGGTTGATTCAACTTTTATTTAAAAATAGAATACTACCTAATCATGTATTCACATACCTTTTTCTGTTCAAAACATAAATTCATTCTTTTAATTAAAGAGTTTCCTAAATTTAGCTATGAATTACAACTCAAAGCTCAATAAATCATAATTAAATCCTTACAATAATGCATACAACAATTTCCGACACAGAAATAACTTAATCAAATTATATATTTGATTAAAACGCTTGTAATGGATAAATAAGTATACTCAATCAACCCCACACTTCCACTGAAAAACAGTGAAGAAAATTATATATCAACTGAGTTATTTAATAAAAATAAAGAATTGTAGAGGTGTTTCTGCGCATGAGATTGCAACTAAGAACCGGGTGTAAACAATTGCCACGGTATTTCTTCACAGAAATAGCTGTTGACGGATTTTGGTTTTGAATATGGAATTTCAATCCATAGCATTGGGAATCTCAGCCAGGGATTTCTGGTTTTAGTTATCAATTCACTTGTCGTTTTATTTATCTATTTTTTAATCCCATTATATATATTGTGTGAACGTCGACTGTTCTAAGAAAGCCTAAAATCTGCAGTGTCTAACATCCAAATTGTGAAACTAAATGGAACTCAGCCCATGCTAAATCAATTGAATTTTAAACGAAACCACGTTATTTTAATTGTCTAGAAAAAACCTTAAACTAGAAGAAATCTTTGAATTCAAAAAGAGCCTAAAAAACAACCTTAAATAGAGTATTGTACTTCATACTTCACCGGGATCACTACAAACAGCTCATAACACTTTTACCCTAATACACAAATTAAGACAACAGTAGACAATAAACCCATCAATTAGATTATCAATTACTAAATTGAAATAAAAATCGACATGCATAGGAAGCGTTACTTTCACCGTGATCACTACAAACAGCTCATAACACTTTTACCCTAATACGCAAATTAAGACAACAGTAGACAATAAACCCATCAATTAGATTATCAATTACTAAATTGAAATAAATTTCGATATGCATAGGAAACGTTACTCAAAGAATATGTTCCAAGAAAGTACAACACTAGACCCTAATCAAGAAATGGTTTGTCTTAAACCGGAAAAAATCTGACTTCAAAAAATCGTGAAGAAAATAAGGTCAAATAAACTATAATACTTCACCGTGATCAATACAAAAAGCTTATAACACTTTTACCCTAATCCGAACAATAAAACAAGAACCACAAGAAATGTTTGTCATCGATTCTGTTGATTGCGCAACACTGGTTTCATCCGATTCCTCTACATTTTCATCTCTGCGGGAGTAACATTTTTGATCCACGTCTCCTTGTTGACATCATTTGTCAGCTCCTCCGAAATGAGAACTTATCATTTGCGCTATTTTGGGTTTCCGCTACTGCTCACACGTTGTTTTGTAATGTCGATCGCAACATCCTGTGCCCTACAGAAAAATGAAGGGTAATATTAATGTAAGAAATCAGATTTGGAAATAATGTAAAGAAGATAGTGTAGATTTATATACTCTTCTCCTCTGTACTTTCTTTTGCGGTTATTTTCTTGCGCACCGTCGCGATGACGTTCGCAGTATTTACTATTGTTGGCGCGGGGGTTAGGACACCGCCAACGCCTGTTGTCGGACCGGGTGCACTGCAATTGATCTTGTTTTGTAATACCGATCACAGCATCTTGAGCCCTGCAGAAAAATTAACGCGATTATTAATATATGAACTCAAATATGGAAATAATGCGTAGAGGGTAGTGTAGATTTGGTTCTTTCTTTTTTGTTCTTTCTTTTTTATTCTTTCTCTTTCTTTTCTGGTTATATGCACGTAGGATGCGCAGATGATATTCGCAGAATGTACTGTTGTAATTGGCACGGTTTTCGGAACACCGCCAACCCTTGCTGTTCGACCGGGTGCAGCGCAATTCATCTGACAAGTCGCATTCAGCATTCTCTTTGCTCGTCGGGTCACCTGGCAAATCGCATTCAGCATTCTCTTTGCTCGTCGGGTCACCTGGCAAGTCGCATTCAGCATTCTCTTTGCTCGTCGGGTCACATGGGAAGTCGCTTTCAGCATTCTCTTTCGTCGTCGAGTCACCTGGCAAATCACATTCAGCATTCTCTTTGCTCATCGGATCACCTGGCAAGTCGCATTCAGCTATCTCTTTCCACGTCATGTCATCTGGAAAGTCCAAGAACCATCCCTCTTTCTCTTGCCCCATAATGTCATCTGGAAAGTCGAATTCCTCTTTCTCCTTTCTCACCATGATGATAATAACGGAAATGGAGGTTTCTTTTTTATGTGGAGCTGCAAGCAGATTCGTAGCGCCTTAATTTCTATTCCTAATCAAAACGTTTGTGTTGGAGTCGTTATAAACGAACGTGGAATCTGCACGAGTCGCGAAAATTCAAAAGATAGGCTTACTACGACGGTGGCGGTTATATTCAATTGTCGGGACCTCGACGACATATATAATTTTTTATTAAAATCTATTGTTCATTTTTATGATGTCTCATGCTTATATATAAATTTTACGAAGTTTTTAATAATATATTGTAGAGAAATTGGAATTATAAAATTTTATAATATTTGAAGTTATAGTATTTTTATTTGATGACTAATCGGATTGTAATTAAAGTATTAATAAAAATTTAAGAAAGTTAAATTTGAAAATTAATTTAAGTTTTTCTTCATTATTAAATTAAAAGAAAAATTCCTTTTAGACTGCTCAATCCATTCGCCATTTATAATTGCAATATAAACCAAGAAAAGGTCTCATCTCATCCATAATTCTATTTTCAAACTCCTATGGAAATCTAAACCAAAAACTACATGTTGAAACTAAACCTAAAACTAAATATCAACATGAAACATTGATGCTTTCAATTCATAACTCATCGTTGAGTATGAAGAGAACTCCAAACAGGTATTTTGAAACAAAGGAAGGTATTTTGGAATAAAGGAAGACAGGGGTGGCTGAAAGGGAGGTAAGAGGGCCGGAATGAAAACTATTTAGGTCAATCTAAATTAATTAATTTGGTGGAAAAATGGTTAAATTGAATTTAAAATTAAAATATTTTAATTTTATTTTTTAAATTGATTATTTAGTTAATTATTATTAAAATAATTATATTTTATATCAAAGAATTTTAATTTGAGTGATTGGGTAAAGTTTTCCAAACTATTTGGGTTCAAATTTACTCAGACATTTCTAACTGGCTCTTATTTTCTATGTGAGACACATTCAAATTCCAATAAAAAATTATTTCTAAAATAACTGGTATTGTACTCAATAATATATAATTCAATCGATAGAATGAGATTATTGTATATTTAGAAATCAGAATTCTCAATTATACCTCATTGCATTTTGTGTATGAGACCCATTTAAATTCTAGCAAAATAATTCTTATTATAGTAAGTCGGGGTTTTATGCTCAATAATGGAGAATTCAATGCATACAGTGAAAAAATATTTATTGTATAAGGTTCATCAGTTTTATGATGAAAATAAAGCATTACCGGAAATAGCATAGAATGCTATTCGGGACACAAATTCTATAGCTCTAATAAAAACCAGGAAAGATTGAGAGAGGGGCTAGCCAAACAATGCACGACAACCACAAGAAATGTGGGCATGGCCGCTTTCTAATAGTGACGAAAGAATTGTAGAACTATTCACTACGATCATGGATGCCCCTAAAGAAGAATGCCACCTTCTTCCATGACCATGCTAAGCCTCTCTAGATAATAATTATAAGAAATAATAACCCACCGAGCTGAGTCATAATAATTATAAGAAATAATAACCCACCGAGCTGAGTGAGGGAGTGTGTATGGAAAACAAGAGCATGTTAATGCTACCACCATGTGAACATTTAACGAGTGCTGAGCACATGAGAGAGTGAATTATGGGCTAGGTGGTCGTTTAATCTTCATCATGATGGTGACATATGGCAAGATTCTGCACCCACCGTTGGAGAATGCATAGAATGTTATTATTGTATGTTTAGAAATCAAATTATTTTAACCTATCTTAGGTTATAACAATATCAATCAAGCTATTAGATTAGTGTTAAGTAGAAATTTATTTACAACCATATATTTACAAGCTTAGAATGATAGATATTGGAAAAATAACTTCTTTAAAATTGATAGATGAGTAGTCTACATACAAAAAAAATCTTACAATTGTGTAGATGACAATATTAACATTAGGAGTAGATCACAAATTTCCAATAACAAAACACCATGTACTCTTCTAGAAAGAATGACCCTAAGTAGTTATTCTCATTATTTTTTTTGAAATAGCTATTATTGAACCATCATTAAAATATTGAAATAGTTATTACTGAACAACCCTTGACATTAGGCTTTTTTAGAAAAATATAACTTGCAACTGAAAACAATTTGTTTAAGGTTTTTGTTATCCATTTAGTAAATACAAAATTTGGACTTGGTTTTGTCATTTATATATTATTCCAAAAGAATAGTAATAATCCACCATAAACCTTATCTTTAATATATGCTACCATAACTCCATGTTGAGAAGAAATTCCCAAAAATAACTTAAATATAAGTTGTTCTAAGGACACTTCATATGTATCTACATCTCAAGTCATGTGGACCATCTCATTTTTTAGTGTATTAAAAGGTGAATTTAGAAAATTAATATCTCTTGATATCCTAGCTATGTCTTATTTTAATGCTTCTTTAGTGATTTGAATGGCCATCATGATTAATATCACTCTAAATTCCATATATTATTTTATCCGAGACAAAATCAATCTCATGCTTATTGGTGCACCCATATATTTACTTTTGAGAAATTAATTCATTTCAACTATCTAACTCAACAATTGTATGAAGGAATGTACAACTAATAATATATATAGATGTTTCCCTTTCAAGGATTCAACTTATTTTTGGTAGCTTACAAGTGCTAAGCTAGTTCTCTTTCTCTTTAATTTTTGGTAGGCTTGGTGGCATATTTTAAACTTCCTCATGCCACATTCTAAACTCATCCATAAGTAAGTTGACTCTATGTAATTCTACCCTTTTCTTCTAAATAATTTCTACCAATCCCAATAGCTTCAAAGATAATTCCTAGAACTCTGTTAGGCTAGTATATAATTTCCATAGTTTTGTTCCTTTCTCTTCTTGTGACTCATATGCCTAGGATCTAAGCACAATGATGATTTTCCTATCAAATTTGTACCATTTGACTTCTTCTTCAAGGACTTGGGCTCTCCCCTTATATTTTTTAATCTAGTGAGTGATTCTTTTGGAATTTTTCTTTGTAACCCAAAACAACTGTAATATCCTAAATTTTGTGGGATATTAATTTTTGACATTTTCACTTAGGAAGTGAATAAAATGGGTAGGAGACCCAGTCATTTTATCTATATGGAATAAAAATCCTCTTAGCATGAAGGGGGATCACTTTTGGAGCTTGATTTCACACCTCCACGTGTGAAAACGGGCTTTTGCAAGAAGGCTAGGTCAAGTTTGACCAAGTCAAACTGCGCAGTAGCATGAGGTGGAGAGCACATTATGGGCAAGCGCAGTGGGATAAGCAGGGAAGCTTCTAGAGGAAGGAAAACCTAATGAGTGGGGTCCATTGAGAGGAAGCTAATATTGTTTAAAAGGATGGCAAGGTAGCCATTGCAAATGATATCGGTCGACTTGCAGCAACATCTTGCTAGTTAGCAACAATTGCCGAGGGAATTCTTGTTTAGGATTTCCTCTCTTTCTTGAGTAGCTTTTGGAGGATTGCACTCCATTCCCCATATTCAGACATTGAGGTCAAGCACTATCCTTCATCATCAGCTGGAGATTGTGCAGTGTTGCTGGGTGTTGCTAGGGAGGTTTTCTACAACACCATCATTGGCTTGTTTTTCGGAGGAGGGAGCTTCCATCCCTTTGGGAGATTAGAAAAAGAGGCTCATGATATTATTCCACCATCTTTGGCACTAGGCCAACCACTTGCCATCATATGCAGCGCAGTCCCTCTCTTAGATAGGGTTATTCTTGAAGAGCATTTGCTGTGAGGGATTAGCAGACCTTTGGAGGGTGAGATCTTAGGTGAAAGAATCAGTCTTTCACTTCAGATTTCCCATTGGAGGAGGCCATTTCAGATTGAAAATTATATTCAGCCATCTCCTCCTATTTTGTTAATGAGTTGCTGCTACCCAGCAACTCCGGCATTATTGTATTTTCATATTTTGTACATGTATTGTAGCCAATCCTCCTAAGGATTGTTGTATGAGTGTTTTCAGGGGTTGAGAGCTTTCTCCCCCTCATTTCTTGAGCTATTAGTGTCATATCATTATATTTCCATTTTATATGATGCAGTCTCTCCATATGACTGCGCATTTTTAGCCATGGCTTTCTCTATGTAGCAGTGTGCCTTCATTTTCATGTACAAGACTCATTGAGGCTTTCATTGCCTAATCTAAGAGATTGAATCCTCAAACATTGTACTCTTTGCTGCTGCAATACACATTTATTGGCTATTTGTATCTTTATATATGCAGGCTCATGAAAATAACACAGTGAATCCCTTGCATGCTCATACATTGTTGCTTCCCCACTCCTTGGGTAATTTCTGAAGGAGGAATATTTCAAGCTCTATAGACAGAGTCTGTAGATGGCCATGTAGCCTCTGGATCTCATCCTTATTTTTAAGGTGACATATCCAGTAAATTCCCATGAAATAGATGGCCAGGTAGCCTCTGGATCTCATCCTTATTTTTAAGGTGACATATCTAGTAAATTCCCCTGAAATCAATCTCTGGAATAGAATCTTGATATTCCTGAAAAAGAGATATTACAGTGGTATCGGAGCACCTTTATTAGCTCAACCTATGGCCTTCAAGCCCAAGAAAGAAGAAGAATATGATGACGCGGAAGATGAGTTTGATCTCATCTATTTTCAAAACAAAGAAGAGCCTCCCCGAGGAGGAGAAGCAGAGAGAAGAAGAGGAAGGTCCATGCACTTCCTATTCTAAAAAAGAAAGCAAGCATGAGAGATGCCTGGGTCATCTAGTTCTAAATCAATACTTGGATGAGTATAAATCCCATTCTGCAGCATTCCGGAAAGCTACAATGTTCCCACAGTTTATTCAGTAAAAGGAGGAGAGAAGGTCCTATAGCAAAGGAGAAATCAGAGGCAATAGGTTCCTATTGTCTACCTTTTATGGGGATACTTCAGCTAGAGCTTGGGTGAAAAAGCTAGAAGCCTTTTTCTAGCTACATCCAGTGGCAGAAGAAGAAGCAGTGGAGATTGCAGCGCTGCACATAGAGGATGAAGCCTCTGTTTGGTGGTTCAAACCCTTGGTCCATTCAAGGGTAAGCTCTTTTGAGGACTTTACTCAAATTTTGATTCAAACCTTTGATGGATAGAGGAAAAGAGAAGGGAGATTCATTCCACCATGGGAGGAAGATTGCACCAACGTTGTCACAACTTTGGGAGGGCAGCCTTCTACATCTATGGATGAGGTAGCCATTGCATTGGAGGAGAAAACTAATGCAGCCATACAAGAAGAAAATCCCAGGATCCACCAAGGTATGAGTGAAGTTCCAATTTCCATTTCAGCAATTTATTTAAAATATTGTGGAAATTTATCTTTAAAGATCCAAGAATCTACACACTGTGCTTGCACTGCGCTGTGCAATGGGTTCAAAGAGGAGATGAACCCTCATCCTCATACATTTTGGTTGAGTTACATTCAGCCCTTGAGGTTATAGTGTGAACTTCTGGAGGATGGAGTGAACCATGATACCCCCATGAAAAACAATGAATCAAATTTTAAACCAGAGGATGCAACAACTGCTTAATCATTGAAGGAATCAGCAGCACTGTTAAACATGGATGGAGAGGAGATATTACCTCCATCACATTTCGGTCCTCATGGATCCAAAATAGTCATGGGTAAGATATCTTTTCTAAAAGGTCTCCAAGGAGCTACATTTCAAAATCTCATGAAATGCAAAGAGAGAAATTTGGTTAGGGAGAATGGTAGCCCTCACGGGAGGAGTACCAAAGGAGGAAGTAGGAGAAAACATCCACAAGGAGCTGAGTGGGTGTGGATGAGGAGTAATAGGCTGATTATCCACTTGCAAATATATGATACTGGGCAGTAGGAGGCTTGGATGCATTGGCTCCTCTTGAAGGAGTTTGGCTAGCACTTGGTATACCCCTTTTCGAGAAGGATCGGAGTAGAGGAGAGGTGGCAGGATGTTTGCATCATTGAGAAGCGGAGAGTAGGGCTACATGGGGCTGATATGGCATATATATCAGTCACAGTACCTTCATCACATGAGTTACATGATGTGAGCATGAGGAGGCAGCAAGCACTTGGGTTGCTTGAACTATCATGGAGAGAGCCAAGCAGATTTTATCTCATATGATTTATGGTGTTGTCGGAGTAGAGGAGGGCACTCTCATAGTGCAAAGGGATCACTCTTTGGCTTGGGATTATCGGAAGGCATTTCCATCTTGGGAGAAGCTTCATTTTTATAGTAGCATCACGAGAGGTGTTCTTGACAAGGAGCATGTCAAGAAATAGAGATTGACATGGACAGGAGCCTTTTTGCATGAGCTCACAGCGCTGTCACTTGGGAGCAGGATCACACACATGGATCCATCTATAATTTTACTTCCAACTTATTGTAAGAGCATTATATTTTCATTTTCTGATTTGAATCCTCTTATCATTATGTTGCAATGCATCGCTCCTCAAAGGGAGAAATTTTTCATGTTGCTGCATGAGAAAAGTTGGGAAAACTATATGGTGGAGACAACTATATTTACATGGCCTTGGGAAAATGTTTTTCCATTCTACAAATGTTCAGCTAATTCACATGATTAGCATTGTATTTAAAGACATATTTTCCTTGTACATTTCTTGAGGAGAAATTTGCAAAACTGTGTTATGCACCTTTGGGAGACAGTTGGTACTATCCCGCATCATGTAAAACCATCAGTACTTCCTCCATTTTGATGAGGAGAATGTTTCCATTTGCTGATATTGTCCATACTATTATTGGGAGCATGATATATGAATTGACACATGAGTTGAATGTGTCTATGAGGGGAAATGATTCCCACAGTTTGTGCATGCCATGTTCTAATGGGAACATGAGGAGAGACATGGTCACCATAGCCACTTATTTTCTTTCTTTAGAGGTGGACCATGAGTCTAATGATGATATCCATCCATTGTATGTATATGGGCATGTATTTGATTTTGTATTGATGATTCACTCATCTACTTACTATTCAGTAGTAGAGGTGATATTTTCTGTACAATGCTTGCCATGTTATTTTCCGCAGCTGCAGTGCATGAGGATGCATTGTAACCCTATGAGACATTGTTTGTACCTTGCTGCACATGGTATACCCTACAGAAAACATGTCATTGGGGTATTCTATTATGATCATTTCCTACTCATCATGGATGAAATGTATTGGGCCAGCCAGATTATCATGGATGGAGGAGAGATCATTGGAGGATTGCTCTTCATTTTGTCACTTGAAGGCAATATTTTTGCAGCCCATGATTAGCACACACTCTACACTTATCCAAAGTGGAGAGGAGAACAACATGGGGCAAGCTATGTGGCTTGGCATATTTATATTTGCAGCCCACCTTCATTTCCGGAGCTCAAGGTGGAGGGAGATTTCTGTGAGTTTCCATGTTGGGAGGCAACTTATGTTGTATGGATGATTACTTGGGGATGGTAGATTCATATGGCGATGATGAGTCCCATTATATATCAGATCTAATGCCTCAAGGAGGCCCTTAGATAGCCCTTTGTTTCCTTCATGGATATTTGTTTCTACATGGCAGCTATTTGGGGATGCTCACCAAAAGCTGGATTGCATATGTTGGAGGGACAACCTGGACACTTGATTGATGATATGGCATCCTTTTCTTGGAGGATTTTATCATGCATGGATGCTACAGGGAGAGTAATCGGAAATAAATCAGTATATCCTTTTACTTTCTTGAGGACAAGCAATCTTTGAGAGGGGAGGACTGTAATATCCCAAAATTTTGTGGAATATTAATTTTTGACATTTGCATTTAGAAGGTGAATAAAATGGGTAGGAGACCCATTCATTTTATCTATATGGAATGTTGGGAAAAATTATGAGAGGGGGGGTGAATCAGTATTTAGAGCTGATTGAAAACTTTTTACTTTTTCTTTCTCTAAAAACCATACGCTACTTTACTGAACAAAACTCGCGTATACACGTGGATATCCTTAAGAAAACTTGCGTATGTCCAGAGCTCTTATTATGCATTTAATTCTTTACTTAGAACATTGCATCATTCATTCATCAGATGTTTAGTAAGCAGTAAACATGTGCAGTAATAACAGAATAAACCATCACACATAAGCAACACACATGAACACCAGTATTTAAGGTGGAAACCCAATTCGGGAGAAAACCACCATTGATGTCGTCTCTATCTTCAATATTTATTATAAAGAAAACTTCTTACAACATTGTACTGGTGTAGACTCATACCAGCACACAGGCGCCCACCTGCAGAAGGCTGCAACCTTCTCTCCTTCTCCAGCCACTACTGGAAGGGAGCTCCAACCCCTTGATCTCATTTACCAGCCTCTCCTGGTAGGGAGCTACTACCCCCTACACTTGTTTACCAGCCCCTCCTGGAAGGGAGCTACTACCCCCTGCTCTCGTTTACCAGCTACCACTGGAAGGGAGCTACAACCCCCTCACTGAAGACTTAGACCTTCAGCACCTCTGCAGACCACGTTTCATCAATTTTCATACTGGATCCAATAGATTCCTCACAACATACCTTATAGACCTCTTTTCATCATATTTTCAGACTGGACCCACTCCACACATTTAACCTCAACATACATCAAACTGAAACTTATAACTTCATCAATTCATTCATTGAATCATCAACAATCAACCAACAACTTGATCTTCAATCAACATAATCAGCAACATATTCAACATTCAACCAACCAAGATCTGTATGAATACATCATTGACAGATAGAAGTAAAACAAAAAAATAGATTAGACTTTTCATTCCACATACTTTAGCAAACCCTAGATAGCATACACACTTTTACTTTGCTGACCCTGCGTATATATGCGCTTTCTCGGAGACAAACATGTGTATACATCTGCACATATTTTAGAACTGACCTCATATTCCATACGCGCTTTTTCTGAAGCCAACCCGCATATATACGCGCTTTCTCTGCCATGAACCTGCGTATAGATCTGCAAACATTGTACGAATGTGCAACTCTTCAGAATAGATAAATAGCTCAGATCTTACCCTTTACTTCAGAAAATATTCACCACATATCATATCTAAACATTCCATAAATAGATCTAAAGAATACATAGTCATTTTAGATCTAGAGATCCCTCTTCATCATTTTCTTCATAGGTGTATTATTAATTCAGATCAATCAATAAACTGTTACCCATTCCATGCAGATATTCTTCAGAGTGAAGTATTCATTGAAACCCAGACCTATGCACACTCTTGCACTATGATCTTCTTCTCCTTATATAGATTTATCCTTTGTCAATACCATGAGTCAGAACCACTCAACCGCTGATGGTATTCCTGGACAGGATCAATTAGATAATCCAGTGCTCAATATAGTGGGCCAATACCATGGTAATTTCCCCTGGTTTTATAAATTTAGAGCACAAATATGCATACGCTACTTGTTACATACTTTTCGTCGTACATACACTACTTTTCCTTTACAAACCCACGTATGCTTTGTGACATATCTAATTCATCATTACTCTGGCACTTACTGGAATTATTTTCTCTGTTACTTCTGAGCTGATCTGTAGACACATCATTAAAAAATAGGTTGCTATCCAAAGACAACTCATCAAGTCAATTTCCATCAAGGACAACTTCATCAAGTAGGTTGCCATCAAGGACAACACATTGCATCATATTGCCAACAATCTCCCCCATTGGACTTTATGGCAACCATGATGGTGTTTGATCACCACAACAGATAGATACATTGATTATAACCATTATTCAAACACCATGATACTCTCCCCCTTTGACATCAAGGGCAAAGGGTGGATCAAAACCAAAACAAGGTTTTTCTTCTCTTATAGAAAGAGGAGCTCCGTAGATCTGGTGTGCACTGAAGTTACCATGCTCTCCCTAAGTTCACGCTTAATCTTCAAACATATTTTTCAATGAAGTACATGACTCTATGACCTTTCCTATCACCAAAGGCTCGTACTTACATCAATGATCCAACCAAGTGGATTTACATATGTGACTCAAGTACCCAAACAAGTGGGTTTACACATTTGACTCAACTACCCAACCAAGTGGGTTTAGAAATTTGAAGAAGTCCTTACATGACTGAATATTACAATTTTACATCATAGGTCTTAACATGACCTTTTCATCAAATTAAAAATATGAATTTTTATAACCAATACCAAGAAGACCTCAAGAGAGAGATCATATTTCAGAACCATCATAATGCCAACAATGCATTACTCTCAACAAGGCTAATGCTCCCCCTCAAACTGTGCTCTTGTTCTTGAGCCATCTCACTATTTTCCTTAACAAAAAAACATATGATTATGTCTTCATTGGAACTCGCGTGCATACGCGGATTTAGTTCATGAAACCCACGTATAGGAAGTGAAGTACAGAAAAAATCACAACTCCATCTCCCCCTGAACTTATGCCACCTGTACCTGTCTTCTTCACATCAGATGCACTGTCAGAAATAAACATAAACAGAATTACCAAACCAATCATGAGAATCACCATATATTGCTCCCCCTGTGATGATACATTACTTATTCCTCTAATGTATCTCACATCACTCCTGCAGTCATTATGAGAAGTAAGCTTTAGAAGCGGAAGACTGCAGTAGGAATATTATCCCCTACGTTTTTGTCCGATCCTCCTTCCTTTTCCAGCTTTTCTTGAAATTTCTTATTGTGTGCTGAAAATTATCCAATTTCTCAAATCTATTCATCCTGCATTCTTTTTCTACATGTCCATACTTGTTACAAGCATAACATCTTGTGTGACTAGAAAAGTAAGCATAGGTATCATAACGTGTTTTTCTATTCTTTCTTCTATTGCAATCAGTTGCTTTATGACCAAACTTGCTGCATGAAAAACAATATCCCTTAAAGTAACCTGAGTACCTTTTTGTGTAGAATCTGTTTGTTTGTGACTGAAACAATCTGCTTTTGCAATTTGCTGCAACATGCCCATAATTATGACATTTAAAGCATTCAATATTATTGATCAAAGGAGGGATTGATTTCTTTTGAGAGTTCAAGATTGTCGGTTGACCTTTTGTTTCATTCAACACTTCAGGTTTTGCATTGATATCCTTTGAATCTTTAGCACTTTCTTGTGAGCTAGATGCTCCTTTAACATTTTCATGAAAACCAAGACCACATTTAATAGAAGGATACATTTGACTACTAAGAATATTGTCCAGAATCTTATTACTATCTTGAAACCTCAAGAGTTTATCTTTTTCTTCTAATTTACTTTTTAAAATGTTTACCTCAACCTTTAATCTTTGGCATCTCTTCTTCATATTTTCTTCAAACCTTCTTCATTCTTCTACTTGATCATTCAATTTTAAAATATCTTCCTTCAACCCATTTTCTTGTTCTTCAAATGTTTGTAGAAGTTCTTCATTCTTCTTATTTGATTTTTCCAGATCTTCTTTCAGATAGATGATTTATGCTTCAAGTCCTTCACTGTGATTGGTTACTTCATCGTACAACCTTTGATACTTGTTTAGCTGTCCATTCATTATAGAGATCATATCTTTGTAGATAGATTCTCTCTCATTAAAAAATCTTTGTTGATTTTCAACTTTGATCTTGAGAATTTCTTCTAGATCCATAACATTACTTTCACTATCTTCTCTCATTAAAAAATCTTTGTTGATTTTCAAATTTGATCTTGAGAACTTCTTCTAGATCCATAACATTACTTTCACTATCTTCACCATTGCATGCACAAGAAAGTGAATAACAAGAACAACAATCAATACCCGTTTCATCTTCTTCATTTGCTGCTGCACATGTTTTCTGGGATATCTCCTTTCTTTGAGTGGACTTCTTCTTTTGCTTCCTTTCCATGAGCACTTGTAGATCTTGGTCAGAATCTTCTTCATCCTCATTTGACACTTCATCATTATCTTCATTTGTATAATAACTCTTTCCCTTTTCAAATTGTTTCCCTTTATCATGATTTTCTTCATAAGGACATTTAGCAGCATAATGACCAACTCTTCCACATGCAAAACACTTGAAGGGAAGTTTACCTCTGAATCTTCCAGTACCTGGTTGGAGTCTTCTCACAAAATTTTCTTCTTCTTCTTCTGATATATAACTTTATTCCTTGACAACTTCCCTTTCTTTTCCTTTGCACATGCCTTAAAGGCAACTTCTTTGATTTGAGGGGGACCTCCTTTTCTCATTTCAAAAGCAATCACAATACCATGTAGTTGAACAATAGTAAGAGTTTGCAGATCTTTCCTTTCTTCAATAGCTGATACTTTTGACTCAAATTTTGAAGTCAAAGATCTTAAGACTTTTTCCATCATAGTAGTATCGGTTATGGTTTCACCCAAATTTCTCATACGATTTACAATATCATCTAGACGTAAAAAGAAACTAGCAATACTCTCATCACTATGCATCCTCAAATTTTCATATTCAATTCTAAGAGTTTCGAGTTTTGCACTTTTTACCTTTGTATCTCCTTCATAGCTTAGAATGATTTTGTCCCATATTTCTTTTGCTGAATTTAACTACATCACTTTCACAAATTCTAATTCAAACATGCTTCCTAATAAAACATTGACTGCTTTGGCATTGATTTCATATTTCTTCCTTTCTGCTGCATCAGTAGGAATAATTGTCGGATACTGATAACCTTCTTCCATGATTGCCCATACTTCTGCACCAAGACTTTGTAAATATGCTTTTGTTCATATCTTCCAGAATAACAGATTGCTTCCATTGAATAGAGGTGGCTTTAGATAAAATACTCCTTCAAGAATTCCCATTGCAATGGATCTCCTTCAAGCGATCAAGCTTCTGCAGAAGGACCTCCTCTGATACCAATTATTGGGAGAAATACTGTGAGGGGGTGAATCAGTATTTAGAGCTGACTGAAAACTTTTTACTTTTTCTTTCTCTAAACCCCATACACTACTTTACTGAACAAAACTCGCATATACACGTGGATATCCTTAAGCAAACTTGCGTATGTCCAAAGCTCTTATTATGCATTTAATTCTTTACTTAGATCATTGCATCATTCATTCATCAGATGTTTAGTAAGCAGTAAACATGTGCAGTAATAACAGAATAAACCATCACACATAAGCAACACACATGAAAACCAGTATTTAAGGTGGAAACCCAATTCGGGAGAAAACCACCGCTGCTGTCGTCTTTGTCTTCAATATTTATTATAAAGAAAACTTCTTACAACATTGTACTGGTGTAGACTCATACCAGCACGCAGGCACCCACCTACAGAAGGCTGCAACCTTCTCTCGTTCTCCAGCCACTACTGGAAGGGAGCTCCAACCCCCTGATCTCATTTACCAGCCTCTCCTGGAAGGGAGCTACTACCCCCTGTACTTGTTTACCAGCCCCTCCTTGAAGGGAGCTACTACCCCCCTGCTCTCATTTACAAGCTACCACTCGAAGGGAGCTATAACCCCCTCACTGAAGGCCTCGTCCTTCAGCACCTCTGCGGACCACGTTTCATCAATTTTCATACAGGATCCAACAAATTCCTCACAACATACCTTATAGACCTCTTTTCATCATATTTTCAGACTGGACCCACTCCACACATTTAAGCTCAACATACATCAAACTGAAACCTATAACTTCGTCAATTCATTCATTTAATCATCAACAATCAACCAACAACTTGATCTTCAATCAACATAATCAGCAGCATATTCAACATTCAACCAACCCAGATCTATATGAATACATCATTGACAGATAGCAGTAAAAGTGCAAAATAGATCAGACATTTCATTCCACATAGTTCAACAAACCCTAGATTCCATACGCACTTTTACTTCAGTGAATCTGTGTATATATGCGCTTTCTCAGAGATAAACCTGCGTATACATCTGCACATATTTCAGAACTGACCTCATATTCCATACACGCTTTTCCTGAAGCCAACCCGCGTATATACGCGCTTTCTCTGCCATGAACCTGCGTATAGATCTACAAACATTGTAGGGTTGTGCAACTCTTTAGAACAGATAACTAGCTCAGATATTACCCTTTACTTAGCTTAGAATGATAGATATTGGAGTCTTCTCACAAATTTTGCTTCTTCTTCTTCTGATATATAACTTGATTCCTTGACAACTTCCTTTTCTTTTCCTTTTGCACATGCCTTAAAGGCAACTTCTCTAATTTGAGAGGGACCTCCTTTTCAGTTTCTAAAAGCAATGCAGATACCCACAGTTGGAGCATAGCAAGAGTTTGCATCTTTCCTCTTCTTCTTCATACTCATATTTTTGACTCAAATTTTGAAGTCAAAGATCTTAAGACTTTTTCCACCAGAGTAGTATCAATTATGGTTTCACCCAAATTTCTCGTACGACTTACAATATCATCTAGACATAAAAAGAAACTGGCAGTACTCTCATCACTATGCATCCTTAAATTTTCATATTCAATTCTGGGAGTTTGGAGTTTTTCACTTTCTACCTTTGTATCTCCTTCATAGCTTAGAATGATTTTGTCCCATATTTCTTTTGCTGAATTTAGCTGCATCACTTTAACAAATTTAGATTCAGACATGCTTCCTAATAAAACATCACGTTTGGTATTTATTCTATGGTTTCTTCCTCACAAGCCGCATCATTAGGAACAATTTGCTCATAACATAACTTCTTCCACGATTGTTCATACTTCCTCGCACCAAGACTTTCGCAACACATTTTGTTCATCTTGTAGTCAACAAATTACTTCCATTGAATAGAGGTGGATTTATAGAAAATACTCCTTCATGACTTCCCATTGCAACAAGATCTCCCCTCAAGCGATCAAGACTCGCAGGAAGACTCGATACCAATTGTTGGGAAAATACCAGAGGGGCAATCGTATTTAGAGCTGACTAAAAATTTTTTACTTTTTATTTCTCTAAACCCATACGCTACTTTACTGAACAAAAATCGCATATACACGCGGACATCCTTAAGAAAACTTGCGTATGTCCAGAGCTCTTATTATGCATTTAATTCTTTACTTAGATCATTTCATCATTCATTCATCAGATGTTTAGTAAGCAGTAAACATGTGCAGTAATAACAGAATAAACCATCACACATAAGCAACACACATGAACACCATTATTTAAGGTGGAAACCCAATTCGGGAGAAAACCACCACTGTTGTCGTCTTTGTCTTCAATATTTATTATAAAGAAAACTTCTTACAACATTGTACTGGCGCAGACTCATACCAGCACGCAGGCACCCACCTGCAGAAGGCTGCAACCTTCTCTCATTCTCCAGCCACTACTGGAAGGGAGCTCCAACCTCCTGATCGCGTTTACCAGCCTCTCCTGGAAGGGAGCTACTACCCCCTGCACTTTTTTACCAGCCTCTCCTGGAAGGGAGCTACTACCCCCTTGTTCTCGTTTACCAGCTACCACTGGAAGGGAGCTACAACCCCCTCACTGAAGGCTTCAACCTTCAGCACCTCTACGGACCACGTTTCATCAATTTTCATACTGGATCCAACATCTTCCTCACAACATACCTTATAGACCTCTTTTCATCATATTTTCAGACTAGACCCACTCCACACATTTAAGCTCAACATACATCAAACTAAAACTTATAACTTCATCAATTCATTCATTGAATCATCAACAATCAACCAACAACTTGATCTTCAATCAACATAATCAGCAACATATTCAACATTCAACCAACCCAGATCTGTATGAATACATCATTGACAGATAGCAGTAAAATAGCAAAATAGATCAGACATTTCATTCCACATACTTCAGCAAACCCTAGATTCCATACGCGCTTTTACTTCACTGAACCTGCATATATACGTGCTTTCTCGGAGAGAAACCTGCATATACATCTACACATATTTCAGAACTGACCTCATATTCCATACACACTTTTTCTGAAGCCAACCTGCGTATATACGCGCTTTCTCTGCCATGAACCTGCATATAGATCTGAAAAAATTGTAGGGCTGTTCAACTCTTTAGAAAATATAAATAGCTCAGATCTTACCCTTTACTTCAGAAAATATTCGCCACATATCATATCTAAACATTAAATAAACAGATCTAGAGAATACATAGTCATTTCATATCTAGATATCCCTCTTCATCATTTTCTTCATAGGTGCATTATTAATTCAGATCAATCAACAAAATATTACCCATTCCATGCAGATATCCTTCAGAGTGAAGTATTCATTGAAACCCAGACCTATGCACACTCTTTCACTATGATCTTCTTCTCCTTATATAGATTTAGCCTTTGTCAATACCATGAGTCAAAACCACTCAACCGCTGATGGTATTCCTGGACGGGATCAATTAGATAATCCAGTGCTCAATAAAGTGGGCCAATACCATGGTAATGTCCCCTGGTTTTATAAATTTAGAGCACAAATAGGCATACGCTACTTGGTACGTACTTTTCCGTGTACATACGTTGCTTTTCCTTTACAAACCCACGTATTCTTTGTGACATATATAATTCATCATTACTCTGGCACTTACTGGAATTCTTTTCTCTATTACTTCTGAGCTGATATGTAGATACATCATTAGCAAATAGGTTGCTATCCAAAGACAACTCATCAAGTGAGTTTCCATGAAGGACAACTTCATCAAGTAGGTTTCCATCAAGGACAACACATTGCATCATATTGCCAACATGGAATAAAAATCCTCTTAGCATGAAGGGGGATCACTTTTGGAGCTTGATTTAACAGCTCCATGTGTGAAAAGGGGCTTTTGCAAGATGGCTAGGTCAAGTTTGACCAGGTCAAACTACGTAGTAGTATGAGGTGGAGAGCACATTGTGGGCCAGCGCAGTGGGATAAGGAGGGAAGCTTCTAGAGGAGGGAAACCCTAATGAGTGGGGTCCATTGAGAGGGAGCTAATATTGTTTAAAAGGAGGGAAAGGTAGCCATTACAAATGATCTTGATAATTATTCATCTTTGGTTCGGTGGACTTGCAGCAAAATCTTGCTGGTTAGCAAGAATTGCCGAGGGAATTCTTGTTTAGGATTTCCTATCCTTCTTGAGTAGCTCTTGGAGGATTGCACTCCATTCCCCATATTCATATATTGAGGTCAAGCACTATCCTTCATCATCAATGCAGTTTCAGCTAGAGATTGTGCAATGTTGCTAGGTGTTGCTGGGGAGGTTTTCTACAACACCATCCTTGGCTTGTTTTTCAGAGGAGGGAGCTTCCATCCCTTTAGGAGATCAGAAAAGGAGGTTCATGAGCTTATTCCACCATATTTGGCACTAGGCCAACCACTTTCCATAATATGCAGCGCAGTCCCTCTCTTAGACAGCGTTATTCTAGGGGAGAATTTTCTATGAGGGATTAGCAGACCTTTGGAGGGTGAGATCTTAGGTGAAATAATCAATCTTTCACTTCAGATTTCCCACTGGAGGAGACCATTTCAGATTGTAGATCATTTTCATCCATCTCCTCCTATTTTTTTAATGAGTTGCTGCTACCCAACAACTTTGGCATTATTGTATTTTCATATTTTGTACATGTATTGTAGCCAATCCTCCTAAGGATTGTTGTATGAGTGTTTTCGGGGGTTGTGAGCTTGTTCCCCCTCATTTCTTGAGCTATTAGTGTCATATCATTATATTTCCATTTTATATGATGCAACCTTTCCATATGATTGCGTATTTTTAGCCATGGCTCTCTCTATGTAGCAGTGTGCCTTCATTTTCATGTACAAGACTCATTGAGGCATTCATTGCCTAGTCTAAGAGATTGAATCCTCAAGCATTGTGCTCTTTGCTGTTGCAATACACATTTATTGGCTATTTGTATCTTTATATATGCAGGCTCATGAAAATAACGCAGTGAATCCATTGTATGCTCATACATTGTTGCAGCCCCATTCCTTCGGCAATTTCTGAAGGAGGAATATTTCAAGCTCTATAGACAGAGTCTGCGGATGGCCAGGTAGCCTCTGAATCTCATCCTTATTTTTAAGGTGACATATCCAGTAAATGGCACTGCAGTCAATCCCAGAATAGAATCTTGATATTCCTGAAAAAGGGATATTACAAAAACCCACTCATTCTAAGGGTAAGTCTACAAGGTACCCTATGGTATATAAATAATGGTATATTTTTAGTTAGGGAGGGTGCTAGAACTACTTTAACTACCTTTTTTGGTAGGATTTCTTCATAATGCTTCCCTTACCTTATTAAAAATAAAGGATTGAAGGCTTATTATTGTGTCATATTGAAAAGGGTGAATTTAGATAATCTTATCCCACAAAAGGTGAAATGGCCACCTGTAGAATCAGAATTTGAATGACAATGGTAGTTTCTAATGACCTATTTTCTATTATTTTTAGGATGAATTATAATCATAAAAGTACGAAAAAATCTCACTTTAGCTCTGCATAACAAACAACCCTAACATCAAAGATGGTTGCCAATTTCTTTTGATATGCAGTTAGTTGACCAAGATAAATCCTACAAAATCCAAATCTGTGCAGTAAAAGACATTAAGCAGTAAATAAAAGCAATATTTGCTCCATTCATCCAATAGACAAGACACAAATATTTTTAGAGAATTTTTTTATTTTTGACACCTAGGAAGGGAATATAGAAAGATGTTACGAGTCCCCCTCAATGGGATGGGTTCTTTTATGTCCTCAACACTTTATATCTAAGATCTCTCTCTCTCTCTTGATGGTGTAGAAAACCCAGAAAAAAATAGAACTCAGAACGAGCTCACAAGAAAAATGGTAGCAAAATATGACAATGATGGAGCATCAAAGTAAGACCAAAAGTATATATCCAGAGTGATATTTAGGCAACAAAAGGTAGTGAGTGAATGGAAAAAATATTAGAAAATTATATATTACGAAGGAATGCAGCACATAAAATATGTGGAAAACACAAGCACACAAAAGACATAAAACCAGAGAGACACAGATATACGTGGTTCACCTAGGTTGGGCTACGTCGACCCTGAATAGCCCGTCCTTCCTTTATATTATTCAGCAAAATGAAGAGACACAACCTACATCAGCTCCGTTGTAATATCCTGTGTTCTCTCTCACAGTCTCCCTATCTGTTTCTCACTCTGAGAATACATATACAATACACAACCGCAATACAGTACCCTTATATAAGCGAGGGGTTGCCTTCTAGGGAAAAAAAACCCTAAACTAAACATAACTTCTACCATCAGATCATTTTCCTTATGAACGGCCTAGATTGACTACAAATTACTATTCTTTTATAAGGAAATTTTACATATGTTTTTAGCTTCGGGGGTGCTACTCCCGAAACCCCCTACCAGGGACCCCCCAGGAAGTGTTTAATAATGGGTGGAGTTGTCGCCCCATTAAGGTACAGGGGTCCAACGTTGTGATACAAAATAAACAAGATAATCAGGCTTCACACCCAACAAAAATCCTTCTATTTATAACAAAATATTGAGTTAGTCTAGATGTTGGTGCATAGTTAAAATATTATTAACCAAATCTAGATCCAACTTTTATGGAATGTTTTATTATATTTGTTGGAGGGAAAAATAATTTGAATTTGGTCAAATCCATTTATCTGTAAATAATAATAAATAAATGACTTATTTATTATTTTATGGATGTGGTTGAGAAATAATTAAATAAATAGTGATTTAGTCAATTATTTATAAATGATTTAGTCAAATTTATCAAGGAATATTATTTAAATAAGGTTTAAATAATTATTCCTAAAAAATAATAAGATAACTAATTATTTATCTAATTAATTTTCCTGTTTTGGGTTAAATATGACTAGGAATATTTATAAACTATTGTTTAACTAATTATTCCTTGAGTAAAATCAAACAAATATGGATTTATTCAATATTTCCTCATGGGGTTTCCTATTTAGACCATAAACAACTTAGTAAATTATGGATTACTAAGTTATTTTTCATATTGAAAGCAAGTTTACTTAGGGTAAAATTGGTCTTACATCGTGTACTTTGGTCCATCTAATAGTAACAAGTTAGATGACCAAAAATTGGTGTAACAGATTTCCCCCAGTGTGCGAGCATTAGGAGCTAATCGTATGACCAAACTATGTTGCAAGAACTCAATCACTAGACACCAAATGGGAAGTTAGAGAGAGAGAAATATAAGGTAGACCAAAGCACTAGAGGAAAATATGCTGAGGAGGCGAGACTTACATATGCGACAAGTCTCATTTATGAGTGAGCATATGTGCTACAAGAGGCAAGGGAGGCATACCTATGCCTGTCGAGACAAAGTACAAAGAATAATGCGTCCAGTAAACAAGGGACTGAACTATATAGTAAATGCTTGCATACACATGAGCCAGATAAAAACATGATAATGGATCCCACATACATACTGTCATTTGGATAACAGCCATGAATTATAAAATAATATCTGAGTACATGAGATATAAGTACAACCAAAGAGGCCCTGTAAATAGGAGAGGGCTTCGAAAATCTGAATGACACGTACAAACTAAAAGGCGCTGCAAGCGGCTGAGGCCGAAATCATAAAATCTATGGAGTTGCATCAAAGGCTATAATGAAGTGGTCATATTGGCATGTGTGGGGATAACTGAAGGGCCACCCCCTAATGAGGTCTGAAACATATCTCACACACCCAAGAATCACCAGTACAAACTGCTACATCACGGAACCATCAAGTAAATGGATCTTGATCATGCCGTAAGGAGCTGGAGATGAGAAAAAATCAATTCAAAGGGAAATAAGGAGTCCCTTTGCCTGATCTAAGGCACTGAACAAGAGTAGAAGCTGGAACCAAGGTACATTGCGCTCTAGACCTATATTATGGAATGAATGAGCTATTGTCAACCGAAGGAGGTCCGCCATAGGTGAGGCAATAAGGGATCCTCAACTAAGGCACGAGAGAAAATAGTAGAGTGACTGATAGACTAACACCAGGGATAATGATGAAATAGGGGGTACTATGTAGTGGGCTGATGACTTCCCTTGTGAGAGCATAAAGGGAATGGATGACCTCGCAGCAACTGACACAATATCAAAGGGGAAATGGGATAGTAGGACTAAAGGACATAATGTGCGACACAAGAGAGGAACAAGCAATGAAGGATGGAGGAATATAGCGGGGTACAAAGGGACTCGGGATAGAATCCATTGATAGGATGATGACTCAACTTGGATGCTCTAAACAAGGGCGAGTCGATGGTGCTGCCACACAGAAAAGGTCCGGTGGGAACCATAAAGACATGAGTACAAGATGGTTACTCACGACAAAAATCGACATGAGCATGTACAAGTGTGGAGGTAAAGTGGTTCCCCAAGTACAAGTGTTGCAAGTGAAGAAATTGAATTTTGAGGAGTGGTGAAGTGACCCTTCTTGGAAAAATGTGTCTTGGTGAAGTATCAAATCACAAAAAAACTAACAGATACCCATGTTAGAGCTCGGTGAGAGATTTCTAATGGTATGGAAAGTTTTTCAAACTGAGCTATGATTTGGTCGCAACGGGTGAAAGAAAAATCTTGGGTTTTTCTTTTAATAAGGCATTTTCCCCCCAAAGTCACTCATTTGAAAGTGTATCTGTGGTGAAGGTAGAGAGGAGAGAAGGCCCTAAATCTTGCAGTGATCCTAGCAAACAAACCGACCATTGGAATCAAGTTTCATCAGTTGCAGGTAAGAGGTCTCACCCTACTCTTTCATTTCAGTGGACTGAAAGTTTAGCTTAGGTGCCCAGAACTCAAGAACAGACCCCTTCTCTTCTTCACGGTCAGGTACCACTTTTTGCGGAAATATCTATGACCTCGGAAGCAGGTTTTGGGTAGAAAATTGTGAGCTTTCCCAGGTTTTTTCCTGAAAAGTGTGACCTGAACGAGAGGGGTTTTTTTGTGTTTTTTTTTGGCTAAGAGCTCGGTTTTTATGTTTGAATGCAGTCTTTCCTTTATGTACACTAATAAATATGATGATTTTGTGCAGATATGGTAGAATTATGGATCAACTAGAGAGAGAGAGAGACCTGGACACATTACGGTCGGAGATCCGAGTGGACCATGGTGTCCGCAGTGCATTGGCCAGGTTTGGGGTTCCGAAGTTTGTGGATAGCCCATATTTTCAGTTATTGGGATCAGAGCATGAGGTCTTCATAATGCAGGGGCACCGGATTGAGTTGACGGTCTACGATGTATTTTTTCTAACTAGTCTCCCACCACTTGGGATGGTGGGGAATACACAGCTAGTGTTACCGCAAGGGCGGAACATCATGGAGTTTGTAGAGCGCCATTGTCAACCAGGTCTCCATGTCAAGGGGACACGAATATTGATTGGGGTTCTAGAGAGGTTAGAGACCTGTGCTATGGCCGACTACCAGGCAATCCACAACACTGGGGGTTAGATGATTCTTGTTGAGAGTGCATTGAGTGGGACCTATTATGGGTGGGCCCAAATGATGTTGTCGTCGTTGAAACGACAGTTGTCGCTATGGAAGCGGCAAGTGAACCATGACTGCACATATGGCATAGTGTTGTGCTCGCTCTTCTTTGAGAAGATCCCAACACTTCGACCTCGCATAGGAGGAGGTGGCTTTTGTGCATAGGAGGAGGTGGGGCAGTCAGACGGGTGTTCTGACCCAAGTTCTTTTCTCATTGGGATCAGATGCCACTGTACATAGATGAATATCCCTATAGTGGGATGAGTTACCGTGGGGACCCAGACTTGCCACTTCTGCCTGGTTGAGTATGGGGGATAGATGGTAAGTGTCAAGCTGCTAATATTTTATGTTCATTTTAAAGTTTCAGAATATTGTATATGGTACTCATTCATTCACTTTTGGTATGCAGATACAACACCAATAAAACTGGCTGGGTACATGGGACGACCTGCGGTATCAGGAGCTACATGACCTAGTGGATCAAGAGCACCACAAAATGAGGATGCAGTGGCCCTCCTGGAGGACATCTGTCATAGATGTGAGAGGCTTCTAACCGGTGTTCCAAAGCATGGCTGGGAAGACTTGGATGACCATTACATAGAGCCATGTATTTTTCTACCCTCGGAGTGGCGAGGGGTCATGCAGTGCATGGCGATGGTTGGACAAGTCATGTGTGATCTATGAGTTACAGGAGCAGATCCATTGGCTCGGGATCCTCCAGATAGTGACTAGGTGTAGGGGCATGTGGTACCCCCAGTTTTGAGCCTTTGTAACATGCTATGGGTATGTCATTTGTATCAAAGTGAATAGATTAAAACATTTTTATATGACATATATAATGGATATGCATCGTTTTGATGGTTTTATGTTATTTTCTTGTGTTAAATGCATGTGCTAAGTGCCAATCTAGAGTATTGTTTGCAATGCTATCTACATAGTGATTGTGTGATGTAGGTACATGACAGAATGTAATGATTTCAAATTCACACATCAAAAGCTTCACTCTTAAATATCTTCTAAAAATGATAGGATTATGCACACGATAGACACCATTCAACTGCATGACAAGAAGCAGGGAATCTAAATGAACATGAAGGTAGAGGATGTGATGGGAAAGGGCATCGGCTAATAAACCTCGTACTGCATCATATTCAGCCTGGTTATTGGTGGCAGTACCAATGCATACATTGTTCGAGAGAACAAGCGAATGTAAGGGGGTAAAAATAGCCCAACCTGCCGAGGCTACATTCTGCGAGTAGCGAATTTCACCATCAACATAACCGATAGAAGGTGTGGATGGGGGGTCCATCTGGAAGGTGCCACAAGAAAAAAAATAAGAGGATGATGAATAATTCTGGCAACCTGAGCGCAAGGTAGAAATCAAACAAACACTACTAAAGGTAGTGCTCTAGATAGGATGTCTACCACCCACACACCGTCGGTTAGGTGGTGTGTGGGAGCTACCTTGGGGGGAAACTTGTGCTCAGGTCATGAAAGTCACCATATACATGGATGGTGTCATTCCACCTATGGGTAGGAAAGATGAAGTCAGGGGTGGAAAAGGCTTCCATGAAGTTATCATCACAGTAGAATATCGGGTGGCTGGAGGAAGAGAGACCACATGACGCGAAAACGCTACCTGAATCATCATCATGAGAAGAAAGGTTCACATGTTTATCATCATGGGGGGTAATGGAAGAACAGGCAGATAAGGGATCGACTAATGTTGAACCGAGGGTGATCACTGAAGGGAGGTCAAGAGAAACAGAAGGGGAAGTCTCAGAGGGATCTTCCACCGTGGATCTCATGAATGAGGACAAGTAGGCGATGGTGGCCATTGGATTCGTCATCTCGACATCGGGAGGGGGAATGTCAATGGGATTGGGTAAATCCGCAAGCTGGCATGAAGCATAATGAGCAATTGCAGGAGAGGCGAACTGGATCTGTTCAAGCTCGTACTCTCGAACTACCTCCAAAAAGGTGCGGTAATGCGTGAGGAGGGGATAACGATGGGTATAATGGCCATGGAGATCACACAAAGCAAAAGGCTGGTTGGTGTGAATATTCTTAGGGTTCTTGGTAGTAGTCGAGGAAGAAAGAGAAGCTTTAGGGACCGTAGACTCGAGGAACAAAAAATTAACCATGGGCTTGATACGAGAAAATTCAAGACAATGATGGGTGGCAAGACTGACAACATCACACAAAAAAAATAGGGGGTTATGCTTTGCAGGCTGAGGAGGAGCAGGGTTTTTCGGGTTAGCCTTGTATTTAGGTGCCTTCTTCCAAGCTTTCCCCCCTTCACCCGAAGCTATCGCAATAGGAGGAGGTTCCTGTTGAGGTGGCTGAGGCACGGTAGCATAGGGAGGGGTCATGGGGACCGGTTGAACCGAGGTGAAATCAAGATAAGGTTTGGGTTGACCAGGTGGGGTAGTGGCTGGGGGATCAATGTACCAAACTGGGATCCCCAGGGTCAGGTTAGGAAGGGATAAGGTAGCCATAACACATATAGAAAATAATCAAGGAGGGGTAGCTAAGAATGGTATATGACTGGAGCGGTAATGGCTAGGCAGGACAGATTCGAGATGGTTAAGGCCAAGAGGAACTATGCTAAGAGGGTAGAGACCCTCATGGATACCAACCGCAGATGAGGGGCCTTGAGGAGGGAGTCCCGTAGGCTGGGTCGAAGTGCTAGGAGCAGGTTGCGGAGGGTGGGGCTGCTAACTAGTCGGAGCAGGCCGCTTGAGGGAAGCCCAAGACGATTGCATTATTCAAATGTTTGAGGAGCTAGGATCAAAGACATGAGGAGGAAGACCAGGGAAAGAACCGAGAAAAGAGGAGTCTCTATAGACTCTGGGTGAGACACTGGTCAAAGGTTTGATGGTTTTCTTATTGGCCACCGAAGAGATGATGGACTCAGGGGAGGTCTAAGATTTCGATTTGTAATATGTCAACTTGTCAAAGATGACTATCTTTCCGTTATGAGGAAATGAAATCTTGCGTTGAACCACAAATGGGACAACAGACATCACAAAAGTGTAGCTAAAACCCAATAGAATGTTTTAATCTAACGGGGCATCAATGACTTCTACATCAATGCAAACAGTCTTGCCTACAATAGTAATAGGATAATTGCATAACAAGCCAATGGGTTGGGAAGAGTGGCCATCCCACACTCGGAGGGTGATAGTGGAAGGGGCCAAATCAGGGGATCCGAGTTGCTTCCAAACTAAATCAGACATCACGTAGGTGGATGCCCCCTCGTCAATGATACAACAAGAGACGTTGGCATTCCAAATCTTGACAGGGATTTGGAAGGCGACGGAAGTAGGAAGGGGGGATGTTCTGACCGGTGAACATCGAAGATGAATAAACGATTATCGAATGGATACACAATGCCGATGGTAGTTAGTAGATATTTTAATTGTGAAGGGCATGACTGGAGGAGTTCCAACATTGATATGGCGTCAGGAGATTGCGCCAAATCATCTAGTATACTATACGAATGGGCAGCTTTTCTAGAAGCAGCGTTTTGGCTTAATGGTCCATTGGGGATCTTGGTATGAACATTTTCCTTAGGCTAAGGGATTTTTAAAGGATAATTGGTTGTCGAAAGAGGATTTGTGGAACTTGAAGCAGGGGGCTCAGGGGCAGACGTAGCGGGAGGCTTGTTGTACTGATCGGACCGAGTTTGAAGGTTGAAGTCAACGGTAATGGGTTGGTCTCATCATGAGAACCTCGTAATCAGACGTACCAGATGGAGGAGGTTGAGTGACCGCCTAACCTTCAGGTGGTTGGGTAGCCATGAATCCTTGTTGAGAGAAGGGATTGGTAAATACAACCAGCTCGATAGGTGCAACATTGGGAGGAACCAAAGGGGAGGGTTGTTGTCCACGCGATGCTGCTTGAGTCTCCCACATCTTATGCATCTAAGGTAAAAGAAGACAATCATGGGTCTAATTACTATAGACACCGCCATAATAACAAGTCTTATTCATGTGAACATGCCTGTCCTTCTTGGGTTGAGTTCCCTCTTGTTGATTAGCAGTGTTAGGTGCATTCCCTTGGGGATTGGATCCTCGATTACCAGGGGTGGATTGATTTTGGGTTCCTTTCCTCTTCTTTTTGGAAGTAGGAGGATTAATCATGCCCTGTTGTGCATACACCTGCCCTTGGGGGGCCGGTGGCTACTGTTGTATGGGTTGATAAGGCAAGGGAGGCGGGGGTGCTACTGTTGGAGGAGCTGGAGCACGAGGCTGCATATACGAATAATAAGGAGGTTGGGTAAAATTGTTGTAATAGGTTGGGAAAAAGGAGGAGGCATGCCGCATCTTGGATACATGTTACTGACAGGGGGAAAAGTGTTGGAGGAGCTGGCCCCTCCTCGAGGGAAACCGTAACCCATGGGAGGATGAGTGTACAAATGAGAAAGGGCTTCAACAATACCATTGGTCGCATGGGATTCCCATGGTTCGCTGGCACCACGAGGTCTAGGGAGATCAAGTAGGACGGTGTAAGCATAACTATACTGTGCATATATCAGGTCATTTTTTAATGCAATCTGGAGAGCAGCTTCTTCGGTTTGAGGGAGATAAGATGCGACATCTTTGCCAATATCAGGAAACAGGGATCTAAGGAACCAGTCCATGTAGACACGGTCTTCGAAGGTAAGAGCTTGACATAGGCTCCTTCTTCTCCACCATTCGTGGACATGATCGGATAGGTGGGTCGGAGACGATTGGTGGAAATAGGTCAAAATTTTAGTACCAGTGTCATAATGAAGGGGATGCTGGAGGTAAGACAAAAAATCCTGGGCAAGAGTCGCAAAAGTAGTATGAGAGGAGGAGGCATGGTCAACATACCACTTAGAATCTTCTCGAGTAAGCGTACGTTGGAACAACTGAAGATGGACAGAGTCATCGGTGATGGAGTCCAAATGTTGTGAAACCAGCTTCAAAAATATAAGAAAAGAGATATCAATGCCTTAGAAATAATCCACTTCGAGGGGGAAACCTCCAATACATTACATGAATGAACAATTCTTGAATGATACAAATTACAAAACCTCATTTCCATATATAGGAGTCCATTGGGCCATAATTTAATCTTAGTGGGGCCACACTGTAATCCTAGTTGATGTAACAATAATAATTTAAGGGCACAATAATAACAATATGGGGGTTATAGCGGTACAATAATAAAAATAAGGTGGTTACACTAACAACAATAAGGGACTATACTAGTAATATAGGGACATAACATACCCCTCTCCTTCAAAAAAGTGTTGTCCTCAACACTTGAGTACCTCTGGGTGCTTCTGTATAAAATTCTCATCCTCCCATGTAGAATCTTCAATGGGTAACTTCTTCCACTTGATGAGATACTCTGAAATTGATCGATTTCATAGCTATTGAGTTCTTGTTTTTGTGACCGCTTCAGGTTCCAATATGATTTTTCCTTCCTCATCAAGTTTCTGGAAATATTGTTGGAACTGGAATATTTTCTCCTATAACCTTCTTTAAGCATGAAACATGGAAAACTGGATGCACTTGTGATGAAGGAGGAAGCTCCAATTTGTATGACATAGTACCAATCTTTTGCAACACCTTGTAAGGACCATAGGACTTTCGCAATAATTTATTATCCTTCTTAGCTTGCTTGAGGGACATTTGTTTGTATGGTTGTAGCCGTAAAAATACCGAGTCTCCTACATCAAAACTTCTCTCACTACGATGTTGATCTGCCTGTTGTTTCATTCGATTTTGTGCCAAATTCAGGTTATCCTTTAAGAGCTGGAGAACTTCTTGTTGATGGTCGATGTAATCTTCCAATGCTTGAACCTTCGAATTTTATCTTAAAGATGATGTGCTGGATGGTGGATGATATCCATAAAGTGCCATAAATGGGGTCATTTTTGCTGCAGTATGGAAGGAAGTGTGATACCACCATTCAGCGAGAGGTAACCACTTGACCCATTGTGTTTGTTTATCATATACAAAACAACAAAGATATCCTTCCAAACATTTATTTACTATCTCAGTTTGACCATCGTATTGAGGATGATAATATGAGCTATGAGTTAATTGAGTACCCAAACAAGAAAATAAATCCGTCCAAAAATTTCCAGTAAAAATGGGATCTCTGCCGCTCACAATAACCCTTGGGTTTCCATGTAGCTTTTGAATTGTGTCCATAAATGTAGTTGCAACTATACTTGCTTTAAATGGATGAGATAATGAACAAAATTGTGCATACTTGGTAAGTATATCAACTACCACCATGATGACACTCTTTCCTTTGGACTTAGGTAAACCTGTGATAAAATCCATTGAAATATCCTCCCAAAGTTGACTTGGAATGGATAAAGGTTGTAAAAGACCTGGGGTCTTAATTGTCTCAACTTTATTCTACTGGAAAATCAAACATTCCGCCACAAACTTTTGAATATCAGATTTAAGGCCATCCCAAAAAAATTCTTTCTTCACCCTGTGGTCAGTTTTTAAAAATCCTAGGTGTCCTCCTAAAAAAGAAGTGTGCGATTCCAAAAGAATATTTTGTTTTAGTTGGGAATTCCTACAAATATATAAGTGATCTCTGTACCATAAGGAATCATGTTTGCAACTAAATGTATCAAATGTACTAGGATATTGCTGCAACTTTTGAATGAGTGTCCACACTTCTTTTTCCTTCTTCCTTTCATCCCTTGCTTCAGTTATCCAATCTGGTTGGATAATAGAAATGGCACAAAGCAATGCTTCCACCTCTTCATTATTTCTTGAGAGTGCATCTGCAACAACATTTAGCTTCCCTTTTTTGTAGATCATTTCAAAGTCATAACCCAACATCTTTGTGACCCATTTTTTCTGCTCTTTTGAAGATAGTCTTTGTTCCAAAAAGTGTTTAAGACTATCATGAATAGTTTTTATCTTGAAGTATCTTCCAATTAGGTAAGTTTGCCATTTCTTTAGTGCATGCAGTATTTCTCCCATTTATTTCTCATAAATAGCTTTCTTTAAAGACTTCCCTTTGATTGGACGACTTTCAAAACCAATGGGTCTTCCTTCTTGCATTAAAACAACACCAATTCCATTTCCTGATGCATCACATTCCACAATAAAGGTTTTTTTGAAGTCTGGTGTAGCTAGGACCGGCGCTAGGCACATTGACTCTTTAAGATGTTCAAAGGCCTTAGTTGCTTCAGGAGTCCATGAAAATCCATCTTTCTTCAATAATATTGTTAGAGGTGCTACTATTTTTCCATAGTTCTTAACAAACTTTCAATAATACCCTTTTAAGCCGAGATATCCTTGCAACTACTTGATGGTTGTGGGTACTTTCCATTCCTAAATGGCTTTAATTTTGTTAGGGTCTACCTTAACACCGTCGTGAGATACAATATGACCCAGATATTTCCACCTCTTGTACTCCAAAGAAACATTTGGACATTTTTTTATATAATTGTTTTTCCTGCAATAGTTTGAGCACCCTGTCAACATGTTGAACATGATCCTTCCAAGACCTGTTGTACATTAGTATATCATCAAAAAATACTAGCACAAATTTTCTAAGAAAGGGTTTGAAAATGGAATTCATCAAGCCTTGAAATGTAGAAGGTGCATTGGTAAGGCCAAAAGGCATGAAAAAAAATTCATAACAACCCCCATGAGTTTGAAATGTTGTTTTCGGAATATCTTCAGTCTTCATTCTAATTTGATGATATTTTTAATGAAGATCCAACTTGGTAAAATAAATTGCTCCATGTAATTCATCCAATAATTCATCAATAAGAGGAATGGGAAACTTATCTTTAATGGTGAACTTATTGAGCTCCCTATAATCCAGACACATGTGCTATGATCCATCCTTCTTGTGTACCAATACTACGGGAGCATAAAAATAACTTCGACTAGGTTGAATTATACCAGCCTCTAACATTTCTGCAATCATACGTTCAATTTCTCTCTTTTGGACATACAGATATCTATAAGGAATGATGTTTGGAGGAACACTTCCTCGAATCAAATGAATAGCATGATCATGATCACTAATAGGTGGCAGTCCTTTGGGAGTTTCAAAAACCTTGGAATGATTTTCCAAGAATTTTTGGAGATCTGCAGAAATAGATGATTTTGATGTTGGAAATTATAGTGAGCATAATTGTGCAATTATGCCTCGTTGTTCTTTCTTTAGAAGCTTTTTCATGACATTATAGCTTATTATCTTTCCTAGCTTCCCTGCAATACCCATTAATTTGACTTCCTTTCCTTCTGAAAAAAATTTCAAGAAATGTTCTTGAAAATTAAAAGCTACTGTCCCCAAAGATTGTAACCATTGTACTCCTAGTATAACATCAACACCTCCCATAGGAATGGAAAGCATTGGACTATTCAATACATATTCCCCCATGGTTAGCTTGATATTATGGCATTTTCCAGAGAAATTTATAGTTCCTCCATTTGCAACCATCACTTGACATTTTGATGCTGGGTATAGGAAAAAATTCAATTTCTTGGCTACCTTACAATGAATAAAATTATGTGTACTACCTGAATCAATCAACACTATTACCTTTTTCTTCTTGATATGTCCTTCTATGTTGAGAGTTTGAGGAGTGGTAACTCCTGCCAATGCATTACATGATATGGTCAGACTAATTTATTCCTCTTCTAGGGTTGGTTCCTGGTGTATATCCTCTTCTTGTTTATTTTCTTCTTCCTCTTCACAATCTATGTAAAATAATTTCTTGTCAGAACACCTATGACCTTTAGTGTATTTTCTATCACATCTGTAGCAAAGCACTTTTTCTCTTTTTTCTTCCAATTGTTGTGGTGTCAACCTTGTAGGTTGTGGAAATCTAGAAGTAGAAACACTTCCCTCTTTATAGAAGTGAGTGGTAGGATTCCTTGTCGCCATAATTTTACATTCAATTTTTCTTGCCAACCTGAATGCCTTCTCCAATGAATCAGGATCCAAAATGCGAACCTCATGTTGGATGTTATCCTTTAAAGTACCTATGAATAGATCAATCCTGTGTTCCTATGGAATATCATTTACCCTCAATGTGCTGCCCCACTAAACCCTTTGTTTGAGATTTATCAATTGGCTAAAGAAGGTGTTGCTCTTTGTATCCTCATAATGTGTTATCGTTTCCTCTATAAAAAATGACCAAGTGACAATTTTTTAATGGGAGAAAAGCCATCGATACCATACAAATGTATTTTGTTCTAAATGTAAAGTTGCAATGTGTACCTTTTGTGTGTTTTGCACATTATTGAGATCAAAATATTTCTCCATCTGTAGTATCCATGTTACATGATCCTTTCCATCAAAATTCCTCATATCCATTTTCTGAATATGATGGTTCTTCCCGCCAACATTAGATTTTATGAAATCATGATTAACATTTATTTTATTCTCATCATGAGTTTCCTCTACTATCTTTTCACCAGTAGGAAAAAATTGTTGTATCAACCTTGTCAAACCTTCCATGTTTTCTTTTAGATCATTCTTCATGTTTTCCATTTTTTCATCGATCTTAGCTTATATGTCATCCATCTTAGATTCCATGCCAGCTTCCATGCCATATATCTTAGCTTACATGCAATTCTTCAAACCATCCATCTTAGATTCCATGCCTTTCTTCAAACCATCCATCTTATTTTCCATGCCTTTCTTCAAAACTTCCATGTCATTTTTTGTTGCTCTTTGCGAGAGCGAAATTTGTTGCACTTGCTCTTATAAATTTGATATGTCATGTTGCCAGCCTTCATCTTCATGAGTCATAGTAGAGCCTTCTAAAGGCTTAATGGGTGTTGAATTATTTTTAGGAGGAATTTCAGAAGCTAATAATAAAATATATTCTACAATATGCCCTTGGAATCAATTCAACTTGATTCTTCAAACAAGACTTATGCAATTCGGAGAAAAAAAAATACACACATTTTACTTGCTTTTGAGGAGCTCGATATTGAAACTAACTTATCTATATATTTGCAGATCCTAAATATCTGAAATTCAGCCCTGTATTATTCCTCTGAATCTTCTTTCAAATGCCACAGGTCTGACTTGATTTGGATTATTCAAGACAGCTTTATGTCCAATCTTCCAAAATGACCTAATTATGTATTGGTTAAGTAGAGCGAACTTGTATGACTTGCCACGTGTCACTGTTTGCTCCTTTGGATCTGAAATTTATGGAAAGGAAAATACAGGCCATGTAGTTAAAGTCACTTTTTATAGAATCCCAATCTAATGCTTAGAGAGATATTTATGAATATTTTCCCACGATCACCTCGTTGAGATCAAATTCAGGAGCCTGAAAAAGACATAAATTCCAAAGATCATATCTCCCAAAATATTGCGAACCAAGCTCTGACATTTTGTGAAAATATTCCTTCGTCGTTCGGCTTCACTCTCTAAAAATTTCAGCTTTTGAGCCTTCGTAGAAAAGTAGTTATAGCAAAAATTCCGCGATGACCTTTTTAAGTGAAATTCAGGAGCCTACAGAAAGCCCTAGCTTCAACAGATCATATCTCCTAATATATTGCAAACCAAGATCTGAAATTTTGCAACGATGTTCCTCAAGATTTCAGCTTCACATTCTAAACATTTCAGCATTTGAACCTTTATAGAAAAAATTTATAGCGCAAATGCCACGATGACCTATTTAGATTAGCAAAACCCTAGAATCCAAAGCTCTGATACCAAATGTTGTGAAACCAGTTCCAAAAATAGAATAAAAGAGATATCAATGCCTTAGAAATAAGCCACTTCGATGGAGTAACCTCCAATACATTACATGAACGAACAATTATTACATGATACAAATTACAAAACTTCCTTTCTATATATAGGAGCCCATGGGGCCACAATGTAATCCTAGCCGACATAACAATAATAATTTAAGGGCACAATAATAACAATATGGGGGTTACAGGGGTACAATAATAACAATAATGCGATTACACTAACAAAAATAATGGAATATACTAGTAATATATGGACCTAACATAACGAAGGGGAAGCTCGGGCAAGAGTCACAAAGCTCGGGCAAGAGTTGCAAAAGTAGCATGAGAGGAGGAGGCCTAGTCAACATACCACTTAGAAGCTTCTCGATTAAGCGTACGTTGGAACAAATAAATATGGACAGAGTCATCGGCGATGGATTTAGATGAACACCACATGTGGAAATATCGAACATGGTTTGTAGGATATGCTCTAGAAAGACTTTCAAACTTGGGGATGTCGAAAGGGAGCTTGGTTGGCATAGCAGGCCAACCAGGGTCATGGTGTATGGGGTCATTGATCAACTAGTTAAAATCAAGAAGACTGAGGCCTGCCATATAAGGGAGAAAGGGATCAGCCAGGATAGTTCCTATTGTGGTCCCACTAGTAGTATTCCCAGCATTAGGGTTGGGGCTACCTCCATCATTAGTTCCTGAACCAGACATGGTGAAAGTGATAGGGGGAGAACCATGGATGGAACCAGAAGGGGAACCCAATGAACCAGAAATGGAGTTGGAATGGGGACTCGGTGGAGGACTAACACAAATCCTATGGGGACGAGTAAGTCTTCCTAACAGAAACTGAGGATGAAGGCCAAGAAGTCTTCGGGATAAACACCTTAGGGGCGCAATGATGAAAGAACAAACATGGATAAAAAAAAGGAAGAGAGACCAAAAATGGAAAGGAGGTGCAGGATCAAATGATTACAATGTCAAAATGAGGGCAGGGAGGTGTAGGATCAATTTATTACAATTTTATAGTATGTGTCTGGGAGTGTTAACCAGGCACTCTTCACTTAGCGTGTGTGTGTTAAGTGTGTTAATTTTAATTGTTAAACCTAGAAGTTTGTAGAGAAAAGGAAAAAGTTTGTTGTATAACTGTAAATAAATTTTCAAATAACAGTAAAGTAAACTAAATATTAAAAAAAAAAATAGCTAGAGATGCATCAATCTAAAGCCAAGGAGACGGGTTTCTCAACAAATAATATGTGGGTTGGTAAAAATCTAGTCAAAACACACCAAAATAGCCAATGGATCTAAATTCGGGATGGAGAATGATCTAAAGGATAGATCTGCTAGAAATAAGTGCAGAAAACAACAAAAAACCTAAGGGAAAAGTGGTACAAATGAGGTGGCGAAAAGCTACAACCTGAAGGGAAACGCAGGGAACCCTAGCAGAGGGAAAAATAAAATAGAAAATAGGGGGTTTGGATGGATGAATAACCAATCTGAAATGGATTAGAAGGTACGAGATCTGATCTGAAATAAAAAAGGCTAAACACACTCAAATTTCAGATGACCCCCTTCTACTAAACTCCACCTAGAAAGATGGAAGTGTACTAAAGCCCTAGGGGGAAAGGTTCCTACTTTGATGATTAAAAAAAAGAAAGTATAGGTCTAAAATGGTGGAGACAGAGGTCAGAAAAACCTAAATAGAAGCCTAGATAAACCCAGAAAAATCTCAGAAAAATTCCCCGCAAAAAGTACATGTCACAGTTTCTGACTTGTTTTCTACAGATGTCACATGTTTGAGGTTGTTTTCTGCATCCTAGAGGTTTAGGTCATAATTTTTTTCCCAAAAGGTGTGACCTGCACTTTTGAAACTCTCGAGAGAATTTTTCATAAAAAAGTGTCATCTCAGCTGTGGCTGATACCTGTCACCTACGCAATAGGCCTGGAAACACACAGAAGTTAGATTTTTTTACTGTGTTAGGGTTTTATAGGTTAAAAACAACATCAAGAAAAGAAAAACAAGAAGCTGAATAAAAATCCTAAGGTTCGAAGTAGCTGGTCATACAGGGATTTGAAAAATGATAGAGTTCATACTCGTAAACCCTTGTGGAGTCGCCAGTTGTTACGATGAATTCTAATCGCAAGCGTACGAAAAAAAACTCACTTTAGTTGTGCACAAAAAATATCCCTAACATCGAAGATGATTGCCAATTTCTTTAGATTTGCAGCTATTTGACCAAGATAAATGCTCTAAAATCTAGGTCTATGTAGTAAAAGACATTAAGCAGCAAATAAAAGAAAGAGTTGCTTCATGCATCCAATAGAGAAGAGAAGGGAACATAGAAAGATGTTACCAGTCCCCCTCAATGGGATGGGTTTTTGTATGTCCTCAGCAATTCAGATCTAAGATCTCTCTCTCTTAATGGTGTAGAAAACCCAGACAAAAAATAGAACTCAAAGGGAGCTCACAAGAAAAATGGTAGCAAAATATGACAATGATGGAGGATCAAATTCATACCAAAAGTATAGATCTAGAGTGATCTTTAGGCAACAAAAGGTAGTGAGTGAATGGAAAAACCTTCTATTTATAACAAAATATTTAGTTAGTCTAGATATTGGTGCATAATTAAAATATTATTAACCAAATCTAGATCCAACTTTTATGGAATATTTTATTATATTTGTTGGAGGGAAAAAGAATTTGAATTTGGTCAAATCCCTTCATTTGTAAATAATAAATAAATAAATGATTTAATTATTATTTTAAGGATGTGGTTGAGTAATAATTAAAAAAATAGTGATTTATTTAATTATTTATAAATAATTTAGTCAAATTTAACAAGGTATATTATTTAAATCAGGTTTAAATAATTATTCCTAGAAAATAATAACATAAATAATGATTTATCTAGTTAATTTTCCTTATTGGGGTTAAATATGACCAAGAATATTAATTAAACTGTTGTTTAACTAATTATTCCTTGAGGAAAATCAAACAAATATGGATTTATTCAATATTTCCTCATGGGTTTCCTCATGGGGTTTCCTGTTTAGACCATAAAAAAATTAATATATTATGGATCACTAAGTTATTTTTCATAGTGAAAGCAAGTTTACTTAGGGTAAAATTGGTCTTACTTGGTGTGCTTTTGTCCATCTAATAGTAACAGGTTCGATGACCAAAAATTGGTGTAACAATTAGGTCAATATCTTGTGCTTCCTCTATATGATTATTATCCTCTTCTTCTCTACTAAACCTTTTTTCCTATACATTTCTCCTTCTTTATCTCTACTATTCATCTCCTCCTCCCATTTCATTCTCTTGTTGTCTTCTTCCTATTGAATCTCCAAAGCTTCAACTTCTTATTTTCTATGTTTTTCTTTCTTGTTCTACTCTAGATGAGCTTCCTCTTCATGTGTAAATCCTAGTGCTTCAACCTCTTTCTCCCAACTCATTTTTCACTTGTTTCATTTTCTATAGCTTCCTTTTCTACCATTTCCTTTCTAGTGTGCTCCTTTTCTAACTTTCATTTTATAAACGTGGAACTACCTCCAATTCCAAAATGTTCATTTTTTAACTATGGTTAGTCTTCATAATTAATATTTTACTCTTGATATATTTGTAAAGAATATTATTCTTGTTATTTTAAAAAATAAAATTATTAATAAAACATGTTCATCATTGTTAAGAACTTACTGCAAAGATAATAAATAAATACCGAGAGGAACAAACATAAAATAACTATCAAAAATCATAAACCATAAGCACACATGTTTAACCTGGAAGACCCTAACTCCTAGGAAGAGCCTAACCCAATGAAATCTCATTAGCCTTGGCCAAAAAACCTGGCTAACCAAGCCAAGTGAGCCCTCACTACTCACCTCCTTGGCCTCATTACAATGAAATATTCCCAACCTTTTATAGGCTCCATTACATGCAATACCATGGGAATAAAACCATGGGTATACTATACCACATCCCCAAAACCTCTATTGTTAGACTTGGTCAACTTTAAAACTGTTCCCGAGTAAATTTTACCTAACATTCCCCCCTTAAACTTGAGTTCGGCATCCTTGATTAAATCCAACCAACCTTTCCAAGTGAACCAGCCCCGATCACTTTGGCCCTTACCCCACTCAAAGTTTATACCACACTATATGAGTTTATGGAGTCAAATTTATGTAACAATCATGTTACTTGAAAAATTAAGAAATTTAAATTTATGAAAATTGAATTTTAGGCTCCAAAAAGATGAATTCAAGCTCCTCCAAGTTAATTCCATCATTTGAAATGTTCAAGTGAGCCCAGTTAAACGATCTACCCATTTAGACCCAGAAAATCTACAGATAAGAAGAAATTAAACCTCCCACAAGGCATGAATAAAGATCACATATATATGAGGCAAGAACAAAGTTTCTAGCTAGAAGTGAATATCTGAGGCATATGAAGTATATGTAAATCTAACTAAGAACCTACTATGAGGAAACAAGTAAAGGTAATCTCTTTGATCTCTAAGGCCAGCGAAAGCATTATTCTAAGGCAGTGAATAAGACCATATTTGAAGCCAATGAAGAGAATAATTTTAGCCAACAAAATGTGATCGATGAGGATTAATGAGGTATCATTCTTGAGGGAAGGTTAGACTTTGTGGAAGGAGGCCAAATTTTGGGGAAGGAAATGGGCCTTTCCTATTCCATGGGAAAATGACATGGCTAGGAGGATCGACCAAGTCTGAGGTAGTTATTGACTAAGATGTATCCTTGTTCAATTGAATATTTCTCTGTTGAAATGTATGTAGGTTTTCCCCCCATGTGGAATTTCCTAGGGTAAACTATTGTGTTCATTGTGTGTTTTTCTCATTATGATATTTCTGGCTTACTATTTTATTGTTGAAAGTTATTTGTGTACTTATTTTATGATGTAAAATAAATGTAAGAAATGGTCAATATATGAAAGTATCATAATAAACAATTATCATATTGGAAAAATATTGAAAAATCAACATGGTATGAAAGTAGTTTCTAATAGTAGCATTATTTTAAGAAGTTGTAATTAGAACCATAAGGTAACGAGATTATAAGTTTTAACCTTGTACATAAATTATCTATGAACAAACTCTTAAAACATAAAATAGAAAAATAACTAGAGCGTAAAACATAAAAAATATATATATATACACAAAGATTTTCCTCGGGATCCAAAAATTGAGACTACTAGCTTGATTTTTCATTATATTTTCTTCAATTTTACAACACATATATATACATGCCGACTAATTTATAAAACCCAACCTATTAACCCTGTATTAGAACATAACCATAGTTCCATTGACCGAATATAAAAATACCATGTGCAAATCCATGCACAGAACCATAGGTGGGTCTCCCCACCTAATATAGGGTCAAAATTGTTTTTCGTAGGGTGTTTACCCGCACCCCGTACAATGTGGATATTTCCATCCTCCAAACCATCTGATATGGGGGGGGGGGGGATTCACCCCCCCTTTGACCCCTCTGATGTGCTCGGCGCAAGCTTAGGGGGGCATGTCACCCCTCTTTTACCCCCCGCTTCACGCATGCTTCTAGTCATGGAATGAATATAGCACACACCCAACACTAATCCCAATGGTCAAAAATAAAATATTCATATTTTTTGATGGAAGAGAAAAATGAATCATCCTTCAAATTATGAGAAGGTTGAATCTCAATATATGTTGAAAAATTCTAACCTCAGGCTATGCCTTCATCCAAGCTTTAGTTCAATACTTAAATCTTGTTACGACTATGAAACAATTTGAGGATATTTGAGAATTTTTTATGAAATGCACCCTATATTATATGCTGAATAAAACCATGTTTGCTTTAATATCATAGTTATTATCTTTTATTCAGTTTAGGTCGAAAGGATCTAGGACTACAACAATATCTAGTATGATATGACTCTTCAAATAACCTGTGATCTTGTAGGTTCAACTAATTCAATATGCATATTACATGGGCAATTATATCAACCTCGTATTAAAGGAAACACATTATTATTAGAAGAACAAAAAATATCGATATCACGCCAAGGGCTTGGATAGTATTGAAAAGTGATGGAAGCTTTGAAAAACAAATTCTAAGCCTTAGAAAATATGAACATATTCAAGAAAAATCTGAACATAGTCCAAAAATCTAGTGAAAATATGGATATAATTAATATAACCTTGGTTATAACTCACAATAGGGTATCCCAAATAATATAGAGAGAAAAAATCCTCAGAAGGACCAAGGAGTCTCTAGAATAGGGCACAAGCCTAGTATAATCCAGAGAAATAACCCTGGTTCAAGCTTAAGGAAATGTATGGAAGACAATAATTTGATGACAAGTCTCAAAAGAAGAGTGATAAGATTGAAGCATTGTGATCTAAGAGAGAATTTCTATACTGATAAGGTAAGAATAGACACCAAAAAAACCTGAAGCATGTGATATCAAAGCTAATATTCATTTTAGGGAACCAAGCTAATCTCTATCTGAAGGAAGCATGAAGAATAAGTCTGAAATTATCTTTTTCTATAGGAAATGTAAGTGAATTTTCTTTTAAATTTTATGACTTCATGTCTTAATAATATTCCCAAATTTGAATTTAATTTAATATCCTCATACATCTGTAATGCATTATAACCTAATATAAATGAGATTGTATTTCATTTGAGCTCATTACAATGATGATGACCGAAAAAACGAAGATCCAAGTTGCAATGAAGTTTGAAATCAAGTCATAACCACATGTGGAAAATAGGTGACCCTACTAAAAAGTTGAAACTTTTCTCCTGCTTCGAGAGGTTTCTTTGAAATACGGAAAGAGATGATGATTGAAAATGATAATGTTAGGGCTAGTGATAAGGATAATTCTAGAGTTACTAGATAGTGCAATATTCATTGAATATAATGGAAAAAATAGAAGTGTGAATCTCAGATGGAGATCCCATGCTATGATTAAATAATAGACTCCCGTATTGAATTGTGAGAAATTTTCTTATCACTAATTGATAAGACTATCTGAACGAGAGGGAGCTAAAGGAGAGTTGAAAGTCGAAGAAATTAATTAATGGATCTATCACATGTATATCCGAGCGAAGAAATATCATGACACTTTTTAGTTTGATATCCTTATTTGTTGAGAGACTAATATTCCACGATGTTTTAATTTTTATACATGGAAAATAATATTGGAATTTCATGTAGATGTAAAGTGAATGTTTAGGGGTTGAAATTAGAAACCCTAGTGAGGAATTTGTAAACCATACAAAGAAAAATGGTTTTATTTTATTGCAAGCAGAAGGATGAATATTGATTTTTTAATGAATTGAGTCTATATTTTTTTAATATATGGATATATAATTATTTTTAAACCATAATATACTAAAATATCTTCAACAACCTAGGGTTTACAAACAAAAACGCTAGGAATGAATGTTTCCACTCAACTTAAACTTGAGATCTTAGAGGGATAGAATGACCTCAGGACGATAATGTGGATGAAGATGATAAAGTTGCAAATGGATTCAGGAAGTTTAAACATAAAGAGGGAGATGACATTCCTATCAAGAGAGAATGATTTTATATCTATCTTATTTGGTTATTACTATTGTTTATTTTACTCTTGGTTAGTATGTTGTCATTGGGTTATTTTCGACCGTTGATATATAAATCCCAAGAATCATGTCCTGAGTTGGTATAGAAATAGGATCTCCGATAGCTGCAGATAAAAGATTTGTCTCATAAAACATGAGTAAATGAGCTTCTGCTCTAGATTCCAGAGATAAAGGTACATCGACAGCCATATGATCTCTGTCAAAGTCTACATTAAATCCTCCACAAACCAATGGATGTAAACGAATGGCACGTCCTTCTACTAAAATAGTTTGACACACTTGTATTCCCAATTTGTGTAAGGTCGGTGCTCGATTCAACAATATGGGATGTCCTTGCATAACCTCTTGAAGTACTTCCCATACAATGGGTCCCTTATCTCAAATCATACTTTTAGCAGCTCTTAGGTTGGGAGTAATATGTCGTCCAATGAGACTATGAATTACAAATGCTTGAAAAATCTCTATTTCTATTTCTAAGGGTAATCCACATTGGTACAATGATAGAAAGGGACCCACCACAATAACGGAATGACCTGAATAATCAACTCGTTTGCCTAGAAAATTTTCACGAAATCTTCCCTCTTTGCCTTCGATCACATCTAAAAATGATTTATAAGGCCTATCATGACTGTCTCTCATTGGTTGTCAGCAGATACCATTATCAAGAAGTGCATCTATGACTTCCTGGATCAATTTTTTTTGACAAATAACAAATGACTCAGATCTGCTTCTTGCTAATAAATTTGTAAGAGTATTATTCCGATTGATAACTCTTCAATAAAGTTCATTTAGATCTGACAAGGTAATAAGTCCACCTTCACCTAATTGAACAATTGGCCTCAGTTCAGGAGGAAGAACTGGTAATAGGCATAAGACCATCCATTTTGGTTCTATATTTGTTCGGAGAAAATGTTTAGCCAATTTAATGCATAAAGCTATCATTTTCCTAAGCTTTTATTTTTCGAAAAGATTTTCTTGTAAGAAACCTTCCTTTTATAGTTATGATGATGTGCTCAAAGCTTACCGACAGAAATGAATTGACTTATACAGCCCCTTATGGCTCCGGTGGGGGGAATTGTATTTACGTATCATTACCTCAGTAAACCAAGAAGCCCCTATCGAAGTTCAATACGAATCTTTGGGTACTTTCCACGAAATCCATGAACATTATCGAATAAGAAAAGGTAGAAAGGGGGAAATCCTTAATATATACATTCGAACAACTGTTGGTCATACTCGTTTCAATCGAGAAATGGAAGAAGCCATACAAGGGTTTGCCTGTTTTGAACACCCAAAGAAATCATTACCAGCTCTCAGGATCTAATGTTATTGATCGTATGATTTTTTCATTATTGCAGATATAGATATCGAGGAAGCCTTCGAATAATCGGCTTGAACCCATTGCTTAATCCTACTCATGAAAATCTGGAGATTTTTACTTATGAAGAAACAAACTAGATTGCCCTTTGATAATTTTCCCTTTTATAATAAAGTGATGGATAAAACTGCTATTAAAAGCTTATTAGTAGATTAATAGATCACTTCGTAATGACATATACATCACATATCTTGGATCAAATCAAAACTTCAGGTTTTAAACAAGCTACTGATACAGCTATTTCATTATTTTAATAAGTTGTATCCTTCATAATAGTATCCTAGGAAAAATTATCCTCATCTATTGGTAGAAATCTCTTCATTATCCTAGAAATCCTCACATTCATCGAGAAACTAATGAATAGCACCCGCGAATCCATTCACAAATTGTCGAATGTAATCTTCTTACAGGGTTAATGAATTCTCAATCAGTACGATTGGATCACCTGGCATTATCTATTTACCAGTAGCTATCAGACACTGGACCGGAAGAAACCTATCTACATATATAGCCAAAGTTTTGTGAATTTCACATTTAGGTGTAAGAATATGAATATCCAGTTTGTCCTTTCATTTCTAGATCTTATTGATCCAATCATTCGACCCTCTAGAAGGATTAGGTTTTTTCAATATTCATCCTCAGAGCCAGTAGAACCCGATATTACAGAAATTACACCTATTTCAAGGAGTAACTCGTAATTTCACATAGCTAAAATTGACTAGGTTCTATTGCACTATCCACTTGGTTTTAGCTAATGAGTAACACCTAATCATTAATACAAGGTACTATATAATAAGTACTACTGGAATTCTTTTATAATTCTTTTATATGGAAAACAAAGATCTTTCTCCAATTTGTTATAGATCCTAATAGCTCCAATCATTTCATTCATCCCGTTCCTAGTTGGGAATAAGTGATCATGGCATGACGGACCCAACGAACAATCGTAAGAGTATTCTCCAATCCATATTGATCCTAACAAAACTTTGTGGATTATGGAAATGAGAGGAATGGAAAAGAGCCAGCTATCAGGATCGAACCGATGACCATCGCATTACAAGTGCGATGCTCTAACCTCTGAGCTAAGCAGGCTCGATGGAATATAACTCCTCATTTCATTGGTGTGAGATCCATAGATTTCTTTGGAATCCTAACGATTATAGCATGAATCAGATTCAATGACGCAATCCAGATTACGATTACAAAGGAACATTGTTTGAATGTAGATTCTTTCAAGGGAAAGAAAGGGTCAATTGATATCGATCATTTTACTCAGTCTTCCAAATCGACTAGGGGAGGATAATAACATTGCATTTCAAATGGAGAAATAATATAATGATTCCCAGTCATATTTGATTGGGATAGAGATAGAGATGGCGAGAGAAGGGGAGTAGGGGAGGATATTTCTACCACCCAATATTGAGCAAATATCCAATGAATAATGTTGATGGATATTACATAATAGGATTAGAACAAGGTATGATCTTGTTCTTCGAGAAGGGGATATGGCAGAATTGGTAGATGCTACATACTTGATCGAATTGAGCCTTGGTATGGAAACCTACCAAGTGATAGCTTCCAAATCCAGGGAACCCTGGGATATTTTGAATGGGTAATCCTGAGCTAAATCGAGTTCATGAAGACAATGTTTCTTCTCCTAAGATAGGAAGGGGATAGGTGTAGAGACTCAATGGAAGCTATTCTAACGAATGAATCTCATTTGGTCCAATACTGTAGTTATAGAACGCTCTATTTACACCACAAAAGTGGAGAGATATTTTATATAACATCAGACAAAACTGGACTGGAAGGCAGAAAGCGCACTTCCCTCCCCTGCTTTCATGATTGACTTAATTATTCCCTTCCTGCATGGAAAGGAACAGAACATCGATGGAATGAAAAATAAAAAATGGTATAATATGCTTCCCTTCCCCCTTTCGCACGTATTGACTGATACGAGGGAAACGAAAGAAAAAATTGCATTTCAACATATTTTCATTGACCAATTAGAGTTACCCCCCAAAACCTATAACTCCCTCAAAAGAGCCAATATCCATACATTATTGGACCTCTTAAATTACAGTCGAGAAGATCTAATGAAAATTGAACACCTCGAGAAGGAATCTGTCGAACAAGTATTGGAAGTTCTACGAAATTTTTTTGCAATTGATCCACCCAGGAATTAGTTTTGGGTTCATAAAATGGTTGGTTTCATTGAATCTCTTCATTCATTTCCTTTCCCCAAGTTCTTTTGGAGAGTCATGAGAATTATTTCGAATCTTTTACATATCTCTTCTCTTTTCATGGAATATTCAAAAGAAATCCCTGACAAGATGGGTATATCTAGGGAGATATAATTTGTCTTAAATCAACTACTCCCTAGATATATGAAAAAAAAAATTGAAAGATTTTTATATTTGACAGTTGGATCAAATTGGATTAAAAAAGACCTAAAGTTAAAGATTCACCAATAGGCAATGCTGCCCCAATACCTAACCAAAGAGCTACTGCAGTATTGATCAAGGATACTGTTGTAGCTACTGAACGAAAAAATGGATTCTGAAATTGATTCACATTCTTTAGAAAAGGCACTGTCAATGATCCCGCGGGTACTGAGGCCATTAAAAGGACACCTAATAATTTGACTATTAGTGCACCACTATAGTATATTAACATCCAATATTACAGTTAAATAAATATACTATATTAAATAATTGAGGAAAAACCGAAAGAAGAAATCAGATTTGAGAAGACATGTTGAGAATGTATGTTATGGGAAGACCTACAAGGTGGGAAGCCTTTCTGAATCTGGTATAATTTGGATACAATAATAATTATCAAGCCTCAATAAATATGAGTCCTTTTGAAGCATCGTATGGGAGAAAGTGCCACAGGCCTCTTAGTTGGAGCCAACCAGAGGATAAGTTAATACTTGGACCATATGCATTGCAAGAAATAGAAAGAACTGTGAACAAAATTTAGCAAAATATTAAGACAACACAATACAGAAAAAAGAGCTATGTAGACAAAAAGAGAATTCATAGAGAATTCAAAGTGGGAGATCATGTTTACTTGAGGATTAAGCCCAAAAAGAGTACTTTATACATGGGCAGCTCTGCTAAATTAGCACCACGCGACTATGGACCATTTCAAGTACTAGAAAGAGTGAGACCAGTAGCTTATAAGTTGGCTTTACCTAGTCACATTGAGGTTCCCAATGTTTTTCATGTTTCCTTATTAAAAAAGTATATACCTGATCCTACTCATGTAATTGATTGGAATGTGATACGCGTGGAACAAGAAAGGGAATTTCTTCTAGAGCCACGTCACATCCTCGCACGAGAAGAAATTGAGCTCCAGAATAGGATAGTAGCCAGGGTTAAAGGGCAGTGGAAGCACTTTTCACCTGAAGAATCTACTTGGGAGCGAGAAGAAGATATGAAGGAACAACATCCATCACTGTTTGAAAAGTGAAATCATATTTTGCAACATCGAGCACGATGTTTTGTTTTAGAGGGGGAATATTTAATATAACTATTTTTATAGCTTTTGTTAAATATTTTAACAATCCTAAATTTCAAGTGGACCCAAAGGAAAACAATTATTCCAGACACATTTGATTAATTTAAATTAAACAAAAATGGAAATTGAAATTTTGTGCAAAGACTAGAGTATAATTAGAGATCAGGAATTCAAGTCCACGAGGATGGATAAGATTCCAAACACTTTCCAAGATTCTCCAAAAATAATTGGAGAAAATAAATTAAATATAAATATTAGTTTGGAGACAAAAAATCTAAAAATATACCTTAGTAAAGTGGAAAGTTACTAGGAAGAGGTGGAATAAAACTAGAAAGTGGAAACAACTAGTTTTAAAGTAATTTTGTGGAAAAAACAAAAGGAAAGCCTAAGCAAAAAGGAAAACAACATCCTGATTAACTAGAGGCAGTTGTGGAAGCAAGATGATGGGAAAGCATGCTTGAATAAGCCATTCTTGAGTAGACGAGAGTTTGTCTACTCCTAGAAGGAATCGGTCTCTTCTCGGGGGGAGATGTGTAGAGAGAGCTCAAGGTTGGGTGGAAAATAGTCTTAGCAGAAGTGGTATACACAAATTATCAAATTTTTTTTTATGATTGGGTTATTATAATGAAAGTTATAGATGTGATGGGTTAGATAGAAAGAGCTGTGATAAATTGTATTATGTGTATTTAAGTAGTATTAGACTATTCTGTTAGTTGTAAATGATTAAGTCTGGTGCATTTAACAAAACCTACTATAACAGATATAGTGTAGTCCTATATGGTTACACAAACAATTTTGATAATTATACCAACTCTTGGAATGTCTGAACCTATGTAATAGGTTTAAATATGAGGTTAGGTAGGGAATCTTATTATTTTATATGCATAGAAAAATACATGAAAAGTATATTATATCTAAGGAAATTATCAAATTAGCTATGATAACATACCATTTAAAATTGATACAGAATGAGGAAATTATGTTCTCTTACTAAACATGAAATGAGAAATTTCAAACCATATCTTCTACTGTAACATATTTAGAGGATTTTAGATATTTAAATCCACCATTGTATTATCTAAGAAAGGAAATAAATATTAAACAAAACATAATACATGTGGAACGGTAAACATCTTCTAGCTTTTGGAAATAAAGTATATTGTATTATACTGAACCAAAGTAAGTATGGAGACTTCTATGTACATAAATGTCAAATTAAATATTGTCAAAATTTCATACAGAGTCTAAGATTAAATCCCATTAATTTAACTACATTATCACTTTGAAAATTATTTATATTTGAATAGAGGAAGTCCTTAAGGAATTATGGACCAACCTGTGCAAATCAAATTAGATTTTATTGTCAATGTATGACTTGCAAAATTTTAACATTGCAGTACCTGCACATACATAAAATTAGATAATTTAAGGAATGTCCTCATATTCAAGGGAAAAATAAAACAATGAATATTTAAAGAAGTAATACGAGTAATTAAATATATAAATATGACGTAACTGGTTGGACAAGAGTAGGAGAGTGAGCCTACATATACAAAAGTTGGAAACCAACTAAACTAGGAATAAGAGGAATAAAATAATAAGAAAAAATTACTACCGAGAGAGCGTAAAGGATTACCTGAATTTATTCAGCGGAGTGCTTGAAAAACCCTGAGGGACTAGAAAAATTTGTACTCCTGTACAAATTTGGCACAAATGTAATTAGACAGTATTCTGTTAAATTCATTATACGAAATTAAATATCAAATTTTTTTACTGAATATCTATCTTCAATACAATTGTGTTAAAGTTATTAGAAATGAATAAAAATAAGTGGAATCTATTATACTAGAGAAAGGTTGAAAATTTTGAGAACAAATAACATTCTAACTTCATCATAATAATAAGATGAGTTCTGAGTCAAATTAGAAATCAAAATTCTGAAGATAAATGAATATCGGAATGAGTTATGAGTCAACTCATAAATTGAAATGATGAGTATAAAATGAGCCTTCGAGAGATGTACGTATTTCTCTCAATGTAACTCGGGTCAGGGACCAATGAAGAGTTACCTTCATATATATTCCAAAAGAAAATTTAAGTGCTAAATGAATAACAATCAACATGAAATATTAGGAACAAGATTTAGAAAGATTCTATATTATGTCATGAAAATTATATTCACTCGATAAACCCTATGTCTGTTAAGAAGGGTACGCATGCAAAAAATTACGTTGGGTTCTCATAGTAGGGTAGAGCCATGTAAATTAACCAAAACTATATTATAACAAAAACCAATAAAATTATTTAATCAAAGATTAATGATACAAAATAAAAAGATGCAGAGAGTAGTTGAATAAGAATAATCATACTTGGAGAGGTATTTTGATGCCAAGAACAACAAAAATTGGTATGAATTCTTGTAAAGGGGAACTCCTTAATTTCGTCAAAGCCGTAGATGAAGACTTCACTGTAACGAATGAAATCTCCAACTTGCATCCAATAGAAAAAAAAAATCAAATATTATTACAGAGAGTCTGAATATGAATAACTAGAAGGTAACAATAAACATATGACATAGATAAAATACTATCTTGGTCATAAAATCGAAGCTAAGTAATAGAAACTAATACCAAAATAACCTGAATGTAATTATGAACCATTCGATTTTGTAGTAAGCTCAAATTAGAGGGTAACTCGGTGAATTCCTCATTTAGTATGCATCGAGGAACAATTGTATTATGATTGCCAGAACTGGGAAGGATATTAGCAACGATACAGAGTTAAAAACGTAAACCCTACAACAAAACGAATAGGATTCGACCACAGTAAGGGATACGTATCAATTACAGAGCATAATAGTTTGGGAAAACTAGAGTAAGAAATAAAATACATAATAAATATTTCATATCCAGAAACGTTGCATTAAACAGAAGTTTTACGTTAAGGAAAAATGTGGGTATTTCCTCTTGAAAACATGATAAGAACCATGGACCTTCTATGTCATGGGTTTGGTAAAATAAATGAAATGCATGGAAGCCTTCGAGCCAAGAGTTGTAGAAGAACCAGAGCCAAAGAAAAAAAAAATACAGTGCAAAAAATAATGAACAAACCAAAAGTAATGTAGATAAGAGTTAGCTCAAATCAATGATACAATACACTCATAATCGTTCACGTCAAAAGAATCGAGCGAGGGAAATCAATCAGTTAGATGAAAGGTCAATTTTTGAGAGCCATGTGATGGCTTTCATGAACACAGTACCATTCATAAATGAGAAAAAACCCAAAAGGATAAAAGTTATTAAAATGTGTGACTTCAAATATTACGGATAATCATCTCAATCCCAGTTACATAAATGCTTCGTGTTTTATGAAAATGTGTGATTTTAATGTGTAGTATAGATTAATTAGGTGGCAAAGCCACGAGGGATATGAAAGTCCATGTTAAATCTAGACTGAATTTATACGTGGCGTGTATTAGTGGTGTTATACCATAATAATAATTCCATGCAATACGGGAGAAATAAATACACAGTTGATATTCGAATGATAATTGAATATATGATATGGACATAAAAATGTTATCATTTATACATATTATAAACTGAAGCATGTAATTAAGGTTAGTGAAGATGTAATAAGGTAAAATTCCTTCTAAGGGCTGAATGGATCCCTTATGGAAAGTAAATGTAAATGTCTACATAGGTAAATTTGTATGTTAAAACATTTGTAAGGTCCCCACGATAGCCTTGATAAAATATAAAATGGGATTTTCAAATAGGGAAAGTTGATAATGCGCAATCAAGTGTCTACAAGTATAATAAAAATAACTTAGAGAGAATATAAAAGGAACCTATGTTGAATTAGGAATACTAATGGAATTAAAATTTTAAAAGTATAATATAAGAATTATATTATGCTAGAGTTAGCATAAGTAGCATAAATTCCATAATATTAAAATCAAGGGGTAAGGATATGTAGAAAATATCAAGCTTTCAAGAACACTGACTAACGCAAAATGTCGGACTTAAATTCGTCAATAGTAAGGTAAAGATAAAACAACTAGACAAATATGTCTAAGAGGGGTGAAATACATTAATGCATTTGACTACAATTACTCTTTAGATTATAAACATAAAAATAAAAATTGTTGTAGAAGTGGAGTTGTTAAAATCTCAAAAACAATGGGTTACTATATAAAGTTCTTTTTTTGTATGTAAGATCATAATAAAATAATGATAATTCTAAAATACATGAATTTATTTGCATTATTTTCTAAACTTTATTATGTTACAAAAATTCAAATTATTCTAGATTTATGATTTTACAATTGTTTACAATTTTACAAATTTACAAATTTAATTTTTTTAATAAAATCATTTCACACTAATACAATTAAAATTTTCACATTAATAAAATTAGAATTAGAATTAGAAATAGAATTTTAAATACAATTACAATTGCAATTACAATTACAATCATTTCACATTAATACAATTAAAATTTTACAAATATTTTACATACAATTAGAATTAGAATTAGAATTACAATTTTAGAATTTCACCTACAATTACAATTACAATTTTACAGTTTTACATACAATTACAATTACAATTTTACAATTTTAGAAACAATTAGAATTACAATTACAATTTTACAATTTTACATATATACAATTAAAATTACAATTACAATTACAATCATTTCACAATAAATTAAATATTACAATTACAATTAAAATTTTACAAATATTTTATATACAATTACAATTACAAATAAAATTACAAATTTAGAATTTTAAATACAATTAGAATTAGAATTAGAATTACAATTTTACAATTTGTCATATATACTATTACAGTTACACTCATTTCACAATAAATTAAATATTACAATTACAATTAAAATTTTACAAATATTTCACATACAATTACAATTAAAATTTTACAAATATTTCACATACAATTACAATTAAAATTACAATTACAAATACCATTACAATTTTAGAATTTTCCATACAATTAGAATTACAGTTGCAATTTTACAATTTTACATATATACAATTACAATTAAAATTACAATTACAAATACAAATACATTTTTACAATTTTAGATACAATTAAAATTGAAATTTCAATTACAATCATGACATAATATTTAATAAATATCATGTGATCATCTAATATTAGATTAAATAAACATCACAATCATGATAAACATCATACAAACATCATATTTGACTAAAAAAAACATTCGAATTCGTTAACATCCTCTAATCATCATGATCATCTAACAAAATAAAATTAGCATTGTATAACATCATCACGACACAGAAATCAAATATACAAGGGGACACATGTTGAGAAGTGGATGTGATGGAGCAAAGGTTCTCACGCACATATCCCTTTTCCTCACATCCTTTCAATATGCTAGGATGGATACTAGCTATGTAGCCATGTACACCTCTTCAATTTGTTTACAACTAGTAAATGTTGTGAAGCACTTGAATGATGTCATGATTATATCTAAATTTCCTGAATAAATTTGGCAGATACTATTTTATAATATTGATGGATACAATCTTCTTGATTTCTTTACAACTAATAATCATTACACAATGTGTTATAGTAAATTAAATTAATCACTCAAACTATGTATTGATTGCGAATCATTTAAAAAAATAATTGTCGAAAATACTTACATTTATTAGGAACGCAGCTTTTGATAATCATAAGATTAATTCTTATTTATTATTTTAATATTCTATTAAATGCTTAAATGATGTCCTAATTATGTGTCGATCCATTGAATAAACCATAAGAAAACTTAAATTTCTCGAGAAAAAAGTTGTTGTTAATCATAACATTAGGTCTTCGGTAATTGTTTAATATGTGCTAATCTATGTTAAGAGAGGTTGATTGAGTCTATGTAACACTTCACTAAAATATTTCCATGGAATGGGGCAGTTTTGGGAGGGAGTTTCCACATCCTTTTAATATGTTATAATTGATACTAGCTATGGAGCCCTATGGAGCTTGTTTATTTTCTTAAGAATAGTAAATTATATAAAGAACTAAAAAGATGTGTTGCCTAGACTTTAATTCACTAATTTAAATGTTGAAAAGAAGAATTATAATATCGTTGGATATGATCTTGATTTATTTAAAAGTAGTAATCATTAGAAATTGCATAAGAATAAATGTTATTAAGCACTCAAAAAACATCTTGACTTATCATCTATTTGTTGAATAGATGTTAATAGTACAACTAAGGCTTGATTAATTTTTCAATAACATGTTCGGATTCCTCTACACTGTATTCATTAAATGTCATAATAGGTTCTTGCAACTCTACAATAATTTCCATATGAATTTTTTTTTTCCATATATAGATGCTTTGTACACTTGTCATTCTCACAGCTACTCAATGCTTTCAACAATTTCTGTGCCATCTATATTCATTACAAATATTTTTTGGTACAATATTTAGGTAAACTACATGTATCAATGATTTGATTGCAATGATTAACATTATTTTTCTACTACAACAACAAATGTATCTCTTTATACAAAGAAAAACATTTACTTTTTTCGGTAATCCTTGATTTTAACACTATATGGTAGACTATTTTAGTTTTTGATGTGTACAAAAAATATGTATGTTTGGCTTGTGCCTAGCCCCTATACCAGTGGCACATTTTAATAATATAAGGGCTCACACTAACTTCATTTAAATGACATAAATTTTCTTGTATCACATATCCTATTAGGCTACACTCTCTGCCAAATCTAATTGATAGACTATGAATCTTTGATGAAAACAAATAATTCAATCTCATGTGTTTAGTGTGTTTTATTTCCATATGTCACTTATGTTTTCCAGATAAGCATCTGACCATGTTTTCTTATTCTGGGTGATATTTTATCAATTTACCTAGTACAACATGAAAATTTTCAAGTCATTTCACATACATATTTTTAGTTTTTTCAGTGTTTATTGAAAGAATCTACTTGTAATCACTTTATTTTTCTAGTGTTCAATATACTTTTCCTTAAATCATTGTGTAATTATTATTGGTTGTAAACAAATAAAGAATGTGAAAAAGGATTCTTAACCAATATTTCCTTACTAAATTGAAATAATCACTGCAATAATCAAAATTGTTGACACACGCAAATTGTCATGCTAACTTACATTGAAAGATAGGTTTCACAACTATTTAACTAAGGCTTTCACACAAAAAAAACATTTCTTTGCCATAGTTTATTTTAGTTTTAAATAAACCATAAATTTATTTTCTATTATTCCACATTGTGCTAAAAATTTTCATTTTGAAACTAATCTCCTAAATTTATAACTAATCCTAAATTCAAATTTTAAAATTGGTTTCATAACTTAATTCATATGTAGAAGAGTGATATGTGCAGAGAACAATTATATGTTTTATTTCACAATTTTTCACTCATTCTTAGTGCGAGACATTTGTTGGACACACTTCCATTCCAAGCTAGATGGAGAACCTTAATTTTCACTTTATTTGACACATATATTTGAATAGTGAGACATTTCAATGATTAATATTGCCATTATTTTTGGTAACACACACCTAGACACGCATTCCCCTCCTCACAACACACTCCCTCATTTTGCAGAAATGTTTTGGCGAAATGTGAGGCAAACTTAATCAATCTCTTGCTTTGTCAAATCGACCCATTTAAAGAAGGATTTTGTGCTACAAAATCCTCCTCTGATATAGTTTAATTTTAGTTTTTAATTTATCATAATTTATTTTTCTATTTTTCCAAGGTAGGGTAAAAATTGGCATCTTAAAACTATTCTCATAAATTTAGAACTAATCTTAAATTCATATTTTAAATGAGTTTCCTAACTTGACTCATATGCTGAAGAGAAATATACTAGGGGAACTTTTATATGTCCTCTTTCACACCGACCAACACATTCTCCATGTGGAGCTTCTTTAGCACAATTCCATCAGAACAAATTGAACAATATTAAATTTCATTTTATTTCACATAGATATTTGACACAAACTTGAATGGTCAAATATTTGAATTTCCAATCCTTCTGAGCATGTAGCAGATCAGAAGAAGAGGACTATGCCTGGAAAACCATTATTCCCCCATTTTAGCACCTTCACAGTAATTCCCCCTCCCCACACTTCTAATGCACACTCTCCCATTCTATCCAAACATTTTTTGAAATTTTTACACAAGCTTAGTCAACCTTTTGCTTTTCCAAATCATGCATACTCATAACATTGTTTAAGTGCATAGTAAAATTTACTCTAAAAGTGCAAGTTTTAGCATATTGAAAAAAAGGAACGTGTCACCAGGTACAAATAACCATTTTCAAAAGAAAAAGTGAAAACCCCACACTGCCTTAATCATGCCATCATACTAATAACAATAAAAAGAACAAAGACCATGTTGCTATGAAAATACTACTCTTAATTTTTATTCATTCATATGAACAAAATATGAACCTAAATTTCTTTTTTCCTCTTTGTTCCATTCTGTGCCACATCTTTGTTACATTGAAATAATGTTATCACCATTCATTTTAATCATTGGAATTAGAATTATATTTATACAATGCACATTTGGGTACTCTAACCGAATTCTCTAATTTGTTATAAATGAAATTTAAACTAAATTTCCCAACTGTACAGGAAACATGTAGGAGAAGTCCATTAGGATTACAATATTTCCCCCCTTAATTCGAAGGGACATATGACATACCAAGTAGAGATCTAAAATTTTCAAACTTTTTGATCCCCAACACTATCGTAAAAATATTTGCAATTTGTTCTGAACTTGGACAATGTGTTAGATGATTTTTTTTGGCCTCTACATGATGTTGAATCAAATTATACTTGGTTTTGATATGTTTAGTTTGATCATGGAACTTTGGATTCCTTGCCAACTGAATTGCAGAAGAGTTGTCGACAAATATAGGAGTTGAAGCTCTTTATTTCTCCTGCAAATCTTCGAGTATTTTCCGAAGCCAAATTATTTCCTTAGTGGCTTGAGTTGCTGCAACATATTCAACTTCAGTTGTAGAATCAGAATGAACATATTGCTTGCGTGATATCCAACTGATGGTTTTTGATCCAAGATTCATCGAATATCCAAAAGTTGAGACTCAATTTTCTTTATCTCCATCAAAATCTGAATTTGAATAACTAGTAAGATGCAAGTCTAAAACTTTGGAATATTTGATACCGTAATTTTGAGTTCCTTTTAAATTTTTCAAAATTCTTTTTGCTGGTACCCAATGCCTCTCACAAGGATGATGCATAGACCTGGAAAATACTCTGACATCAAAGGTTATATCAGGATGAGTAATAGACAAATATATCAAACTTCCAACAAGTTTCTTGTACTTTGTTGGATCTTCAAATGACTTTCCTTCTTTCGAAATGAGTTTCAAATCCTGATCCATTTGAGTAGCAACAATATTACATTCCGTCATACTATATTTTTTTAATAACTTATCAACATATTTCTTCTCAGAGATGAAAATATGTTGTGTTTTTTTATCAACTTCAATTCCAATATAATAATGAAGTAACCTAAATCTGTCATATCAAAAACCTTTTTCAATTACTTATTTATAAATGAAATATATTCATCATTGTTTCATGTGATCATCAAATCATCGACATATACAACTAGATATACAACTGATCTTCCAAATTTATTTACAAAAATAGCTGCATCATCTAGGTCAAAATTTTTAAGTTTTATTTAAGAAGATGTTCAGTTAGCTTTTCATATCTGATCGTGGTGCTTGTTTCAAGTTGTACAAAGAATTCACTAGTTTTCAAACCTTTTTTTCTTTCCTTTTAACAGGAAAACCTTCTTTCTGAAACATGTAAACATCTTCTTTCAAATATCCATTTAAAAAGGTAGTTTTTACATCCATATGATGAATGTTCCATTCTTTATGAGATGCAATAGCAAACAAAGATCTAATATTTCCCCATTTAGCTGTAGGAGTAAAAGTCTTTGTATAGTCGATACCTTCTTTCTCTTCATATCCCTTCGCTACAAGTGTTTCTTTGTGTTTGTCTAGTGAATCATCAGTAGAATTGAAGAAATACTAGAAATTAGTCACCCTAGAAACATCAATGAGCATCAATATTTTATTGGTAAGATAAATTTCCTAAGGAGATTCATTACTAACCTTGAAGAGCTTCTTAGAAATATAACAAACATGCTTAAAAAGGATTCAAAAATTAGATGGAGTATTGGGGCTAGAAAATCCTTTGATTTAGTTAAACATGCATTGATAAAAGCACCAATGTTAATTATTACAGATTTCACCAAATATTTTATTATCTTTTCTTTTGCTTCTGAACACACTGTTGCAGTTGTTTTGTTGAAGAAAAATGAGGAAGGATTTCAATAGCCAATTTCATTTTTCAGAAAGGCTTTAAGAGATGCATCTTTGAAATATAATATTATGGAAAAACAAGCCTCTTCATTAGTTAAAGCAATAAAAGACTTTAGAGAATATATTTTTCATTCCCATATTATTGCATATGTACCTAATTTAATGGTTAAGGATATTTTGACTCAGAATACACCCAATGGCAGACGAGGAAAATGGATTTTTGTCATCCTTGAGTATGACTTAGAAATAAAACCCACCATGTTGATTAAAGGACAAGGATTGGCCAAACTAATGGCAGACTCAAATTCAATGCATTGGACATCAAATTTCTTGTTGCACTAGATGATGAAGAGGAACAAGAGACTCCACAGATCAATGAAGAATTTTTGAACTCGGCCTAGTATGTAGACCCGATGTATATTTTATTCAATTTAAATGCTCCTCTTGGTCTAACAAAAAGAAAGGCAATATTTCTAAAGTAAAAATCAGTTAATTTTTGCATCATAGAAAATGTATTATATTGGAAATATGTTGGTGGTATTTTACTTAAATTCTTATTAAACAATAATGCAGAAATAATTATGCAGGAGTTCCATGAAGGTGATTGTGGTGGACACCTCTACTGGAAAACCACTTCCAAAAAAATTGCCAGGGCTACTTTTTACTGGCCTACCATTTTCCCTGACATTCATAAGAAATTAAGTTCATGCCAGAAATGCCATATTTTTTAAGGAAAATGAAAGCTTTACCCTTGCCATTAAAACCTATTTCAGTTGAAATCCCTTTCTAGAAGTGGGGACTGGATTTCATTGGTGAAATTAATCCTTCTTCCTCTTCCCAACACAAGTGGATTCTTGCAGCCACAGATTAATTTAGTAAGTGGATAGAAGCCTCTCCTTCAAGATCTACCACATATCATATAATAATGAAATTCCATGAAACCGATATCCTCTCCATATTTGGTTGTCCTAGAAAAAATTATTACTGAAAATGTTGCAGCTTTTAAATCTAAGAAAATGATTGAATTCTTCAAAAATTACCACATTTCATTGGGTCATTCAACAGATTACTACCCTGAGGGTAATAGGTTGGCTGAATTATCAAATAAAATCTTGATAAATATCATTAAAAAATTGTTGGAGGAAAACAAGAAGTCTTGGCATAACAAGTTGGTTATTGTACTTTGGTCAGACATCCTTACTACAAATAAGTCTATTGGCATGTCACCATACCAATTGTTCTATGGAATGGATGTTATTTTCCGATCCTCTTTAGGAGTTCCAGTCATGAAAATTATCCAAGAATTAAAGGTTGAACCTAATCATACAGAAATGAGGATTAATCAAACAATACAGTTGCAACAATCCAGGGAGGAAATCTACAACAAAAACCAAGTTATTTAGGAAAATGTCAGAAAGCTTTTTTAGAGGAGGAATAAGGTTAACAATTTTAATATTGGGGAAAAAGTTTTGAAATGGGATTCTAGGAGAGAAGATAAAGGTAAACATGGGAAATTTTATAACCTTTGGAAGGGACCATATATCATATATGCTTTTACAGGAAATAATGCATCCTTCCTCAAAAATATAGATGGAGCAGAATTACCTAGTGGTCTTGTCAATGGCAGGATGTTGAAGCACTAATTTTTTTAGCATACATATTTTTTCTTATAACATTTTAAATATCATGAGATATAATGATTTAATTGTGTAAGTTGTTTATTAGAGTTTAAGCCCCCAAAGAAGGCCCTAAGCCTTGATTGAAAAGATACCATAAGTAGCTTAACATAAAAAGAAATCAGATGTAGACATTACAAGCATGGGATACTCAAGGCTACTGATCATATGTTCTTGAAACTTCTTTCAGAGAAGTTCCATCCCTAGCTTGAGCCACTATTAGGGTCCTATATTTTATAGGATCTCAAGGTGATTGATTATTTCATATTTGTAACTTTACACTGTAAATAATTTTCAATTTGCAAATGATTTCCAAAAAAACTATATATAAAAGAAAATCAAAAGAGGTATGTCAAAAAGAAAAGGATTACGAAGAAAAAGACAAAAATAAAGAAAATTGAAAAAACAATAAAAGGGAATAAAACCCCACAAAATAAAAGTAGAAATAATACTGAAAGTGCTGTAAATTTAAATACCACTACTATAAAATTAGTTTCCTTTCTGACAAAATCCAATAAGATTGACTGCAGCGTGTCCTAAAATGCCACAATGACTAGATTTTTGTTCCAATAATACAACTTAATCATGATGGAAAAATTATGAATTTCATGTTAATTAGGTTAGTGAATAGTGATTTGCGAAAAAATTTAATATTTTAAAATTAGTAGTTAGGTAGAAAATGAGATTGATTCAACAATCTAATGTAAATGAATCCAAGAAATAAGTGATAGATTAGGTTAGATTTTTATAAATAAAGAAAGGGATATGTGAGTTTGCTAGCTTAAATTCACCCTAAGTAAAGAAGATAAAAAAAATGTCAGCTTAGAAAAGGAAAGGAAAATGAAAGGGTAGGCAGAAATGTATTATGGCTTTGAAAAGCATGAAAATATTTATCCTAAGTTTTTAACTTATAAAGTTATATTTCATGCACATAATAATGGAAAAGGGGTAAATTTTTCTATCCTAAGTCTAAATGGTTTAGCATATAAATACATTATCCAAAGTTTTATCTTTATCAAACCCCCTTGCTACCTGACAAATCATCGCATCATATCACCTTAACTTGCCATCATCTCTCTGCCCATCCGATCTCCCGCTCCCTCATATGACTACCCTTATCACTTCCCCCCCCCCCCCCCCCCCTTCATCCAATATTTACCATCGGGGAGGCGGGAGGGGGGGGGGGGGGGAGGGGTTGGGGGTTGGGGGTCCAAAAATGGTTTGTTTTGTGTTTCAGGCCTACGCTAGCATTGTGCCCTCATGTCATTCGCATTCCCCTGATTAAACTTCTTACCACTTCGTACCCCCTCCGAAAATCAGCTTCCCCTCCGTATCAAAAACCACCAATCCACCCGTTGAGTGCCTTTCATATCACGCCACCAAGACCATTACCATTGGAAACTAAATATTTTCCCGCAGTAACAATCGTTAATGAATTTAATTCGCTAATGAACGTTATTCTAACGAACCTACACCACTATCAATGAGAAAAAAATCAATCTGTGTATAAATCCACACATGCTAAACTTCTAAACCTTCACTTTGTCTATTTATCTCCTCTTTGAATGTTTGTTGCAGGTTGACCTAACACTAGGAAAGCTAATCTACTATTTTCCAAAGTATTCTTTGCAACTCTCGCACCTTCTATCAAAAACCATAATTTACCATAAAAATGAGATCTAACCATGCCTCCTAAGAAGAAAATCCAGGAAGATTCTCTGTATTCCTTGCTCCATCCCCCTATTGAGCTTGATCACATACCTTTGGCAGACAGGGACTATAAAATCCATGAAACCCTGTGCAAATTTGAGTTCTTTGAAATGTATTGTTGGCTAGAAGATAAATTCATTTACAAGTATGATGATATTGGATTGTGGGAGCCCAATTTGCCCCATTATTATTTTTTCCACAACCATAGTGCCATGAAATTCATCAGGAAGTGTCAAACTTGTTATGTACCCAGCCAGAGAGCTATAATTGCTCCTACATGAAAGATTTTATTTACTATAACTGCCCAATCCATAAACCAAATGATGCAGGCCCCTGTTAGAGAAAATGTATCCCCTTTCTCATAGTAAGCACTCATTGAACTATATCAGAAGATGGATTTTGCAAAAAGGGATAAAACCCTTGATATTTTTCTGGTGAAGATGCCCATTTAACCAAGAAGAATCCTCCCTACTTAGCCTCCATTTTCCTAGATATAGCTAAGAAAATTATCACAGTTATCTCCTACCTTATTTGATATTACTGAGACCAGTGGGTAGATGAGGAAACTATAGGATTCCCTTCTATATTTTCTATATATTATAAACCTTCCAACCTATTCAATTTTAACCAATTCTCAACAGATTCCATCCATGATCAATTTTTCAAATTCCAAACTGAGGAGATGCTTAAATATGCCAATGTTATAATATATATGATTTTGTATTTTCAAGGAAACAAATTCAAGTTTGAAATGCAGAAAGTGGATGAGGAGGAGAATCTGCAGTTTTTCGTCTTCTGGACTACAATGGTGATGAAGGAGAAAAAATAATACTCATACAAATAGTTCATTGAACTATTTGTACATCATGCAATCAGTCTTCTAACTAGCACCTCTGAGCCAAGAATCAGTGAAGACATCAGGAATTTTTTTTAGTTATCAGACCAAACAAAAACAAAAGACTGATATTTATACCAAACCTACATAGAATTGAGGATCTATGGCTGTGAGCTTTCCCCATATAAGCTCCCAAAATTCCGCCCAATGAGGATTTTTGCTTTAGAATAAATAAGCAAATTCTTAATGCTGGTGAAGTCCATTTTGTGTCTGCAAAGAAGAAATACCAATTCATAATTAAAACAAAAATAGGACCTTTCATTTGTAACTACATAACAACGGGAAGGAAGCAGACAAATAGCTAAAGGAAATTCAATTTATCCTGTATTTCACATGGTCCTATGATCCATTAGGTATCATTTCCAAGATAAGGGTAGAAAACAAATCTACACCTTACATCCATAAGCACAGGCCAGAAATTGAAAGGTACATGAAATAATTATTGTGGACTGAAAACACTCTACAAGAGGTTGAGGAGCAGTTGGTATCCACTTCAACATCAGAAACTCTTGTCCCATAGGCAAAAGAAGGAAAAAGGATGAGGGAAGAAAAGTCCCCTTCAGTGACTGAAAATTCGAGCAAAGAATTCAAAATTATGTACACGAAGAGGATGAAGCTCAATCCAAAATATAATCCAAGCAAAGATTCAAATCAGGGAGTCATCATCATCACCAAAAAGACACCTACTTCCTCAAAATTTTGTGGTAAAACTACACTCTCTCCTACCACTTTGAAATCTTCGCAGGATCAGCAACACGCCATTCAAACAAGTACATTTGTCATAGGAGAGAAAGAGAAAACTTTATTTGAAAAATTCGGGGAAATAAATTTAAAGAATGAAGTTTTGAAGAACAACACTTATAATCAATTCTAGAAGCAAACATCACGTTCTCAGAGTATATTACTATCATCCTTTGACTCTAGAAAGGGAAAAATGTAGATGGCCTTTCTCCAAGCACAAATTTCACAGCCCAAGGCACCAACAGATTACAAGAAGACTGCATTTTAATTTTACATCAAAGACATCCATCCCATTGATCAAATGGAGATGAACAACCAAACAGGTGAAATTATTTCATCTACACTGACTAGGTTTCCCTAGCCAACATCCAGTCACAACTCGAGATGGACAAAATATCTTCTATGGCTAATGATTCAAGAATTAAGTCTTTGGAAGACTTAGTGGATAGAATTGGGTATGATCCTTACACAATCAGAACTACAGAAGAGGTGATGAAGAAGAAAAAATCTGACATAGAATCATTAAGGAAGTAGCTGAAACCACATGTTACAGAGGACCCTTTGTCTAAGGAAATTAATATTGCCATTATTTGTGGTAACACACACCTAGACACCCATTCCCCTCCTCACAACACACTCCCTCATTTTGAAGAAATGTTTTGGTGAAATGTGATGTAAACTTAATCAATATCATGCTTTTTCAAATCGACCCATTTAAAGGAGGATTTTGTGCCACAAAATACTACTCTACTATAGTTTAATTTTAGTTTTTAATATATTATAATTTATTTTTTTATTTTTCCAAGGTAGGCTAAAAATTGGCATCTTAAAATTGTTCTCATACCTTTAGAACTAATATTAAATTCATATTCTAAATGAGTTTCCTAACTTGACCCATATGTTGAAGAGAAATATATAGGAGGAAGTTTTATATGTTTTCTTTCACACCTACCAACAGATCCTCCATGTGGAGCTTCTTAAGCATAAATCCATTGGAACAAATTGAAAAATATTAAATTTCATTTTATTTGACAGATATTTGACACAAAATTAAATGGTCAAATATTTGAATTACCAATCCTTCTGAGTATGTGGCAAATATATAGAAGAGGACTATGCTTGGAGAACCATTATTTCCCCACTTTAGCACCTCCACACTAATTCCCCCTCCCCACTCTTCTAATGCGCACTATCCAATTCCATCCAAACATTTTTCCAAATTGTTACACAAGCTTAATCAACCCTTTGTTTTCCAAAATCATGCATACTGATAACATTTTGAAGTGCATAATAACATTTACTCTAAAAGTGTAGGTTTTAGCATATTGAAAAAATGGAAGGTGTCGCTAGGTACAAATAAACATTTTCAAGAGGAAAAGTGAAAACCCCACACTGCCTTAATCATGTCAGCATACTAATAACAATAAAAAAATGCAAAGACTATGCTGCTATTCAAAATACTACTCTTAATTTTTATTCATTCATATGAACAAAAGCTGAACCTAAATTTATTTTTCTTCTTTATACCATTCACTACCATGGCTTTGTTACATCGAAATAGTGTGATCACCATTGATTTTAATCATTCAAACTAGAATTATATTTATACAACACATAGTTGGGTACTCTAACCGAATTCTCTAATTGGTTATAACTAAAATTCAAACTAAATTTCCTAACTGTACAGGAATACCGTAGGAGAAGTCCCGTAGGATTACAACATTTCCCCCCTTAATTCAAAGGGACATCTGACATACCAAGTAAATATCTAAACTTTTCGAAATTTTCATGCCCCAATGCTTTGGTAAAAATATCCGTAATTTGTTCTGAAGTTGGACAATGTGTGAGATGAATTGTTTTGGCCTCTACATGATGTCGAATAAACTAATACTTGGTGTTGATATGTTTGGTTCGATCATGGAACTTTGGATTCCTCACCAACTGAATTGCAGAAGAGTTTTCAACAAATAAAGGAGTCGAAGCTCCATGTTTCTCTTGCAAATATTTGAGTATTTTCCAAAGCCAAATGATTTCCTTAGTGGATTGAGCTGCTACAACATATTCAAATTCGGTGGTAGAATCAGAACAAAAAAATTTCTTGCATGATCACCAATTGATGGCTGCTGATCCAAGATTCATCGAATATTCAGAAGTTGAGACTCAATTTTATTTATCTCCATCAAAATCTAAATCTGAATAGCGAGCAAGATGGAAGTATAAAACTTTGGAATATTTGATACCATAAGTTTGAGTTCCTTTTAGATATTTCAAAACTCTTTTTGCTGCTACCCAATGCCTCTCACAAGTATGATACATAAACCTGGAAAATATTCTGATAGTAAAGGTTTTATCATGATGAGTAATAGACAAATAAATCAAACTTCCAACAAGTTTCATGTACTTTTTTGGATCTTCAAACATCTTTATTTCTTCGTAAATGAGTTTCAAATTATTCTCCATTGGAGTAGCAACAGGATTACATTCTGTCATATTGTATCTATTTAATAACTTATAAACATATTTCTTCTTAGAGATGAAAATATGTTGTGGTTTTTTATCAACTTCAATTCCAAGAAAATAATGAAGTAATCCTATATCTTTCATATCAAAAACCTTTTTCAATTCCTTATTTATAGATGATATATATTCACCATTGTATCCTGTGATCATCAAATCATCGACATGTACAACTAGATATGAAATTGATCTTCCAACTTTCTTTACGAAAAGAGTTGCATCATCTAGGTTAGAATGTTTATAGTTTAATTTAAGAAGATGTTCAGTTAGCTTCTCATACCATGCTCGTGGTGCTTATTTCAAGTCGTACAAATGCTTCATTAGTTTTCAAACCTTTTTTTCTTTCCCTTTAACAGAAAAATCTTCTGGCTGAAACATGTAAACATCTTCTTTCAAATCTCCATTTAAAAAAGGAAGCTTTGACATCCATATGATGAATGTTCCATTCTTTCTGAGCTGCAATAGCAAGAAAAGATCTAATAGTGCCCCATTTAGTTGTAGGAGCAAAAGTCTTTGTATATTCGATAGCTTCTTTCTCTACATATCAAGTCTTTCTTTGTGTTTGTCTAGTGAACCATCAACTTTATACTTAGCTTTATAAATGAATTTCCAACCAATAGGTTTGATGCCATCAGGAGGATCCCCATCCTCCATGTGCTATTTTTTATGAGAGCATCATATTCCTTTTGTAATGCATGTTTCCATTTTTCATAACTAGAAGCATCTTCAAAGAAACTAGGTTCACAATCCACAGAAAAATTATTCACAATGAGAATTGTTACCTGAGGAGCTTACAACCTTAAAATAATCATATTTATTTGGAAATATTTGAATACGATTTGACCTTTGCAAAGGTTGTGTAGGAATTTGTTCAGGAAGTTGCAGAATTTTCTCATCTCCTTCACGTGGCTCATTTCTTTCCATTTCTATCATTTTTTCTATAGAAACACTTGCATCAACCAATTCCTCATGAACAACTATGAAATTATCATCATCAACCAATTTCTCATCATTGAGAGAAGGAAACTCCACAGACTCATCAAATATAGGAATCCCCCCTTCAGGATGGGGACGTATATTATTTTATTCATAATAAAACTTTTGAGGCACAAAATTTTCTATTTGATTAAGTTGTGTATCGATAGTGAGGGAATCTTTATCATTTTCAAGAAAAATTACATCTCTTCACAATTTTTTTTTTCTCTTCATCATACAATCGATATACCTTAGAATTCATGGAATACCATAGAACATACATTTTCCACTTCTTTCACTCAGCTTATTCCTCTGATGTTTAGGAATCAAAACATAACATTGAGAGCCAAAAATTTGGAAATGTTTAACAACATGAAGACGACTATACCATATTTCATATGGACTTATGTCGTTAATCACACAGGAAGGACATCGATTTGTAATGTATGCCTCACAGAGCACAGCTTCTCCCCAAAACATTAATTTTACATTCTTAAAAAACATCATTGACCTTACCATATTAGGCAATGTTTTGTTCATCCTTTCAGCAGCATCGTTTTTTTGTGTATTATATGGTATTCTGGTCTAGTGTTTGATGCCATTCTCTTGCAAATACATTTCAAAAGAATGTGAAGTATATTCACCTCCATTATGAGTCCTTATAGTGCCAATAGTAATTTGTGCTTCATTTGTTATCAAGTGATGAAATTTCTTAAACACATCAAAATATTGTGATTTTTCTTGAAGCAGATAAAACAAGCACATCCTCAAATAATCATCAATGAAAGTGATTATATATTGATTTACATTCGCAATTAATATAGGCATTGGACCACATAAATCAGAGTGTATGAGGCTTAATTTTCTTGTAGCTCTAGACTTAGAATTCTGAAAAGACCTTTGGTGATGCTTGCCCAATATACAAGAATTACATGGGGTTAATCTTTTGGGAACTACTGGAATTCCCTTAATCACCTATTTTTTCATAATTTCAATACTTTCATAATTAACACGACCCAAGCATGCATTCCATAATAAACAATAGGAAAAATTATCATTTTGTTGAACCATATCAATTGTGCTCAATGCAACAAATGACATACCATTCAACTTCAATAATTTATCTTCTTCTACACCATTCATTACAGTTTGAATGTTATTTGCTCTTCCAATTTCTAATTTACCATCAAATATGTGAATGGAATGTCCCTGTTGTCTTATTTATATAGGAGATAACAAATTTCTTTGTAACTGCGGAATGTAAAGAACATCATTCAAAATATAATTTGAAATTCTAGGAATTTTTAACTGAATTGAACAAATCCCTGGTGGTTTTATTTGGGATTTATCAGCAAAATACACTACTCCATCAATATTATCAGTGAATTGATCAAAATAATCTCTTCGAAAGTTCATATGACACGTGGCACATGTGTCTAGAACCCATCTATCATACCATGAAGTAAAATAAGGAATAAAAACATCTTCCATGTGGAAATTACAATGAGAAACAACATGATGTGCATTCTTAGAAGACTGTCCTCTATCTTTAATTATATGATCTTTCTTTTCAAGAAATTATTCTCTTTTTTTTATTAATTTTCTCTAAGGGAATTCTACAATTTGCAACAGTATGTCCAATTTACCACATCTAAAACATTTTACAGCTGGTTTATGAGAAAAATTTCTTTGTTTTTCATTCTGTTGTCTATCTCCTTGAATATTTTTATCGCCCCTCCCTCTATAATTCTTCCTACCTCGACCTCTATTACCCTTTATATTTCTGAAAGATTCCTCTTGAGGTTTTTGGTCTTTTTGAGCAAGAGATAGGGTTTCGGTATTAGAACTATGTGATGTTTCTTTCTTGCTAAAAGCCTTCTCTCTTTATGCATTTTTCCCTACTAATTTTTTAAAATTTGTATCTTTTAATTGCCCACTAGCTTGGAGAGATTCCAAGTAGTGTTAATAACTAGTGTAAAGAGATTTTATAAAGCAAGTAAGAGGAAAATAAAATTTAACTCTAGTACATTCTATTTCATGATTCATGGCTTTAATTTCAAAGGAAAGTTTTAGACGATCATTATCGTTCATTTCCACATCAAATAACTTCAACAATAACTGAATTATCTCCAATTCATAATGTGAATCATAAAGCTCTTTTATTTTTTTATGGCGTCATAAGTTGTTCTACTCTAAGAAATGTATCTGCTTACATCTTCTGAGATTGAAGTGGAGATTAAGAAAATTCCTTCTTATCCTTACTTTGCGAGATTACTAGTTTTTTTCGCTCATTGGGCTACTCTGGTGCATCCTCTCCTTCTCCTTCATAGAATCCATCCCATAAATCATTAAATATCAAAGTATTTTTAGCTTTCCTAAACCACTCCTGGTAATTTTCCTTTTCAGAAAGGACGAACCCAATTAAAGACACCAATGAGTTCATCTTGTTTAGATAATCTTAAACAAAAATATGTTTCAACCCTTTCAAGACACATATTAACTTGCAGATTTAGTAATTATTTGTTTAATCACAACAAAAAATATATTTTAACCCTTTCAAGACATAGATTTAACTTATAGATTCAGTAATTCTTTGTTTCATCACAACAAGCACACATTTTATTTTAAAAAAAATGTTTAAAGTTGTAACTTACTGATCCCCAAAATCAACACTGGCAGAGTTACTCTGCACAATTCGAATTTTTTTTTTCTCCCTAAAAAAAAAATCACTCGAGAGGTTCACACTGGCAATCAATATCTCCACAGCAACCTCATTCCTCCACAACAAGCAAAAAAACTCATTCCTCCACAACACTGGAGGTTATGCTAGTGCAGTTTGGTTTTTCTTCTTCTTTGAAAATCCACTGGTAGTGCACAGTTCTATAGGTCTCTCCATGGTGATGGTGTAAAATGTCTCTCCATAGCGATGGTGAGGAGCGATGCGTTCTTCGCACGAGGGTCCCACCAGTCGTATTCCAGCAAAGCTGGATCACGCCTCACTTTGATACCACTGTTACATCGAAGTAGTGTGATCACCATTGATTTTTTTCATTCGAATTAGAATTATATTTATACAACACACAGTTGGGTACTCTAACTGAATTCTCTAATTGGTTATAACTGAAATTTAAAATAAATTTCCTAACTGTACAAGAATCTTGTAGGAGAAGTCCCATAGGATTACAACAAGCCTAGCTTTCCTTTAAAAATTACACATAAAATCTTAACCTCAATTTATTTTTCCTCTTTCTTCCATTCTCTATCACATCTTTCCTTTCCTTTAAAAACTTTTTTTTTTTTATGTGAATAAGTTTTGGTATCTGAATAATTTTAGGTGCAAAATAGATCAACTAAAATGCATAATTTTAACCATAAAATATATCAACTAGTCAGATTCATTAACTTTATGACAAGGAAATCGAACTCTACCTATATATGAGGTCTGAAAACCATAAATTTGGCACCTCCACACTAATTCCCCTTCCCCACACTTCTAATGCACACTTTCCCATTCCAATCAAACAAAATAAAATGTCACTATGCACACTGTATTTAATTAATCAAATAAAGTTACATATATATACATGAAGTATAGCCTCAAGATAGAGAAGCTATCATTAATGCACAGTAAGTTGGTTGAGGAGATATCTCAACCTCACACCAAACTAGGAACTTACTTTTACCTAACCTATGGAATAGGAACAGACTCTATAAATAGAGAATCACTACTAAAGACAAGTAGAAATTACATATTCCAACACACCCCCTTAATGACTACTTGTCTCGATATCACTTCGCAAAATCTAGTTGCGGTCAAACATAACAAAAAATATATGTCGACATCCATATAAAGGAGAAACCATCCACTAGAATTCATGGGTACCAACTGATGCAACTGCTGGTCTCGTAGGATGTCGTTCACATACATGGTTCTGTCAACCGTTATCACCAATACATGTACCTGTATCTACAGATCCCCCTCCAACGTGGGTTTTATCAGATGACCCGTAACCATGTTCTTCCTTCATCATCGAACTCTCACCAACAGTAGATCTTTCTTACATCTCTTTGAAAACAATTTACCGGATCCCTTCATCGGCGACCTTGCACCAGCTTTCTTCATCAATGACCTTGCACCAGATCTCTTCATCAATGGGTGAATACTGGCACAAACCTATTTCCATTCCACTTCACTATTACACATGGTTCTGGTTGACCAAAAACTGACATTGAAAAATGGTTTTGGGCTGACCACAAACCTGTAGTTATAAATTGGTTTTGATATTACCACAAACTTTACGGGGATACACATGCCTTTACAAGGCTTACATACTCCAATTCTTGGAGCTCCCAGGTACATAATTTACAAAGACCACTACAAAAACATCCTAGACTTGCTTACAAATGTGTGACTCATTATACAACATGCTAGTGTGTCTATTCCAAGAAACTCACACAAAACAAACTTTCAATTCATTTTCCATCATCCTTTAAATGTTTCCGATGCTCCTTTACATCAGATTTTGAAATGTTCACATCTTTGGCATCTTTGTCTTTATCAATTAGAACTTGGAACTCCATCTCAACCTGTCATTTGTTAGAGTAATCAATTCTAACAAAAATAACTTCATATTGAGGTGACTACTTTCAATATGTATATTAATTTTAGTTCCAAAATACTTTCATGCACTAACAAATATATTCAATCAACAAAGTCACTCGCTACTCCTTTTTATTAGTAGTTTTCTCATTTAATTTCAAAGGTCCATGGAATCAGACTATGGAATTGGCCTGCACATATAGCTCACCACACCAAAGTCTGCTCAATCCATTAATCGCTCCACACTGATCCATGCACACAGCTCCCCCGCGATCAATGGAGTTTCTAAGATCCGATCCTCAAAAAATATGGTCCAGCACATCGATCCATCACTCACGGGCTTGCGGTCTCATGGAGAGCTCTGAGCTGATTTCTTCACCACATTTTTGTTGTGCCTTTATTAATTAAAACTCATAGAAACAAAACTGACAACCGCATCAACAGAAACAGATGCACAGCCCGCAGTGTTTAGATATCAATGTGGAATAGGTGAGGCGAGCCAGGTAGTGGATCTGATGCTACACCATGGTAGCCGCCCCAAAAAACACAGGATTCGATCCGATCCGCATGCTTAAAATCAAACGAGGCAGGACGTGCTCCACTACACACTCATCGGCAACCACGAGCTCCATCAAAAACTGTCATTCCACAACCGAGTGTAAAAAATATTCCGAGTGGGCTAAGATCTACCCAATCTTGGCTCAAACCATCGCACTTTTTTATGCAACGATTAAACCACTAGGCTGCAACTTCATCTTACCATGGTATCACCATGTAAACTCGACTTCTCTTAGCTTTCTTCCACGGTACAACATAGGTACACGCAACACTTCTACCTGATGCTCTGATCAAATCCTTCTGCTCGACGTGGACTCTCCACGATTCACATTGCACATCACTAAACACTCACGGAAATATAGAAAAAAACATCTATGCTCATGGTACCATTTTATCCCTACTATCCGTGGCTTTAAAACAAGAAAATCTATTGTTTCTTTCTGATGCTGCATTATCTGCTGAAACTGATGATGAGACTACTTGGTTCATAGATTCTGGTGCATCAGCTCATATTACTTGTAATAAATAATGGTATGATAAATATTACGAGAAAATTGATGGCACACACATTTACCTAGGAGATAACAGGTCACATAAAGTCCAAGGCTATGACGTAATAAGTGTGTACTTACCTAATGGAAAAATGAGACAAATTCATGATGTGATGTATGTTCCTGGTCTTAAAAATAATTTGATATATGTTTCAACTATCACTCATAATAATTTAAAAGTGGAATTTGGTAAATTGGGGTGTATTGTGAAAGATGTTCAAGATCGCTACAAGATTGTTTCCATAGGTACCAAGGTTGGTGGATTGTATAAATTGGATGTGACGATGAAGCGTCATGTTGCATTGACATCCATAGCAACGTCAACAGTAGAGTTATGGCCTCACAGGTATGGGCACCTAAATTACAATGATTTAGTGTTTTTTCAAAGAAAAAAAATGATTGAAGTTCTTCCTGTTATGAAGTGTGAACATTTACCATGTGAAGCTTGTGCACTTGGTAAGCAACATAGAGAGGATTTTCCCATTCATACAGAGAAAATACAATATGATACACTTGAATTAATTCACACTGATGTATGTGGACCTATGCAAACTAGGTTGCTTGGTGGTGCTTCCTACTTTCTTATTTTTGTTGATAATAGATCTAGATATACATGGGTCTATTTCATACAAAGAAAGAGTGATGTCTTTCAATATTTTAAAGAATTTGGAACTTTGATTGAAAAGAAAACAGGCAAATACATTAAAATTCTCAGATCAGATCAGGGTGGTGAATATAAATCAGGAGTGTTTAATAGGTATTGTAAATTTCATGGGATCCAACAACAGTTCACAGTGGCCCATAATCCTCAGCAAAATGGTGTTGTTGAGAGATGGAATAGAACAATGGTGGAGTGTGCTCGCAGTATGGTTCAAGGTAAAAAAATTTCTAATGGTTTCTAGGAAGAAGCCATTAAGACTTCTGTTTATTTGAAGAATCAAATTCCCACTAAGAAAATAGCTTTTCAAGCTCCTTTTGAGATTCTTTATGGTCATAAACCTGATTTCAGTCATTTAAGATTATTTGGATGTACTTCCTTTTCACATATTCCTACGGATAATAGAAGAAAGCTTTGATACCAAGATAAAATGTCACTATGCACGTTGTATTAATTAATCAAATAAAGTTACATATATATACATGAGGTATAGTCTCAAGATAGAGAAGCTATAATTGATGCACAATAAGTTGGTTGAGGAAATATCTCAACCTCATACCAAACTAAGAACTTAGTTTTACCTAACCTATGGAATAGGAACAGACTCTATACATAGAGAATCACAACTGAAGACAAGTAGAAATTACATATTCCAACAAAACATTTTTCCAAATTGTCACATAAGCTCAATCAACCTTCTATTTTCCCAAATAGATGCATACTCATAACATCTTTCAAGTGCATAATAGCATTTATTCTAAAATATCATTTACTCTAAAAATGTAGGTTGTATCATATTGCAAAAATGGATTGTGTCACTAGATACAAATAATCATTTTCAAAAATAAAAATGCAAACCCCACACTGCCTTAATCATGCCAACATACTAATAACAATTAAAATATATATATATATATTACTCTTATTATTTGTTCATTCATATGAACAAAAGTTAAATTTATTTTTCCTCTTTATTCTAACAAGAATTGGAAATTGAAAAGAAGTGGAGCAGAGGATTGCTCTTCACAATATTATGAACTAGTTAAATAGCATTACATTGGGAACATCAACAATAAATGATTGTAGTGTAACTCGACTAAACTGGACTAACTGAAACTAACTGGGACACTTGGACTGACGGTTTCGACACCTAGCAGGTGGTTGGGATTACATTCTTTAACACTCCCCTTTAATTACAACCACATAAAAATTTAATTCAGATACCTGTTGGTCTACGTCTCAATGAGGCTTACAATTTAAAACACTTGACTTTAACTAGATTTATTTTTTTTCTTCTCTTTTTCCAAATTTTGTAGCCTCTAAATTGTTTCAAATTTTTCGCTTTGTTGTATCCTTGAGAACTTTGTTTCTTCATTTACTAGTGCAGGTATTCTATTGTTCCAAGATGTCTAAGCATGTCTTGGACATCTTCAAGAAATGTGGGCTGCTGCCACATATTGTCTTCTGTAGTGCGCTTTTCATCATCAATCTGCTGCAACATAATATTAGAATAATATGTTATTTCTTCAAAACACTAATACTTGAAAATTTCATTAACATGTTCATCATGCATGTCATCTTTATCATTCATATCTACATGTTCTGTGTAGATATCATCTAGACATGGTGTTGCAAGCCATGTTTCAAGGAACTTTAAGCCCTCTTCATAATCATCATGTGTACTTGCACATTGGAAATCAATGTCAGAATTAAAAATATTTTTAGACCAACATTGGTTCTGGTCTTTTTTCTCTTCAGTGAGAGCTTTCTCCTGTTGTGTTTCCTTCTCTTCTTCTTCCTTTCTCTCTGTTTCTACTTTCCCTTTGCAGAATTATTTCTTTGCTTCTGTCTCTACTTATTCTTCTGTTTCTTCCTTCTGCTCTGCAATTAGAGCTTTCTGTTGTTGTGCTTCCTTTTCTGGTTCTACCTCTTCCTTATTTGCTTCTGCTTCTATCTTTTTTTCTTCTTTCTCTTTGCAAAATGTCTTTATCTCTATTTTTGTCTTTGTCTTTTCTTCACTAACTTGTGCTAGTGCAATCAAGTTGTCTTCCACTAAATGAAGTGGGGTTATCTCACCAACTAGCATCATGTCAATATCATGTTTTTGTTGCATCATCTGCAACCAGTCATCATTAGCCAAAGATTCATTATCAAAGTTTACATCAACAATATTAATCACCGGATTTACCATATCATCAACAAAATCTGTTTTTGGATTCATCATATCCTAATCAACAAGCTATGTTGTTGGAATCACCATATCATCATCAAGCTCTATTGCTGGATTCAACAAGTCATCATCAACAAACTCTGTTGTTGGAATCGTTAAGGCTTCATCAACAAGATGTGTTGCTGGAATCATCACATATTCGTCAGCAAGCTCTGTTGTTGGATTCATCATATCTTCTTCAGCAAGCCATGTTGTTGGTATCATCAAATCTTCGTCCACTTGTAGTTGTGTACAGTGGGGTTCACAAGCATCTTTGTGCTCTCTCTCTGCTACTTCAGAATCTTCATCTTGCTGTAGATATGTTGCTACAGATCCACCTTCATCTTCAACTTTAATGCTCCGCTTACACCAAAACATCTCTCAAGGGTATCCCATGCCTCCTTGGCTGTCTTGGCATCTGAAATTAGAGGGAGAATGATGTCATCGACATATTATTTTATGCATCTTAATGAATAGGCGTCTTTTTTCCTCTTTATTTCCAGATCTAAAAAAATCTCGAACATCTTCTATTTTCACTTTAGCCTCCTGGATTTTCCCATGACCTCGTTGCTTGGCTTCCACAAAAAGATGAGTCTACATATGCATCAAATACCTTGTTTCTAAAAAATTCTCTTCCTCAAAAAAATCTCCTTTTAAACATTCACTTTCACAAAGCTCTCACAATTCTTAAGTTTTATTTTTTTTAAACTCCAAAAAAAATTATTTTTCTTAACAAAATCTCATCTCCTTTCAGGACTTAAAAATCACTTTTTAAAAATGGTAGGCCTTTTCATTTCCATTTACAAAACCTTTGCAAATTTTGAAGTTTTTTTTGTTTTAAAAAAGCTTTAATAAAAAAAACTTTTTCAAATTTAAAGTTTTTTAAATAAAAAAATGTAATAAATTTTTTTTCCTTCACATGAAAGGGCTTTCTTCTTTTTCAAATTACGTGAAGTGTAATAAAAAAACTTACATGGCCATCTCTTTTGTGCACGTGGCTCAATTTTAAAATTTTGACTCATTCACTCATTTTGAAAAAACGACCTTCATTTTTTTTTTTAAATCTGAAGAATGGCTTAATGTATCGTGAAGAGATACCTTAATCCAGGCCATGAAGTTCCTGTCCTGCGTTAATGTTAATCAAGATGATCCACGCAAGCCCTGCGCTACTTGAAATCGGTGTGAGTGATTGACACTTAACGCGGCTGTTAGCTCTTGGCTCCCGCGTTATAACGTCGAGCTTCTTAACAAGCAGTGCATTAAGACTAATGCTGAGAATATTTTAAAACAAAGCGTTAGTGCATAATTTTTTTTTTCAATATTTAAAAACAAATAAACTCTCTTCAATCGCCTTTGCTAGCTTCTTTGCTCACTTCTATTTTTTTATCTTTGTATCTTCACTTTGCTCAAGCGTTCACGTTGTTTCTCAGATATCTTATACAACATCTCTTCGATCTCTGTTGCTCCCATGGAGTCTTACGTAAGCTCGCTTATTTCCTCCACTGCTCCAACTTGGCTCTGCTGCTGCTCTCTGGGGAGGCTTATGCAAGCTAGCTCTGATACCATGACAAGAATTGAAAACTAAAAAGAAATGGAGCAGAGGATTTCTCTTCACAATATTACAAATTATTTAAATAGGATTACATTGGGAACATCAACAATAAATGACTGTAGTGTAAATGGACTAAATTGGACTAACTGAAACTAAACTAGGACACTTGAACTCACGGTTTTGACAGCTAGCAGGTTGTTGGGATTACATTCTTTAACATATTCCATTCTCTACCACATCTAGTATTTCCTTGAAAAATTACACACAAAAGTTGAACCTAAATTTATTTTTCCTCTTTATTCCATTCTATACCACATCTAGCCTTTCCTTTAAAAACTACACTTTTGTTTTATGTGAATAAATTTGGGTATCTAAATAATGTTATGTGCAAAAGAAGTCAACTAACATGTATAATTTTAACCATCAAATAGATGAACTAGTCGGATTCATTTACTTTATCATAATCAAATCCAACTGTACCTACATATGAGTTAGGAAAACCATTACCTTAATCTCCACACAAAGCAAAGGTAAGTATTAGAGTTGACCTCCAAGGCTTAAAACTGAACACTTTTAGAGAGGTTTACAATGATGCAAACAGAGATAACAAGGGAAATATAGCTACTGAAAGGCATGACAAAATTAAGAGTGTAGAAGAACCTTTCTAACGGTAAGTTAAGCTACATGTCAGGAACCTTCAGCTGATAAACCTAGCAAGTCATGAGAATGAAAAAAATCTAGTGTTAAGTGAAATTATGTCATACTTCTAGCTGAAATGTCCATGTCAATGAAATAACCCAGGAAATGATATGTCAAAATTCTCCATAGGGAAACAATTAATTAGAGAGCGAGGCAACTACCTGTATATGTGGAATGGCTAAGGATTTTCTTGTAATCATATAATTCTTTAAAAACACTTTTTATATGAAGTTTGATATTTATTTTTATCTATTATCTAATCAATGTGTAGTATTTATTTCCAACTTTTTAATATTTTTTATCTATTTTATATGATGTAGCCTGAAAGAGGAATATGTTTTCTACTAACTTGGAATGATTAAAGATACTTCTATCATTTATTTTTTTATTAAAGATATTTTTATAATTTATATATTTATTTCTGAATTACTATTTATTTTTATAAAATAAATTACTATCGTATTTGTTGTAAATATTTAAAATTATTATACATAATCTTAAATATTTTACAAATTATGTTTAATTAGTTTTAAAACAATTAATTAGTTTGATCAATTCATCAACTATAAGAGAAATAATCTATCTCAATCACAATAACCCTAACACCCTATATGCAAGGTATTTACTTTAATGTATGAATATGTGGAACAAAAACAAAGATTTAAGATTTCATATCCACCTTTATGATAGATTTTTTTCATAATCACACTAATAAATATCCGTTTTATAGAAACATAGATCTATCATCAATGTAATAACACTAAACCAACTTAGATCCACTAAATCAACCTAGGTTATTTTTAATTCTGGAAGTGAGAGGGATCAAATTTATTTTCACTATAAAAAAGACTTGCACCTCAAAAAATTTGATCCTTTTGATAATTCTACAATTAAAATGGATCTAGGCTAGTTTAATTATAAATAATTGATAATCAAAATTATTTATTTTATTTTTATGTAGTTTTACAAAATGAAAATATTTACATAACATAATATAACCTTACAATATACCTTCCATACTAGATTGAGAGAAGCTACACAATAAAATAAATAAAATTATCAAAATAAAATAGAATATCACTATTTCACCTACATAATCAAGAAAAATCAATTCTATTATTTTTATTGTATAACTAAAAACACCTTTCAATTTCATTATTCTATCTTCAAATAAACCATTACATTTTGATTACTCTATATTCATATAAACCATTCCAATTTTTTTACTCTATCCTCGTACACTACTTTCTATATCTTACCAATAGACCATGTGCGAGAGCATGCCAAGCGAGTTTCAACATGGCTTCCATCTTTGAGATTTTGGTTGGTTTAATTATGTGAATATTGCATAGTATGAGTGGAAATCCAAATGAGATTATTTTAACAAATACAAAGAGACTTATTGCCCACGATTCCATGTTTATCTTGGAATCATAAAACTATAGAGTATGACCAAACTATAAAGTATAACCAACCAGATCTAGATCACTAGTTCTTTCGATTTTTCACATTCAAGCTTAAAATATTTTGTGAGGTGGAGTGGGGTGGGTAAATTTTATATCACTTACTTATCATATTGACAGCTTTAAAAGTAAAAAGGTCATCAATAAATACAAACCGTCACATTAATAATTTTAGAAATAAAACAAAATTCATAAAAAAAAAAATACAAATTTTAAAATTGTTATAGTTTAGAGTACTCTCAAGTCTAATATGGAAATGATGTCATAACATCAATATAAACATGAAATTTATCTAATTTACAAGTTTATGGTAACCCATTGTATTTGTAAGTCAGTGGTATTACATAACCCACTGTATTTACGTATATTATTCTTGGTATTACATAACCCATTGTATTTATGTATATTATTTGTTATAGTAAATCTGATTTAAGAGTTGAAGAAATTTATTATGAAATGCAAAAATAGATTTATCTTGTCTCCTATCCTAATTAATCCTTTGATAAATCCAAATTTAAAATATATTTAGAATAATTATTTAACGATTAAATAAAAAAATATGACTAAATTTAATGTCCATGATGCAAAAGTCTCATTCAACTGAATATCTTCAACAACTCTCATCTAAAAGAATATGTTCAAATAAAATAAAACTAAATTAGATAAAACCCAAGTTCAGGTTCTCAAAGTACTGCTTCTGGGAATGCTTCAACTCTCATTCCTCGTGCAGCAAAACATCAGGATTTTTCTCGCCTTTGCATATACTCTCTGCCCACTTCGTTGCCGGATTACCAAAGTTTAAATTCTCTCCTTTCAACAGAGAATTCACAATGCTCGCTCTATCCAACTCCTCCAAGTCGGGAAGCAATACAGAAAGTTTGTTTCTCTCAGCGGGAGTAAGATATTCTATCCACGTCCCCATGTTTAGAATATCTGTCAGCTTGTCCAAACCAAGTATGTTCCCCGGCAAACTTATCGTTTCTGCGATTTCTGGTTCCCGCAAATTGAATGGTTGGAAAATTATGAGAAAAAACTGAGAAAGAAAAAGGAGGAAAATGGAAGGAAAATAAATTTGGAAAAAAAAAAAAAATGCCAAAACAACAAAGAGATAGACATGGTAATACCAAGTGAAATTGGATAATAAAAAGTAATGCAGTTCTTGGTTGGAAAAGGAGTTAGGTTAAATTACCACATGAGTAATTGATTGTCTCCAAAGTACTTGTTTCTCTAGAGGATGGAGATGATGGAGATTAAGTCAGAGGCTGAACCGCTTGACTGATTTCAGTTCAACACCCCAATGTGAGCAACCGACCCTAACCCAGGATAGAGGTTGAGGGTTAATCCCACTTGTCATTAAGCAAGCACGTCATGGAAGGAGGCTGACCTTGACCTTTCTCGTGGTTTTTTCCTGCCACATGGGTGTGTCAAGTGACACATGGGTCTGCAATATGGGTGTGTCAAGTTCCATGTGGGTTTCCCACATGGGTACGCCAAGTGCCACATGGGTGTCACGATGATGTGGTGAGGTGTAATTAGATAATATTTATAGAGCCATAAACTTTTATCAGTAATTCATATTGAGGCCAAATCTATATCATTGGAATTAGCTCAACAATATGAATGCAATGATGTTATTTTTTTTAAATTCTATAAGGGTCAAGAAAATTAAAATTTTTTAACTCTCATTCCCATAATTGTACTATGGGAGCTAGGCCAGAAGATCAATCACCTACTTCTAACTTTAGTTAGAGTTAGGGTTAGGAAGGATGTGGTATCACAATATATTGTTTTAGCACTAGAACTGGATGGGCTCTCCCATGAGAAAAAAGTTATATGTTTCAATGTATGTGAAAATGATTAAATGTGTGCATGCATGATTGATATGTTTCTATTGTTACTATGAGATAAAAAATTGTGTTGATAGAAATATGTTTTTGGAGATCAATGCACGGATTTTGTTACTACTGGCCTTATTATGACAACCCTACAAAAGAAACTTCATGGCATAATTTATTGTTATTTATTTATATTGTCACGTGTTTAAAAATTGCATGTGAATGAAACGATATCAAAAGAAGAAAAATACAAGGAAAGAGAAAGAAATGAAAAGAATAATGGTACAATACAACTTTAATCATCATAGCATCCGTAATAAACGTTAAGGATGGATGAAGAAGAAATATTAGTTGGCCAAGGGTGATGTATATTTTCTTGTGATTGGATGGACACCTTCAGAACCCTTAAGGATGATATCCAAAGATCCAAGGTAGATAATGAAAGGTTAATCAAAGCTTCAGAAAAACAAGCAAAGGTGAATGCTATCATACCATAATTCTCTTAGATATATAAATACAACGACAACATGAGAAGGGAAGTAGTCATAAAGGAAAGTAGAACCCTTTAGGGTCAGAAGAGAAAATAAATGGGGAATATGGTGGTTGGTCCAAGAAGAGGAACAAAGGAAAAAGTGAGGATATTGTGAGAGGAGATGTACCATTGAGCACACTAGAAATAAATACTAGCACTTATAGGCATCACTCTAGTAGACATTATAGCTCTACTACCACAAGATATCATCACCATCCTCATAATTTCAATCATCATAGAAGGAGAGGAAATGACTATCTTCTTGAAGCATTTTACAATTCCAAACCACCTACATTTGATGAAGATATGAATAAATATGAATATGAAAAAGCACGATTCCTTGTCATGAATAATTTCTTCAGAATCCATGGCTATTCGAAGAAGATGAAAGAAGAAATTACGACCTAGAGTTTGAAAGGAAAAGCACATATGACTCAAGGGAGATTGACATGAATGAAGTTTGAGATATTTTTCATAGACAAAGACTTATCAAAAAGATATTATTAAAATAAGGAAAAAGAGTTTTATGAGATAAAAATGGGGCAAGTGATAGATGAGGAATACATTACTATAATTCTTGAATTACTATGATATGTGTCATATCTGAAGGAGGAGAAGAAAAAAGTTCAATGATTTACTATTGGGCTGCTTATGTCATTTAAAAACTGCATATATTTTTATGAGACACAAACTTTGGATGATGCCATAAAGAAATTGATGTTTTATTGGTCATCTATTTGCAAGAATGAATATGCTTGATAAATATACATATTGCACCACTTGCATTTCTTTCAATCGTTTTCAAAAAAATTGCAATGGAAAAAGAACAATAAATTTAAAATTATTACATTTGTATAATTGTTGCAAATTTCAATATTAACATAATTTAAGATACTGCAAAATATTAAACATTAAGTAGATTACATGCAATCAAAATGAAAGCCATAATTAATAAAATTTTGACAAATTACAATTGATCATTTATTGCATTCAATGTGGTTCTAAGTAGATGGTGTAGAAGATAGAAATAACCAAGATTTATTTTGAGGCAATATTCCTGAAGTGGTCACTATGATTAAATTTCTTTAGAAACCTTTTTTCATATTTATACAACCCTAAGTAAACAAAAATAAAAGATTTTATCCTTTACTTTACACATACTCACATATTCTTGAGAAGAAATTTTGGATTTTTTCTCACCCTATTCTCTAATTTGTTAACTTTAATAGTTGTTAAATTTGAGTATTGAATAAAATATAATCATAATCACTTACCATTTTTTTATTATTGTGTTACAAAGGTCTCTCATCTTCTTCATCTTCCTTGTCCACAACAAGATGAAAACAAAGAAAATAAGACAAATGGTACCATAAATTCTCTTTCAATAAAGACTATATCTATAAGATATGAGTTTCTCATTGTTTTCAAATGAACTTGCTACTTCATTCCCTTTTGTGTACTCAATTTTGGCCTTTTCCCTTGTAAATATTGTTGGTTTATTCAATATTTTATATTATGCCATCCACCTTTTTGCAATGCTAAAATAAGAATACTTAAGCTTTGTCTTCCCTTTATAGTTTTGATTCTAAACAAGGGTCCCTATTTTATTGTCTTGTGTTCTCCCATTCATTCTAACCCAGATAAGGTTTAGACGAGAGGAACCTATTCCAATTTATTCTTATTATAAGCAACATAACAATGTGATAACTATATAGCACAAACAAATTGTTGATTATATTGTATCCCGCAAACATACAATGGATATTCCAAATATGAGGTCCCAATTAGATCTCATACTCTTTGGTGTAGTAGTTCAATACTAAAATATGTTTTGACTGCCTTTACCTTAGAGATTTTCCTTGACTTAAACAATCAACATGAGAAATTAGTGCGCATGTGCTTTTGAATGAGAAAAATAGTGTGCCTTGTGAATTGTTCAATTGAAGATATATAAAAGTTCTTTCACTACAAGTGAGGGAAGGTGAGAATCTAAAGGAAAATTAATAGTACTATACTAGAAATAGACACACAGGAACAAGAAAGAATCATTATATTTCAAGAGAAATAGTTCACATAGGTGTTACGATCGTCAAAATCATGACAACACATTTCCAACAAGTTGAGCACCAAAGTCACTAAAATAGTTGAATTATTTTAGCACATAAAGAAGCCAACATAAATTGCAAACATTAAAAGAGTAGTCTCAAAACATCCAAGATCTATGCATGTAAATTTCCTGGCCAAATGGATTTAGGTATTAAGAAAAAGTTCTAAGATACATGAGTAAAATGAACATCTCTAACTCTAATAGTGGAGTATTAGGGCCACTACTTTCTCTCAGAAAGTATTATCCCTATATCTCTAATGCCTTGTGAGAGAATCCAAGGCTAAAATTCATTTTCTTGTGTAATGAGGCTCCTTTTATAACTTGAGGCATGACCTTTCATATCCTCATGACCCTTGACCTTCCAACTTCTAATGACCTTTGGACTTCTATAAATCTTGAACTTCCAAATGACTTTTGGAATTACATATGACTCTTGGAATACATGTCTTTTGGACTTCTTCACATGTCTCTTTTATCCATACATGACCCTTTGACTTGTATTTATTTTTCTTTACAATAATCGCATCATTAAATCATGATTTCTACATTGTCATGTGATGAGAACATGATAAGTCACTATCATTGATAACTAGGAATCATAGTGACTGGTGACATGGAATTTCTTACGAGGTAACAATGTTTCCACTTATATCTCTGATATTGCATGCAAGTTCCATGTTGTTGACGTTTTCACCCTCCAAAGGGTATTTGATCATATGTAGTCCTTTAGGGTTCTTCAATAATTAGGATTTCAATGTGTTCTTTCTTATTGAATGCTTCCTTTTGAATTCCCTTATTGGTAGATATCTTCATGCATCATTGCCATGCTATTTTGGAAAAACCCAAAAATGAATACCTTCATTGAAATTAAGAATCAATCTGAAAAATATAATATTTTAACATCTATCATGAATTTTTTTTGCATGACTTAATTGTGCACTCAAAAGATCAAGGGTACTTATGGGCACAAGGGCGTACTACGAAAAGCTAAAGGGATCAAGCTTCAAGGCTTTGGGATGCACTCATGCACTCAACAAGAGAGAGAAAGTCCAAAGGAGGGTGTAGGACACACACATGAAGGATCGAGGAAGATAATTCAAGCTTCCTATGTGTGTTGTAAACTAAAGGGATATAGGAATTTCACAAGGTGCACTCTTGAAAGCTAAAGGGATGAGGCTTCAGGGCTTCTCGACACTACGCTCAAGAGATTCAAGGAGGGCGGAAGTTGGAAGGTTGAAGGGTGAAGAGGTTAGGATTCATGCTTTCCAAGTGATCCATGTGCTTAACAGGGTCAAGGAGGGTGCATGGAATAGAGATGAATGCTAAAGGGATTATGCTTTAACCTTCCCAAGTGCGGCATGCACTCAAGAAGGAGGAAGGATTTACTAAGGGAAAAATTCAGAACAAGGAATGGGAATAATTCTCAGGAGTGTGCTATGCACCCTTGGATGGAACAATGCATATTTCTGAACATTCAAGGATTCCTAATGAAGGATTAAGAGTTTTTCATGTGCACTTATCCTTAATGGGTTAACTTATGTAACAAAAAATTGTCTAAGTCGGGGAGCTAGAACAAGGGGTGAACACAATGAGTTTAGACATGAGACTAAGTGCGACACATAAAACCTCATCAATAAGACTTAGATAATCTTGAACAATGAAATATAAACATAAAAACAAGAGTGTATAAACACTCCCCAAGTACAATGTCATTTTACAACAAACAAAGGTATTGTATCCATAAAGTGTAATAGAGATGTTCTAAACAATGTGATGACACTTAGGAACGATCAATAAATCTTGAAACATGTGGAATGACTTAAAATCACACTTAACGATGAAAGCGTCACTTAATGTGACAGTTTGGTAAGATCCAATGTTTGAATGTAGTGACGTTTTGAAGTGTGTTGTAGTAGTGACAAAACAAAGAAATGTGAAAACTATGCAATGTGAAGAAACAAGAACCATTAGAAAAATTCAATATGATTTAATTTTCTTAAGCTCTAAATTATAGTATTATTTCACCACTACTCTATATTTTGATAGTAATTTTGACAAATATTTGAAACTATCTTTTTTAATCATATGATTAAGTATTAATTATTTTATTAATATCTGTTAATACGTGTTGCGATAAGTTGAAATGTGCATAGGGGCGATATATGTTGAGGAGTCGATGTGAGGGAACAAAGGTTCTCCTGCACATATCCTTTTTCCTGACATCCTTCCAATATGATAGGATGTATACTGGCTATAAAACCATGTGCACCTCTTTGATTTGTTTACAACTAGTAAATTTTGTTAAGCACTCGAATGATGTCATGGTTACACCTCAATTTCCTGAATAAATTTGGCAATACTATTTTATAATATGGATGGATACAACCTTCTCGATTTCTTTATAGCTAGTAATCATTACACAATGTGTTAGAGTAAATTAAATTAATCACTTGGACTATTTCTTTATTGTGCATCAATTTAAAAAATAAGTGTGGGAAATACTTACATTTATTATGAAGGAAACTCGTGATAATCATAAGAGTAAGTCTTAGTTATTATTTTAATATTCTATTAATCACTTAAAAGATGTCCTAATTATGTGTCGATTCGTTGAATAAACCATAAAAAAAACTTACATTTCGGGAGAAAAAAGTTGTTGTTAATCATAACATTAGGACTCAGTTAATTGTTTAATATATTCTAATCTATGTTAAGAGAGGTTCATTGAGTCTATGTAACACTTAACCAAAATATTTCGGTATAGGCACAAGCATGATATCCATATAGTCTACCATATAGTGTTAAAATCAAGGATTACTAGAAAAAGTAAATTTTAGTAGACAATATGGATATCATGCTTGTGCCTAGCACACATTTTGATAATATAAGGGTTCGCATGAATTCTTCAGTTAAATGACATAAATTTTCATGTATCACATATCCTGTTAGGATACCCTCTCTGCCAAATCTAATTGATACACTATGAACCTTTCATGAAAACAAATAATTCAATCTCATGTGTTTACTATGTTATAATGCCATATGTCACTTATTTTTGCCAGATAAGCATCTGGCCATTTTTTCTTATTTTGGGTGATATGTCAGCCCTTTGCCTAGTACAACATGACAATTTTTAATTCATTTGACATACATCTTTTTATTTTTTCAATGTTTATTGATATAATATACTTGTAATCACGTCACTGTTCTAGTGCTCAATAGAATTTTCCTTAAATCATCGTGTAATTATTATTGGTTGTAAACAAATAAAGAATGTGCAAAAGGATTTTCAACCAATATCTCTTGTAGTAAATTGCAATAATCATTTCAATAATCAATATTGTTGACACACACAAAAATTCATTTAAACTTACATTGAATGATAAGTTTCACAACAATTTAATTGAGGATTTCACACAAAAAAAACAATTACTTTGCTATAGCTTATTTTAGTTTTAAATAAATCATAATTTCATTTTCTATTATTCTACACTATGCTGAAAATTTTCATTTTGAAACTAATCTCATAAATATAGAACTAATCTTAAATTCAAATTTTAAAATTGGTTTTATAACTTCGTTCATTGCAGAAGACTGATATGTGCAAAGAACAAATATATGTTTGCTTTCGCAATTGCTCACTCATTTTTCGTGCTAGACATTTGTTGGACACACTTCCATTAGAAACTATATGGAGAACCTTAATTTTCACTTTGTTTGACACATATTTGAATAGTGGGAGATTTGAATTATTGATATTGCCATTATTTGCGGTAACACACACCTAGACACACATTCCCCTCGTGACAACACACTCCCTCATTTTGCAGAAATATTTTGGTGAAATGTGAGGTAAGATTAATCAATCTCTTGCTTTGGAAAATCTATGCATTTAAAGAAGGATTTTGTGCCACAAAATTCTACTCTACTATAATTTAAGTTTTGTTCTAAATATATTTTATTTTTAGTTTTAAATATATGATAATTTATTTTTCTATTTTTCTAAGGTAGGCTGAAAATTCACATCTTAAAACTATTCTCATAACTTCAGAACTAATCATAAATTCATATTTTAAAATAATTTTCCTAACTTGACTCATATGTTGAAGAGAAATATGCACGAGCAATTTTTATATGTCTAGTTTCACATGTACCAACACATTCTCCATGTGGAGCTTATTTCCCACAATTCTATTTGAACAAATTGAAAAATATTAAATTTAATTTTATTTGACATAGATATTTGACACAAACTTGAATGGTCCAACATTTAAATTACCAATCCTCACTATCCCATTCAATCCAAACATTTTTCCAAATTGTTACACAAGCTCAATAAACCTTTTGTTTTCCCAAAAATGCATAATAACATTTACTCTAAAAGTGCACTTTTTATCATATTTCAAAAATAGAAGATGTCACAAGGTACAAATAACTATTTTCAAAAATAAAAGTGCAAACCCCACATTGCTTTAATCATGCTAGTATACTAATAGAAATAAAAAAAAAAAACAAAAATTATCTTGCTACAAAAATACTACTCTTACCTTTTATTCATTCATATGAACAAAAGATGAACATAAATTTATCTCTCCTCTTTATTCCATTCTCTACCACATCTTTCCTTTCCTTTAAGAACTACACACAAAAGTTGAACCTAAATTTATCTTCCCTCTTTATTCCAACCTAAATTTATTTTTCCTCTTTATTCCATTCTCTACCACGTCTAGTCTTACTGAAATTTTATTTTATGTGAATAATTTTAGGTATTTGAATAGTTTTAGGTGCAAAATAGATCAACTAACATGCATAAGTTTAACCATAAAATAGATCAACTAGTCCAATGCATTTACTTTATCACAACCAAATCGAGCTCTTTTTTTTTTTTTTTTTTTTTTTGTAAGCTTGGTAGTTCCTTTCATTTTTCACTTCTTTTGCTCTGTTTATTCTTTTCTTTTCTTTTAACTATATTTTCATCAACATGTCCAAATACATCACCCATTGAACCTATGATGAGTGCTATAACAACCCGCCTCATCATTGTTTAACCAAGACCCCATAGACCAAATCGAACTCTATCTACATATGAGGTCTGAAAACCATAACTTTAGCGCCTCCACACTAATTCCCCTTCCCCACACTTCTAATGCACACTTTCCCATTCCAGGAAAACATTTTTCCAAATTGTTACATAAGGTAAATCAACGTTCTCTTTTCCCAAATAAATGAATACTCATAACATAGTTCAAATGCATAATATTATTTATTCTAAAATAGCATGAGGTTGTATCATACTATTAAAAATGGAAGGTGTCACTAGATAACAACAACTCTACTGCTATGAAAATATTACTCTTATTTTTTATTCATTCATATGAACACAAATTAAATTTATTTTTCCCCTTTATTCCATTCTCTACTACATTAGCCTTTCCTTTAAAAACGACACGAAAAAGCTAAACCTGAATTTTTTTTTCCACTTTATTCAATTCTCTGCCCCATCTAATCTTTCTTTTAAAAACTACACTTTCGTTTTATGTGAATAAAATAGATCAACTAACCTCCATAATTTTAACGATCAAATAGATCAACTAGTCAGATTCATTTACTTTATCATAAGAAAATTGAACTCTACCTACATATGAAGTCGGAAAACCATTACCATAATCTCCACACAAAGCAAAGACAACCATTACCCTAATCTCCACACAAAGAAAAGATAACTATTAGAGTCGGTCTAGAAGGCTTAAAACTGAACACTATAGAGAGGTTTCTAGTGATGCACACAGAGATAACAAGGGAAATATAGCTACTAAAAGGCATGACAAAATTAAGAGTGCAGAAGAGCCTTTCTCATGATACGTTAAGCTACATGTCACGAACCTTCAGCTCATAGAACTAGCGAGTAATGAGAATGAAAAAAAGGTAGTGTTAAGTGAAATTATGTCATATTTCTCGCTTAAATGTCCATGTCAAAGAAAATAACCCAAGAAATGATATGTCAAAATTTTGATCCATCAAAATTCTCCATAGGGAAACACCTAATCTCAGAGGGAGGCAACAACTTGTATATGTTGAATGGCTTAGGATTTTCTTGTGATCTTATAATTCTAATCTTTTTATAATCAAACAAACATGAAATATTGATTTTCTTGTGATCTTATAATTCTAATCTTTTTATAATCAAACAAACATGAAATATTGAACAGTTAAATCTTAATGTTTTAATTAATAATTATAATTATTAATCTTATTTTTATATTTTTTAATTGTATTTTATTTTTATTTTTATCAAATTTTACAAAGTCAAAATGTTTACATATTATAATATAATCTTACAACATCTTTTTCACACAATTAAGTACATAAAATTGTAAAAATGTAACATAATATCAGTATTTCACCCACATAATCAAGAAAAAGTATTTCCATTGTATAACTTAGATCCAACTTAGATCCATCTTAATTCTCCATGTGAGAGGGATCAGATCTCTCTTCACTGTAAAAGGTTTGTACCTGAAAAGATTTGATCCCTCTCATGTCTTAGTAAATCCACAATTAAGATGGATCTAGGCTAGTTTAACTATAAATAATTGATAATCATAATTATTTTATTTTATTATTTTATTTTTATGTATTTTTAAGAAGTGAAAATGTTTTAATTAATAATTATAACTATTAATTTTATTTTTATATTTTTACATTTTTTTAAATGTATTTTATTTTTATTTTTATGTAATTTGACATAGTCAAAATGTTTAGATAACATAATATAACCTTACAACAACTCTTTCATACTTCAGATAAACCATTACAATTTGATTACTCTATCTTCATATAAATCATTCTAATTTCATTACTCTATCCTCATACACTATTGTTTTATATATCATACCAATAGCCATGTGTGAGAGCATGCCAAGGTCCAAAATTTCCTTCAATGTTTGAGATTTTTGTTGGCTTAATTGTGTGAAGATTGCATAGTGTGAGTGTAAATCAAGATGAGATTCTTCTAACAAATACAAAGACTCATTGCAAAAGATTCCATGTTTATCTTGAAATCATAAAACTAGAGTATAACCAACTCATAAAACTATTGAGTAGAACCAACAAGATCACTAGCTCTTTTCATTTTTTACTGTCATACTTAGAATTCTTGGGGTGAGGTGGGGTGAATAAATTTTATTTCACCCATTACATTGACAGTTTTAGAAATAAAAACGTCATCAATAAATACTAACAACCACCTTAATAATTTAACAAATAAAACAAAAGGTCATAAGTAAAATAAAAAATTTAAAATTGTGACGCCTTAGAATATTCTCAAATCTACTATGGAAGTGATGTCATAACATCAATATAAACATTTTGTTTGAGTAAAAAATTAAATTAAATAAAAAATAAAATTAATAATTATAATTCTAAATATAAAATTTACTTAATTTATAAGTCCATGGTATTAGATAATCCATTATGTTTGTAAGTCTTTGGTATTACATAACCCACTATATTTGTCTATGTTATTTGTTAGAGTAGAACTTATTTATAAAGTTGTAGAAATTCATTATAAAAGGCAAGAATAGATCTATCTAGTCTTCTAACTTGATTTTTTGATAAATCCAAATTTGAAATATATTTAGAATAATTATTTAACAATTAAGTAAAAAAATACAGCTAAATTTAGTGTTCTCGATGAAAAAGACTCATTCAACATAATATCTTCAACCACTCTCATCCAAAAACATTCATCCAAAAGAACATGTTCAAATAAAATAAAACAAAATTAGATAAAACCTAAAAGATAAAAGGAAAATAATGAATTAAACTCGAGTAACTTACATAAATATGCAAATAATATTTTGAACCTCAATCAATCCAAATAGCTTATAAAACTTTTACCCTAATCTGTAAAGAAAGACACAAACAGAGGATGAACCCAATTTAAACCATCAGAAATCCTTGTCTTGTGCATAAGACCTTTATTCTCTCCTCGATTTGATTCCATATGTGTTAATATAAAGTGCAACACAATTAAATGAAACCAGTGGAGGTCAAACGGAAAGAAATAAGACAACTCAAACCAGTTCCATAAATATTGGAAGTATAAGTTCAAATCCAGTATAATACTTCCCCAAAACAACACAAATAACGTAAAAAACTTTTACCCTAATCCTTAATGTAACACAAAAGCAGATAACCAACCCAACTTAAAACAGGAAAAATCCTTGGCTTTTACGTGGTATCCTTGCCATTTACTCTATTTCATTCCATAACATCTTCCCCTTTAGTTTCTTGAGTTCATCGCGAGATCTCGCCTCTTCTTCTTCATTGCAACACTCAGAAAACTGCTTGAGCTCATCAGTGTTGTCGAGCTCATCAATGCTGCTCATAAAGGCATTGTGATATCCTTTCAGGTTCTTAAAATACTGCTTCTGGGAAAGCTTCAACTCCCATTCCTCGTGCAGCAAAACATCAGGATTTTTCTGGCCTTTGCATACACTCTCTGCCCACTTTGTTGCCGGATTACCAAAGTTTAAATTCTCTCCATTCAACAGAGAATCCACAATACTCCCTTTATCCAACTCCTCCAAGTCTGGAAGCAATGCAGAAAGTTTGCTTCTCTCTGAGGCAGAGAGATGTTCCATCCACGTCTCCACGTTTAGAATATCCATCAGGTTGTCCAAACCAAGTATGTCCCCCGGCAAACTTATCGTTTCTGCCATTTCTGGTTCCCTGATCTTATACTTATTGCTCACACAATGTTTTGTTATACCGATCACCACGTCCGGCGGCCTACATTAAAAAAAAATCAATGGTAGTATTAGTATAATAACTCAAATTTGGAAATAATGTAAAAACAGGATACTGACTACTCTAGATTTATATACCCTTCTTTTTTCTTCTTCCGTTTCTCGTAATTTTTATCTATCACCTCACGATGATGTTTGCAGTATACATCGTTGGGAGCCCAACGGGCCCTAGCACACCTCCAATTCTTGTTGTCAGACCTGCAGCACCGCAATTCATCTGGCAAGTCGCTCATGGTGATGAAAATAATGGTTACTGAGTTCTTTGATACCTCCAGTCACAAGCAGATGCCTAGTGCGTTCAATTTCTATTCTTACCCCCAAAAGTATGTACTTGGAGGTGGGAGAATGGCAAAGATATAGGGTTTGTGTGGTGGCCTTTATAACTAAATCCATCTGAGTTCCCAAAATTACTAATATATAAATATTATACGTTATATAATAATTAATTAAATAATTAATCTAAACAATAAAATTATAATATTATATTTTAAGGAATTTAACAAGTATAGTGTAGTGACATGGTCAGAATAAAATAAAAGTAATTTTATAATAATAAAAATGACTCATGGTATGAGAATTAGTGGTATTGACCCTTGGTATTTACGTTGAATATAACCTACTTAAAAACAAAAATTAAGCTATTAGAGATCTTTGGTAACTCACAATTTACCAAGCATTAAAAGGATCAGTATTTTGAGATGCAAATGTTTTTAGTGTCAAAAGACATTTGATCCATAATTTGGTTTTAGTTATAGGTCCACAATTTACCTTTACCTTATTTACCATACATAGTAAATAATTTAAAGGTATTATATTTTAGTATTATTTTGGTATAATATTCAATATATTTTTTTTAACTTTGTCAAAAAAAATAAGTGTGGGGATTCAAGTTGTTGAGTTTATATAATCTAAGGGCATAGTCAAACTTATAGAGGAAATAAACTTTTTCACCAAATCCTGTAAAATATTTTTAATAAACAATGTGATTTATTTTCATTTAGAATGCATTTTTGGATGCATAAATGGATTCAACATCCTAAAAACCTCCTTGGTACACTCCAATTTTGCAAATTAAACCGTCTTGGGACACTCCAAATTTTTAATTTAAATTAACCATTAAACATGTCGTGAAAAAGACCATTTAGTCTATGCATTTTTGAATGCATAAATGGATTCAACATCCTACAAACTTCGTTCGTGCAATCCAATTTTGTAGATTAAACCTCCTTGGGACACTCCAATTTTGCATATCAAACAACTTAAATTGAAGTTTTTTAATTAAAATTAACAATAAAACATGTGTGAAAAGGACTATTTCCTCTATAAGTTGGACTACGTCTAATTTAATTTCGTTTATAAGTTTGACCACGTAGAATATGACCTACTTAAAAGGGAAAATTAAGGTAGTGGTCTTTTTCTTAGTCCACACAATGTACCTTTACCTTATTTACCAAGGTGAAATAATTTAAAAGTTTTATATTTTAGCATTATTTTGGTATAATATTCAATATACACATTTTTTAACTTGTCAAAAAAATTAAGCGTGATTCAAGTTGAGTTTATAAAATCTAAGGGCATAGTAAAACTTATAGAGGAACAGGAATTTTTCACCAAATCCTCTAAAATATTTTTAATAAACAATGTGATTTTTTTTCGTTTAGAATGCATTTTGAATGCATAAATGGATTCAACTTCCTAAAAACCTCCTTGGTACACTCCAATTTTGCAAAGTAAACCTTCTTGGGACACTCCAATATTTTCATTAAAATTAACCATAAAACATGTGGTGAAAAAGACCATTTAGTCTATGCATTTATGAATGCATAAATGGATTCAACATCCTACAAACTTCGTTCGTGCAATCCAATTTTGTAGATTAAACCTCCTTGGGACACTCCAATTTTGCATATCAAACAACTTAAATTGAAGTTTTTTAATTAAAATTAACAATAAAACATGTGTGAAAAGGACTATTTCCTCTATAAGTTGGACTACGTCTAATTTAATTGCTAGAGAACTTCTAAGGTGTTACGTCCATATAGTGTAGCGATATGGTCAAAATAAAATAAAAGTAATTTTATAATAATAAAAATAAAAATGACTCATTGTACGAGAATGATTGGTATTGACCTCTCATACTCACGTAGAATATGACCTACTTAAAAGGGAAAATTAAGCTAGTGGAGATCTTTCTTAACTCACGATTTACCAAGCACTAAAAGGGATCAAATATCTTGAGATGCAAACATTTTTAGTGTGAAAAGACATTTGATCCATAGTTTGGTTTTAATTATAGGTCCACAATTTACCTTTTACATAGTAAATAATTTAAAGTTTTATATTTTACTATTATTTTGGTATAATATTCAATATATTTTTTTAGCTTGGTCAAAAAAATTAATCGTGGGGATTCAAGTTGTTGATTTTATATAATCTAAGGGCATAGTCAAACTTATAGAGGAAATAAACTTTTTCACCAAAAATTTTTTAATAAACAATGTGATTTTTTTCATTTAGAATGCATTTTTGAATGCATAAATGGATTCAACATCCTAAAAACTTCCATGGTACACTCCAATTTTGGAAATAAAACCTTCTTGGGACACTCCAATTTTTTAATTAAAATTAACCATAAAACATGTTGTGAAAAAGACCATTTAGTATATGTATTTTTGAATGCATAAATGGATTCAACATCCTACAAGATTCCTTGGTACAATCCAATTTTGTAGATTAAACCTCCTTGGGACACTCCAATTTTGCATATTAAACAACTTAAATTGAAGTTTATTAATTAAAATTAACAATAAAACATGTCATGAAAAGGACCATTTCGTCTATGTAGAGAACTTCTAAAGGTCTTAAGTCCATATAGTGTAGCGGAATGGTCAAAATAAAATAAGAGTAATTTTATAATAATAAAATAATAATAAAAATAAAAATGACGCATTGTATGAGAATCAGTGGTATTGACCTCTCGTATTCACGTAGAATATGACTTACTTAAAAGGGAAAATTAAGCTACATAGAATATGACCTACTTGAAAGGGAAAATTAAGCTAGTGGAGATCTTTCTTAACTCTCGATTTATTAAGCACTAAAAGGGATCAAATATCTTAAGATACAAACATTTTAGTGTGTAGACATTTGATCCATAGTTTGGTTTTAGTTATAGGTTCACAATTTACCTTTACCTTATTGACCATACATAGTAAATAATTTAAAAGTTTTATATTTTAGTATTATTTTGGTATAATATTCAATATATATTTTTTAAATTGGTCAAAAAAATTAAGCATGGGGATTCAAGTTGTTGAGTTTATATAATTTAAGGGAATAGTCAAAGTTATAGAGGAAATAAACATTTTCACCAAATCCTCTAAAATAAGTTTAATAAAAAATGTGATTTTTTTCTTTTAGAATTTATTTTTGAATGCATAAATGGATTCAACATCCTAAAAACCTCCTTGGTACACCCCAATTTTTCAAATTAAACCTTGTTGGGACACTCCAATTTTTTAATTAAAATTAACCATAAAACATGTCATAAAAAAAACCATTTAGTCTATGCATTTTTTTAATGCATAAATGGATTCAACATTCTCCAAACTTCCTTGGTAGAATCCAATTTTGTACATTAAACCTCCTTGGGACACTCCAATTTTTCATATTAAACAATTTAAATTGAAGTTTTTTAATTAAAATTAACAATAAAACATGTCGTGAAAAGGTTGCTAGAGAACTTCTAAGGTGTTACGTCCATATAGTGTAGCCACGTGGTCAAAATAAAATAAAAGTAATTTTATAATAATAAAATAATAATAAAATTAAAAATGATTTATTGTACAATCAGTGGTATTGACCTCTCGTATTCACCTAGAATATGGCCTACTTAAAAAGGAAAATTAAGCTAGTGGAGATCTTTCTTAACGCATGATTTACCAAGCACTAAAAGGGATCAACTATCTTGAGATGCAAAAGTTTTTAGTGTGAAAAGACATTTGATTCATAGTTTGGTTTTAATTATAGGTCTACAATTTACATTTACCTTATTTACCATACATGGTAAATAATTTAAAGTTTTATATTTTAGTATTATTTTATATAATCTAAGGGCATAGTCAAACTTATAGAGGAAATAAACATTTTCGCCAAATCCTATAACATAATTTTAATAAACAATGTGACTTTTTTCATTTAGAATTCATTTTTGAATGCATAAATGGATTCAACATCATAAAAACCCCCTTCCTACACTTCAAATTTGCAAATTAAACCTTCTTGGGACAGTCCAATTTCTTAATTATAATTAACCATAAAACATGTTGTGAAAAAGACCATTTAGTCTATGCATTTTTTAATGCATAAATGGATTCAACATCCCATAAGCGTCCATGGTACAATGCAATTTTGTAGATTAAACCTCCTTGGGACACTCCAATTTTTCATATTAAACAACTTAAATTGAAGTTTTTTAATTAAAATTAAAAATAAAACATGTCGTGAAGAGGACCATATCGTAAGTTAGACTAGTATAATTTAATTGCTAGAGAAATTTGAAGGTGTTACTTCCATATAGTGTAGCAACATGGTCAAAATAAAATAAAAGTAATTTTATAATAATAAAATAATCATAAAAATAAAAATGACTCATTGTACTAGAATTAGTGGTACTGACTTCTCGTATTCACTTAGAATATGACCTACTTAAAAGGGAAAATTAAGCTAATGGAGATCTTTTTAACTCACGATTTACCAAGCACTAAAAGGGATCAAGAAATATCTTGAGATGCAAATGTTTTTAGTGTGAAAAGACATTTGAATTTATATAATTTAAGGGCGTAGTCAAACTTATAGTGGAAATAAACTTTTTAACCAGAATCCACTAAAATAATATCAATAAAGGATGTGATTTTTAGTTGTTTAGAATGCATTTTTCAATGCATAAATTGATTCAAGATCCTAAAAACATCTTTGGAACACTCCAATTTTGCAGATTAAATAATTTAAATTGAATTTTTTAATTAAAATTAACCATAAAACATGTCGTGAAAAAGACCATTTCTTCTATAAGTTACACTATGCCTAATTTAATTGCGAGAAGGTTTAGAGGGTGTTGAGTCCATACTTCATTCATAAATGAAATTAAAAATAAAATATTATGATCTCACCAAAAATTGTATAAAATTCCCCTCCATAAATCATATAAATGCAAATTTAAAAGAGTTATTATGATCTCACCAAAAATTATAAAATTAATTTTTTAATGAAAATTCCAAAACATTAAACATTTAGGCTTCTTCTCCACAAATCATGAAAAGGTACTCAAATTTTTTTCTAAAATGGCTTACCCTAAGTGCAATTTCATTTAAGATTGAGATTATGTATTATTTACAATTTACTTTTGAATGTATAAATGGTAAAACCCATTGGAAATGCGATGGCGCTTGACCTAGGCCCGATTGTTGGTTTCCCCTGCGCCTGAGGCCGCGGGCCTCCCATGGCTTCCTGGCTTCGTCGAGGGTCTTTTTTCCCTGGTGCAGGGTCTCCTTTCTGAGTTTTTTTATGCTTTCCTTGCACGGTGCTTTGACCCTGTCGTGAGGCGTTTATCTGCTGAGCGGATTTTTTCTCACTCTTTCTCTGTTGCCCTCGCTGAGTTGGAGGTCTGCGTGCCTTTCCTTGGTGTAGGGTCATCTGATCTTGTGCTCCCCCCCTGTGCGTTTGGAGTCTTAGCATCTCTTTGCTACTTGGGATGCTGTGCGCTTAGCCTGTGCTTTTTCTCTAGCCTCCTTCGGCTGCTTCTCTCTCCCAAGGTCCGTCATGGGCTCTCCGGACGTTGCATCAGAGGTTTCTCCTGATCAATCTGCTGCAGAAGCCTTCTCTGCTCTGGTTAAAACTCTTCAGCCTCAGCGACCTCGACCGGCTCTTTCGAAGTTTGTTAAGAAACTAGATGGGTTACAAGAAGTCGAGCTTCCTCCTACTCTTCCCTAAATGGTTGCGCTCGCCTTAGCTGAACGGGGACTCATCGGTCAATTCACTGGCTTATGGCCTTCTCTGAAAACAGTTCAACACTGGATAGAAAGGAACTGGGCAGAAAAAGTTAATGGTAAAATCTCCATTCGATTCTGCGAAAAAGGCTACTATACCTTCCATTTTGAATCAAGAGCAGACAAGGACTTAATTTTCAGAAATGGACCTTATTTCATGGAATCACATGGACTATATTTAAACAAATGGACTCCAGATTTCGACCCCGAGCTGGATGTCCCTAATGATGTCCCGGTTTGGGTACGGCTGCCGCATCTCCCGCTCCACTGCTGGGGGGATGACTCGGTTCGTGCTATTAGCAATGCTGTCAAGAAATACATTGATCGGAGCGAGCCCAAAGATAATATGCAGGCATGTGCTCATATATGCGTTGAATTCGATCTTGGCAAGGGTCTTCCAGAGGCAATCAAGTTAAAGGTAGACGACTGGACACACATTCAACAACTGGATTGCGAACAAATTCCCTTTAAATGCAAGGTATGTCATGAATATGGCCATTTTTCCAATCGTTGCTCTAAATTAGTTAATGTTGAACCTGCTCAATCAGAAGAACAATGGGAAATCTTAAAAAAATAAAAGACTGCAGCTGGCCAGAAAGCAAATCATGAAGCTGCCCCGCCCAAAGCTGCACCCTCCAAATCAGCCCCCTCTTCTGATCCTCCCAAGACATCTCCCTCATCTTCTACTCCCTCCTCTTCTTCCCTAGGCCCTACAAACCCGTGCCTACCTTCTGACCCTCCTCTGAACTCCTTAAACCCCTTTAGCGCCCTTTCTCTTCCTAAAAATGATCCACCAATTTCCCTTGAAAACGATCCCCCCATCTTATTTTCCCTTTCTCAATCCCCCCCTTCCCACTCCCTTAATCCCCTTTCATCCCGATTAACTAGGAGTTCCTCGAAAGAACATGGGGTTAATTCATAATCTCATAAAAAAGGACCAGGCAGAAAGACTAGTAAACAACAACGGAATGAGAATGCCCAAAAAGATATTGCTATGGGAACACAAAATCCCATAGAAACTTATATCTTGAGCCAAAATAGCAAAGAAACAACACAAACAGAGAAAGGGGGACGAGCATCCCTCCGAACCCCACTTACTCAATGATAAAAGTCATATCATGGAATTGTAGGGGTCTGGGGCACCCCTCTAAAACTGTTGCCCTGAAGGATCTTCTAGATCATGAGAAGCCAGGAATATTAATGATTCAGGAGACAAAACAAAGACTGCAAGAGATAAAAGGCACTATCAATCAACTCAGACATTATGATGAACATATTAGTGAAGCAAGAGGAGCTTCCGGTGGAATCACCACAATCTGGAACAAAAATGTTTGGACATGCACATCCAGCACTATCACTCAATTTTGGGTTAAAGTCACATTAGAAAAGCAAGCAGAGCACAAACAAATAGTCATCTATAATATTTACTCACCGAACCATTTCAGAGATAAGGAGCAGTGCTGGGCCACTCTACAAGAAGACATGCAAGCTGAAAACAATAGCAATATCATTCTTGGGGGAGACCTCAACCTTATATTACACTCCAATGAGAAAAGAGGAGTTTTATTTACTTTTGATCCTTATAGAGCAAAGCTGGAGAACATCATGCAGGAACATGACCTAGTTGATATCATTCCAAAAATTCGGAGGTATGCTTGGAACAACCGCAGATTGGGCAAGGATAATATAATGGAGCGGCTGGACAGAATTCTGATAAACACCAACCTCCTCTCCGACTTCTCCACAGCTTCTACTGAAATTCTTCATTATCTTGCTTTTGATCATTACCCCACCAGCATTGTCCTTGAGACTCACTTCCCCTTGGGACCGCTGCCTTTTAAATACAGTTCTCTATGGCGCAACAATCCAACTGTGGATCAGATAGTTAAAGCAGCTTGGCAGCACCATGTAGAAGGATCACCGGGTTACATCTGGGAATGTAAATTGAAAAATGCAAAATATGCCTTGAAGGAATGGGTAAAGCAGCATTATAAAGAACTATAAAATATCAAAGCTGATATAAAAAACAAATTGAGAGAAAACCACAGAAATATAGAGGAGAATGGGCTCTCCCAAGAGGATAAAGCACTTGAAAGTGACTTATATTATCAGCTGTACCATGCCAACCGAGAAGAAGAGCAGAAATGGAGAATAAAGTCCAAGAAGCTTTGGCTTCATGGAGGAGATAAAAGCTCTACTTTCTTCCACAAGCAAGCAACTGTCTGGAAAGTAAAAAAAAATGTTACCATGATCAATAATGAGGAAGGCCTCCCTCAAAATACCTAAGCATCCATCAAACAAGCAGCTTCAGCATACTACCACTCCCTCTTAACAGAAACAAAGGAAACAGAGGACTGCTCCAACCTCCTACAGCACATGCCCAGAGGAATCAGCGAGGAAATCAATGCAGATTTGACTAAAGAAATCACTGAAATAGAAATACAAAATGCCATTTGGACGCTTCAGCCAGATAAAGCCCCAGGTCCAGATGGTTTCCCAATCTGCTTCTACAGAACTTACTGGGGAATAATTAAAAAATATCTTATCAAGATGCTAAGATGGACTCAGTGCAAATGCAAAATTGGAGGATTCACCAATGCCACCCATCTTGCACTCATTCCTAAAGAAAATCGGCCCATGTCCTTTTCTCGTTTCCGACCCATATCACTGTGTAATTCATCTTACAAAATCCTGACAAAAATTTTGGCTACTCGCCTTAAACCTCTCCTCCCTTCTCTCATCTCTGAAAATCAAGGGGGTTTTTTGGCCAATAGATAAATCTCGAACTCCATACTTCTTGTCCAAGAGGCTATACACTCCAGTCAAGCAAGAAATGAGAAAGTCTTCATCTTAAAACTAGACTTAGCCAATGCCTTTGATCGTGTCCGGCACTCCTTCCTATTTGTTGTTCTAGAAAAAATGGGATTTGCCACAACTTTCATCAACCTTATTAAAGCCTACATTACTGGGCCATGGATCTCCCCTTTTATTAATGGTAGACTTGGTCCTTCTTTCCAATCCTCTCGAGGACTAAGACAAGGCTATCCTCTATCCCCCTATCTTTTTATCCTGATGGCTGAATCCTTCAGCAGAGCTCTGGACTTCAACCGACGCATGGGCCTCATTACAGGAATTAAATTTGATAATGGAGTCAAGAATATCAACCATTCCCATTTTTTCGATGATACTCTTCTAATGGGGGGAGCATCACCTATCATAGCCAGCCGATTCAAAGTTCTACTAGATCAATTCATGAGCTACTCCGGAGGATTGATAAATTACCACAAGAGCTGCATATATGGGCGGAACGCTTCGGCACAAATTATTCACAGAATTGCTAATATTTTTGGAGTCCCATGTAAGCTGGATTGGGAGCACTTTACATATCTGGGCATGCCAGTCAGTGCTGGAAACCTGAAAGCTGCTTCCTGGGAAGTTATTATTGACAAAATGAAACAGAAGATTAAGCAATGAGGCACCTCTTGGCTTAATCCAGCAGGGCGCCTCATTCTTCTCAAAGAAGGCCTCTCTTCCCTGCCCTTGTATTATTTTACGCTCATGCAAGCACCTGCCAGCTTTCATATTAAATCGGATGCTCTCCTCCGTTAATTTCTTTGGCAAGGAGGGATAACTGAAACAAAAAAATATAACTTGGTCAGCTGGAAGCAGGTCATCCAACCGCATGAGAAAGGAGGGTTAGGAATCAAATCTCCTAAACTTCTAAATCTTGTCTTTGCTGGCAAACTTGTTTGGAGACTCATTACTGGTAAGAACGCCTGGTGGAAGACTGTTATTGAAAAAAAATACCTCGGCTTTCCAAGGAATCAACTCTTGGATCTTGAACTCCGTAACAGAACATGCTCTAAAATATGGAGGATGTGTAAGAAATCCATTCCCTTTCTTGAAAAAAATACCTCCAAAGTGCCCAAAGCCGGCAGCCACATAAGGATTGGGGAAGATAAAATAATGGGGCAACATAACATAAATCAATGGCATGGAACACAGCAAATTCTAGACTTTTTTCACAATACAGGAATCCAAACTCTGGACCAGATCTCTCATTGGGATGCCCACACTCATATTTGGAAAGGCTGGACCTTCCCCTACATACCAACAGACTTAGAAACCAGCCTCAACAATCTGCAAACCCATATTCATGGTATAGCTCCTTCAATCCGCTTTGCTGCTGATGACTTTCGATGGGATCCATATGGCACTAATTACACCATAAAGGTTGCCTACCAGCAGATCTGCAATATTTTTTCCCCCTGTTCTATTTGGGTGCAGTGGAGATTGGTCTAGAAGGTAGAATCTCTTCCAAAAATAAAATTTTTCCTTTGGCTCCTCCTAAGAGGGAAAGTCCTCACCTCTGAGAAACTTAGAAAGCGAGGAATAATTGGGCCTTCTCACTGTCCTAACTGTCAATCTGATGAAGAGACAAGCCAACATCTGTTCATAAAATGCCCTTTTGCTGTAGCATGCTGGAAGGAAGCTTTCCGAAGTCATGATCTCCCTTGGGAGCCTAGCACTAGCATTATTGAAGCACTGCACATATGGAAAAAAAGCTACCCATGGAGGAAAAAAAAGAACAACATTGCTCGAAGGGTGTGGAATGCCCTACCCTGTACCCTTCTTTGGAACATCTAGTTGGCAAGAAATCGCGTGATCTTCAAAGGAAAAGAAACCAGCGTCAGAAAGCTCTACAATAAAGCCTGGAGTCTTAATTTGGAAGCCCTATCCACGAAATGTCAAGGACATTTGAGCACGATGGACCTCCAGGTAGAAGAAAGGAATTACATAGGCTATCTTCTAGACAGAAACATTATATCCCAAAACAGAAGCAAGCCCAGTAACAGAAACAGTACCAGGTATAGTTGGAAACTCCAAATGAAAGAAAAGGAATTTGCTCGATGGCTACGAAACTGCAATTCTCACTACCTCTTCTTTGATGGGGCCTCCAAGTCCAACCCAGGAATGGCTAGGGCTGGAGGGCTCATCTGTAATGGCAATGGTAACGTTTTATTGGATTTCGAATGGGGCCTTGGAACCTTATCCAATAACAGAGTAGAAGCCTTAGCTCTCTACCAAGGCCTGCTTCAGCTCCAGAAACTCGGCATCAACACAATTGTTATCATTGGAGATTCTACCATTGTCATCAATCTGATGATACGCACTCAGAAAGCCCCCAACTTGATTCTTCAACAAATCATAGAGCGCTGCCAAACCATTGATCAGCAAATGCAAGGAAATCTCTTCTATCATGTGCTTCGAACCCTCAACAAAGAAGCTGATAAAAGGGCAAACAGAGCTTGTTCTCTTTCTGTAGGAAATCTTCGGTGTAATGGTTTAGATCAGTTCTTCTTCTTGCCATGAACAGACTTCTTTCTCTATGTAACCTCTACCCTCAGCAAAACTCTGCTCTCGATCTTCGAAAATTCATGCTCAGACCCTCTGCAAAGCCACAATCTACAATTCCTTATCCCTTCAGTAAGATGCCCACAGATATAATCTCTTCTCTCTCAAAAACTCACTCTATCTGTGATAGTCCTTTATCCACCGTGCACCCACCTGTGTTTGAGACCTCCTCTTACCCATTTAGCGCTCTCACACATCCTTTGATCTCTATCTTCCTACACTTCTTGGACCTCTGTTTCAAAATAGCCAGCGCACCATGCATGTCACAACCCTCTTTTCTAGTTCCTATTGCGCCCCCGAATTCAACGCCTCTGTCCAGCTTTCCTGCTCACGATATTCAAATCTTGTTTGGCACAGCGCAATCATATGAATCAAATGAAGACTTCAATGGGCGGCAACCTCACCATCCTTTTAAATTATAATTATGGAATGCAAAGTTAGTCTATTATTATTACAGTTCATTAGAATCTACACTACCGCTCTCTTCCTTACTGTTAAACTAGTCAAATGTAGAGGAAAAATCGATACAAAAAATTTCGACTCTTGGCTTTCTTCCTGCCAATACCCCCTTGTAATCCTAGAGCTTTGTCTCCCCTTTCTTTTCTGAATAATAATTAGCATCCAAATTTGTGAAAAAATAAAATAAAATGGTAAAACCCATACAATAGGAAAATTTTCAATTTCATTTACTAATTAGACTATGCTTTTGAATGTATAAATGGTAAAACCTATGCAATAGGAAGATTTTTCATTTCATTTACTAATTAGACTATGATTTACTAATAGAACTAAGAGATTTGATCCACGCTTGGTTTTAACTACAAATCCATAACTTATCTTTACCTTATTTACCATCAAAAGTAAAATAAATTAAAAATTTTATATTTTGATATTTTTCTTTGGCTAAGGTATTCAATAAATTTTATTCAAAATTCAGTCAAAATTTGTTATGTTTTGGATTCAAGTTGTTAAGTTTATATCATTTAAGTGATCCATGAATAATTTAAAAATTTTATATTTTGATTTTTTTTCTTAAAGTATTCAAGTGATCAAGGATTTATCTCATGTTAAATCTACATTTTAATCCTAAAGGTTGTAAACCTTCGAGATTGTATTTACTTTTATCTTACTATATCTTACTGTTGAAATTACTGTAGAATGTAGTTTCTCAACCCCATACAATTATAGATAGTTAATTTTCCCTCTTTCCTTCCTTAGGGATAGAGATAACAGTGGGAAAAGAAAGGGAAAAAGAAAGGAGGAGAAAACAAAAGGAGAATTTATTTCTAGAGATGGATAACCAGCAACAACCAGCAAGTGGAAGCCCCAAGTTTAAACAATACTACAATTTCATACAATTTCAGATTCGACTAGGGGTCTCGATGTGTCAAAATTCGAACTTCGAAATTATTCTCTACATGATTTTTTGAGGGTGAAGAACCATGGAGGAGTTTGGACATAATTTCGAACTTGAAGGCTATGTAGTGCAGTCTTTTATACTGAAAACTTCTAGCTTTAGAAAGAAACAGATGAGTAGAACCCTCACAATATTGCTATGTATTTATCTCATACTATTCTATAAGATTAGCTAAAAATATATTTAATGCTTACTCTTTACTGTTCTAAGAACCCTCGAAATATTTCTAGGTATTTATCTCATACTATTCTAGAAGATTAGCTAAAAATATCTTTAATTCTTAGGCTTTAATGTTCTAAGAAGTTTAGTTAGAGAATTTTTGTTGTATATTATTCAAAAATTAGTTGAGGATTTTTGTGTCTATTTTTTTTTTTAAAGCAACAATGATCTATGTATTTATCTAATACTATTCTAGAATATTAGCTAAAAATATCTTTAATTCTTAGGCTTTAATGTTCTAAGAAGTTTAGCTGAGAATTTTTGTTGTATACTATTCAAAAATTAGTTGAGGATTTTTGTGTCTATTTTATTTTGTTTTAAAAGCAACAATGATCGTGGTGAAGATTCATCGATTTCCTCAGGAATGCTAGAGATCCAATAACAAATATGAGAATGAGATGTATGGGCGTTGATTAAATATATTTAAGAAATAAGAGTTTATGACGCGCATGCCACAAATGAAGGGAAAAGAGGCATTTGGCGACAATTTCTAAAAATAGAAAGTGTGCTTCCTTCGAGTTACTAAAAATAGATACCTAGATTTTATGATGTTTTTTTCGTTTTTTTTCTTTTATCCTTTTTCCTAGAAGACTTGACATTCCCTTAACCGGGAATGATTTCAACTTTCTGGAGAAATTACTCTTCCTAATTCATTGCAGTGCACAATTTATGAGCTTAGTGAGTGATTTCACATTTTTTGGGCTCAATGCTAGGATGTTTGTCATGACTGAATAGTTCTCGAGCTCAAGGCTAGGTTTATAGTCATGACTGCAGAATTATGATCATCAAGGATAAGATTGGCTTCATGAATTACGCATTTTATGGAGGCAAACACACAACTATTGTTAAAGATTCAGACGTAAGGTCAACTTGTGACATAGAAAAATATTCTAAGTGAAATAGAAAGTAAACACAAGAAAAAATGAAAGATAAACATCATTCAAAGGATGGATACATGATCCTAGTGAAAAGTAAGCTCCTGTGAAGGGTAGTTAGGCTCTAGAATCTAAGAAATGGAAAAATTTTGGAGGGTGGTTGTAACCGCTACAACATTGGTGATACGCTGGTAGAACTCTAGCTCTTTGAATGAATGTTGTCTTCATGTAAAACTGGGTCTCACCCTTCCAAAAATATTTTTTAATTCATTAATTTTCACAGGTCCCTCACTTAGCTTCATTTAATCGCATGCCCCCTTCCATCCTCTTCATTAGTGGAAAACTAACCAAGCCAAGTCACACTAAGTTGTTTCAATAGGGGATGAGGAGTATTTAGATGCACAAGTAAAATAAAAATTTCAAAGTCTTCATTTTAATCTCTAGTGTTTTTCTGCTGCCAGTAGGCCTCAACAGTACCCCGGTGGAGTCACTTCAGAAAAAAAAACATTTCTTAGCTTCCAGCGAGCCTTGACAATACCCTAGTGGAGTATCTTGCTACACCTCTTTGTGCATGAAGCCTTTCTCTTCTTTTGCACCTTATTTCATTTTTTCATTTTTTATTTGTTTAAAGAACTGCACATAAGCACTTATTTATTCCATTGGGAAGAAGAGGGATCCTAACTTATTGAGAGGAGAAGACGTTTTTCCTTTGGATAAGTATGTTTATGTACACCTCTTGCATACTTATTAGGGTTTTCCTCCCCTCCTTAATCTACCATACTATAATTACTAGGATTAACCGAATAATAATAACTGATTAGAGTAGGAAGAACCAGTTAAAACCTAAACATAATGATTTCTCCATAACTCTCTCTAATAAATAATGTATTTTATGAGGAAGATCAACCAAAATAATGCAGGAGTCGCTCAAAGATATGGAATAAATAGAAAACCAAGTGTTGGTAGAAGAATAAATTGCCTCTTAAAATTCACCATGCTTTCCTCAGAATTCAAACATGGAATCATGCGGAAGCTACCTAGGACTAAAAGAAAAAATAAACAAAGGAAAGGAAAAAAATGGAAACCAGCAAACAAAAGAAAATCAAAGCAAACGACAATGAAAATAAAACACTCCTCCTACTCCTAACCTAAGCAGAAAGTAGGCAAGCTCATGTGAAGTGATATTGCCAATGAAACCAATAGCACATTGGTAGCCCTACGTGAGCAAGGAATACATGTCAATAGATTTATACATGCATAATAATACAAAAGAGATATAAGACATTGCAAACCAAAATGTTTTAGTTTGAATGCGTGCGCATAAAAGAAATGGTGAAAATCACATGAGTAACATTTTGTGGACGTATCATCGTGTCATGAAACATCGCGAGTCAAACACTTGAAAACACAAACTTTCAAACCATGAAAATGAGAAAACATAAATAAATAAATAAATTTTTGTTTCATGATAGTGCTTGCCAAGTGGGAATTCTCTAATGATTGAGTGATAGGATTGTGAAAAACGGATGGAGGATGAAAAAATTGTAAAACAAAAGAATTTTCAATGCATATAATAGAGTGATGAGGACCATCAAGTGATTCAACACTCTTCAGATTGGAGGTGGAACTGACCTAAAGGCTACGATAACCTGACATAACCATGAGCTTGTGTTGAAGTGCCTTGATAGGTTGAGGAAGATCTAACTCATCGGAAAATAGATCATAAAATATGAGTGGCTTTGCAAAATCAAAGATAGGAAGATTAGAATCTTGACCAGTTGAATCAATGAAAATTTCACGACAGCCACGATTAGAAATTTTAGGATCACAAATATCGGTATCCTCATGATATGATGAATTGTATAGAGGGGAAGATAAAAAAGGATAGATTTCAGCCTCTCCACATTTAAATGAAAAACTTGCATTCCACAAATTCTACGAATGATTGGAGGTATTGATGGAAATTAGATTTCACATGATTAAACTAAAATTAAATAATCATGGAAAATGTGAGGAAAATATGGGAGAGCTGCAGAAGGAAGAGATTCATCCTTTATCGTGGATTCTTCTTTTATAATGGACTCTGCAACATACTCCTCATAGTTTGGTTGCGCAACATAAACTGCATCCAATACTTGTTCCTCATGAACATTAAAGGAAAGGTTTGAGACAGAAAAACACAAAACTCGCAATTCAAAGGATCGAAGGGACCAAAGGGTTGAGGATGAGGAGAAAACACTTTGACACATTTATCATGATTGCAATCAAAAATTGCATGGGGATATTGAATTTGTGGCTCAAGAAGAGATGGTGGTTCTTGAAAAAAATCCTCTTGAATCTTTCCCGCCACATCCTACAGTAGTAAATATTTTAGATGAAAAGTGAATGTTGGATTGCTTGGAAAAACACCCTCTTCGATCGCATATTTAGAAGCTTTATGTGTGACTTTCACTCAATTTGATTTAAGTGATCATAACCCATGTGGAGTAAGTCAAATCTAAACAAGATACAAAGACATTATGGTTAAGAAATCCCAATCAAATTCATCTTTTGGAAATTCAGAATACAGATGCAAGAAACGATTAAGAAAATGTAGTGACTCATTAGGTGATTTTTGTAATTGTAAAATTCTCTTGCATAAAAGCTTATCATCAAACTCATCAAAAGTGTGAAACAATTTTGTGACAATATGCTCAAAAGAGTGGGTAGAGGTATCGGTCCATGTTTAACACCATTTCCTTACGCACCCTTAGAATGTGAGAAAGAACTACCAATAACTAACATCCTCAATCGGGATGTCATGCTCGGTGAAAAATTGAAGAAAACGATAAATATGCTGAAGGATGGTTGTTTCACCCTCGCCATTAAACATAATATGTGACAAGTCCTCAATGTTATCCACCCACACTTCATAATTAAGTTTTCTAGAAAAACACGTCGGGTGGATGATTTGGGAAGAAGTCATAAAATTGAGTGCCAAAAATTGAAACACACATCAAGGGCTCAACATGTCATCTGACGCTCCTTCTCACGCCAAAAATGTTGGTGGTGTTTGACCCACTAACATTCAGGTGATCTCCCCTGCATGAAGTCCCAACTAGACCTCACACCATTTGGAGTAGGAGTCCTTTCACTTGCGTGTTTAATGATATTCCTTGGATCGTAAAAAGCATATAGTGGTGTACGGTGTCTTTGTTTAAAGAAAATATGTGAGTCTATGGAAATTCAATATGTTGCATGAGATATTGTAGCAGAAAAGGGGAGAAGGAAGTGACTTCCTTATAAGCCCATAATATTACGTAGCTTGAAAGGAACACATGATCTAAAATACATCACATAAACTAGCAAGTAGAACAATCCACAAGTTATAGGTGATGGATGAAAACATAAGCATGCATCAACAATATTCATACAAATGAAAATTAAATAGTTCATAAGGTTATGCGTAAGTTAAACAAGATACATTTCAAACATAACAAGAATAGTCCAACTACATTTACAATATATGCATGAAGCCATTCTCGCTCTAATTTTATTATAAGTGAAAGTTCTATTCATGCATACAACATGACGAACCACTTTCCCCAACAGTGGAACGTGAATTCAACAACACCTTCTCCCAAATAAGTATACTCCCTCTGCACTACAAAGAATCAAATGTTGACAAAAAACTCCCAAGAATTTTATAAGCCTAAGCCTAGCCAAAAGCATGGCTACCAAAAGCCCTTTTTAAGAGTAATGAGGATGTATTTATAACAAAGGGAGGGTGACTCTTGGCATGCCCCCTTTGTGACTGTTGGACTCCCTAGATGACTCCTCGCATTTCATATGAATCTTCACATTCCATCATGGACACATGGAATTTCCATTATACAATAATTACAAATAAGATTACAATTTCAACTCGTACCCATATAAGAAAAAAAGGGTAGAGACAACTTGACAACCTAACAAGAAAAAATATTATGATGATGTTGTTGGGGTGAACTCAAGTTGGGCCTCTTGGACTTGGTGTATGTCTGTCACGTACTCATATCAATATTGGTATTTTGAGATGGTCTCACCAAATCATGAGATAGTGTTAGCAGGGAAGCATACCCTTGCCCCCAATGCATCTAGGTACAATCCCTTGGAACCAATCTTCACTTCTTCTTCAATCAGGTGCAACATTGTTTTGATCTGAACCGGTCCACCAATGTAGGTATGCAAATTATGTCTATTGATCTCCATGTCCTCTTGGGTGGCCATCTACTCCAAGTACTGATCAATCTCCTGTTGGACTTTATGTTTGTGTTTAGCATCGATGAGTGTACAAATTGATGGGATTTAGTGGGTTCCCACTATGAAATCCAATTTTTTGTATATTCGTACGTATGTGGCCTAAATACTTCCAATGAATGAGGAGATTTTTTGTGATGGATGGTTTGCGTTATGATTTTATATGTTGTCTTTGATGGAAACCTAATCAATGAGTTTCCTTTTGATAAAAACCTATTTTATGAAGGTGTCAACTTGATGTATCTACATGCCAGTTTAGATGTGACAGAAAAAGGAATTCCATTAAGTGACAGAGGAATGATGAAGGTATTTTTTCAAGAAATATATGCAGGAATGATGAAGGGAGCCTATGTATGCCCACAGGTTCAATGAAGCCAAGTTGTGTATACATATATAATTTTTGTATACGCAGTTTTTGTGAAGAAAAGTTAGATCTACACGCAGGTACAAAGAAGCAAAGTCGTGTATGAGTTCACGCACTAATTCTAACAATACCAAGGGTATTTACCATGGTATTAGCCCACAATATTGAGCATAGTAATGACTATTTGATTCTGTCCAAGACTACCACCATCACATGTGTGGTTTTGGCTCATGGTATTGGCTAAGGCTCAAACTATATAAGGAGGAGAGGATCATAATGGGAGGACATGCATGTACATGAGTATTGAATGAATACTTTAGTTTGAATTATATCTGCATGGATTGGGCCATATTCAATATATATATATGATATTTTGATTCACTCATGAATACAATAATGGATCAGGATCACTTGACCTTAAATGACTATGTATTTTCATTTATGTTTATGAGTTATTTATATCTTTGGTCTGGTGCATAGTTTTTGAAGTAGATGATATGATCTGAACAATTTTGAAGATTTAAAGTGGTACACAGTCCTGTAACATTTACAGATATGTACGCTGGTTCATCATGGTGAAAGCGCGTATACCCAAAGGTTCGTTTCAGCAAAGGTGTGTATGGAAGTTAGGGTTTTTTCTGAGGATTGCTGAAGAAAATATCTGATCATTTCTGTTGTTTTTATGTTGTATTTCAATACAGTCTTCATGTAGATATATATATTTTTTAATACTATTTATGCTGCTATTTTATTATGTATAAATATGATCAGTGACTAGGTGATTGAATATGATGGATGTTGTTGACTGAATAAGGGTTCTGTAAATCTAGCAAAGTGTGCTTGAATGTCTCTGATTTCTTCTTATTCTGGTCAGATCTCTAATTTCATTATATAAATATATAGATGCAGGTTTCCCCATAGAAAAGCACGTACACATGCAGGTTACCATAAGTGAAGTAGTGCATACAGTTTTTTTATGAATGATTAGGGTTGAAGTTGATTATGTGTGTTAATACAAAATTGTGGGTTTAACGATGCAATCTGGTTACAGTGATCTCATTGCTCTATTTGAATATTGGTTGATGAACATTAGTGTTGGTTTACAAATTGTGTTGTTTTGAAGTTGTTGGATCCAATGTGAAATTTTATGAAATGTGGTCTGCAGTGGTTCTGAGGGCTAAAGCCTTCAATATGGAAGTCGAAGCTTCCTACTAGCAGAAGTTGGTGATCATTTTATGGGGTTGTATCTCCTTTCCAGTAGTTGGTAAACAATATCACGGGGTTGAAGCTCCCTTCCAGTAGCATCTGGAGAAAGAGAGAAGATTGCAGCCTTCTGTAGCTGGGTTCCTGTGTGCTGGTATGAATTTGCACCAGTACAACATTGTAAGCAGTTTTGTTTATAATAAATATTGAAGGAAGAGATGACAACAATAGTGTTTTTCTCTCGACTTTGGTTTCCACATTAAATCCAGGTTTTCATGTGTGTTTCTTATGTGTGATGATTTATTATGTTCTTACTGCACTTGGTTACTTCTGATTAAATGTTTGATGAATAAATAATGCATTGGGCTAAGTATAGTTTTTGAAGAATTGTCTATCTAATAAGTTCACTGGAATACAAAATTTTATTGTAAGAAATTTGTGTCCATATGTAGGTTGGATTAATTAAAGTCGCATATAGAAATCAAATAAAGTAGCTAAAACTAGGGCATCCTTCCCTATAGGTGACGGTACAGGCAACACTAGATCGTCTACCCTTACCTTGGTTGATTTTCTTTGATTGGTTGGGGGCGTCGCCATTTCTTTCGAGACGTTGTGCCAGCATTCGAAAGATAACTTCTCAAGTCTCAATGACATTTGACTGTGTGAGGAAACTTAGGTCTTCTAGGATTTGAGTATCATACACAAACAAAAAAAACCATATTTTTTAATTGATTGATCACTTAAGATTAATATAAAGGTAAAATTTATCTTTTATTTTCGCTTTTTTTATGTATGTGATCGGATGGTTTCTTTGATTATAATCTCTATCCTCTCAAATATTTCAAAAACCATACCTATTCTACTCTAGAATAGACACAATGGAACCTCATTGATCTAGACGTCTTTTGGACCTCTCCTCATTACCAGGAGGGGTTCCAGGTCTTTTTCCATTTAGGCATCAAAGGCGGAACACTGACACCCTTATTTTTTTATCCTTTATTGGGGCATCATTAGTTGGGAACCCTCATTGGTCACCCAACGCTGAGCCAGTTAACACCCCCAGAGGGTCACCACATACCACTCCTCCCAAAACCCCGAGCGGACAGAGGGGTGCCACCCATTCAGGAATCTAGGTGGACACACAGTAGGGTACATTACAAACAAACCCTATTCCTACCCAGAACATTCTGATTTCACAAATTGCAATGACTAAAAACTCGCAATCACCTTTATTAGCTTCTTTAAATCTACAATATTTAACCAAGTTGACAAATGACCCCATTGAACACAACCCCACATGGCCTCCCATGCCCACGAAGCTCCCTTTGGACATTCCAAAGTTCAAAGGGAAGCAAGCGGAAGACCCCAAAAATAATGTTATGACTGTCCACCTGTGGTCTCTATCAAACAACATCATTGACGATACTATTCGACTAAGACTATTTCAATGCACCCTAACCGAAATAACCACGAAATGATATGTGGAGCAGCCCTCTTCTACACATGGAACCTTTAGCGCCCTTGCTACTGCTTTCTTGACCTATTTTTAGTTACCCATCCACCACGATTCTGGAATGGAATTATTGACCCACTTTAGGCAAACACTCATCGTCCGTATCTTGGACCATCTCCACGAATTGCAGCGACGTCATAGTTTTTGCAAAGCCAAACTCGACGATTGAGTTTTGTTAGACCTATTCCTAAAACTCTCACTGCAGATATTGCAAAGGATGTGATGCAACAAAATCCCATATCCGAAGAGGATGCCATCAGTAAGGCCTAATAGCTCGAGATAATCTATATGCAGTCAGGGTATATTTACAATATTTTGCCTAACACCCTACGCTTGCAAACTTACAAAGAGTTTCCTAGCACGTCGAACTCCGGAGATGGTTTAATTCGGTCATTGACCCAAAATAACCTAAGTAACAATGTTCCATACCCCGGTTACACATATCATTCTACCCAGAACATACCTCAACCTAGCTACCAAAGTCATCCTCTGCCTTCGCAAAATTTGACCAGTAGGGCGTCATCGTACCACCATCAACATGGAGGAGCCTACCCTCTGGCTCAGAGGACCGAGTACGCAACTAGACATGCTGAAAAAATATCTCCCCCCTGTAGCCATTTATAAATCAAGGACAAGGACCACAATATGCCCAGTCCCCAGCACAAAAGCCACCCATGTAGAATAATGCACAGGTGAACTTTGTGAAACCCTCCCAAGCCCAACCGCGCCAACCATAAAATTAGGAGAATCCAAAATTTCCGCCCAGCGCGGCTAAAAGAAAAGGAAAAAACAAGCGTAAAGGAAATCCTAGACAGGGGGTCAACAATAAACAATGCCCTTTGTGATCTCAGGCTAGAGGAAATTCCAACCGAAATCAAAACTAGGAGCCAAGTAACCTCCAAAGGCAGAACAAGTGGGAAAATCTCCGGAAAAACCACCCTTGTTCAATCTGTGGTGAGTATGACCATTACACTCACCACTGTCTCGACCTCCTTGAGTTGAAGAAGCTTCAAGGTAACCATGGACAAGGGGGATCCTCCCAGTAGACAACAGTTATGCAGGAGCCTTACCCCCATCAAGAGACAGTTAGCACTCAGCAACAACAAAAAACTCTAAACGATTCTGGAAAGAGAAGCCATGAAATATACATGACTAGTGAAGAAATGTTTTTTCAAACATGAAACCGAAATTACGATACCCCAGTAGACACCGATTCGTAAGGGGCTAGTACAAGTGCACCAACAACACCTTTGACCATATCAAATATGCGTATTCAACCTTTACCAAAGATGGCTAAGGGACCAACTAGGCTGGTAGGAAACCATTCCAAAGTAGCCCATAACTATAGCATTGTGTATGATCTAACTCCATATCCCATTGCTATGTCAACTTTGGAGGTATTACAATCATGCCCAAAGTAAAGGAAATCCTTTCTTTCCACATTAGGCGCCATCAACCTTGCCGATTCATGCCTGATGAATTTTGATTTAGATAAAGCCATCCCTAGGATTCCCTCGATGGTCGCCTTTCAAATGCCAATTTCAGTTCAACAAATCACCATCCACTGATGTATAATTGACGAGGGTGCATCCACATGCATCATTTAAAAGAAAGTCTAGAAAAAGTTAGGGTCTCCCAAGCTAAAGCCATCAGACATCATGCTCAGAGCATGCGATGGATGCCCTTCAGCCCCCGTCAGTCTCTACCAAAATGTCTTGGTCTTCTTAGTTGGCAAGATAGTTCTTATATACATTGAAGTCTTTGATGCCCAACTGGATTACAATATACTGCTTAGCTGGAGTTATATGTATGCATGTCATCCATAGCCTTCTCCATCTTCTGAATTATGATGTTCCCCCATGATGACTGCATCATTACTATCGACCAGTTGATGCAAAGCAAAAAGAGGCCCCTAAAAAATTCCGATGTAATTCTACTCTATGTAGACACATCTGCCAAGACCCTTACACAGTACTAGGAATATGGCCCTGACCAGTTCAAACTGTCATCCATCCTAGGAGACCCCACTATTATACTTGAGTCGTAACCGACTATCATAGATACTCCGATGTGCATGATGGCCTCATCAAACATCGAATTCAGTCAAGACAAAGAGATGAGTAGTATTGACACTGAGTCCTCGACCATGGTAGCCTCTCTAGCCTACCTAGACTCCCAAACTCCTTTCCTCTTCCCCCTAGCGGGTTTTGTGTTGCAACAGATCATGGCGAAAATGGTCCTACGAAAATTATCATTTGAAATACCAATTTGGTACCTATTCCCACTTACCACAATGGGATTCAAACACATCACCTCTACAGGGTTGATCCCCCTCAATCCTTAGCAGGCCCCAGTCATTCAGGAATCTATCGAGAACATCCCCTCGAAGTAAATTCCTATCGCAAAGTTGATGGTTACAACCAAGAACACCAATAGAAGGGGAAATAAGGTGGAGAATCCCAACGTGCTATGGGAATCACCACACTATTCCATATGTGACGTAGTAGGCCACTCTAACCACATCTAGTGAGAGCTAGACAAGCTAAAACCACTACTTAGATCTATGGTAGACATCGTGACAACAAGTTCCCATAGAAAGGAACCTGTCACCAAAAGTCAAGGAAAAACAGTGCGTACAAATCACACATTCGCTATCTGCAGAAATTATGAAAACTATACCCATCATTTCCCAAATATTACACGATACAGGGACGCCTTACATTCCATTTAGAAATCCTATCAAGAGGATCCCTCAACCTAGTCAACTGGAGATGAATCGCTCGTCATTCTATACCTGCAGGAGGAATGAAAGTCCCCTGAAAGACTCTTGTTCATCTTCCCCCCTCCTATCATATGTTGCACACTATGCGATGAATGTGGCCACTTCATCAAAGAATGTGCAACCCTAGAACTCATCCACAGGTGGTACCCTATAGAGTGTGTTTACTATGTTGGCTTGCGGATAACGCAATTCACATGTCCACTATGTGCTGATAACCACACTTTAGAACAGTGTCATTATATCCCCTGATTTCGCTTAGCACTAGCTATTTTGTGCTTAGCCATAGTCTGCCTCTCCCAAGAAGATGGCTTTGACTCTGAATCCATGAAAAACTCGACAACTTAAGAAGATGTGATGAGTAGATCCATCCTATTTTAGTCAGCTGAAAAGAGACCAATCAGGAAACCCTTAGTTACCCCTAACCGCCATCTACATAGAATACCAACATGTACCTTGTGTAAAACTCTGAATCATGTGGTCGCCACTTGCCCTAAATTATAAGCGCTACGTCGTTGGTACCCAATAACCCCACCAAGCGAGCAGGATGGGAATCCCATATCTAGGTTGTTCTTCCTAGTATGTCGAGGCAATCACCATGAACAGTGTTGTACCTATATCACGCAAGTGCATCCTCTAATTGACATCATACATATATTAGTGAAGAAAAATGAGGATATTCTCAACCAATATGGAAGGGAGAATGCCCCCAGACAATATACCCCATAAACAGGTCACCATGATAGGAAAATTAGGAAGGCGCACCAACCAAGCATGACCCAGGTTCAACCTAAAATAACATGCAGACTATGCGACTTGGGTGGCCACCAGGTCAGTTATTGCAAAGAACTTAAGCACCTTGCAAAAAAATTTCGCATGGTCTCTTCTCTCCCATAGAGACATCTCTCTAAACAAGAATAAATCATGCACATTTATTGCCAGATTTGTTCACACTTTCATCATATAATAAAGTGTGATCATCTCCGAAAGCTTATCGTGGAAAGAGCAACGTTAAGTCTTCACTGCCCGAAAGAGTTATACATATGCAAGCCAAAAACTCGGAAGTGGTAGAAGAAGACCTCATGCTCTACATCAGATCCTTTCCGAGCATCGACTTCGGGGATGAAGAGTAGTATTGATTCCCACACGATCTATGAAGTTGGCACAGTGGTACCATGCACCATTTGTACTAGCCACAACCATGAACCAGAGGCACCTCTGCGCTAGATCTATACACCAGAAACAATATCCACCCACAAGAAATTGACCATCTTAACGAGGGATCTAGCCTTGCGCTCACGCAAGCCCCCATCATGGAAATTCCCCTCGCACCAAATGATAATGACACAATACACCATATACATTCGTATCATCATATATCAGAACCAGGACTTGGACTGTCCACACATATTTGGTTTCCAATCCTATTTCCTATCGTGAAAACTCAGGGCACCCTACACTTTTGCATCAATTTCCATGAGATCCTGAATTTACATGTCGCCGTCGAACTCCTTGATGATACCCAACCTCTAGAACAAAATTTTGGTACAACTAGAGTTCGTCGATGAAAGCTAATGACAATCACTGTAACTAAATGAGTTCCATAAGAAATGGGTTTATGTGGTCGTTTGACGACCACATCAACCCTCTCTCATTCACTGAGGGAGAGCTAGTCCTCCGCTACGATGTTGCAAAAGAAGCCCTAGGGCCAGGAAAGTTTTAAAAATTGTTGAACAGACCCTACATCATAAAATATTTCCTCCTTAATGGGGCATACATCTTGATTGAGCCGTACGGAACATGCCTCAGCAACCTCGTCAATGGACTTTATCTCAAGAAATTCTACCCATAAGTGCCGAGAAGGCCCACCCCTAGAGTCAACATACATAGACCCAAACACTTTAATTTTTTGACCAAAATACTTGTCACAATACGTGCTCTAGTATCAAAATGGATTACCAACCTAACCATCACTTCGGATTTGTCGATGGAGCATCGCGATGGTCTCAAATTTTAGCAGGAGTCGGCTGGGTTATCTATCACCCTGTTTAATCACCACTTTGCACCAATGGTGTTTATATCGACTCAAAAACAAACAATCAGGAATAATATCACGTTGTCATTAAAATTATGTGTGATGCCCTCAATCAAGGAATACACCGTATGCATATCTACCTTGATTCCCAGTTAGTAGTTTCACAGTTAAACCAAGTGTTTGAGATACATGATTCACATCTGTTTACAAAATACTTGCATGCAAAAATATTAACACATTACATTCACACATGTACCAACAAATCAAAAAGAAACTATTGATCGCATAGCTAAACATATTCTAAACTGGAATGCATCTTGAATAAACCATCATACATAAGAAAAAAAAACATAGAAAAAACAGATATCCATCAGCATAGCATAATCCATAAACAAAAGTAGGGGGGCACACCATGGAGAGCCGCAAAAAATATCTCTCGCATATATACCAAAAATATGTGTCGGATTACAAAGAATAGCATCTTTGACCCATAAGTCAGGCCAAAAGATACAAATATAAAAGTCTACAAAGTAGGGGAAGCCTCCTCATAATGGGTGCTTTACCCATGTACAATAAAACTCTAGGGCAGTGCTCCCCCAGGTGGGGTACTTGGACCCACAGTCGCTCCTGGTACCAATACTGGAGCTACCATCAAAACGGAGATCGCCATCCAACGTAAAGTTGACTGATAACCCCTCTCCTAGGCCATCAAGGTCTCTAGCCATGCATCCTCGAGGGCATCTACAAAGCCTCGGGTAGCAATCCCTTGGGTCAAGCGGTCCACTTGACCCCATGCATCGTCTAGCACCTGAGCTCTGACCTCTAGAGCAGCCACCTTCTCTATCAACTCATCTACACGAGCCTCTGCGGCATTGGCGCGAGCTCGGTGAGCAACAGTCGTGGCAGCGGTAGAGCTACTACCCTCCCACGAGGGGTCAACCCCTCCACTCATTGCTCCACCGAGAGGCTGCACTGGAGCTCCTCCCTATCCCCTCGTGAGCTCCTCGATGTCACTGAATCGAATGGTGTCCCACCAACCAAGCCATAGGACACTCGGCCTCGCCAACATCTGCAAGAGTAACAAAACTATGTCAATGTAATCATAATACACATACAAAACATATATACTCAAGTAAAAGTAGAATAAAACATAAAAACATACATGTTGGTCCCCAAGCATATCCTACAAGAAGATCAATGTCTAGGTCTCCCAGAAGTCCATCCCCGCATAAGGGAATGGTGGGAACATCTGAGGATTGGCCTCAAACCAAGACTCCGTGGTGGCATTCCAGTAATGCCCCACCCTACCTCCCCCTCCCTGAGGCATCACAGGTGCCCACCTCCTCATGCGATGCTCATGTGGCCCCCTAGCTGGCACCACCACTGTAGGCCTCACTAGCACCACTTTCTCATACATAATGCTATAGAGAATGCTAGCATATGTGAATAAATTTGATCCATCTTAGACCTTAGAAAGCTGAGCCAACATCCTGTCATAGAAAAAAAGGGCGAAATAAAAGAAGTGTCCGAACCTCAGGTGGCAGAAAACACCTTTCTTTTTCCCTGACGCCTGATGAGGTGCAGATGACCCTTCCATTCATACAATAGAAGCTATATCACATTGCTCGGCCAAGATAATCACAATAGAAATCGCAATGCACCCCTGCATAAGGGGCACCCCGCCATAATGGCTTGCTGAAAATTTCTCAATATCCACTCTCCCAGGAGGAAGTGGATATGGGAGAGCCTCACCTTGAGGTAGCAAGCTGGTCACAAAATAGATATCCATCTCAGGATGGATAACAAGGTCACACCCCCACCACACCATCACCTTGCACTGCCTGTTCCAACATCAGATCAGGTAGCACAGAAGACGATCCTGTGATCGTAGCAGGTCATTCTCCATAAATTTGAGAAGACCCCAATGCACTAACTGTTGGCACTTCTGACCATCAGCAGCCAAAGCGGCCCAAAGATTAGGCCATTCTGTCTCCCTCCACGACATCCTGTCATCAAACAGGCACACATCAGCCACATTGAAAACACTAAAAAGTATAAAAAATTTCCCAAAAAAAATGCAAAAAATATCTTCAGTGCTCTGCACGCCTCTTCCTCAAACATGCGCAAGGAGAGCGCGTCTGTCTTTCTCACAGATGCACCAAAGGTGCTCCTAAAGCTAGGATAGGTGTGAGGAGAACGCGTCTCTCTTTCCCACATGTTGTGGTTCCTATGTTTTGGAATATTTGGCAATACCAAAAGACAAGACAACATCAAACTGCTTTGGGACCTCAGAATCTAGCCCTCCTGGGTCCAAAGAGGGATCTCTCTATAAATTTCAAAGAAATATGTATCTTTGAAGCTAAAAGTGAGGTATTAGGCTAGGTATGAAGCGCAAAGGGTGTTTAAAATGATTTGGTTGGTTGGTTTTTGGGTTGAGTCAGAGGCCATAGACTGAGAGAGTAATGGAAAGAAAGGATCAGAGCAGTAGGACATTTCGATAAAAGAGGATAGGTTAGAAATGTGCCATCCATTAGGCTATGGAGTCATGAAAGGGGATTACTTGCAGAACCATTAGCCAAGGCTTTCACAGGGCAAGTCATCTATACTAAAGGATATTTTAGATAGATGGTGGAATGGAACATTAAGAGTGAAGGTGAAAGAAGGAAAGAAACCCAATTTATGTCTATAGATCAGGTCAGAGGCCATTTAAATCCAGACCTGCTTGGACATACTCAAAGGTAGCTTTCGAGGAAATCACAAAGGAGGCAACTTATAGATCAGACCAGAGGTCATTTAACTCCAGGTCTGCTTTAGCATGCTCCAAGGGAAAAACAGAGATAAGATTTGACACAAAACTAGAGTCTATAGATCGGAGAAGGACTTTTAACCTTCCCTACTTTGACACCAGCAGGAAACATCAAAGCAGTAAGCTCCGAGTTCACACATCAGCTAGCAGTGAATAACATCTGCTACACTAGTTAAACCATGGGATTCTACCCTTAGATTTCACTATCAGAAAAAAACATTGAGTGTAGGGAGAGCAAAAACATAGGGTACCATGCATGGGTAAATCCTATGCCAGATTTCTGATTCCTACCAGAAGAAAATGAACAGCATGGAAAAATGTAATAGAACAATGTAGAGAGAAAACATCACCCGTAGTAATAGACCAGGATCCAATGAAATTGCTTGTTCAATTGATGTGTAAAACCAGTCACATACACTGAGCTCAATGGCTAATATAGTCCAAACTTTCTCCTCCCAGCCTACTACAATACAAACTACTCTGCTACTCCCTCCCAAGACTGTTCTAATAGTCAAATGAAAATTCCCCTAACAGCAACAACAACAATGCAACAGCAACCCTTTACAATTTGTTCTTGGGGATTCTTATAGGAGAATGAGCAATAGCAGGAGTAGATACAAATTAAATGGATCCATTAAGACAGAGTGGTGGACGTTTCGATGCCCATTCTACTTAATGGCTCTTTGCTGTACTCTGTAGGATACTTCAGAGTCCCTATGGGGTTGATATTTGACCTCTAATGTTTCTTTGTAGTCCTTTCTGGCTGTAAGGCCCTCTATTCTGTCTTTTGAAGCAAGTAAGGTGAATTAAAGGTCTTTAGGTCTCCATGCTTCCATAATTGTAGTCCTGACAGTCTTTAAGAAATTTCTGTCATAGTAATTAATTGTTTCTTGGCTCGAGGAGGCATGGAGACTGTTGTAGGAAGGTGTACCTCTGGAGAAAACGCATTCTTCTATTATGTAGTGCTGATATGACTTGTTGGTGCACTCTTTAGTCTTCAAACTGCACCTTAATAGTTTTAACATGGGATTAACACATTAAATCTTCAATTACGGGCTTAAATCCCTCAAATCTGTCTCTGCTGCTTCACTTGGCCGCTATAATGGCCTGTCTGTGATCCCTGCGCAATAGAATAAGCCCATCATAAAATCCACGGTGTTGGAAGAGGAATGATTTGAAGGCCTATGGATGAGCGACGGAAATGGTGGATGTAATGGAAAGTGGTAGAGATACGACCTTTTAATGAAAACATTAAGGTTGGGGCCTTTGAATCGTGATACAAAGGGGAATATGTGAAAACATATGAAATGAGTTTGATGGTGGGACTCGGCATGGGCGGAGGGAAATTAAATGTGAGCCATTGGATCTGGGTTGAATGGATGGTCTCGATTGGATCAGTGGATCATAATCGGGGGAGGCAGCGGGTTTGACACATTGTGAACTTCTGATTGGCAACGATGCGATTGAGCGCCAGCCGTCCGATTTGGGTCAAGATCAATGGTAGGGATTGAATCGGCGGGGAGGAATACTGGAGCGATGGGAGGGGAGCGATGAGATCTAGGTTGTCAGATCTCGAGAGATCAACGGCTACGATTGGATCGGAGGATCATGATCGGGGAAAATAGAAGGAGGGGACGCATGGGCTAGCGCGATGTGATTAGCATTGGGCCGTCGGATCTGTATAGATCAATGGCTTGGATCACGGCGGGAGTTCAATATAACAAATCTCATCGCATCGAAACTCCGTGAGTTTACAAAGGAAAAGGCCTGCAATGGAAGTCCTGACGTGATTAGTGCCCAGGACTGTAGCGCTTGGTTTTGGGCACAGGGCATATGGGGAAGTGGTTAAGGGGGCTGGCCTAAAAGGGGCTTAGCCTGTCATAAGGTGGAAAGTGGGTTTTTGGTCTACTTTTAATGCATTTAAAGGCCAAAGGAGGCATTCGATAAAGGGAATAAGGGGTTTTAAGCCAAAAAAAGGTATTTGAAAGGTTTAAAAGTGTTTTTGGGTGATTTTAAGGGGTAAATGAGGAATTAAGAGAGGGGGGAAAATGTGAAGCAATAGAGGTTAAGTGGGAATGAAATAAGAGGGAAAAGGCCTTTTTGGGCATTCTTCTTCACAAATAGAGAGGCTTTATAACTGGAAACAACAGTGAGGATTTATCAAAGGAAAAGGCATAAGGAGGCTTCAAGGATGATGTGTTTTCAGGGGAAATGCAATCCTTGAGGGCTCAAAAACATTTTAGCCCTGTGTTTTCTTGTCAAAAAATTCATAGGGGGCTAACAGTGGCTCCACATGGGGATTGCTTCTTCTTGAAGGAGTCAAGAATTCAGAAAATGATCTTGGGAGTAGGCTAGATGCCTGGTACTTTACCCATCCCTTTCTTTCTTAGATCAGCTGCCACAAATCATGAATACATCATATCAGTTGTAAAATTCTCCCAAACAACTACCTACCCAGACTATAGTTCTATCATTTTTTCTTCTAGGTGCATTTGGACTTGCAGACCCATTTACATCATCAACTTTAACAAACAGGAAAAATAAACCTATTCTATTTCTACCCTTATCACTCCATGAGACCAGATTAAAATTTTGGCCTCATAGTTTCTCTACCTAAACTAGTATCTGCTAGGATTAAACTGTCTAGCAGATTTCTTCTCTACATTCTAAGACAAAATTTGAAAAACAGTCAAGCCAGGATTAGACTGTCTGACTTGCTGGACTTTGCAGAAATTAAAAACATAACAAAATAAACACCCACAGGCTGAGCTTTATTTCAGACTTCCTACCTACTCCACTCTAACCTGGAAATCTCTGATGCTCTAGGTGATACAATAATGCTAGTGCAGCCAGTCAAGCAGCAACAGAAAAGGATAGAAGCACTGACTGCTCATCAGAGACAACCATAGGGTGCTCTGCAGGTGGTTTTTCAAAACTGTAGTCACCATCAGTGGTGACCTCTCCTGATGAATCTGGCCCTAGCGAAGGATCAATGCTAGAGAATTTGAGCTAATCAGGGACTCCATATACTCTGCCACAGGATCAATGAACACATGATGTACACTTTCTTCTTTCAGGCCTGCCATGACTGGTAGGTTGTCTGTATCCTGGATAGCTTCGATTTATGCATCTTCCACTGTGTCTTCAATGTGGCTCTTGAAAGCCTGGTCATCTTCTTCCTGCTCATCGAAAGGTAGTGGAATCTCCTCTCTCTTAGGGGGAGGGATATTTTCCAAAAATGCTCTGGGGTCTTTGAACTGGTATGATTTCTCTTTTGGATTTAAAATTTCAATCTCAGCTTCATATCTTTCAACCACCAATTCTAAGAAAATTTTCCTAAGCATGGGTTTGAATTTTGAGCTGAGAAAAATAACCCCTGGGAGGTCCTCCACCTCTAGTTCTACCAAGTCACTTGACATTACATCTCGACACTCTGCTATGAAACTAGGATGAATTTCTACAAACTGCTCATATTCTTCCATTAGTGAAGTGGCTTGGTCTTTAGCATGACTGATGTTGTACTACAACATGGTCTCCCAATGGAGTCTCGTGAAACCAAGGTAATCAATGGCTGATCACCAGTGGAGTCTTTTAATAATTTAGGAACTGTGGAGTCGCAAGGTGGAGGATTTACAATTTTATCGTCCACCTCAGTTATTTACCAAATCAAGGCTGATTGGTCTCTGTCCCCAATAGAGTCGCCATTATGTTGGGGTTCCTATGTTTTGGCAGATTTGGAAATACAAAAAGATAAGACAACATCAAACTTCTTTGGGACCTCAAGATCTAGCCCTCCTGGGTCCAAGAGAGGGATATCTCTATAAATGTCAAAGAAATATGTATCTATGAAGCTCAAAGTGAGGCATTAGGCTAGGTATGAAGCACAAAGGGGGTTTAAAATGATTTGGCTGGTTGGTTTTTGGGTTGAGTCAGAGGCCATAGACTGAAAGAGTAATGGAAAGAAAGGAGCAAAGCAGTAGGACGTTTCGGTAAAAGAGGATAGGTTAGAAATGTTCTATCCATTGGGCTATGGAGTCATGAAAGGGGATTACTTGCAGAACCATTAGCCAAGGCTTTCACAGGGAAAATCATCTATACCAAAGGATCTTTTAGATAGATGGTGGAATGGAACATTAAGAGTGAAGGTGAAAGAAATAAAGAAACCCAATTTCTGTCTATAGATCAGGTCAGAGGTCATTTAACTCCAGACTTGCTTGGACATACTCAAAGGTAGCTTTCAAGGAAATCACAAAGGAGGCAACTTATAGATCAGACCAGAGGTCATTTAACTCCAGGTTTGCTTTAGTGTGCTCCAAGGGAAAAACAGAGATAAGATTTGACAAAAAACTAGAGTCTATAGATCGGAGAAGGACTTGTAACCTTCCCTGCTTTGACACTAGTAGGAAACATCCAAGCAGCAAGCTCTGAGTTCACACATCAGCTAGCAGGGAATAACATCTGCTACACTGGTTAAACCATGGGAGTTTGCCATCAGATTTCACTATCATCAAAAAACATTGAGGGTAGGAAGAGAAGAAACATAGGGTACCATGCGTGGGTAAATCCTATGCCAGATTTATGATGCCTACCAAAAGAAAATGAACAGCATGGAAAAATTTAATAAAACAATGTAGAGAGAAAACATCACCTGTATTAATAGACCAGGATCCAATGAAATTGCTTGTTCAATTGATGTGCAAAACTAGTCACATACACTGAGCTCAATGGCTAATACAGTCCAAACTTTCTCCTCCCATCCTACTACAGTACAAACTACTCTGCTACTCCCTCCCAAGACTGTTCTAATAGTCAAATCAAAATTCCCCTAACAGCAACTACAACAATGCAACAACAACCCTTTACAATTTGTTCTTGGGGATTCTTACAGGAGAATAAGCAATAACAAGAGTAGATACAAATTAAATGAATCGATTAAGATAGAGTGGTGAATGTGTCAACGCCCATTCTTCTTAATGGCTCTGTGTTGTACTCTGTAGGTTGCTTCAGAGTCCCCGTCAGGTCAATATTTGACCTTTGATTTTTCTTTGGATTCCTTTCTGGTTGTAAGGCCCTCTGTTCTGTCTTCTGAAGAAAGTAAGGTGACTAAAAGGTCTTCTGGTCTCCATGCTTCCATAACTGCGGTCCTGACAGTCTTTAAGAAGTTTTTGTTAGAGTAATTAACTATTTCTGGGCTCGAGGAGGCGTGGAGACTACTGTAGGAAGGTGTACCTCTGGAGAAAAATGTGTTTTGTTGTTATGTAGCGCTGATATGACTTACTGGTTTGCTCTTTAGTCTTCAAACTGTGCCTTAATCCTTTGAACAAGGGATTAGCACATTAAATCTTCAATTACGGGCTTAAATCCCTCAAATCCATCTCTGCTGCTTCACTTGGCCGAAATAATGGCCTCTCTGTGATCCCTACGCAATAGAAGAAGCCTGGCATAAAATCTAGGGTGGTGGCGGAGGAATGCTTTGAAGGTTTGTGGATGAGTGATGGAAATGGTGGATGCAATGGAAGGCGGTGGAGATACGGCCTTTTAATGAAATGATTAAGGTTGGGGCCTTTGAATCGTGATACAAAGGGTAATGCATGAAAACATATGAAATGAGTTTGATGGTGGGACCCAGCATGGGTGGAGGGCGATTAAACGTGAGCCGTTTGATCTAGGTTGAATTGGAAGTCACGATTGGATCGATGGATCGCAATCGGGGGAGGCAGCGAGTTTGAGACATTGTGAACTTTTGATTGGTGACGGTGTGATTGAGCGCTAGCCATCTGATCTGGGTTAAGATCAACGGCGAGGATTGAATCAGCGGGGAGGAAGACTGGAGCAATGGGAGGGGAGCGATGAGATCTAGGTTGTCAGATCTCGAGAGATCAATGGCTACGATCGGATTGGAGGATCACGATTGGGGAAAACAGAAGGAGGGGACGCATGGGCTGGTGCGATGCGATTAGCGCTGGGTCATCCGATCTATTTAGATCAATGGCTCGGATTGCGACGGGAGTTCAATATAACAAACCTCATTGCATCGGAACTCCATGAGTTTACAAAGGAAAAGGCCTGCGATGGAAGTTCCGGTGCGATTAGCGCCCATGGATGTAGTGCTTGGTTCTGGGCGCAGGGCATATGGGGAAGTGGTTAAGGGAGCTGGCCTAAAAGGGGCTTAGCCTGTCATAAGGTGGAAAGTGGGTTTTTGGCCTACTTTTAATGCATTTTAAGGCTAAAGGAGGAATTCGGTAAAGGGAATAAGGGGTTTTAAAAGGTATTTGAAAGGTTTAAAAGGGGTTTTGGGTGATTTTATAGGGTAAATGAGGAATTAAGAGAGGGGGGGGAAAGGTGAAGAAATAGAGGTTAAGTGGGAATGAAATAAGAGGGAAAAGGCATTTTTGGGCATTCTTCTTCACAAACAAAGAGGCTTTATAACTGGAAACAACAATGAGGATTTATCAAAGGAAAAGGCACAAGGAGGCTTGAAGGATGATGTGTTTTCAAGTGAAATGCATTCCTTGAAGGCTTAAAAACATTTTAGCCCCCTATTTGCTTGTCAAAAAATTCATAGGGGGCTAACACCACAGACGTGCCAAAGTCATGCCCAAAGCTAGGACAGGCGTGATAAATGCACGCAAAACATTATTCTTGTGTGCAAGTTATGTGCTTGCACCTTGATCGCCCACACGGTCAAGCGAAAAAAAAGGCCTAGAATCCATACAAACCCATCTTGTACAGAACCTGGAACCAACATGCTGAAGAATTTAAAATACAGGACATCACAAGGCATACCTAACTAAAAAATTGCTAGTCCCAGGTACGCAGGTTGACTGCAACACCAAGAACAGATCTATAGAAGCCTTTGACCTCTCAAAACCTAATCAAAATTTGGATCAGGGCCTAAAAATAGCTAAGAATTCAAAGTGCTTGAAATTACTTCATACTTGAATGAAATGGTAGAGTTCATCGCCAAGATTCTAGTACAGCTCATTTCATCAAAATCTGAGTTCGTATGATTGAGTTATCGTCTGGTGTTTATTTTCCAAAACAAGCAAAAAATGAGCATAACAGGTAGAGTGCTGATGTGGCAGGTACAGTAAGAATTGCAAGAATATTCTCCAGATTTCAACCATTGACACTGTGACAAGTTTCGTTTTCAGATTCACCAGATGGGTTAAGTGAAGAAATAAATTTCCTAATAACCTCCAATATTCTTCCTACGTATGAATTTGAATTTTTTTTAGGTTGGATTACAACCAAACTAGAGGGTGTTGCATGTCCTCTCTGGTGAGCCATCTCTAACCCTCAATTCAAATTATTTCATGGAAGGTCGAATGTCAAATTACATTATAGTTGGACATTAGCTATATCATTTGTTTGGACTAAGGTTCATGGTATACATATATATATAATACGTATATTTTTTTTTAATATATATATATTCCAACTAACATTGGAGGGGTTTAAAATTGGTAACAACGAAAACTATGGCAGTGAAGTCTTGTTATAGAGGAAAGTAAAATTTTATGGCGGAACGGGGGGTCAAACCCCTGACCTCATACCTACAAACCACACGACTTACTGTCTCGCCTCGAGAGTAGTTCTTAACATCTATGCATTGCTGCCCATATTTAAATTGTAATGTGGTGCTGATTATGGGTCTGGAGGGGGCCAGCCCCAAGGGCCATCCCCCTCCCACATTGCCAATGGATAAGAACCATTGGCATGCACAAAATGTGCGACAAAAAATTTAAATGTGTTTAATTAATGACTAAAATGTGGTGAAGGCACATTAAAATGGTATTAGCACTAAATGTGCTTATCACATAATTAAATCTGATTATCCCCTAGGCTAATTATGGATTATGTTAGCGGAAAATTCGGAGGCACACCAATTTTGGCATTATTTCAAAATTTAGAAACTTAATTGGCAGTTTCTTTAGTTTTGGGGGAGAAATTGGGGCAAAGATGGTTTTGCTCATAACTCACTCAATTTTCGACCAAATTGAGCTATAAAAAAAATCATTCTTGGCTAATTTTCATGCTAGGAACTCAATGGAGTAGGTGGTAGAGGCAGAAAAGGTCATCTACAGGTGTTTATGTGCATTTCAATATTTTTGAAGGCTAGGGCCACCAGGTTTTGGAGGCATAGCCAGAGCATCCAGTAACCATTTTGAGAGAATGAATAGTCATTTTTTACTATATTGGAAATTATGAAGCTAATGGTGTAGCTTTAAGATTCATTTGGATACTTCTAAATGTGAAAATGCTACAGGGAAGATTCAGGGAATCCATGGACACCAAGTGTTGGAGGCATAGCCAGGGGAGCCAGAGATAATTCTGAGAGAATGAACACTATATTTTGGATGATTGAAATGTTTTGGAAACAATGATATAGGTTTCAGGAGAAGATGAGGAATTATAAGGGTGTTTTGGGCATATTATAGCTCAAGGAAACTCAAGGCCACGAGCAGAAGAGGCCATGCCCAAAGGATCCATGGTCCATTTCCAGTGAGAGGTAAAAACCTGATTTTTCTTGCCAATGGGTGAGGGGAGCTAAATGATAGGAGGATAAAATAGTGAAAATGAAATAATGCCTTTGTATTTTTGGCCTTTTTATAAATTTAAGTGACTTATTTTGAGTGAGGAGAGGCCCCACATGTCATTTCCAAGCATAACTTGCATTTTTGAACATTGTATCTTTGGACCTGTGTAGCCTTTGGAACTTTCAATTGAAAATTTAGAACTGGGGAACTTATTACATAATAGAAACAATAAATTACATTTTGAAATCAAACTTTATTGAATATAATTTCTTATTACCACTCCTCCAATTGTCAGATGTTATGCATGAAATGAGAGATTTGGTGACCTTCAAACCCTAATGACTTAATGGATACACTAAACTAAATGAAATCATGATGGTGATCATTGGAATGATGATTAGGATTTTTGAATTATGATACACTGAACTGAGCGATGACAGGAACCAGCAAGTGAAAATTTTGGAAGGAGTGGAAATAATCTTAGACCTAATACTAAGTGACCAAATTTTTATTTGAAAACCTAATGAAATGAAAAAAAAAACTATTATGATACCCTAACAATACATGATAGGAGCCCATTTGATCATTGTTAATAGGCTATATATATTTACACTAATCAAGGGAGCAGTATTCTCCAACCCTTTGAAAATAGAGGAGAAACATCTCTAAACCTATTGGTAGCATATAGGGAATACACCCTATGTTCTATATTTCCCTCAACCTTAGGAGCCCTCTATCTCAATCCCACGTCCTAGGAACTCAGACAAGGAGGATGAGCTGGCTGAGTGTCCTTGATGAGTGTTTCTATCACATATTGTATCTACGTATCACAATAGTATTTTATTCATGTTCATATATGAAATAAAATCAAACTTTACGTTAGAACATAAATAATCATGTAAATAACGATAAGATACTAATCACAACAAGATACCACAAGCATCCTCCTTCCCATGGAGGGGTCAATGAAACATGGATACCATAATCATCCTCCCTCTTATGAAGGTGTCAATCACAAGTATAAGCTTGTCTTGAATAACTTCACTGTCTATATGAATGGAGAAATCACATTCCCAACTATATGTATATGGAATTATCTACCATAACAATGTATAAATTTCTTATCCAAATCATGCTCAGACAACTCTCTAAGGAAATTTTACATCGAGTCTCACAATTAGCCTTGCTAGCATCATTGTACTCGACCTAAAACATGATATAGACATCTCATCCGATATATCATGCCATATATCATATTAAGGAAACATCCAAATGTGATCCTTAATAACAGTCCCAAACATCACCATTTCCTTCATGAAGCTACATATCATGGGAGAAATATCTCATCTTTAACAGTAGAACGTTTCATGCAGATATTTCAAAATATATTTGGTGGAAATTCAGAATGAAGTAGCTCAATCATGAATTTAATCATGTTCTATAAACAACATATACAGATGGATGTTCAGAACAAAACATCAATTATTCAATCAACTAAAATATGTGATGTCATGTTCAAGAACTTTAAATGGGAGTGTCCAAGGATTTACATTACACAAGACATTTCAATAGTCTTGCAACATGGGATTTCTTTCCAAAATTATAGAAATTGATTCATCATGCCATGATACACTATTTCAAGTTTCAGAAGTGATATGAATCTAACTAATGTCGCCAAAGGCTCATCACCTGTTAAGGGTAGACTATTAGTACGTAAAACAAAATCCATAATCAAAATCAATGCCACACCTAGGAACTCATCATCCTGACTTCATCTGATAACTGTCAAATATGGAAAAATCTGAATCGGGGAGTTTACATCACGTAACACTCTTGATAAGAATAATGTCTTACCAAACCAACATACTCAGCGTTACAGAAATCATTTTTTTTTCAACATCAGAGTTTAGAATCCAGAAAAAAACTATTATCAAAGACATTGATTTCATCATATCAATTATTTCAACAAGTGACAAGTAGAGATCATATCAAGTCTCGACTTCATTTACCATCAATCCATCAAGTATTTCATTTAGCATTCTATTACAATCCATTTTCGTCACTAGATGCAAGTGTATACATCAAGGTTAAGTCATGCATGTTCCATATTCTTACTAAATCACAATAACCATTGTGCTAGAAAGAAGGAAGCCAATAAAAAACCATAATTCTGAATACTCACATATGCCATTGAAGTTCACTATGCCACATAGAATTTTGATCAGGGAAAATAAAAAATCAACACATCAAGTCCAAATAGGGAGATATTTAATCCAAATAAATGTATTAATAATCCATTCAAAGTTCTAAAACATCATGCAAAATTTCTAGAAACATCTTATATATATCAATCAGCAAAAATCAAGTCAAACTTTGTAGCATAGACATAGTGACATACCCATATGAATTTCTTGCTCACTTGCAAACAAAATTTAGATTTAAACACACAAAATTTCCATGCAAACACATCTTACTACTATCTGCAGCACATTTGCAGAACTGACATCTTCCATGTGACCATTTGATTTCATGCTCAATTCCAGCAGTTCAAAATCAATTTATAGTGGTAGGTCATGTCATAGATCCCTTGATTTGGAGTATCGATCCAATTCACTATACACAACTTCAATTCTTTTTATATTAGGCATAGTCACATCTATGGGCCTTCCTTTGCATGTGTGAGGCTCATATCTCAGTTGTAGATCAACAATGTCAAATACTCATAAATCATAGAAGAGCATGTAATTTCATTAGCGTTCATGTCATCAACATGTATTTATAGGATTCATGCAACAACATATCTGTTAGAACATAAAAACATATCTATCATGATGATCAACATCATGTCATCAATATTTCATCAAGGGATGGACTTTAAAGATCAGGGAAGCAGGCTAATGTGACAAAACAATCTTATCAGTCAAATAACAATACACGAAGATATAGCATTTAATTTCACCACGTGCCATAGCCATAGGTATGAAGAAATCTAGAACATCAATCTCATCATTTTCATCACTACTATTATTTTCATGATCAATATGATTAGGCTAAGTTATTCAATAAACCAGCAAAGTGCAATCTCTCTTTCATGAGCTTTCATCATGCTTATCAAAAGCATTATCAATACCATATCGATGCAGTAAAATTATATAAGAGACACAACATGTTTTATGCATATCAAAAGTCGAGAGTACCATTTATTGGAGTGAGGGCAAGGATATCAAAATAATAGATATTAGCCATGCATCAATATGTGCTATTATATCCAAGATCAGCAATAAGTACCCTTGCATAATCAAGAATATCATCATGATCAAAAGATTCAATATTAGGTGCACAATTTCATCATAGGAAACATAAATCCCATTCACTTTCATAAACATCCATGATCCATTTTCGAAGGAGACATTCTCAACATACCATAGGGATTACCTAACCATCAATGAAAAAATTGAATATAATATACCATGCATACCTAGTGGTATTACGTATGCACCTTCACCTAGGAAGATTGTAGTGATAAAGTGCCCCTTTACCTCATCCAAATATAGAAATATTTCCTGCATTTCAAAATATCATCAAGAGGGACCCACTCATCACTTCTCTTCAAGGAAGTTAGAAATATCCAAGTGCTGAAATGTACATGAAGGAAGTAATGATGAGAAACAATAATCACAATAATCAGCTCCATAAGTATAAACAAGAGTAAGGTCATAAGTCAATGAATAATTATATTCAATGAGATATGATCCTATCCATATTGAACCAACCTTCAAGATACATCCATAGAACATAGATCAAATTTTCCCTCAATGAACAACTTTATCATCAACCAGGTCATTTATCAAATCGATCCCAAGTGCTTCACATAGATAAAATCTCAAGACGCTTACCATAACCTAGGGTTTCTCTCAAACCCTCACCATAAAACCCTTGTGCACTCACTACCTAGGGTTTTCTTCATACTCTATAATTTATTTTGGTCTCTACCATAATTTTCTGCTTCCACAAAAGTGTCTCTATGGGGGTGATGTCCATGGATTTTCTTCAGCACATCTCTGATATCATGTTAAATTGCATCAAGTTACAATGTTATTTACCTTGATAGTTTCATTTCCTCAATAACATGCTCAATTCACCCCAAATTAATATATCATTATTCATATATACATTATTAAACATCAACATATGCAACTATGTATCAATAACAACTACATTATCATAATCTAAGCAGCATAATGTAAAGAAACAAAGGAAGAGAAGCATGAACACATAAAGACACCACGATTGGTCTGAGACCAAGGAAAAGCTTACTATGGGGAAAACTATTGAAAATTCTTCTTATTAGATAGCCATGAAATGATTCAGCAAACAAAAGTACAATGACTCATAGATCCATATCTTCATCATGTAGAAAACAACTAGCAGATGCACAATAAAAGCATAAACATAGTTCTATTAAAAGAGCCTGAATCTGAAAACTGAAAATCACTAACACTGTTTGTAGCATACTGATGAACATTTTTTATAATCATTGAGAACCATAGATAGATAGAGCAGATCTATCAATTTGTAGATATAGAATGACACGAATCCATGGATACAACTGATCATTGAAAATTAATGAAAAAATTGTCCATTAAAAGATATGAATCTAGGACACTGTCAAAGCTAACTGAAAATATCTTCATAAAAAACGGTAGTTAGATCTACCTCATATTGTTAGGTGGATGAATAATTCTTGCGGACAAGAAATATTTCCCTAGTATCCCAAGGATAGCTAGAAACAAACAGAACAACTTGTAAACTATTTTATCTAGATTACATATGATTAATAATTTTCTATGATGAAGAAATGACCTAGTTGTGGTCCAATGCTAGTTGATTTATTCTTTCTCATCGCTCCAAAAAGTCACCTCTTAAGATCTGCAAACAAAGACATAGAAGAAGATCAGCAACACCTGCAACATATAGTAATTCAAAAATCACAAACCTATCTTAATGATCAAGTAATTTAAGAAATAAGTCATTCAAATAAATGTATTAACAACTTATTGAGAAAACACGATCCAATTTTATTATCTTTAAATAAAAGAAGGAATCTTACAACCGTGTTTGCCTTGATGTCATACAATTCCTTCCTCGAGTTCGGAAAAAGCGTTTCCTTAAATTCTGACAAGCCCTTCCACTCTTCGAACCAACCTAACTACGAGTATGTAATCGTTCCCGTAGTTAGCAAAGAGTATGCTTCTTCAACAATTCCCTTCTTTATGGTAGTTACCAAGTACAATGCAAGTACTAAGTGTATACAAAATATATAGAGAAGTTTTACATATGTGAGTATGTACCCTTTAGATTGAACCAAAGCTTCAATTTATAGGAGAAGGAATGTGGTTACAACTCCAAAATGGAAGGGATAGAGTCCCCTTATCAAGGGATTAAGTTCCAAAATCCAAGGAATAGGCTCCTTTAATGAAGGGATGAATGTTCATGATAATGGAGGGAGTGAAGCTTCGACTGGATAACGCATTCTGGAAGCTTCCAGCTGGGAGAATATTCGACCAACTGGCCTTCTAGAATTTACTTTTTCCTTCATTTTACCTTTTACAGGGGTCTGAAATTTTAATGAAAAAAACGTCTAGTCAGCTCCACAATTTCTGGAGAAAAAGTGTCGTGCCATAGTTAAGACTAAGGAAAAGTGTGGTACAAGCATTTTTATGAGTTTTTACAAGGTTTTCTCCATATCTAGGACTTGGTTAAGGAACTTTAGGGTTGTGGACTTCTAAGGGAGTATTATATAGGTATTGATGAACCCATATAGACATCAAAATGTCATGGTGATAAAATAATGTGTAACAAATTTCCCCCGAAAGCACGAAATATGAGATAATTCGAAGACTGAAGTGATTTATCATTCCAAGGATTTTCTTGTGGACACCGGTTGGAACCTGTAAAAACATTCAATGCAAACATATATGTATATACATATTATCGCTAAGGTAGGCATTCCCATACTCAGAGAGAGAACTAACTAAATCAAATTTTAACTAAAATGTTCTGGTATAGAAATGATTCTAATATTACATCAATAGTAGACACAGTATGGACATAGCCATTTGTCATGAATAGTCTACTGCATAATGAATAATAAAACTCCTCATAGCCTGGATGGTGGAAACTAGATCCAGGGTCTTAATTTCCGCTACCCGAACTAGTATGATTCTATCCATGCGATTGATTGCGTTGAATTCGAACATGGTAGAAACCACTTGATTACCATTCAATGATGTGAAATGTTAATAAGTGTGAGAGGAACCACCAATAATGACAATGGCTCTCAAAGTACTCAGTACAATCCATTAATTGTGAATAAATGATTTGAAGTCAAACACTTCACAGAATCATTTGATCGAAGATCAATAATGCAATCTGTCATTGAAGGCGAGAAACCTGCCATTAGGGAATGCAGGTTTCAAGGTACTAAACAATTCTAGATCAACTTCCTAGATGATATGCTTTCGTCAATAGAAAGTGATCTATCGTAGGAAAGCCCAGGACACGAAACCATTAGATCAAGTTTTGTAGAAATATTTTTCAAGGACTGACTCAGGGATGATCAATGTGAATGGAGACACATGTTTGAAAATTAATGGTTTGTTTGAACATTCCTCTTGAACACATAACGACACTACAGATGGTTTGGTGACAATTTTCGTAAAGCTAATACCCAGAAACTGGCTAAAGACTTTCAATATGGTTTGATTAACTGATAGGAAAAGTTTTTTCCCAACCCAAGTGGAAGTGTGACAAAAAGTGTCATGTTCAAGAGTGGTATACTTCTTTTAAACAAATTATGACAACTGGATCCATTTTCTCTCTTTTCCCCCACCATTTCTGGCAAGTACCTATTTATTTTTGACAATCTTGAGGAGGATAACATTTTCTTGTTATATAAACTCATCCTTTAGATGAGTCCAACTTAGTTTAAAAATCGAACCCTAAGAAGGAATGGTTCGTTCCTGTTTGTATTTTACAGGTCCTTTACTATTCAAATTTTAACGAGTCCAGTATAGTAGAAACTCGGTGTTTTTCAATTTTAGGGAGTCGGAAGAAAAACTTAAGGAAACTCCATGGGTGTAATTTTTCGTAAATTTAGTCTCTCAAGCCCGAAAAAGGATAAAATAATACAAGATAGAACTCTATTGACCATGATTAGTCAATGTATACCTTTTTTGTAAATACTCCATTTCAATCCAAAAAAGGGGTAAACTTATACTAAAAAGACGACTGTTCATTTTCTTTAACAAGTTCGAATAGACAAGTACTCGAAAATATTTTCATATTTAAAGACTCTGAAAAGGGCTTAAAAGAGAACTCAAATTCTTGCTTTTTCATAATTTTTTAACAAGTTTGAAAAAGCGATCAAAGTGTACTCTGTCAAAAACGATTTTTTTACCTAGAAAATTCCGTATTGTGCACAAAAAATCAAAAAATTAAACATACTTGTTTATGATTAATAAAAATAATTTGGAAAACAACCTTTAAAAAGTGAAAAATAAACAAAATTATATTTCATTTATTCAAAAAATCTTATAAAAATGGGTTTTTCCAAAATCACTTTTACCATTTGATTCCAGAGTGAAATTTGAGAGCTTCTAGGTGAAGAACGTTCCAGAGGAGATTACGGAAAATTCGCTCGTTGGAATCGAAAACCGTCAGCTTCAGGTAATCCACATCATCCTCACCTTCATTTTTGTCCATTCATTTTCCTAATTTAGGGCTTAAATTTATTTTTAAGGAGAAAAATATGTTTAAAATTTTGCTCACGGGGGTCTGTAGGTAATACATATGACACCTGCGGACCCCGAAAATTTTTAAAAGGAAAAATTGTCATGGTCCCGCACTTTGTGCACAAAACATGTGTAGATCCATGCACTGTTTTTGTGCACACAGTGCAGAGGCACCGTGAAGAAAATAAAATGATAATTTTCTCCAAAATAAACCAAAATTCTTCACTCAAATTGCTTCTAATCTTTCAATCTGTTCATTGTAGGATATCTATAATGCTTCAATGGAGATAACATGAGCATGAAGAGGTTGAAAAGGCTTCCATGTTACATCTTCCCACATTACGTGTTTTAAGAGAATGTCGTTTGTATAAATTATGGGCTATTCAACGCATGAGAGCCCAATTAGATTTACTTACCTGGTTAGTAAACAAATGGGATGTTCAAGAGAAATGCTTCATAATCGGGGATCACCAACTCGAAATTGAGCTGGAAGACATATATTTTCTCACTAGTTTACCAAAGAGAGGTGAACCAATTTCTTTGTTCAAGGCTAGGGCAGGTGGCCAATATTTCACTAGCCTTCAGCAAGAGTTTTGCAATGAAGAGGCAGATCCAAAAGATAAACAGATTGATATAAAAACAATCATCCATATTGAACTTAAAGTGTTTGCATTTACTATAACCTGGTTGTGTGGGAGCCCGGCTCCGCATGTTGATATTAGGTCTCAGATGGAGACTGCTGTCGATTCTTTCAGAGGCACCATTTTCAATTGGTGTGAGGAAATATTGGCCAATGTAAAAGGCCAATTAACCAGAGAAAACAAAACAAAGCTGAAATTTTTTGGATATGGAGCTATTGTTGTTACATTTTCTTTAGAGAGAATCCCTTCTATTGCCCCATAGATCATTTCAGTTAATGTTGGTAGAGTCAAAGAGCCTTGGATGGTCTAATGGGTTGCACTGATGGCCCGTCATAGTGAGGGTGGCAAGATTGTTCGTCTTACCCCAGCTTATTTCCATTTGTTAGAGAACCAAATCTTCTCCATAGAAGATTTCCCATATGCCGGGATAGACTTTTGTGGGGATAGAGAGATGGATCTTCCTCCAGGGACATAGTGGGATGATTCAGGTAAGAAATATTTTGACATGTTCTAAATTCTAATTTTTATTTTTTTTTGTTTTAAATCGTCCAATACTGATGAAAAAAATGTAAAATGCAGATGTTGATCCACACAGGCTAGCCACACTCCGTCGCTTCGATAGTCGCACCACCACATGATCAGGTGGCTGAGATTCTAACTGACTTGGAACACAACCTAGAGCGGTTGACTTTGGATATTCGGGAGACTTCGATAGATGATGTCCCTCTCCATCTCCAGAGATATGTCATTGGCGTTCTTGGTCAGTTTAGGAGATTCTTGAACAGGGTAGCACGAGCTGTTGTATACTATCATGATCATCACCACGGATAGTGGATGATTGTGCAAACCATGACATTTTGTTTTTTGTATCACTATTTTTACTGATTATAAGGTGTTTTAAACCTATAATTGAGGACGATGTAATATTTTTGAAAACATTACACTACTCTATGATATTTCTACTATTTTTGGCTATCTGTTCAATCATGTTTATCGAATGTTGTTTTGAATTACTGCTTTTAATGTTGCAAATGTTTTTTTATAGCACTAGTAGCTAATGCATTAGATAATGTGTTTAAATTTCTCGAAATGTGTTGATATTCAATATAATCAAACTCTTCTACCTTCAAAAATAATCTTAACAATACTGGGTTTTTAATTGCGTATACCTGATTTAAGTGTAATATAATGAATTCAGAATCTAACCTAATGATCAAATGTTGAATTCCAAATGAAATGGATTCATATATTAACTCAATCACTGCACTATATTCTGCAATATTATTCATTTTTTGACTGAGGCTTACCCCATGCATATATATTAACTCATCAGCGGGTGAATAAATAACCCAGGCTGTGAAATAAATGTTCCATGTACTATGACAAGAACCATCAAAAAAACCAATATACGTTTGAAGGGATGTCGACATCTGCAATATCAAGAGTAATCCAGATAAGTAGGGATAAAAAACAAACTTAAACTAGACACACTCTGCTAATCTAAGGAAACTAGCTACAAAAAGAACTAGTCTATAAAATCTCCACACAAGATTTAAGCATAATATCTCTTCAGATAAAGCCCATTTCTGGGTTTGTCTAAAGAGACCCCGTCATAATCAGTTAATTCATAGGCCCCTTTTGCAAGCACTCACTTGACAATATAAGGAACGTGCCACATGGGTTTGAATTTCCTAGCTCCTAGCTTATCATTAGCTTGGTCATATACCAATACTAGGTCACCTTCTGAAAAAATATGAGGTGTAACATTCCTATCATACTAAGCTTTCATTTGTTTTTTATGAGCCTCAGTAGCTAATGCAGTGGTGTGTCGAGTCTCATCTAGTTGAGCTAAGTATAAAAATTGTTTTTCCTCTTTAGAGGTAGCTGGTAATCATTCTATGGCTAATTTGAGTGACAATATTTCGCATTTAATCGGTAACATAAGTTCTAAACTAGAAACTAGCTGAAAAGGAGTGAAACCTGTTGCAGTTTTTGCTGAGGTTTGATATGCCAAAAGTGCTGAGAAAAGCATAGTATGCCAATTCAATTTATGAATGCCGAGAATTCTTTTAATCATAGTAGTTAAGAATTTCTTTACAGCTTCAACTTGACCATTGGCCTGCGGGTAATATGGTGTAGAACTAGCATGGCGCAGGCCAAGGTAGTCGAAAAGTTCGGTCATCATAATGTTTCAAAAATGGCTCCCATGATCAGTAATGAGGGCTTGGGGTACACCAAATCGAGCAATCACGTGATTGAATACAAAAGTAGTTGCATTTTTTCCATCTACCACAAATGTAGGCATCGCCTTGGCCCATTTGGTAAAATAATCGACTGCAAGAATAATATACCCATGCTCCCCACCCGAGTGAGGGTTACATGTAATGAAGTCAATGCCCCATTTTGCAAAAGGACCGACAACAATTATTGGGTGAAGACGAGCTAGTGGTGCACACATCTTACGATAAAAAAATTTCACAATTGTGGCATTTTTGGATAGTTAGAATGCAATATTTAAGTAACGAAGGCCAAAAATAACCAGCGTGCAATATCTTTTGGGCTATGACATACCCAGAAATATGACCGCCACATGCTCTAGAATGATATTCATTTAAGACCTTTTTAGCCTCTTCATGTGTTAAACATCATCGAAATACAAAATCCACACCACGACAATAAAGCGTGTCTCCAACAATATGGTATTGCTGATACTGGTAATAGATCTTTCGTCGTTGTGAACATGAGATTTCAGGTCGAAAAGTTTGGGTTTGGAGATAAATGATGATATCTCCATACCATGGATCAAGTGTACTAATAAGAAACAAAGATTCATCAGCGATCGGATGTTCTACCACAGTTTCTGTTTCAGTAGTTGGGAAACACACATTATTTCGATGAACACTAGGGATATCTTTGATTTATATTTTTCAAATTCTAAATCAAACTCTTGAAGGATTACGATCCATTTAGAGTATTTCCCCCCTAGCAATTGTTTCGTCAAAATATACATCATAGGGTCAGAATCAGATATCACTGTTGTTTTTCGTAACAAGATGTAATGACGAAATCATTGGACAGCTTGAACAGCTGGCAAGGCCAATTTCTCCACATGTGAGTATTTGATTTCAGTCAGATTTAAATTGTGACTGAGATAGGAAATTACATGTTCGTTGTTAAATTCATCTTCCTGAACTAATACCATTCCAATCGTGGAATTAGATTTTGTTAAGTATAAAATGTAATCTAGGTTGTAATTGGGTGGATGCAATAATGGTGCATGAGTCAATGCATGTTTTAGATCATCAAAATATCTATCAACGATGTCATCCCAAATAAAGGGAATATTTTGTTTCAATAACCTAGTAAAACCTTTAGCTAACTCAGCATAGTTAGGAATGAATCTACGCAGAAAGTTTTCTTTCCCTTGAAAACTTTGGATTTGGCGAAGTGTAGAAGGAGGATTTAAATTGATAATAGCCTCAACGGATCGACATGAATGCCTTATTTCGAAATGATAAATCCTAGTAATCAACCAGATTGTAGACAAAAAACACATTTGTGCAGATTCAGATGAATCTTATAGTACCTACATCTCAGAAAAATTTCTCGTAAGTGGGTTGCATGATCTTCTCTGTGTAAGGAATCAACAGGTATATCATCAAGATAAGGTTGCACAATGTGCTTAATGTCATGGAAAGCATAGGACATAGCCTTTTGAAAAGTTGCCCCAGCATTCTTAAGTCCAAATGGTAATTTACGGTAAGCGAGAGTTCCCTATGGAAAAATTAATGCTACCTTGGATTGATCAGTAGGGAGTATGTTGACTTGATTATAACTGGAAAACCCATCCATAAATAGAAACATTTCACTTCTAGAACAATCGTCAATGATTTGATCGATATAAGGGGTTGGATAATTGTCTCTCAGACAAGCTCTATTTATATCCCTATAATCGATACATACTCTTATGGTTCCTTGTTTTTTATTAACAAGAGCAATATTAGATACCCAATCTGTTAAAGGGATTGGATAAATAAATTCTGCGTGAAGTAATTTTTCAACTTCAACTTTGATTGCAGCAGATTTTCTTCGATGTATCTGACGTAATTTTTGTCGAATAGGTTTAGCATCTGGGTATGTTCTGATTTCATGAACAAAAATTTTGGGATTGATTCTTGGCATTTTTCTTCATAAGAGCAAGCAAAAAATTCACAGAATTCTTGAAATAGGGCTTTGTGTATATCAATTTCATCTTTTGTACAAGAAGCGCCTATATGAATGTTTTCAACAATTCTTAGTTTCACCGATATGTCAATAGGAATTGTGGAAGAAATGTTCCCCAAATTCACTTTAGAGATTGAATGCGTACTAGATATTAGATTCTGGGGTTCCTTGACATAATCAGAAGAGAAAATTGATGAAAAATTATTTTCAAAATTTTCAAGCTTAGGTAAAAATAATGATCTATGATGAGGATCATCCCAGGGTAGGTAATCTATAGACAAAAATTCACGGATGTTTTAGTCAGTATAAAATAATTCTAGAAAAGTATCCGGAATTGATGTTATAGTTGAACTTGAAGATGAAAATTATTTTTCATTGACCACATCCATAGGGTTAGATTGAGTTGAAGTTAAATCGGAAAAAAGACTGTACTGCTTGATATGCCAATTCAAATGGGCTCAAAGTCATCGTGCCTTCAAACAAATCTAGTTCTAACTCTAAAGGAACTATCCAATTATCATCAAATGGAACAATGCTTAATGTAATCATATTTATATTAGCTATATTATGTGGTACATTAGGTGGAGGTAAAGAAAAAATTCCCAAAAAAAATGGAATATTTAATTAAGCCTACTCCTACATCCTTATAAGGGATAGTTGTTTTTACAACATGCTGAATAATATCCGTAGAAGCTGGATCGGACGAATAATATGAGCGTTGATCAACCTTAACAATATTTCCCTGATGAGGGAACATGATGACTCGAAAGACGGAATATACGACAGCAGTCATAGCATAAGACCAATTACGACCCAGGAGAAGGTTGTAATCTAGAGGGGCATCAACTACTTCCACATCTAGATTAACAGTTTTTCTTCGGCCTCTATAGGTAGATCCTATAAAATACCATAGGGATGGAATCCTCTTCCATCAAAAGCTTTGAGGATGGTCAGAGACCCGTTAAGCATTTTAGAAACAAGTTATTTCCAAAAAATCAATGACATGATACACGTAGAGGCCCCTTCATCAATCACAATACGAAATAAATGTGTTTTTTTTACTAACAATGGAATTCGGAAAGCAATTTGATGGGGTAGGCCAGGTGTAAAATTTTCTAGATCAAAGATCATAGGATTTGAATCATGCAAATATACAGCTCCTAAAACTCACAATCGTAATTTTCTTTGTGCTGGACATGATTGCAGTACTTCCAAAGCTGACATTGTTGAAGGGGAAATTGCCAAATCTTCAACAATGTTGTAATTCTAAGCAGCTCTCGCATGTGGATTGAAAGCTGATTTATGAAGTACACCTTTAGGAGGCGGTTTAATTACTAAGTCAGGATTTGGTTTCTCGATGTGAAGCATATCTGAAACTGAAGTAGATGTAGCCGGTGAAGAATTAGAATTGTCTACTTCTTTACCGGTGATAGGATTTTTACTACCATAATCTTGTGATCGAGTTGCAACCATCAATATATCTGCTAAAGGATTAGAAGAAGATCCAATAATTTTACTATCTTAAATTGGAAAGGGATCCTTCAAGATAGCAGGAGTGGGTGAACCTTTGACGAACTTAGAAACTTCTTCCCTAAAAGGATATTCCTTTGTGAAATGATCCTTGTCAGAGATAAGACAAGGATAACGAGGTTTTCGTTTTTCATCAATTGATTCAGATTTATTAGTTTTTTCTTTAGGAGGTGAGGTATGTTTATTATTTTTCTTCCCTTTTTTCTTTTTTCCAGATTTTGACTTAGTAGATGAATCTACAATGTGAATATCGGCAGTAGTTTCCAAGGAATATTCTCCTTTGGGTGAATCAGGTAAATTTATTATGGGAGAAGTAATCTTTGAATATTTATTCTTATTTTTAGTTGTAGTAACCGAAATTATTACACCATCAGCAGCATGAGAGCCTGAAGGAGTTGTAGTTAACTGACTAGGTCGTGGTAAATCGGGGATTTTCTCATACAAAGTTTCGAACTAGGTATAGACCAAGTCTAGATATTGAGCTTGAGAAATAACTTGTTCTTCTATAATAACTCCTGCTTTAGCCACATCTTCAATGGTCTTTGGTAACAATGATTTAATGAACCATTCTACGAATATTTGATCCAGGATAAAAACTTTTACCAAATGTCTTCTACATCTCCATTCATGAATATGATCTGATATATAGGTAGATGTGGATTGCTTGAGTGAAGTTAATAATTCTGTGCCATTGTCGTATCTGACAGGAAACTGAAAAAGAGTTAAGAAAGCATTTTCTAGGGCATTGAAGTTGTTAAATGAGCCTCGTGGCAATTCATTATACCACTTAGCAGCTAATCCTATTAACATTCTCTGAGCCTTGTGGAAATTCAATATACCACTTAGTAGCTAATCCTATTGACGTTCTATAAAAAAGTCTAAGTTGAATAGAATCATCAATTAAAGAATTAGATGCGCACCAAAGGTGGTAAGTCATAACATGATTGGAAGGATCCTCTCCTTTTTTTCCTTCAAATTTTGGAATATCACTGGGAAACTTATGAGGCATCAGTGGTCAGTACAGATGATAATATATAGGATCATTCATAAGGTGAGATAAATCTGGTAAATCTGAAGTTGCTATCGACGACAATCAACGGGTAGGCTCTTGTGGATAACCTTGTGAAATTAAACCTGTTCCGGGAGGAGGATATCCAGGATAACCTAGAATAGGATGCGCATTTGGAATCATATTACCTCTCGGATAACCAAGAATAACCGGACCATACTGTGGTTGAACAGGTGTTTGATATGTATATCGAGGGTATGATTGTTGTGGGTAGACTGGAGTTTGTGAAACAGGTCCATATTGGTATGACAATTGATAAAGTTCATAAGTAAACTGAGGTTCACTCGTTATTACTGTACTTGTACCAGATTTTCTTGCGGGTATCTGAACAATATTTTGAATTGTTGGTCTAGACTGCGGAATAGAAACCTGAGGAATCAATATCAAAGCTTGAGGGGCAGATGTAATAGGAACTGTAAACACTACGGGAATGGGTGTGGTAGGTTGAACAGAAGTCTGAACACTTTTTTGTGGTAGAGTACGAGGTGAACTCGGACCAGGTTGCTGAGCAGGACCTGATCCAGGTATTGAAGTTGAAGGTTTGACTAGTTTTTGGGGTTGAACATAACCAACAAGTTATCTTGCTTGATAATAAGGTACTTGCATATTTGGTTGTAAATTCTGTTGAACTTGGGATGGATCCCACACCATTCTGGGATATGAGGCTCTTGTTGAAGGTTGTACATAAGATGGCCCATAACTGGGTTGTACAGATGGCTGATAATTGACTAGATAATTTCCACCTCCTTGTAACATTTTTTGTTATCTATAGAACTGTTTCCCTAAACGAGGTTGTAATCCTTGAGCAGGATACTGTGTTTTAGGTTGATACTGACCTTGAGGTATTTACTAACTCTATGGTTGATATTGACCTTGAGGTATGTACTGTCCTTGGGGTTGAGATTGACCTTGAGGTATGTATTGTCTTTGGGGTTGACCTTGAGGAATGTACTGTCCTTGGGATTGATATTGACCTTGAGGTATGTGTTGTCCTTGGGGTTTTCCCCCAGGCTGTATCTGGCTATTTTAAGGTTGCCCCCCAGACTGTATATTACTACCTTGAGATGTGGGGTTTGAAACATTTCTAGACATAATATAAATTTTCTCATTATTCAAAGTTCCAGTATTTGATTCATTCAAATCATATGATGGCATTGGTTTACTAGGAAAAGGAGATGCTCCTGAGAATGTACTAGAGAGCGATTGATAGATTGTAGGAACAGACAGACCACCATAGAGGAATGTTTTTGGTGATTCAGAAAACATAGATGACTGTCTTGACATGTTTAACTGAGGTCTATGACCTATTGGTGTAGTGTAGAAAGGTATTCGGTGTGGTGAATACTGAAGACCTACATTTTGCAGAAAATCTGTCAAAGAAGAATATCAAGCATCTTGTCTAAAAGGACTATAAAAAATTGATTCAGGTTGTCTAATTTCTAAATTTTCCTGAGTTGAAGGGAGAAGGACTTCTTCTGTATCAGAGATCTCCTCAATACTAATAAGACCAGGAGGAGGGCTTTCTGTAATTCAACTCTTTACTCTAGGTGAATCAGGATAATGAATGAATTCTAAAGTAGGTTATGATGTAGCAGGTTCAATTTCTGGTTCATAAATTTCAGGTTCTTCAGGTGATAATTCACTTGTTGCAAAAGCAACTTCAGTTAATTTAGAAATGGAAACTGGTTGTGGGGGATGTTCTGCTACTTAGAATTGATCTACCTCAAAATCAGGATGAGGAATAATAGATGATTCTCCTTTTTCTTTTAATTCAAATCTACCGATAACATTTGGTATCAAAAATTTAAGTCCTTCTAGTTGGCTAGGTGTGTACTTAGGGGGTTTTCCCTGAGTTCTGCGTGATCGTCTTGGTAATTCAGCCATGATTAAAACTTTTAACACATGAAACCAAAGAAAATTTCAATAAAATTCCTAAAGTCGCTTAAAAAAAAACAAATGATCACATGCCTATAGAATCTGAGAGATCAAACCACACACAAAAAGTAGATTTCCGCACGAAAAAAACTAGTTGGTGATGAAATCCAACATTGTATTATTTTAATGCAGAAATGGCGGTTGGAACAGTTACCCCAACAACCTGCTTAATGAAATATACCGGTGCAATTTTCTCCACTTAACCCATCTCGAGTGAAGATAACCCTCCAGAGAGTTCAAGTGAGTCTAGTTGACGTCAGTTCTAGGTACAGTGGGATCTTCCCTCCACCATCACCTTGGAAAAAAATCCTAGAGTTTATGGCCAGTAAGGTCACCAACAAGAACAAATATACCTAGGGGAATAGTCTACGATCCGATACACATGCAAGGGTAGAGTAACAAATCCCAATCCCCTTTAAGGCTCATTGACATAATCCAAGGTTTACCAACAAGTGACCCCAGGCTCCTCAACAGTTGTCAATTCGAGGTTTACCATTCTTAATACGTGTATATCTACTATCATTCCCAATGAGGAAGGATTGATTACCCCACTAGGTTCGGATATAATCTCATCCTTGACTCCTTTAAGAGGAGCTTCCCAAAGCATACATGCTACTATTGTCTTGGAGAGTTAACTAAAACCTAATCCAAGACACTAGCCTAAGCTAGATTGGTGGAAAGAGCTCTAGAAAAATAAAAATTGCTAGGTTGATTTTAATTAAGCGTTAATTTTAATTGGTTGTTTCTTAGGAAAATGGGTATGAAAGTGAAACTTCAATGGTTTATAATGACCTGACTCCAAAAAACACTAAAATGCATCTATATGAGGACAATTTTGTTTCTTTTCAATGAAAAACTATCTAAAAGAAAGAGTTGAGAAATGCAATTGCTTTTAAACTTCAATCCTTTTTTTTTTTTTAAACAGGAATATACGAAAAGAAATCCTTTTTTATGAGAACTCAATGATTAATTTCTCAAAAGGAAATTCCTTTTATCGTTCAAGTCTGAAGCTACAAATAAAATAGTTTCCAAAAGAAAAGTATGATTACTTAAAAGAAAATTCAAAACTAAAAACACTAATTTCGAACTTTTAAAAACTTTATAGATCTAAATTTTAAGACTTAAAAAAATCTAAAAACTTTAAGGATGTTTTGCTCAGTTTGTAATCTAACCAAGAAATTCTTTGCTTATTCTAGCAAGGAATCAAAATCATCTAATGGTGGTTTTGAAATGAGATTCAAGGCTTTCTGAACTAAAAGTCTCTTTAGATTTGCAAAATAAATAAATAAAACTAATTTTTATAGAAGAAAATTTTGCTATAAAGTCAAAGTCTTAGTAAGAAAAACAATGAAATAACAGTGATCTAAGGTTTCTCAAAGTTTTTGATCTTGGAGCAACACAAAGAAAAAAAAAAAATCACTTGTAAAATGAAAATCTTTAGAAAATCACTCAAAACTTAGAAATGCTATAAGAAACTTTTATAAGAGGCTTTTGACAATGAATACAAGTCTGGGTAATCACAAAGAATCTTGAAAGCAAAAACAAAAAAGAGAATTTTAAGTTTTTCAAAAAAAATTTCAGGGTCCATAGGTTGTAGAGTACAAAAAGTGAGGTGCCGCACTGTTCACACAAAGAGACTGTGGAGGTGACCACACTTTTTTGAAAGAAACAATGTGGAGACCAGAAAACTTAAAGAAAGATAAAAAATTCTAAATCAAATTTTGAGGGATTCTCAGGCCAATTTTCCCAAAAGAGTACAGACTAATCAAAATCAGAAAAAATGGTTTCAAAAGTAAAACTCAAGGAAAACTAAGTTCAAAACAAATTTCCCCAGTATGGTCGCCATTTTGTTAGGCGGATGAATCGTTCTTGCGGACAAGAAAGATCTCCCTAGTATCACAAGGATAGCTAGAAACAAACAGGACAACTTGTAAACTATTTTCTCTAGATTACATATGATTAACAATTTTCTATGATGAAGAAAAGACCTACCTATGGTCCAATGCTAGTTGATTTCTTCTTTCCCGTTGCTCCAAAAAGTCACCTCTTAATATCTGCAAACAAATATATAGAAGAAGATTAGCAACACCTGCAACATATAGTAATTCAAAATTCACAAATCTATCTTAATGATCAAGGAATTTAAGAAATAAGTCATTCAAATAAACATATTAACAACTTGCTAAGAAAACAGGATCCAATTGTATTATCTTTAAATAAAAGAAGGAATCTTACAACCACGTTAGCCTTGATGTTGTACAGGTCCTTCTGGGGGTCCGAAACAAGCGTTTCCTTAAAGTTTGACAAGCCCTTCCACTCTTCGAACCAGCCTAACTATGAGTATGTAATCATTCCCGCGGTTAGCAAAGAGTATGTTTCTTCAGCAATTCCCTTCTCTATGGTAATTACCAAGTTCAAAGAAAGTACTAAGTGTATACAAAATACATAGAGAATTTTTACATATGTGAGCATGTACCCTTGAGACTGAACCAAAGCTTCAATTTATAGGAGAAGGAAAGTGGTTACAACTCCAAAATGGAAGGGATAAAGTCCCCTTATCAAGGGATTAAGTTCCAAAATCCAAGGAATAGGCTCCTTTAATGAAGGGATGTATGTTCATGATAATGGAGCGAGTGAAGCTTCGACTGGATAACGCATTCTGGAAGCTTCCAGCTAGGAGAATATTTGACCAGTTGGGGTTCTAGAATTTACTTTTGCCTTCATTTTACCTTTTACAGGGGTCCACAATTTTAATGAAGAAAACGTGCAGTCGGCTCCATAATTTCTGGAGAAAAAGAGTGCAGTGCCATAGGTAAGACTAAGGAAAAGTGTGGTACAAGCATTTTTATGATTTTTTACAGGCTTTTCTCCAAATCCAAGCCTTGGTTTAGGAACTTTACGGTTGTGGACTTCTAAGGGAGTATTATATAGGTATTGATGAACCCATATAGACATCAAAATGTCATGGTGACAAAATAATGTGTAACACATATATGCCTAGAAAGTCTTAGTTGTGACCTCAACATACTCATCCCATGGGTGTATCTTTCCTGGTTACTAGCAGGGCACTCTATCCCCATGGCTGAAGGAGTGCGCAACCAAAAATAATCTTATGAACCCTAGCCACACCCATCGCTCTCGCTTCATATGGATATGTGTCCATGGCTACAGTAATAACACACTATCCCAAAAGCTATGGCCGAGATCACCTTGATCTATCCCTATAGCCCTATCCATGACCTTGACACTGTCTTCCCATGGCTATAGCAACATATTCGCTACCATAACAAGCTCAGCCTGCGGCTCTCGCATGAATCTTGAAGTATGTGTCTGCGGCTATAGTTGTATGTCTCCATACAGTACACATAAAAGAAACTATAATGTATTTCAGCTATACAATTCTTCCTAGACCTCACACATTAGGGTGCAACTGTTATCATTAGAAAATTGCACAAGAAAATATGACATTATTAAATGTCACGTAGAGGGATTTACAGGGCTGAGGCACATTAGACAATCTGAAATATTTAAAAATATCAAAGGTCTAGAAGGAAAGTCAAATTTCACATTGAAAGACTAGCAAAATACGCCTTTGCATGCACTTTTCTTCGATAAGCATGCATTTGCGTGGCTTTTCCTCAAAAGGTCACGTGAACCTGAGAGTGGCGGAAGTCACTTTCTGGGACCACAAGGCACACTCTAGGACATTGATACGACACTTGAAGCCACATAATGACAACTTCCCAATCCTCGTTAGGACCTCAAGGGAGCGCACAATAGAATAAATGTGGCACATAATGGAATCACCCTCCTCTCTTGTGTCACCATCCATCAATGTACCAAGAGAGGGAAGGAGAGTTTGAATTCTCCTAAAAAAGGCCACCAAGATATGAAAAATATGAGAACACATTGTTATGCTGGACATAATTTCCCCAAGCAATCTAGTAGTGTGTGATCCGGAGCAGAGATAGAGGGGACTCAAGTTTTGGCCATCCAGCAACTCCAGTCCTCTAGAGTAGAGAGAGGGATACTTTACACCCAGGTAGCTCGGAAGTAAAGACATCCTTGCACCGGGTCTTAGAACTGCCTAGTTCTAAGGTCCCCTTGGAAAGTGGGTAAGCGTTTCATCATTTATTCCTAACAGCACTAAATAAGAGGGGACGTGACCACCACCTCTTGGATTATTGAAGTTGTTTGACTCTATTTAGAGCTTTTGTATTATTTGTTTTAGTTTAGTTTTTATGTTTGAATATGCATTATATTTCACTATTTAGTACTTTTATGTATTAACATGTTCCCTAAATTTTTTGACTGCCTTTATTTCTTGCCTGTGACCAAGAACTTAAGAGGGAAAAACCACTCCTCTTAAGCAGGTTTGATTTGGTACATTCGTGCACCAAACACACACACACAAGCTCTAATGTCATGCCAAATCTTCTCAAGAAATAACAATGAGGTGTAATTGCACAATTATGCTCACTAGAAGTTCCAACATCAAAATCATTTATTTCTCCAGATCTCAAAAAAGTCTTTGACAATAATTCCAAGGTGTTTAAAAATCCCAAAGTACTCCCACCTATTCATGATCATGATCATGCTATTCATTTGATTCCAGGAAGTTTCCCTTTAAAAAACAGGCCTTATAGATATCCTTATGTCCAAAAGAGTGAAATTGAATGTATGATTGCACAAATTCTAGAGGCTAGTATTGTAGAAATTAGTATACACTAAGCATGCATACATCTAGATTCCCCTAATCTCACAATATTTAACTTCTTGCAAAATAAAGAATCATTCCACTGTTAATATTTTGCGGAAAATTAATTGCAAACACATGTGAAGCATAAATAAAAATAATCGCACATAATGCAGTTGTTTAACGGGAAAGCCTGAAGCTGAAAACCCCAAATATCATATATTATGTATCATGGAGATCATGTAACAATCTCATACAAATCTTAGTACATCAAGCTCTTTGTACAATCAATCGTCACACACTAACATAGAAGAAATCTACAAATCCATGCACCGATCTTTGTCGTCCTGCTAGCCTGCCTCCACTGCGCAATCCTTGCTGAAGAATAGCTCTAGATGAATTCAAATTACCCTTGCCTTGAATGTGCAATCATCATTGGAAACTCCAATGTGTGTGTGGTGCAATCAATGCATCACTATAGTCAGAACAGATATTCCATCTTTCCTGTTCACCTATCTCTCCACTGGGTATCCACTCGAACTGACATGCACTGTAGTTAAATGTTGTATTGTTCAGTTGATTAATGAGTTATTATTTGTGAATTAATTAACTAATTAATTCACTCCACTCTCACTAGTGTCTCATTCAATTAGACTATATACATCTATCTCAACTGAGTCTAACCGAGTTAAACTGAATACAACTCCATGAACTACTCTTCCAACTCTGTCATAACTTTTCCACTTCATTTCTAACTGAGTCCTCCATGCATGAACCACTAGTAAACCATAGAAATTGTGTAATTCCTTCAGCCCACTAATTTTCCAAATCTGTGCACTGAAATTAAGTGCTCCAAGAGAATAAGTTGTTGTTTATTGTCGGATTATTATTAAGAGCTAATAATAATCGACACTTCTATTTTTAGATCGACAATCTGTAAATAGACTTTTCCCAATATTCTAAAAATAGAATTTCATCTATTTTTCCAACTTGAACAACCATCCACAAATAGCATCCTGAAACTTCTGAAATATGATCACCATGTCTAAAAATAGACTTGCGCAAAAAATAGCCTGCGGGCCCACTTAGTGAAGGTGACTCTTTTCACTAAGCTCATCATCTTGTTGAATCTCAACACTCCCTCTCAACAAGATAGGGATTATATTTCACCCTGATCTTGCCTCTATGGTATTCGAATTTTCTCCTAGTGAGTGCCTTCATCAGAATATTTGCATCCTGATCCTCCGTAGGAATGTACTGAAGCAACATGATCTTTTGTTGCACACAGTCTCTGATATGATGATACTAGATATCAATATGTTTATATATATCATGAAACACAGGATTAATTGAGAGTTTAATGCAACTATGATTATCACAATGTATCACTGTAGGATCTAAATGTGAACCAAAAAAATCAACCAGGATCTTCCTCATCCAGATATGCTCACATGCAGCTTCACTTGCTGCCATGTATTATTCTTCCGCTGAAATTAGTGCCATAGATACTTGTTTCCTAATGTACCAAGAAACTGTCGTAGATCTGATACTAAAAATCCCTCCTGATGTGCTATTTATGTTTGTTGGGCTGCCTGCCCAATCTGCATCCATGAAGCCATGCAACTTCACCTCATCCGTCTGTTTGTACCATAAGCCATACTTAGATGTTCCCCTGAGATATCCTAGGAGATGCTTTCCTGCCTTCCAAAAGAGCTTGGTAGGCTTAACCATCGCTTGTGAAAGCTGGTTCACCGCATAGCATATGTCTAGTCTTGTATTAACTAAATACATGAGCGAACCCACCAATTTTCAATAAACAATGGCATACACTACCTCTTCCAATGTAGCATCCTTTTTCCTCCAATTTCATGTAAGAGGAGTGTCGATAGGCTTGCATCCTTGCATGTGAAACTTCTCTAGTATCTCCCGGGTATACTTGCCTTGAGACACAAACATTTCACCTTCCCGCTGCCATATTTCCAATCCAAAAAAATAGTGAAAGAGGCCAAAATCCTTCATCTAAAACTCCTTTGAAATATCTGCCTTGCATGAGTGTATCAACTGCTCATTGCCCATTAGTATTAAATAATCAACATAAAAAACAATGATTAAAAGCTTACCCTCCACCACAATTTGGTACAGGTTTGCATCCACCTCACTCTTGGTGAAGCCAAGTCTAGTGAAATATATGTTGATCCATGTGTACCAAGAACGTGCTACTTGCTTCAACCCATACAACGCTCTTTTGAGCCTGCACACATGTGACTCGCTGCTGAAGATATCAAATCCTTCAGGCTGCTCAATGTACACCTCTTCCTCAATGATCCCATTAAGGAACGCATTCTTCACATCCATCTGATGAATGTGCCAACCCTTCTGCACTAAGAGAGCAAGGATGGCCCTTGTGGAATAATATCATGCGACAGGTGCAAAGGTTTCTTCATAATCAATCCCCTCAATCTGTGAGAAGCCCCAGGAAAAAAATATTGCCTTATACTTCTTGACACTCCCATCAACATCTTGCTTTACCTTGTAGATACAACTTGATCCTACAATTGATTTTCCCACTGGCCTTGGAACAATCTCCCAAGCATTGTTGCTGAAAATGGATTCATACTCCTCCACCATGGCATCTACCCATGTGAGCTCCTGTACAGCTTCTTAAAAAGAAGATGGCTCTGTCACGATACACTTTCTCATAAGAGCCATCTATCCAGTAAATCGGTCAGGTGACTGGCTCTGTCTACGCTGTGATGTAGGGGCTCCTACATTCTGTGCTGCATCAAGCTTCAGTCTCTCAGCTTTTTTGGTATGCTTTCTGCCATATCTGATGTTTGGTTTTGCATGAGTGGACTCCTCCACTCCATGAATCTCCTCCTGTGGCTGATCCACATCTAGAGGCTCATCTTTGGGAACAATAAGTTCCTCCTCTACATGCAAGTGTAGCTCCCTCTCAAGCAATAACTTCATGGCCTTCACCTCATTGAGTTTTATATCCCATCACACCACAGCCATTCGACTGTCTGGAAAATGCACATGATAATTATTGGGTGTTTCTGTGTACCCACAAATATCCCAACTTCTGCAGTCAGATTTAGCTTCTTCCTGGTGTCCTTTGTCACATGAATGTAAACAGATGAGCCAAAAATATTCAAATGAGAAATATCAGGCTTCTTATGGGTAAAATATTCTTTAGGTGTACTCATGCCAATTACTCTATGAGGACAATGGTTTTTAACATAAACCACAGTGTTGCATGTTTCTACACACAAGTGCATCGGTAGGCCCTAGTCATGCAGCATCGCTTGTGCAGCACCCATGATCGTTCTGTTCTTCCTCTCCGCTACCCCATTCTTCTATGGTTTATGAGGCGTTATGAGTTCTCTTTGAATTCCTTGTTTTCTATATAAGTCTTTGAATTTTCCCGAGATGTATTCACCACCATTATCGCTCTGTAGAGCTTTCACTTGCTTCCCCGACTCCTTCTCCACCAATGATTTTAACTCATAGAACTATGAGAATGTTTCACTCTTCTTCTGCATGAAGAAGATCTAGCATCTACGAGAATAGTCATCAACAAATATAACATAATACCTGTTTTTTGTTGTTGAAGCAACCTAGAAAGGTCCACACACGTCTGTGTGAATTCTCTCTAGGATCATCGAAGCACGGTTCTCCTTCTCATGAAATGTGGTCTTCACAAACTTACCCATAGTACATCCCTTGCATTGATCTTACTGTGGAAGAGTACCCTTGGGAAGTCTAGTAGAAATCTATTGCAAAATCTTCAAGGCGCCATGGTGAAGATGGCCCAATCTCTTGTGCCATAATTCGCCCTCATCCTAGATCACCACTTCTTCTTCTTTTCTAACCATTTCAACTCAGCCATCTACCTCCAACTTGTAGAGATTCTTCACTCGAATCCCTATCTTCTTGGTTTGACCCATTTTTTTATGTCGAAGGAAATATTTTCCCTCACTGAAAACAACATCATAACCTTTGTCTTCCAACATTGCGACTAAGACCAAGTTCTTCTTTAGACCTTGAACATGCATAACATCATTCAACAAGAATGGATTACCAAACTCCCTCTCAAAGTTAATGGTCCCAATTTCGGTTTCACTGTATTGACCATCGTCGCCCATCTCAATATGAATCTAGAGGTCCTTCTCCTCCAAGTCACTAAACAACTCCTTGTCTCCCGTTATATGGAAAGACGCACCACTATCAAGATACCACACTGATCCCATATAGCTTGAAACCAAGCAAGTGATAAAATATAAATCAAGTTCAAACTGCAAGGCTAAGGCCTCTCCAACAGCAGCTCCAGCAGCCTTCTTGTTCTTCTTCTTTTGTTGACAATTAGTGGCGAAATACCCATGTTTGTGATAGTGAAAACACTTCACCTTGGAGTAATCTTGCTTCTTGCCTTTAGCTTCAGATTTTGAAGGAAATTTATTCCCATTCCCTTTCCTTTCTTTGGCAACCAAAGTAAAATTCTTTTCTTCTTCATTCTTCGATGAAGAGTCATCCTTGGTACCCTGCCTTATCTCCTCCTGCACAAGATCCGACCAAGGTCGCTCACATCCTGGCAGTTTCTCCCATCCATTGACAAATTATTTGTAGCTATGCCAACTCTTGAGAAGCCCAAGGAGATCCAAGTTCACCAAGTCTTCATCATCAATAGTAACCCCCACACTTCCCAGTTCATACTTGCAGTGGAAAAACTTCGTGAGGTTTTTTGGAATGTTGTCGCCCTTCTCCATTTTTATTTTTATGAGCTTGCCTTTAAGCACCAACTTCATTTGGTCGATTCTGCTTTGGAAAAAATCTGTCAAAGCCTTCCAAATTAATAATGGAGTGGCTTTCCCATGAAGGTTGGACAAAATATGGTCCTTCACACCTTCCAACATAATTCTTCTTTTCTTTGCCATCTTCTTTTTCCATGCATCAAGTAATGCAGCATCGCTAGATCCTGACTTAGGAACATCGCTATCGATGAAATCCTTCAATCCATTATCCTCCAACACCACCTCCATCCTATCCTTCCAGACTATGTAATTTGAGATCCCATCAAGGGCATACTCCAATTGCAACCCATTGAAAGACATTTCAATGTATACTCAACTTCTACACCAAGAATTCTCTATAGCAAATTAAAATTGTCCACCCACACAAACTCAACAATTCTTCACAATTGCAATCTTCAAGAATTAACACTAATCCAATACCATGTAGAAATTAGTATACACTAAGCATGCATACATCCATATTCACCTGATCTCACAATATTTAACTTATTGTATAATACAAAATCATTCCAATGTTAATCTTTTGCAGAAAATTAATTGCAAACACATGTGAAGCATAAATAAAAACAATCGCACATAACACAATTGTTTAATGGGAAAGCTTGAAGCTGAAAAGCCCAACTATCATATATTATGTATCATGGAGATCATGAACAATTTCATACAAATCTTAGTACATCAACCTCTCAGTACAATCGCTCGTCACATACTAACATAGAAGAAATCTACAAATCCATGCACCGAACTTTTCCCTCCTGCTAGCCTACCTCCACTGAACAATCCCTTCTAAAAAATAGCTCTGAGTGTATTTGAATTACCCTTGCCTTGACTGTGCAATCCTCATTTGAAACTTCAATGTGTGTGTGGTGCAATCAATGCATCACTATAGTCACAATAGATAGTCCATCTTTCCCTTTCACCTATCTCTCCACTGGGTCTCCACTGGAACTGACATGCACTGTAGTTAACTCCTATATTGTTTAGTTGATTAACGAGTTATTATTTGTGAATTAATTAACTAATTAATTCACTCCACTCTCACTAGTGTATCATTATGTTAGACTAGATACAACTAGCTCAATTGAGTCTAACTGAGTTAAATTGAATACAACTCCATGAACTACTCTTCCAACTCTGCCATAACTTTTCCACTTTAGTTCTAACTGAGTGCTCTGTGCATGAACCACCAATAAACCCTAGGAATTGAATAATTCCTTCAGCCCACTGATTTTCCAAATATGTGCACTGAAATTAAGTGCTCCAAGAGAATAAGTTGATGTTTACTGTCAGATTAGTATTAAGAGCTAATAGTAATCGACACTTCTATTTTTAGATCGACGATCTATAAATAGAATTTGCCCAATATTCTAAAAATAGAATTTTATCTATTTTTCCAACTTGATCAACCATCCACAAATAGCATCCTGCAACTTCTAAAATATGATCACCATGTCTAAAAATAGACATAGTCTAAAAATAGTCTTGCGCCAAAAATAGCCTGCAGGCCCACTTAGTGAAGGCGATTCTTTTCACTAAGCTCATCATCTTTTTGAATCTCAACAAGTATAATTCAACCTAGTCAAAGTTCTTTCTCTGCTCCAGTAGTATTGGTGCACAAGAAGAATGGATCATGGTGCATGTGTCTGGATTATAGGGAGCTCAATAAGCTCACTATTAAACATAAATTTCACATTCCTCTTATTGATGAATTATTGGATGAATTACATGGAGCAATTTATTTTACCAAGTTGGATCTTCATTCAGGATATCATCAAATTAGAATGAAGACTGAAGACATTCCAAAAACAAAATTTATAACTGATGAGGGTCATATGAATTTTTGGTCATGCCTTTTGGCCTTAGTAGTGCACCTTCTACATTTCAAGGGTTGATGAATTCCATTTGCAAACACTTCCTTAGAAAAATTTTGTAAGTATTTTTTGATGATATACTACTATATAGTGGGTCTTGGAACGATCATGTTCAACATGTTGATAGGGTGCTTAAACTATTGGAGGAGAAACAATTATATGCAAAAACCTCCAAATGTTTCTTTGGAGTACAAGAGGTGGAATATTTGGATCCTATTGTATCTCAGGAGGGTTTTAAGGTAGACCCTAACAAAATTAAATCAATTAAGGAATTTAAATTCCCCACAACCAAAATGTAGTTGCGAGGATTTATCGGGTTAATAGGGTATTATTATAAGTTTGTTAATAATTATGGGAGAATAGCAGCACCACTAACAACATTATTGAAGAAATTTGCATTTTCATGGACTCCTGAAGAAACTAAAGCCTTTGAACATCTTAAAGAGGCAATGTGCCAATCACCACTCTTAGCTACACCAAACTTGAAAAAAACCTTTATTTTGGAATGTGATGCCTCAAGAAATGGAATTGGTGTTGTTTTAATGCAAGAAGGAAGACCCGTTGCTTTTGGAAGTCGTCCAATCAAAGGAAAGTATTTAACTAAATCTATTTATGATAAGGAAATGTTGGAAATACTACATGCACTAAAGAAATGGAGAGCTTACATAATGGGAAGGCACTTTAAGGTAAAAATTGATCGTGATAGTCTTAAATACTTTTTGGAACAAAGACTATCTTTAGAAGAGCAGAAAACATGGCTCACAAAGATGTTGGGTTATGAATTTGAAATCATATACAAAAAAGCGAAGCTAAATGTTGTTACACATGCACTCTCAATAAAGGATGATGATGTGGAAGCATTGCTTTATGCCATTTCTATTGTCCAACCAGATTGGATAACCGAAGAAAGGGAGGAATGGAAGAATGATGAAGAACTGTGGACACTTATTCAAAATTTGTAGCAATATCCTAGTACATTTGATAAATTTTGTTGGAACATATATTCCTTATATATTTGTAAGAATTCCTAGCTAAAACAAAAATATTCTTTTTGAATTGCACACATCTCCCATAGGAGGACACTCCGGATTTTTAAAAACTTACCACAGGGTGAACAAAGAATTTTTTGGGGATGGAATTAAATATTATATTTAAAATTTTGTGGCAGAATATTTGGTTTTCCAGCAAAATAAAGTTGAGACAATTAAGACGTAAGTTTTTTACAACCTTTATCCATTCCAAGTCAACGTTGGGAGGAGGTTTTAATGGATTTTATCACAGGTTTACCTAATTATGATGGAAAAAGTGTCATCGTGGTGATAGTTGATAGACTTACTAAGTATGCACACTTTTGTGCATTATCGCATCCATTTAAAGCAATTACAATTGCTACTACATTTATGGAAACAATTCAAAAGCTACATGGAAATGCAAAGATTATTGTAAGTGACAAAGATCCCATTTTCACACGAAATTTTTGGATGAAAATATTTTCTTGTTTGGGTACTCAACTTGCTTATAGCTCAGCTCATCATCTTCAATTCAATGGCAAAAATGAGATAGTGAACAAATGTTTTCAAGGATATCTTTGCTACTTTGTATCTAATAAAAAAACACTATGGGTCAAGTGGATACCTCTGGCTAAATGGTGGTATAACACTTCCTTTCACACTGTGGCAAAAATGACCCCATTTATGGCATTTTATGGATATCATCCACCATCAACACATCATATTTAAGAAAAAATTCTAAGGTTCAAGTAGTGGAAGATCACATTGAGCATTAACAACAAGTTCTCCAACTCTTAAGAGATAACCTAAATTTGGCACAGAATCGAATGAAAAAATAGGCAGATCAACATCGCAGCAAGAGAATTTTTTATGTAGGGGACTAGGTGTTTCTACGGCTACAACCATAAAAAAAAATTTCCCTCAAGCAAGCTAAGAAGGATAATAAATTATCACCAAAGTACTATGGTCCTTACAAGGTGTTGTAAAATATTGGTACTATGGAATAAAAATTGGAGCTTCCTCTGTATTTGTGAGTACACCCAGTTTTCTATGTTTCATGCTTAAAGAAAGTTATAGGTGACAAACTTCTAGTCCAAACAATATTTCCAGAACTTGATGAGGAAGGAAAAATCATATTGAACCTGAAGAAATCACAGAAACAAGAACTCAACAACTACAAAATCGATCAATTTCATAGTATCTCATCAAATGGAGGAACTTACCCAATGAAGATTCCACATGGGAGGATGAGAATTTTATACATAAGCATCCATAACTACTCAAGCATTGAGGACAACATTGTTTTGAAGGAGAGGGGCATGTTAGGTCCCTATATTACTAGTGTAGTCCCTTATTTATGTTATTGTAGCCCCCTTATTATTGTTATTGTAGCCCTCTTATTATTATTTTTGTACCCTTGTAGTCCCCATATTGTTATTATTCTACCCCATAAAATCCCACTATTGTTATTGTTGTGCCCTTACATTATTATTCTTAGGTCTATTCGGATTATATTGTGATCCCATGGAATCCTATATATCGAAAGGAGGTTTTTTAATCTGTACCATCCAATAATTTTTTATTTATGTAATGTAAAAAAGGTTTCCCCCTCGAAGAGGCTTATTTCTAAGTTGTTGATCTATCTTTTATTCCATTTTGTGAGCTAGTTTCATAAAAATATGCTTTATGGTTGTAGGGATTTTCCATTCCTTAATGGATTTAATTTTGTTAGAGTCTGCCTTAACACCCTCATGAGATACAATATGACCCAAATATTTGACCTCCTATATTCCAAAGAAACATTTGCGGGTTTTTTCATATAATTTTTTTTCCTCCAATAGATTGAGAACTATGTAAACACGTTGAACATGATCCTTCCAAGACTTGCTATAGAATATTATTTCCTCAAAATATACTAACAAAAAATTTCTAAGGAAGGGTTTGAAAATGGAATTAATCAAACCTTGAAATGTGGAAGGTGCATTAGTAAGGCAAAAAGGCATGACCAAAAATTCATAATGACCCTCATGAGTTCTGAATGATGTTTCTAGAATTTCTTCAGTCCTCATTCTAAATTAATGATATCTAGAATGAATATCCAGCTTGCTGAAGTAAATTTATCCATGCAATTCATCAATGATGGGGATGGGAAATTTTTATTTAATAGTGAGCTTGTTGATATCCCTATAATCCAAACACATATGCCATGATCCATCCTTCTTGTGAACCAATAATATTGAAGCAGAGAAAGAACTTTGACTAGGTTGAATTATACTAGCCTCTAACATTTACGCAACCATACATTCAGTCCCACTCTTTTGGGCATAAGGATATTTGTAAGGCCTGATGTTTGGAGGAACACTTCCTGGAATCAAATGAATAGCATGATAATGATCACAAATAGGTGGTATCCATTTGGGAGTTTCAAACACCTTGGAATGATTTTCTAAGACTTTTTGGAGATTTAGATAAATAGATGATTTTGAAGTTTGAACCTTTAGTGAGAATAATTGTGCATTTATTCCTCATTTTTATTTCTTCAAAAGTTTTTTCATGAAATTAGAGATGATTATCTTCCACAGCTTCCCTACGATACCTTGTAATTAAAATTCCTTTCATTCCCAAAATAATTTAATAACAGCTCTTGAATATTAAAATTTATCATCCCCAAATATTGTAACCATTGGACTCCCATTACAACATCAACATTGCCCATTGGAATTGAGAGAAATGGACTATTAAATAGATATTACCCCATGGTTATCTTGATATTATGGAACTTTCCAGAGAAATTTATAGTTCCTCCATTTGCAGCCATCACTTGACACTATGGTGTTGGGTATAGGAAGCCATTCAAATCCTTGGCGACCTTACAATGAATAAAATTATGGGTACTACCTGAATCAATAAACACTATTACATTTTTCTTCTTGATATGTCCTTCTATATTGAGAGTTTGAGGAGTTGTAATTCCTACCAATGCATTACAAGATATGGTCGGATTCATTTCTTCTTTCTCTGGGGTTGGTTCCTGGTGTATATCCTCTTCTTTTGAAGTTTCTAGTTCATTCTCTTCCTCCTATTCAAAATATATGTAAAAAAATTTCTTCTCAGCACACTTATGACCTTTAGTGTATTTTCTATCACAACTATAGCAAATCCCTAGTGATATTTTTTCTTGCAATTGTTGTGGTGTCAAATTTCTAGGTTGTGGAATTCTAGTAGTAGTAACACTTCCATCTTTATAGTTGTGAGTTGTATGCTTCCTTGTCACCATAATTTTTCTTTCAGTTTTTCTTACAAACCTCAATGCCTTATCCAATGAATCAGGTTCCCAAAGGAAAACCTCATGTTGGATGTTATCCTTTAAAGTGCCTATGAAGATATCAATCCTACGTTCCTCTAGAATATCAGTTACCCTTATGTTCAATTTTTGGAAGTCCTCAATGTGATCCAACATTGAACCCTTTTGTTTGAGATTAATCAATTCGCCAAATAAGGTGTTTATTTTTGTATCCTCATAATGTGATATCATTTCCTCTGTAAAAATTGACCTAGTGACAATTTTTTTATGACATCAAAGTCATAGATACCATACAAATGTATTGTGTTCTAAATATAAAGTTTCAATATGTACATTTTCTGTGTTTTGTACATTATGGAGATCACAATATTGCTCCTTCTGTAGTATCCATGTTACTGGATCCTTGCCTTCAAAATTCCTCATATCGATCTTTTGAATATGGTGGATCTTAAATCCAATTTAGAGTCTATGAAATCATGATTAACATTTCTTTTTTTTTCTCATCATGAGTTTCATCTTCTATTGTTTCATCATTAAGAATCATTTCTTATAGCAGTTTTGTCAAACCTTCCTTCAAAATTTCCATGTATAGTTTTATACCATTCTTCATTTCTTCAATGTTTCCTTTCTATTTTTCTTCTATACCATCGATTTTACCTTCCACAACATTGTTAAAACAATCCATCTTAGCTTCCACACCTTTCTTCAAACCATCCATCTTAGCTTCCATTTCATTTTTTCCTACTCTTTGCGAGAGTGAAATTTGTTGCACTTAGTCTCTTAATTTTGATATATCATCCCAGATGCGGGTGCAAATTAAGAGTTTCACGGTGGCTGGCCCAAGGCGAGACACCTAGCCAAGCCACTTGCCCTCTCCTTAGCGCAGTACCAAGGCCTTAAAGGCCCTTGGGGAACGGCGATGAGCATTCACTGCTCACTTGCTCCACCATTACTCTATGTCTTGCTTGAATTTTAATTCCATGGAGATGTGTCCCATCTCCAACATTGCTACTTTTTCCCAACTCTCCAGCTCTATCATTCACCCCATCTAGGATTCTGAGCTCCATTTCTCCACTCCATCTATGTCTGAGGATCTCCATTCGAGCTCCAATTCCTCCCTCCACTCAGCGAGACACTCGTCCCGGCATTCTCTCGCCTCTCGTCTCCCCTTTTCACCCTCCCTCTTTCAAGCCCTGCCTTTGTAACAATTCGTCGTCCCTGCCTTCGTGTCTTCTGCATTTTCTCACTGGTTCACCCTATTTGTCTTCTCACTCAGTCTATCAGTTTTCTAATTTTTCATCTGTGTCTTCTCATTCGGCCTCTCTTCAGGCTCATTCGGCCCTCTGCCCCAACTTGTCGCGTAGGCACCATATGAGATGCAGCCGAGGGGGTGGTAGAGGCATTGGCTCTTGCCACCCCTCTCTAACCATGATTTCTACATCACCTAGCCTCCAGCTAGAAATGTAGCCCAATTTCACTTCAATAGTGATATGGACAGTCGAATAATTACTGCCATCATTTTTGTTGTGTTTTAGGAGAAGCATCATGGAGATTTCGCCTCCAGCTCCAACAAGCGCAGGAGGAAGTCTACAATTTCCATGAGGCCTCCTCAAGTCTACAAAAAATCAGTGGCCTTTCCTGTTAAATCTAGTACATAGATGTCCAGTAGTGACGGCAATGGTATTTGGAGCTCTATGCACTCAGACAAGCAGTTGCAAGGAAATAGCTCAAATTCCTCATCTAAGAACACTGCCCAGAATCCCAGGGAAGATGATGAAGATGTGGAGGATGACTACAAATGTCCAATCATGGAGGAGGTTCCTCCTTCTCACACCGACAACTAGCCTGATGGCAGGTCTTCTTTTCTTTTTTCTTTTTGGATTTTTGTTATGATTTGTCGAATCCTAGGTCACAAAGTCTGTAATCTCTATTTCTGTAAACGCTGGTTTTTCTGTAACTCTGTAATTACCGGTTTCCCAGTTATGGGCGACATCTTATGGGAAGGTTTCCCTTATAAGGGTGATCTCACCTCTGATTTTTTTACTAAGACTCCCTATGGAGTTGCATAGCTTTGCAACCCCGGAGACCAGTCTCGCTCTATATTTTATGTTCCATATCAATAGATTAAACCAACTTAGAAAAAAAAAATTGAAATATCATCTTGCACTTATTCCTCCTCTGAGTCATAGTAGAGTTTTCTGAGGGCTTAATTGGTGTGGAATTATTTTTGGGGGGGATTTTTGAACCCAATACTGATATCTATTCTTCAATATTCCCTTGGAATCACTTCAAACTAATTTTTCAAACAAGACTTAATGCAATATTTAAAAAAAAATACACACATTTTCTTGCTTTTGAGGAGCTTGATATTGAAACTAATGTATTTTTGTATTTTGGATCCCCGAGATTTGATATTTGGTCCTATAGTGTCCCTTTGAGTCTTCTTTCCAATGCCACAGGTCAGACCTAATTTGGATTCTTCAAGGTAAAGTTATGCCAGATCTCCCACAATGGCCTAATTATGGACTAGTTCAGTAGAGATAAATCGTACGGCATGCCACGTGTCACTATTTCAACCTTCATTTCTAAAAGTGATGCACAAGAAACTAAATTCCATGAACTTTCTGCCACTTTTTACATAATTCTAATTTGATGCCTGAAACAAATGTTATGATGATTTTCTCGCGATCACCTCTTTGAGATGAAATTCTAGACACTGCAAAAATCCTAACTTCATAAATCATATCTCCGAAAATATAGCGAGCAAAGGCCTGAAATTTTTACATGAAGTTCATAAATATTTTGGGTCCACATGTTAAAAATTTTAGCTTTTGAAGCCTCGCAGAAAAAAATTTTGGTGAAAATTCTAAGATGACATGTTTGAAGAAGCGAAACCCTAGAATCCCAAGCTCAAATACCAAATGTTATGAAACCAACTCACAAAATAGAAAAAAATATAGATCAACGACTTAGAAATCAGTCTCTTTGAGGGAGAAACCGCCTTTTCATTATATAAATTAATAATTATTGGATGACACAAATGACAAAATCTCATTTCTATGTATAGGATTCCAATGGGTCACAATATAATCCTAGCCGGCATAACAATAACAATGTAATGGCACAATAATAACAATAGTGGGATTCTATGGGGCACAATATTAATATTATGGGTTCTAGATGGGCACAACAATAACAATGAGGGGGCTACACTAACAATAAAAATAAGGCGATACACTACTTTTATAGGGCCCTATCAGCCCCACTACAATCTTTGGGTGCTCCCATATGGGCCATACACCATTACGAAGGTTGTAGGGGACAATTATTTTAATATCATAACTCCACCATTCCTTGGAATACACCCAGTGTTCAATGTGGACCGCCTTCGGCCATAATTTCCACAATTCTTGGACACATCTGACATTGCAGATAAACTCACACTAACGGAGTTAAACCAAAATTGCATGGAACACACCACCACTGATCAGATCATGGACACACAGATCAAGAACCCTCGCCAATAGAATATACAATTGCATCGAGTTTTCAAAGTTGGCCAACTCTTGCACCAAGGCAAGTGGCTCACCAGGGACCAAGTTCAACAAAAGCTTCCCCATCTCATGGAGGCACTGAACGCCATGGGGACCATTTCTTCCTAAGGGGGGAGGACTGATCCAAGTGGATATTATTGGCAACCCACCTATTCCACTTGGAACCCCACGATTTTTTCTTTTAGTTTTTAAGTTCGCTTAATTGTAGCACAATTTATTATTTTTGGCATTTTTTCGGATCCTGAACTTCCAAAGTTATTTTGAGGCCATAAATGACTTTTTTTGGGAAAATCAAGGAAAACATTAAGGTTTCACTGATTTTTTGCACTCAAAATTTGTATTCCTTGGATGTATATTTCTAACGAGGTATTGTATGCATCAAACGAAGATTGTATTCCAAATTTACAACACCAGGAAGTTGATGTACTAGTTTACCCAAACGGGCCCATAGTTTTGTTGCTTCATCTCATAGAGTTAGGTTTCTGGATGTTTATGGTTTTCCATTGTTTCTCAATAATAAATAGGCTTGTGAGCCTCATTGTCACATAGTTTAGAGGCATGTAGCCACCACATCTCTTCTCATAGATAACCTACCATCACTTGAGCTAGTTTATTTCCATTATATCTGTAAGCATATTTCAGTTCTTTGATATTAATGAAATGAAGTGTTATTTTTGCTGCATCTACGTATTTATGGTTATATTTGTATTTTTTGTGTTCCTGTCAAATTTTGCATCAACTAGGCTCTCCTGAGTGATGTTTATTTCCTCCATATTATGTGTCTCTCCTAAATTTTAGTTGGTATCAGAGCATCAAGTGAGATTTGGGTGTGTTTTGGTAGGGGTTGTGAATGCAGAGAGGTTTTTTTTGTTGAGTGTGTGGTTTTTGGCATTGTGAAACTTTTCACTACTATTTGAGTTGAGGGTCGATAGCACTGTGACCCATTAGTGTTGTTTTTTGAAGAGCCAAGAGTTGTTGATGGTGGGGATGTGAGGAGTACATCAAATACATTGTTTTATTAAATTGAGAATCTCAGCACAATGGCCGCTTACATAACTATCAGAGGCATGAAACCCTGACCGCTTAGGATTTTCAACACTAAAGGATAATCGATTTCCTTAACACTGAAGGATAATCGATCTTGTCCTGCCTTTGTAATTGAGGAGACTATTTGGGTTCATCACGTGGAATTTATCAGCTGAAATTTATGGATAACAAGTACTTTAGTACTATGCTGAGATTTTTGGAGCATTGATTGGAAAAATTAAAAGCACTCAATGTACATGACCATCATAATGGAGGCATATGACAAAACTGAGTGAGGAGGCCTATGTAGATTTGCCAGTGTAAAGACCTATGTGATAAAGCCAAGGTTCAGCCATCCAACATGTAAAGAGCTAGAGGCATGTAAGGTGCAATAGATAAGTGGGATCTACCAAATCGTAGGTTCTACAGGTCCATATAACACATATTCACATAATTATCGAGCCTTCAGTCATCATGTGGAGGAGTGTTCAAAGGGAGAAACTGTTGGAGGTTCCTGTGTGCTATGAGAGCCTATGAAGAAGGAATTCAGAAGGCCATTGTTGCTATGTGCCAAGAAATCTGAGAGAGTTGTTGCACATTGAGACAAGGCTGAGAGGTCAATGATGCCAACATTGAGACCAGGAGAAGCATGGCGGTGTTGCGTCAAAGAAAATTTGAAGTGTAAGTGTGGAGGAGACATTGCAGCTCAGTTTGCAGCATTGAAGTTGAGTCGAGAAGTGATGGTGTTATGAAATGGTCGTTGCAATAAAGCCTTCGAGTTCGAACCCAATGTTGTCACATTCTAGAACAATGATGACCATGTTCCCCTAGATTTTGAATTAATGCAGCCTTTCAAATTAAATATTGTTGGTTATGATGAATTATTTCCAATGATATTATGAAGACTTATCTCTCTGACATATAGGTTTTTATTTGCAGTTGTGTAGATTTTAATGAGTGTTGAATGAGCTTTGTGTTTGGCTACAACATTTATCGATAGATATACAATGGGACAATATTCCACTATTATTAAGAAGCTAGTGAAGGTGTATGTATTGGCGCCTGTAAATATTGGTGTGAGATAACTAAAGAAGTTTTCAAAATTTTGGAGCAATGTTGAAACCCTGGTATAAAAGCTCCTGAAAAAATCAAAAGGATTTGTAGGGAGTGTTCTCAAATCCCTGCAGACTGACAACTCTACTTCACCTGTCTCTATTTTCCATCATGTTGTTTCTTCCAAAATTGGCGTCTAAAACTCAAGTTTCATATAAGGATGTAGATTTTAACATAGATATGTTGGGTTTTCCGCTTATCCCGACCAAGGATTCACACACTCTCGTTTATCACAGATCTGATGAGTAATGTTATTTTTCAACCTAGAGACAATCACAGACAATGTTAACACAAATTGTAAGAGTTATGCATGCAAACAGTATGAAGCAAAAAATATAAGTTGAGGGAGTGGAAGATCATCCCCACTTGCAATTATTCAATCTTCTTATGTGGCAAACAGTTTGGTTTCTATACGTTGTAATTTATTTTTGAAGCAATATGATGTTTTTATTTTTGAAGAGAGTTGAAACATGACTGGTGGAATCCTCTTCCTGTGAAGGAAAAATAACTTCCGCATTTAGGAATTTGAGTAAAAAAATAACACTAGATGCATTATGATTGTTTCATAAACAACTATTTTTGATATGATTGGTGGATGTGAGGAGTGATGGGTAAAAAAATGAGACTCAAACAAGTACGGAGAGAACTGAAATAGAACGGGAGGAAGAGTCAAAGGGCATAACCAGTATATTTTTCAATAGAATATGAAGTGTTTCCAGTTGAAGGATCTGATGATGATTAGAATGTATATCTGGATCAATGTAGTGAAGAATTTTATGAAATCATAAAAAGGTTAATTTCGTATCTACCCTCTTTCTCAGGTATAAATTATGAAATCTGGGTAACTGAAATGAAAACAATACTATGGAAGGTAGATTTTTTGAATTTTGTTGAAGATGATTTTTCTAATTAGAACCATGATATGAGTATATATGCATAAACATTACATCTTATAACATATGCATTATATGAAAACATATTATTCAATATACTACATGAATATTGTGAGATCCTAAATGCAAAAGTATTGTGTGATATTTTAGAAATAAAGTACAATTTGAATGAGGGTGAAAATTATTAAAGTATTCTTACTGAAAATTATGATTTTGCTTTCAGTCTCATAATTGATTGTGAAATTGAATATGGAAGTATTGAGGCTGTAATGATGGATGATGAATGTTTTCCTATAGTTGACATTGAAAAATGTGATGATGAAGAAACAACCATTTATGTTGAATCCGAATATTTTTATGAAGAAAGTATCTTTGATTGAAAGATGCATGAAGTCAAATTTGATGAAAATTATGTATCGCATGAAGAGTGGTTCAATTTGATGCATGAAAAGAATATTATTGATGACTTGTTTTTTACTGAGAAGAGATTCACACCTCCATACACAAATCAAATGTAGGAAAACATGTTTGCAGCAACAAAATTGATTAAAGAGGTTGAAGACATGAAACAACCAACTATGTTAGAAAAGAAATATGAAGAAAGGAAAGCCCTCTGAAAAGAGAAGGATGAAAAGAATCAGTATGGTTATTTTTGTAATCCTTTATATAAATCTAACATTGCTTTTAAGTGTGCAGATATTGACAACCAGGAAGAAGCAATAAAACTTGTTTAAATTTCGAACATTAAAGACAACTATAAGTCACAAGAACCTACAAAAATATTGAATACAAATAATATTAGCCTGCAATAATGATCAAGAAATAGGATATTAGGAGTTCAAGTGTTGCACCTTTCGCGCAGGGAACATAAAAAAGAGGAGAAGCTCCACCATGATCTTATGTCTAGAAAGGTGAGGATGAAACTTCACCAACAAATGAACAAGCATGGACCCTTTAGCAAGAAGAAAAAGATGAAAGCTAGATTATCAAGTTTTTTTTATGTGCCATTGTAATCCTAGATGAGACTAATACCAATAGGCATACGTTATGCTTTCATACATTTCTCCATTAAGAGGGGAACTTGGAATAATGGAAAAAATGTAGAATTTTCCATATTATTCTATTATTAGAGCTTTGTTGTGATTTGTTGTGATCAGTTATATTGGATCATATTCTTAAGTAATTTTTTCAATTCCTCAACATATTTACAATGTTATTTATGTAAAAATTATTTGCTGAATGAGAGTAGTTTCCTGTGTAGGAAATTTTCAGGGTGAGCTACGCTCACCTGAGAGATGCTTATTTCCTCCATATTCTATGTCTCTCCTAAATTTTAGTAATCAAAAATTTATAAATTATATGTCACGAATTTAAAAAATTATAAGGTTGTGACACGTCATATCTTACAAAAATTTCAAAGTTGTGATATAACAAAACCATCACCTGAATCAAAACAAAACTTCTTGTGATGCAGCATATTACACAAAAACCATTCTCAAAGTGTGACAAGCCACAATCTGGAAAAGTTTAAAAATGTTCAAAATCCACCAATTGGCCTTTTTAATAATGGTTAAAGGGTAAACATATCTTTTTTCTAGTAAAAATGACCAAGGGTATTTTTATATTTTCACTTCACAATTTACTAATATCATTAGAGAGAGGTAGAAAGTGGCATATAGGTATACTTGTTGTCAAGGGTCATCAAAGAGGACATTTTTTGTCATTCCAACATTATCTTACCTATTAGCACTTGTCCATTGTAGCAAGTAAGCAATGCTCCACTCAAATACATGATTCTTTTCATTTCTTCCAATAATCATTCATCCTTAGGGCTTGATTTTTCCACCTAACCAATAAATTATTCGACATCCACACTGAAATGAACATAATATAACATGGCTAAACAAAAACAAAATAAAATTAAAAATCCTACACCTTCATCGAATAAATCATCTCAACCATGCACAACATAGAAAGCTCTTGCCCCAAGAAATTTTAACTAAATTTAAGGCCCTGATTCCAAATTCCGAACCCCCACAACACCCCCCCCCCCCAAAAAAAAGGTAAAGGGAAACTCTTTCATCCTACCCAACCATCTAATTTGTATATCAAGTTTTTTTAGAACTGTCGTGACAAGTTTTCTCATATGGTGTGGAGTCTCCTTCTAGAAAAAAATTTAATTGTGACAAATGGGTAAAATTGAAAAAACTTGAAAACTCCCATTTCCAGAGTTCTATGGTCATCATTTTTACCTTGCCAACACCAATAAATTCTCAAGAATGTTACCAACCAGGAATTCATGGTGAATTAATGCATTAAAATGATGATATCTCATTCTCCCTTCATCAAATATTAGGTTTTGTGACACCTCGTGGCAAGTAAGCCTAGAAAAAAAATTAAATAAAATGTGACTATTAGAAACTAACCTCAAAATTCTATAGCTCATAATAACCATAGATAACCTAATATTTAGTCGATATACCCTAATTTTCCAAGTTATCTTTTCCCTCTACAATGCATATTTTTCTCATCATTTTCTATTACTTTCAAACCAAGCCTTCAAAATGTTTGATCTAAATGTTTAGAAAATGCATACAAAGGGAATTTTTACACAAATTCATTTGAGAACCCAACATATTTCCTAATGAAAAAATATATGGGGCCTAAAACAACCTCCTCAAAATTTATGTTCCCTCTATCTTCTTCTCTTTTTCCCATGAGAAATATCTTTATATTCCATATGACGAATATACATGTTTTGTTCCTCAAAGTATTTCTCAAAAAACAAGGCTTGAAGTAATTACAAGAATTATTACTTATTAGCTTGTAAGCCCCCCTTCATAGGGATCAAGCTTGTTAAAAAAAATAATTTTTTATTCTTAAATCAGTGAAAAAATTATTTTCATACATCTACAAAATTATTCTTTTCATGTTTGTTCAACAACACGTTCATAATGTAAATAATTTATAATATCATATATTAAATTAACATAATAAATAGTAGGTTGTACCTAGTTATTGTTGTCCGTGTTCTACATTCCTCTCAAGACCACCTAACTAAATATGTATGCCTTCCAACTAGGAACAACATATCTTGATTCCTAGCGCAAGGAACCTCTACAAGTTCCCTAGCCCTTCGAGCCCAAGTCGAAAACCATAGTCATAGTGTGTGTACAACCTATAATTATTAAGCGTCTTCCCAAATCCCAACTCCAAAATCAATTTCGAAGTTTCCTTCCCCCATTTCCTCTCTCATTCTCCTTCACTCCTAAACCAAACTCACATGCACTCCTCCACTTTGAAAGTAAAAACTCCCCAAGAGATGGACCCTTCTCCCTTTTTCCTTCCCCTAATCTCCCCCTCGCAAATTTCCACCTACTCCCCCTTAAGTCTCTACCTACCCATTCATGAAATATCTCTCAAAATCTCTCGATATTGTCCTCATAGCTCTCTCACCTACCTCTATGTTGATGGTGTTGGATACCATCAACATATAGGGGGTATCCCCAATGTGAAGTCCCAATTATATGTCACAGCATTTGGAGTAGGATCCCTATCCGAAGTATCAGCCCAACCACCATAACGTAAATTTTTTCTTGGTTTCAATGGATAACATAAGATATTATATACATAAACCTTGAATAAGCAAGTAATTTGACATTGTGAAACATTGATTGCAGTGTGTAAAAGGAGACTTTTCACAAGATGAGAGAAAATAGTGAGCCTCTATAAGGAAGTAACAATACTGACCTAAGAGAGGCACATGAGCAAATAAATATTCGTTAGTTATCTAGTGAAATAGTTCACATAAACACAATGATCACTAAACCACATATAAGACACCATTAACAAGATAACTACCAAGGCCACTAAAATAGTTCAATTTCCTTAGTGCATATGAATGAAACATATTTAACAAAAATCTAAAGAATGGTCTTAATACATTCACAATACATGCATGAAAATGTGTTGGTTCATCAAGCTTCAATTATATAGTCAAATATCCAAGCACAAAGTTACAATGGTGAGACACTAGTTTTAGTATTGGAACATTAAGTCGGCTCTTTCCTCTCCAGATAATATTTTTCTCTCCTATTCCAAGTAGGGAATCCAAGACTACCTCTCCAAATCTTAAGTCTCCAAAAGCCCTTTGCTTAAGTTATAAGGTTTATTTTATAATAAGAGGAATTAAATTTCATATCCTCATGAATCTTGGATTACCCTCATGACCCTTAGACTTCTAGTGTGTCCTTTGGACTTCTAAACAACTCTTTAACTTATAAAATAATTTTGGACTTCTATACAATCTTTTTCCATATATGACTATGTGGCTCTTCACATTCCACATATGAATCTTGGACTTCCACACATTACATTTTGTCATTTCTTTAGAATACATTATTACATTCCACCTGATGTGGCATGAAACATGAACACATATTGACCATTATGATGACACTTGTACAAGTTACAACTCGACAATGATGACATTGACTTCATGATGAGGTGGCAATGCCTAGTTATGTTCCTTGTTGCTTCATCTTGCATTCTTAATGGTAGATTTGATCTATAATTCAGCTTTATGAAATATCTATCTTGTTTCTCATCTTCACCTCGAAACAGTATTTTATGAAGATCTGAATCCTCTAAGTCATCATGAAATGTATTTTTCTGTTTCGATCCATGATTTTCTTCATTTCTCCGTGATAAATCTATTTTTTTCTTCTTCTTTGTAGGTGTTTCTTAGTGCTTTCTCCTTGTTGTATGCTCTCAAGAATCACCTTTTCATGTTAGGAAGGTACTCGTACCAATGAAAATCATTCATGAAGAGGAAAGATCAGTCTTAAAAACATATATTGTATCACTACCTAGCTCATGGAATGATATGCTAATTGTAGGCCTATGAGGGGGTTAAAAGAAGAAGGATTGATTAGGAGGGCACATTCAAAATCGTAAAGGCTCACAAGAGGCCTTCAAGGTGCGCTTATGTGCTCAAGAAAGTAAGAGAGAGAGAACTCAAGGGCGTGGGGCACAAGTTTGAATCATGAACGAGAATAATTTTTTAGTTCGTATATGCTCTCATTATTGGATGCTTTGCCTAGTATTTCCCTTTTACCTATTTGATTACAAGCTCGGAGTCACCATAAGCATAAATTCTCTTTGTCCCTAAATTTTTCAAAATTTTGAGGTCAGTGATCAATGCCTCGTACTGAGTTTCATTATTGGAAGAATCAAAAGCCAATTTATAGGAACACATTCTCATATTTTTTGGAATTTTACCCGATTGATGAATTGGACTACAGATCTCGATTCTGATGCCTACCCTGTCTTTCCTTAAGGCACCATCGAAATCCATGGTCCAAAGACCATTCTCTTCATCAGGAAGTTGAAATTCTGTAGTCTGATTTTTTTCTTCCTTTTTGGCCACTTCTTCAACTTCTTCTGTACCTTTTTCTGATTTTTTTGATATTTTCTCTAGAGTACTAGGTAGATTTCCTTGTCTTTCATCTGAAACTGCTCGGACGTTATCTGAAGTTTCTAGAATTTCCTCAACTTCTATAATATGACTATATAAATCATCGAAACCACTATCATTAAACAAAATAAAGGACTAAATATTAGTATGTACATAATTGATGGGGTGATTATTTGGTTTCTCTTTACTCATGATCATATACTTCATTTTTGTCTCTCGGTACAACTTCCTCAATTTCCCAAAAACCGGGATGGTGGCATAAGAGAAACCCAATTTCAGAGTACCTCTTAAATTTTATCCCCATGACCTTCACAATAGCATTCCATACCACAAAGGTATATCAACTACTATGACATTTGTTAAGACATTTTTAGCAGGAAGTTGCTAAAGTGAAACTACCAAGTCTTTTATAAGATTGAGACAACATACTCTACCAGAGTCAAAAGAGTAAAGATCATGGTAAGTTTGGGTTATATCCAAGCCCAATTTTTCAATGATGGCCTTTTTAATTAGGTTATGAAAAGCTCCAGTGTCAAGCATTCCATTATGGAGGATATACTGATGAATTCTCAAATTGAGATAAAACGTGGGAATTTCAATATCTTCTAGTTGACCATCTATGGCTGGACCAAAAAGGAGTGTGGGTTGATCATATTCAACATTAACCATATCTTACATAGGGTGTACTTTCAAAATTTTAGCAGCATGAAATTTTTATTGATTATTTTTCACAAGCTCGGTCAAGGGGATAGAGAATTTCAACTTAAAGATTTCATTTTCTAAGCTAAATAGATTGTATTGTTTATCTACCTCTTTTATAGTGGTATCCCTCTTGTCGAGCTAGTCATTTGTTGCAGATTCTTTCTTTTAAAATTATTTTTATTTTCTTGGTTTACTTGTAGATGCTTGTTTTTTCTTAATCTAATTTGTAGTTGCAAGCTCCTTTCCCTTGTTTTGACTAGCTTGGGGATTTTTCTTGAGATGAGTATATTTTTGTTGAGATGTCCTCTTCTAGATAGGAGTAACAAGAACATCTCAGTTTCTCAATGAATATTTCCTCTTTTGTGAGATAAGAAAATTAATATAACCGTGTTGATAATCATCAGGTTGGACCTCCAACTCATCATCATCTTCAAGCATGTAGTATTCATCTTTCGAAAAATATATTTTCTCAATGTATTCTTAATCCTCTGTCAAGAAAATAGGTCGTCCATCTACTATGAAGAAATGATTCTCTTCCACAATCTATTCTTCGTCTTAAATTTCTTGAGCATAATTCTACTGCAAAGGAGTTTGGATCTAATGTTTTGTTGGCTAATCTAGAGCTCTTTGTTTCATTTGTTTAATCTTAAACTGAGGCTGCTACTGTTGACCTTGAAAATTAGAATTTTGAACCTTTATTTCTAGTTGCCTTTCAATGATAGAAATTCTATAGATAGTACTGATCAAAGTATCCAATTTATCATCAAATCATGTGGATGGTTGTTCCTTTCTATATAGATTTCTTTCAGCATTGGCCTTTGAATATTTTATTGTCAAATTTTCTTTGACACTAACTGCGTTTTTCTACATCTCCTCAAGTGTTGCGAGGCTTATTTCTCGGATTTGGTATTCCATAACTGGATCAAAATCATCTAGATAGTGCAATAGATACAAACCTAGATGATTTTTGATCTCATTGGGGATTGAGTTATACACCCAGTTAAAGAAATCAGTAAAATTCTCAACATACTCATTTGGAAATAATCTGAAGTGGATTATTTTTCACTTGCCATATAACTATAAATGCATCAACTAACTGCTCTGAATTTCCTATGGAATTGGAAGTCAAAGAACGGAACCAAGTTTTTACATCCCCAGAGAAGCTTTGGGCAATGATCCTCATTTTTGCATCATCGGCATCAATCTCTTCTAAATTAATGTATTCAATGTATTTTACTAGGTGTTGTCTAGCACTAACCTCTGAGTTTTCATCAAAGAGAGGAAGTATTTGATCACAACATTGTGGTAAGGGTGCAAGTTGACCAGGTAAAATAAGAGATGAAAATATCGCCATGAACCCTGTTGAGTGTGGTGCAAGAGTAACAATGGGAGGGGTATACTGAGAAGTTAATGAACTAGAAGGGATGGGAGAGGAGGCAACAACTAATTGAGATGGTGTGGGAATAAACAAAGACTCTTGTTGATACTATATGATAGCTTTCTTAGATGTATATGGGATTTGATTAGCTAATTTTTCAAGTCTATCAAATTGACTCCAGGCCTTCCTATCAAAATAAAACTCAAATTTAGATTCTTCAGATAATATGTTATATTCAAGCTTTAAGGAATCAAATACTACTTCAGATAATTATTTAACTTCAAACAACCTCAAGGGATCAAACACTATTTTAGTCAAGGAATTTTATGACTTTGATCTAAACAGAGATAGTTCAAATTTCAAATCAAATGGAATATCTTCAAGGGATAATATGTTTGTAGGAAATGATGTAGAAATTATCATAAATATGGGGCCAAATGAATCTCTGACTTTTGGGATCTCTTATTTTGAGGATTTTCTCTAGATATTCAACTGGAGAAGCTGTATGAGGATCAGGATTTGATCTTTTGTATATTTTTCAAGCCATAATGTTCTTTGTTTCCGCAACTTGGTTCTCTGGAATTTTTTAATGAGCCTTCACAAACTCTAGGCCCTATCACCCACAGGCCTAGAATTCAATGAAAAGTCATAGTAAACCAATTTAATATCTTTCACTTCATCCTTGGAAATAGTGGCTGAATGTTAGCACTCCACTAATTCTCTGATGGTTGAAAAGGAGACCAGCAAGGTTAACCACGTACCACTTTGACCTAGTAGCTAGCCCTACTATGTTGAAAGGGATCTCTCAATGAGATCACAACCAAGGATTTTCTGTAAAATGAAATATATTATGCTAGGTATGTTTAGATCAGGGTTTGGTTGATTTGATTGTTTTGTGTTGGACGGTGGCTTAGGTCTAGGAGGACTAGGTCTGGGCTTTGAAAATCAAATTTGCAGAGATGTGATGGGGCAAGGTAAGCACATACTTTAGCACTTGAGAGATATATTTTTGTATAGGTTATATTTGCAAGGTTTAAAAACTAGCATGTATATCATGAATTGTTTTATATCATAAGAATATGAACAAAAATGTGAAAGCTTCTCCAAAATAGAGCATTATATCAATGAATTTTGTTTATTATCTTAGGAAAAAAACAAATGAAGCATGGAAATGGAAATTGAAGGTACAATAAAGTCAGAAATATGATCATAGAAGGAAAAACATCGCTAAAGCACATACCACAAGAATCCAACTACAATAGCTACAAATTTTGTCTATTACTTCCTGCCAAATTTACAAGTACACTAGTATCCAGAGGGGTCAATTCCACAACATCCAAGCTTTCAAAATTATTACAATGTTCCTCATAGAGTCACTGAGGTTGAATTCCTTCCTTTAAGGTTGAATTTCCAGTGAGAAAAACCAAATTCATGCACCTACCTAATGTCTTCTTCATATAAGGGAGGTTACTCAACCATTTCCTCCTTTCTCTAACCATTATGAGACATTTACTCAAAGAATTAAATGGAGCATAAGACACCTAAGCAACCCTATTTTTATGCATTTACATCTACTTTGACCACTTACATAATTTACTTTAACCTCTTGACTTTTACAAAATTCAAACTGAGAATTGTCAAAATTTGTGTACTGAAATTTCATGAAAAATGATTAGTAATTTGCAAATGCACAACGAGATCTTGGAGGCCATTTTTAGCTGCGTTTCTGAATTCCAAATCCAAATCTGAGACATGTTCTCAAAATATGGGAGAGTGCAGATGTCTTTAGAGTATTTAAGCATGCAAAATGGCCCATTCTAGGCTGATATATGGCCATTGTCTCAAGGTTTCTCCCTATGCGCAACGAAAGTGAAAAAGAGAGGTAGAATGGTCATTTTTTACCCCCTTTTTGGATTTTTCTCAAAATTTATGCCCTATACTAGCAAATTGAGAAAATGGGTTTTGAGAGGAGGTCACCAGATTCCAAAAATCTCAACCTTTTTCAATTTGGAGGCCTAAGGAAGAAACACATTGTGAGCTCGTTGTGCTTCTTGACCTACCCAAAATTGATGAAATTCCTAAAAATGCACCAAATTTCACCAAAATGCAAAAATTTCCCCAAATTTTCTCAAAATTGGTCTAGAGATGCTAAATAAATTGTGTTATGCTAAGTTGTATGCATAAAAAAGTAGGCCGAAATTACCCTTCTCCTTTTAACTGATTAGGGTTTCCTTTAGTTTGTCTTGTAACGGTTTGACTTTGACATTAGAAAATTGATTTCTTGCATAGTAATGGTCATCCATGTGCTTATGTATCTTCTTATCCCTATTGTCCTTGTCAAGGAGATTCTCCAAGTGAATATTTAATTTCTCAAGCCAAAACTCCTTTTTTTCACTGATTTCATTGGCTATCCTTTCTTCAAAACTTAGCTCTTCATCTGTAGGATTTTTCTCTCTTTCCTTCTGCAATTCTCTTTTGAGACCCATGGTCCTTGGACTCTTTCTTCTTACCTGCTCTTCATGTTCATCATGCTCATAAAAATCGTCTGTGTCAGCCACTGCATTTCCTTTCACATCGTGCATGCTTGCCTCAAATTGACTTTTCTCCGAAGAAAATTGTTTTTCCTTCAACTGATGGTTTTCTTGCTTTATGAAGGAAATGATGAAATTTTCCCCTGCCAAGTTCTCCTCGAGCTCTTTAATCTGAGAATCTTTGTCTTTAATAATCCTCTCTAGGTTTTCATGCTCATCACTAACCTCCTAATATACTAGGTCAAAATCATGCTCTTCCTCATGAATAGATGTCTCATACTGTAATGGTGTTCCCTTCTCTGCTGATGTGGGCTTGGTCCCTTCCGCAATTTGAATAGGAAAAAAAAGGCTTATCCCTCTTTGATATGTCTGAGTGATCTCATGCCTAGTTTTATTTTTCACTCATTCTTTGGGTTATTGAGCTTCCACCTTTTTTTATGAACCCACTTCCTGAATGCTAGGCGACATGGTTTGTTGTTAGCTTTGTGTAGTAATTATGGGAATTTGCAGAATTTCCTGAATGAAGGAATCCCATGTCATATTATTTTCTACTAACTGATGAAGAAGTATAACCTTTACCAAAATATGATGAAAAAGGATAGGATAATTCTCTCTTCCTTTCACTTGCACCCTTTCATGCATTTTAATCATGCTCGTATACAATAAACTGAATAAATTGAGAGATTTAGCAGCTATTAAGTGCATGAGTAGTCTTATGTGGTATTGATGCATCCTTGAAAATATCCCCTCGCATGTAAAGAACTTCATGAAAAACTTCATTAATGTGTGCATATTTCACCGGAAAATATATAAATCTGAAAACATGTGAATGATCACCTTTGTACTATGATTTCAAGCAGGGCTAGTATTCTTCAAGGTTTAGGTTCATGCCTTTGAACCAAATCTCGCCATAATTTGGTATTCCTATTTCATGAGATATAAAATCTACTGAAAATATAAAATCAATCCCTACAATAGTAGGCCTTTTTCCTTTGAAAGTGATGTGAAAAATATCTATGAGCTTCTCATGATAACCTACTTCCTCAACCATTTTGAAAAAACACTAAATAATTGACATCTTCAAAATAGTTCTTGATAAATGGACAGGAAGTGATTTCATTGCAATTGGAGGGCTCAAGCCTCAGTATTTTTCCCCCTTTGTTATACTTCCTTTTCTCTGATGGTGAAGATTCAGCTTCCATTCTTTCAAAACCCTAGGTGGAAGGCAAGCAAAACAATGGATTTTGAAGCTATGAGTGGATGAAGTTATAAGATGGGTTTGGGAGTTTCCTAATTTTTTGAGAAAATCTAGGAGGGTAAGGAATGATGTTAATGAGTAGGGGAAAATGGAAATATGGGAAATGAGTGAGTGGAGAGGATGGTAAAGAGAAAAACACAGTCCTGCCCCATAAGGACATAAGGTAGACTAGGGTTTATACAGAAAAGGATAGAAATGGATGGATGAAGCTATGTAGTGTATGGAAGTGGTCTATCAACTGTAAATATAGGTGTAGGGGCAAGAAAAGTAGGGTTTTGTGTAGATATTTAGCATTTGGAAAGCAAAGCCATGAAGTCTAAGCAACTGCTAGGAGAAGAATATTTTCATTAAATTCTCTTGATAAACAGTGCAAAGGAGGAGATGGAAGGCTTTGACTTACTTCTAGAAGAGGATGGGGTTTGTAATGGATGAATTGAAGCCTCAAAAAACCAACTTGATTACTAAAAACCACTTACACAAATGTCTTCCAAATGCACATCATAAGCTCCCTATGCGCAACGAAAGTGTTTTTGTGTGCAACACCCTTCTCCGATGTGTCACGTTGCGTCTCTATGCACAACGAGCTCAAGTTTTTTCCAGTGAGAGGTAAAAACCTGATTTTTCTTGCCAATGGGTGAGGGGAGCTCAATGATAGGAGGATAAAATAGTGAAAATGAAATAACCCCTTTGTATTTTTGGCCTTTTTATAAACTGAAGTGACCTATTTTGAGTGAGGATAGGCCCCACATGTCATTTCCAAGCATTACTTGCATTTTTGAACATGGTAGCTTTGGACCTTTGTAGCCTTTGGAACCTTCAATTGCAAATTTAGAACTGGGGAACTTATTGCATAATAGAAACAATAAATTACATTTTGAAATAAAACTTTATTGAATAAAATTTCCTATTACCACTCCAATTTCCATATTTTATGCATGAAATGAGAGATTTGGTGACCTTGAAACCCTAATGACTTAATGGAGACACTAAACTAAATGAAATCATGATGGTGATGATTGAAATGATGATTAGGATTTTTGAATTATGATACACTCAATTGAGTGATGAAAAGAATGAGCATGTGAAAATTTTGGAAGGGGTGGAAATATTCCTAGACCTAATACCGAGTGACCAAAATTTTATTTGAAAACCTAATGTAATAAAAAAAAATTGCTTATGAGACCCTGAAAATACATGATAAGAGCCCATTTGATCACTGGTCATAGGCTATATATATTTACACTAATCAAGGGAGAAATATTCTCCAACCCTATGAATATAGAGGAGAAACGTCTCTAAACCTATTGGTAGCATATAGGGAATACATCCTATGTTCTATATTTCCCTCAACCTCAGGAGCCCTCTATCTCAATCTCGCGCCCTGGGAGCTCAAACAAGGTGGAAGAGATGGCTGAGTGTCCTTGATGAGTGTTTCTCTCACATATGGTATCTATGTATCACAATAGTAGTTGATTCATGTTCATATATGAAATAAAATCAAATGTTACATTAGAACATAAATAATCATGTAAATAAAGATAAGATACCAATGAAAAAAAGATACCACAAGCATCCTCCCTCCCATGGAGGGGTCAGTCACACATGGATACCATAATCATCCTCCCTCTCACGAAGGTGTCAATCACAAGTATAAGTTTGTCTCGAACAACTGCACTTTCTATATGAATGGAGAAATCACATTCCCAACTATATGTATATGGAATTCTCTCCCATAACAATGTATCCATGTCTTATCCAGATCATGCTCAAACAAAACTCTAAGGAAATTTTACATTGAGTCTCACAACTAGCCTTGCTAGCATCATTATACTCGACCTCAAACATGCTATAGACATCTCATCCAATATATCATGCCATATCCCATATTTAGGAAACATCCAAATGTGCTCCTCAATAATAGGCCCAAACATCATCATTTCCTTCATGAAGCTACATATCATGGGACAAATATCTCATCTTTAAAAGTAGAATGTTTCATGTAGATATTTCAAAATATATTTGGTGGAGATTCAGAATGAAGTAGCTCAATCATGAATTTAATCATGTTCTATAAACAACATATACATATGGATGTTCAAAACAAAACATCAATTATTAAATCAACTAAAAGATGTGATGTCATGTTCAAGAACATTAAATGAGAGTGTCCAAGGATTTACATTACACAAATACATTTCAATAGTCTTGCAACATGGGATTTCTTTCCAAAATTTTAGAAATTGATTCATCATGCCATGATACACTATTTCAAGTTTAAGAAGCGATATGAATCTAAATAATATCACCAGAGGCTCATCACCTGTTAAGGGTAGACTATAAGTATGTAAAATAAAATCCATAATCAAAATCAATGCCATACCTAGGAACTCATCATCCTGACTTCATCAGATAACTGTCAAATATGGAAAAATCTAAATCGAGGAGCTTACATCACGCAACACTCTTGATAAGAATAATTTCTTTCCATGCCAACATACTTAGCCTTACATAAATCATTTTTTTTTCAACATCAGAGTTTAGAATCCAGAACCAAACTTTTAACAAAGAAATTGATTTCATCATATCAATTATTTCAACCAGTGACAAGTAGAGATCATATCAATTATTGACTTCATTTACCATCAATGCATCAAGTATTTCATTTAACATTCTATTACAATCCATTTTTTTCACTAGATGCAAGTGTATACATCAAGGTTAAGTCATGCATGTTCCATATTCTTACTAAATCACAATAACCATTGTGCTATAAACAAGGAGGCCAATACAAAACCATAATTCTAAATACTCACATATGCCACTGAAGCTCACTATGCCACATAGAATTTCGATCAAGGAAAATAAAAAATTGACATATCAAGTCCAAATAGGGAGATATTTAATCCAAATAAATGTATTAATAATCCATTAAAATTTCTAAAACATCATGACAAATTTCCAAAAACATATTATGTATATCAATCAGCCAAATCAAGTCAAAATTTTGTAGCACACACATAGTGACGTACTGATCCGAATGGAAAATGGCATCAACCTATGGTATTCATCTACCCATTTTATCCATCCACCCATTGAATTTACCCATGGTATTGTAAATGGAATCAACCCATGGTATTCATCCACCCATGATATTTATTCGCCCATGGTATTGTAAGTGACCCATGGTATGTATCCACCCATGGTATTCATCCACACATGGGATTTACCCATGGTATTGTAAGTGGTATCTACCCATGGTATTGGCCCATGGTATTCACCTATGGTATTGTATCTCAAAAAAGGCTATAAATAACAAGCCTCACTTTGTAAAAGGACAGATTGTCCGCCACAATGTAGCTTCTACAGTTATTCTCTGTTTTAATAAAACAAGTTTCTTTGTGGTTTTATTTTCTTTGTGTTCTCTCTTTTTTTTTGGCATTATAATTTTGCAGATCTTGTCAGATCTATTTCAACTTTTTAGATCTTGGGGGCCTCCCCCCCAAGATCCGGATCAGTGGTATCAGATTCAGGTTACGCCTCCATGGGAATGAGGGTTTGAAACATATTTCAGCTTCAATGTTTTGCAGCAATCTTCAGCAAAATCCATGAATGTTTTTGGGCGGCGAGTTTTCAGATCAGATCTGAAAATTTTGGTAAAAAATTTTCAAAAACAAAGACCAGATCTGGATTCCTTGCGAAAAAATACTCAAATTCAAAAAAAAAAATCGGCCAAATTGGAGTTCGGATGAGGGAGATCTCGCTGATTCAAAATCAGTAATGTTGAAGCAATTTTTTTGACGACAATTCATGGACGGCGGCTCTCCTATCATTTTTTGCAATTTTTAATACAAAATTTTAGAGAAATAGAGATAGATCTAAGCTCCTCTTGAAAAATCACCCAAGTTCAAAAAAAAATTCGGTCGAATCGGAGTCCGGATGTGGGAGTTATCGTTGATTTAAAATCAACTATTTTTTCAAAAATTTTGTGACGGCGTGACAGTTCCAGCGCAAATCTGAGAGTCTAGAGTCTCCAGATAGTGGTTTCAAACACATGAGATGATGCAGAATGATCATTCCATTTCCAAAAACAGGTTATAATAAATATTTTGAGTTATATTGACCGAGTTATGCTCATTTTAAATCTGGAGCAGCATTCGGAGTGGGTTCCCTTTGGAGACGTGCCCTCTCACCCCGCTTTAGTAGGCACCTGCTTCACGTTCATCAATTTCATCATAGCAGCATTTGGCTTGGGTTATTTGGAGATGTGCCCTCCCACCCCAAGCTATGTAGGCACCTGCTACTTGATCAACAATTAGCATCACTGTTATGGGTCAACCGCACAAAATCTTTTTCATCGAAGTCCATTTGCTAGGCCGCACACTGTTAGTCACACAGTTGGTCACAAGCATTACAGTGTATCTCTATCCTCGGATTTTCGTTTGTCATGGTTTTGGTTCATCCACAAACCCACACTTCATCGAAGTCCATTTTCTAGGCCGCACACTGTCAATATCACAGTTGGTCACAAGCATTACAGGGTATCTCTATCCTTGGATCTTCGTTCATCACGGTTATGGGTTAACTACACAAAACCCTTCTCTTCAGTGGCTCTTCATATTCAACAAAGGCTTCTCAGGAGGGAACTTCACGCAATTGGGACCATTTCTTCTTAAGGAGGGAGGAATGATCCGAATGGAAAATGGCATCAACCCATGGTATTCATCTACCCATGTTATCCATCCACCCATGGAATTTACCCATGGTATTGTAAATGGCATCAACCCATGGTATTCATCCACCCATGATATTTATTCGCCCATGGTATTGTAAGTGACTCATGGTATGTATCCACCCATGGTATTCATCCACACATGGGATTTACCCATGGTATTGTAAGTGGTATCTACCCATGGTATTGGCCTATGGTATCTACACATGGTATTGTAACTCAAAAAAGACTATAAATAACAAACCTTAGTTTGTAAAAGGACAGATTTTCCACCACAATGTAGCTTCTACAGATATTCTCTATTTTAATAAAACAAGTTTCTTTGTGGTTTTATTTTCTTTGTGTTCTCTCTTTTATTTGGCATTATAATTTTGCAGATCTTGTCAGATCTATTTCAAATTTTTAGATCTTGGGGGCCTCCCCCCAAGATCCGGATCACATACCCATATAAATGTCTTGTTCACCTGCAAACACAAGTTAGATTTAAACACACAAAATCTCCATGCAAACACATCTTACTGCTATCTGCAACACATTTGCAGAACTGACATCTTCCATGTGATCATCTGATTTCATGCTCAATTCCAGCAATTCCAAAAATCAATTTACAGTGGTAGGTCATGTCATAGATCCCTTGATTTGGAGTATCAATCCAATTCACTATATACAACTTCAATTCTTTTTCTATGAGGCATAGTCACATCTATGGGCCTTCCTTTGCATGTGTGAGGCTCATATCTCAGTTGCAAATAAACAATGTCAAATACTCATTAATCATAGAAGAGCATGTAATTTCATTAGCATTCATGTCATCAACATGTATTCATAGGACTAATGCAACAACATATCTGTTAGAACATAAAAACATAGCTATCATGATCATCAAATCATGTCATCAATATTTCATCAAGGAATGGACTTGAAAGATCAGGGCAGTAGGCTAATGTGACAAAACAATCTTACGAATCAAATAACAATACACCAAGATAGAGCGTTTAATTTCACCATGTGCCATAGCCATAGGTATTAAGAGATCTAGAACATCAATCTCATCATTTTTATCATTACCATGATTTTCACAATCAATAGGATCAGGCTAAGTTATTCAATAAACCAACAAAGTGAAATCTCTCTTTCACGAGTTTTCATCTTGCTTATTAAAAGCATTATCAATACCATATCAATGCGGTAAATTATATAAGAAACACAACATGTTTTATGCATATCAAGAGTTGAGAGTACCATTTATTGGGGTGAGGATCAGGATCTCAAAACAATAGATGTTAGCCAGGCATTAATATGTGCCATTATATCTAAGATCAGCAATAAGTACCCTTGTAGAATCAAGAATATCATCATGGTCAAAAGATTCACTATCAGGTGCACAATTTCATCATAGGAAGCATAAATCCCATTCACTTTCATAAACATGCATGATCCTTTTTTGAAGGAGACATTCTCAACATAACATAGGGATTACCTAACCATCAATGAACAAATGGAATATAATATACCATGCATACCTAGTGGTATTACCTATGCACCTTCACCTAGGAAGATTGTAGTGATGAACTGCCCCTTTACCTCATCCAAATCTAGAAATATTTCCCGCATTTCAAAATATCCTCAAGAGGGACCCACTCATCACTTCTCTTTAAGGAAGTTAGAAATATCCAGGTGCTGAAATGTACATGAAGGAAGTAATGATGGGAAACAATAATCACAATAATTAGCTCCATAAGTGTAAACAAGAGTAAGGTCATAAGTCAAGGAATACTTATATTCAATGAGAGATGATCCTATCCATATTGAACCAACCTTCAAGATACATCCATAGAACATAGAACATTTTTTCCCTCAATGAAAAACTTTATCAACAACTAGGTCATTTATCAAATCGATCCCAAGTGCTTCACATAGATAAAATCTCAAGATGCTTACCATAAACTAGGGTTTCTCTCAAACCGTCACCATAAAACCCTTGTGCACTCACTACCTAGGGTTTTCTTCATACCATAAAATTTCTTTTGGTCTCTACCATCATTTTCTTGCTTCCACAAAATTGTCTCAAGGGGGGTGATATCCATGGATTTTATTCAACACATCTCTGATAGCATGTTAAATTGCATCAAGTTACATTGTTATTTACTTTGATAGCTGCATTTCCTCAATAAAATGTTAAATTCACCCCAAATTAATATATCATTATTCATATATACATTATTAAACATCAACATATGCAACTATGTATAAATAAAAACTACATCATCATAATCTAAGCAGCAGAATATAAAGGAACAAAGGAAGAGAAGCATGAACACATAAAGGCACCACGATTGGTATGAGACCAAGGAAAAGCAAACTATGGGGAAAAATATTGCAAATTCTTCTTGTTAGATAATCATGAAATGATTCAGCAAACAAGAGTACAATGACCCATAGATCCATATCTTCATCATGTAGAAAACAACTAGCATATGCACATTAAAACCAATAACATAGTTCTATTAAAAAAGCTTGAACCTAAGAATTGAAAACCACTGATACTGGTTGTAGCATACTGATGAATATTGCTTATAATCATCAAGAACCATAGATACATTTTGGAGCATAAATAGATAGAGAAGATCTACCAATATGTAGATATAGAATGACAGAAAGCCATGGATACAACTGGTCATTTAAAATTAATGAAAAAATTGTCCATTCCAAGATATGAATCCAGGACACTGTCAAAGCTGACTAAAAATATCTTCATAAAAAATGGTAGTTAGATCTACCTCATATATGCCCAGAAAGTCTTAGTTGCAACCTCAACATACTCTTCCCATGGCTGTATCTTTCTTGGTTACTAGCAGGGCGCTCTGTCCCCATGGCTGAAGGAGTGGGCAACCAAAAATAGTCTTATGAACCCTAGCCACACTCATGGCTCTCGCTTCATATGGATATGGGTCCATGGCTACAATAATAACACACTATCCCCACATCTATGGTCGAGATCACCTTGATCTGTCCCTACAACCCTAGCCACGACCTTGACACTGTCTTCCCATGGCTATAGCAACATAGTCACTACTATAACAGGCTCAGCTTGCGAATCTTGCATTAATCTTGAAGCATGGGTCTGCGGCTATAGCTGTATGTCTCCACACAGTACACAGAAAATAAACTATAATGTATTTCGGCTATATAGTTCTTCCTAGACCTCACACATTAGGGGGCAGCTATTATCACTAGAAAATCGGACAAGAGAAGATGACATTATAAATGTTATGCAGAAGGATTTACAAGGCTGAGGCACATTAGATAATCTAAAATATTTAAAAATATCTAACGTCTAGAAGTAAAAACAAATTGTGTAGTTAAGGAATCAAAAAAATGTGCCTTTGCGTGCACTTTTCTTCGATAAGCACGCCTTTGCGAGGGTTTTCCTCAAAAAGCCACATTGACCTGAGAGTGGTGGAAGTCACTTTCCGAGATCACAAGGCACAATCGAGGACATTGATCCCACACTTGAAGCCGCCTAATGATAGCCTCCCAAGCCTCCTTAGGACCTCAAGGGAGCACACAATGGAATAACCCTCCTCTCTTGGGTTTCCATCCATCGATGTACCAAGAGAGGGAAGCAGAGTTTGAATTCTCCTATAAAAGGCCACCAAGAGATGAACAATATGAGAACAGATTATTTTTCTAGCCATAATTTCCCGAAGTAATCTAGTAGTGTGTGATCCAGAGCAGAGATAGAGGGGACTTAGTTGTTGGCCATCCAACAACTCCAGTCCACTGGAGTAGAGAGAGGGAGACTTTGCGCCAAGGTACCTCGGAAGTAAATAAATCCTTGCACCAAGTTTTATAACTCCCTATTTCTAACGGCCCCTTTGCAAGTGGGTAAACTTTTCATCGTTTATTCCTACCAATACTCAATAAGAGGGGACGTAAGCGCCACCGCTTGGATTATTGAAGTTGTTTGAATCTATTTAGAGCTCTTGTATTATTTTTTTTAGTTTAGCTTTTATGTTTGAATATGCATTCCATTTCACTATTTATTATGTTTATGTCTTAGCATGTTCCCTAACTTTCTTGACTCCCTTTATTTTGTGCCTGTGACCAAGAACTCAAGAGGGAAAATCCACTCCTCTTAAGCAGGTGTGATCTCGTACATTCATGTGCAAAACACACACACACAAGATCTAATGTCATGAAAAAGCTTCTAAAGAAAGAACAATGAGGCATAATTGCACAATTATGCTCACTAGAAGTGATGTAGGGGCATTAGGCTCAAAACAACCTTTGTCCATAAATAAATGTAAAGGGGGGTCTCATGTTTTATTTCCCCATGAAATTATTCATAATTGAGTTATTTTAGTTAATTATAGAGGAAAATGTAACTGCCTGAATGATTAGTGGGCATAGGAAGAGACAGTCCATCTCTATCTGTCAGAGGGTTAGTCTAATTTTGGAACTGTAGGAAATTGAAGAGTTTGTGAGTCATTGAGAAATTCAAATCGATTCATTGTAATTTGTATAAAAATAAACCTCTGTGGTAGAGTCCTAGAGACCTGCATAAAGAAACTGCATAGGCTGTATAGGACTGTAGTGGAGACAGAGTAGAGGAGAAGGGCCAATTAATCGAAGACGTGGCCAGCTAAAAGCTTGTAAGTTAATTCACTGTGTAAACGAGGAAATTGTCTCAGTATAACTGTGCATTTGTGGTTCAAATTCTGTATGGAGAATACCTTGCGTATTTGTGTGTTTTTTGGGTTAATTTTGTGTTCTGTAGTTATATGCATAATGGACTTTGTGATTAAAGACTTGAATGGTGCCCTGCATCTGATAAGGAACTCGATGTTATTTCTGGCATGGAATATGTATACATGTTCCTGGTGAAGGGAATTTGACTCCCGTGTAACTAGCTTCAAACTCAATAGACAATGATATAATAATGCCTCGAATCCCCGTGTATTATGTATGAGAAATATTCTATGATTTTTTTAAGATCTGCATGTGTACTCAGTGATGCGAGCGCCTGAAGACAATGTGAAGATACCCTGAATTGGTGGTTTTGATGGATACGCTGTTCTAAAACAAGAAATCGATGTTAAGTCTGGCTATTGAATATGTTTAAAGGGTAAATCAAACCCCGTGTTGGTATGAATTCTATAAGGGCGACTGTAATACAGTGGAGCCGATTTTGATTACCTCTGAGCTTAATTTGCAAGCTGGATCTATGTTGAACTGAAACCGATGGAAATTGAGTGGAATTTATTTCCCATTCTCGGTGTTTAATTTGCATAAATGAAATGAAGCTGTGTATTGACTGAAGCGAGATTTCACTGAAGAGCGAAAGCGGACTATTTGGCATTGAAACTTTAAAGAAGGACCTTGAGGGTCAGGAACAGAACCACGGAAGCCTGAACAGTGAAACTGGCGTGTGGTAAACCAGTGGTATTTTCTCAATTTAAATAGTGGAAAGTTGTTTTCATAAAAACAATGCGATATTGCCCATTGACTGACACGTAAGCCAAGTGTGGTTTAAAAAAAAAACGAGTTTCGCGTAGATTGTGAGCATTAACGCTCGGCACTAAAAGTCTTGTGAAACTCCATGATCGTCATCAGATAGGAGATTGAAGAGCGATGTGACATGGATCGTTGGATCCATTCGACGATTAACGCAAGGCAAGAAGCTGTGGGGCTGTCATTTAAAAAGGTTAGTGCTTGGGTTTTAATCCTGAGTCCAAGGAGCATCAATGTTTCTTTAACATTGAATTAAGGAACATATATATGCGTTGATACATATATAGGAAGTGGTTGGTCTTATAATTAAGTTGGGATATACATCATAGTAGAGGGATGCGCATTCAAAAATGGTGACAATTTAGAAGATGTAAGGTTATGTTGGTCTACACATATGAGAGCAGATTTTATGCATTGTATTATTATTATGGTTGAACCATAGAATAGAAATGATACCCCCGCATGTGGGTTGTATGGTTTTGTTTGAAGAACATTGGTATATGCATATGGGTTCATAAACCTATAAAAGGTAAAGAATTCCTCGTATAGAGATAGAATGAAAGAAAAGCCGTAGGTATAAGGGTATAGAACCTGGGCTGCTGAAATGTGAGAGTGCCTGGATAGTTGAAACTTGATTAGGTGAGAATTTGGGATGCGCCTATATGCATAGGGAGGAAATTAGTTTAATATCTCAATCTCAGATTGAGATATTTAAGAACACGGATTTATTTAAATTTTCAGTTCAAGAGAAAGGAACAAGGTGAGTTTGCCAGAATGTGGATAAGATCGGGAAAGGAATCTTGAATGCATTTTACATGCAACTTGAGATTAAAATTTTGAAATACCGGGACTGTGGGTTTTACCCCCATCATAGTGGTATCAGAGCTTGAATTAGGATAGCTCTTTTGACAATTGACTTTGAAATGCACATGTACTGAACAGTGAAAAAAGTTGGGTTTTAAATCTGTTTAACAGAACTACAGATTTGAGTGAGTATGCAGTGAAGGTCTCCAGATGTGCAGAATTTGGAGTTGAAAAAAAAAAGAGTCTTGAAGATTGCAGCAGATAGAAATGCAGTGCAGGGAGTAAGGAAGCAAGATCATTCAGGGATCTTGAGAGGTAACATGACGAGCCTTATTTGACTTTGGTTAAAAGGTATTGGTTGCAGAGTGCAGAGTGCAAGAAAATGAGGAAGAAATCTCAGCAGAAGCAGATCACAGCTTTGAGAGCAGTGATAAGAAGACTCCAGCAAGGGATTCTGAGTGCAGAAAGAGTGTGGCAAAACCTGGAATATTCCCAACTGAGGGTGGACGACAGAACAATAGAGGTGTTCTTGAGAGAAGTTGCAGAGTGAAGCCTAGAGTAGCAAAAGAGAGTGCTCAGAAGGTTCTAACAGATAGGGGACCCGTACTTGCCAAAAGCCAGATCCAGAGGAAGGGATTGGTGAGGTAAGTTGCAACATGAGAGCTTTCTGTTGTAGAGGCTTAGTGCAGCTTGTGAGTTAAGAAATCATGGAGGATAAAATGGCTATTGATAGCCATAGCAGAGATAACAGAGAACACAAAGGTTCTGAGAGAGGCCATAGCAAGAGAGTGAGGGAAGATGCCAAAGCAAATGGCATGAGGAAGAGACTCACTGATGAAGAGTATTGGAAAGAAATGGCTGAGATAAATAAGCATCTTGATGAACTAGAAAGGATGATAGATGAAAACCAGAGAGGTGGTTGGCTCATGAAGAAAAAGGTAAAGTGGCAGAAGCCACAAAGGAAGAAGGAGAAAATGATGAATGCTCAGAAGAAGGAAGAAATGCTTAGAATTATTGAGTATTTGGAGAAGAACTTGGACACTGAAGCTTCAAGTGGGATCAAGGGGTCCAAGAGCCTTACATCTGACATCTTTTGTATGCTTGTAGGAAATCCATGTGGAGGTGAGAAAACTGCTAATGTTGTCACTGAGGAGGAAAATGGAACAGCCAGATGTTTTGAGGATGTCCATGCACAGTTGGAGAAATATTTTGCTTTCCAACATACTGGAAGCATAGGAGTTTTAGTTTATGATATTCGCTAGAAGCTAGAGGCTGAACAGCTTGAAGCACTTAAAGAAGAGAAGGCTATTGAAGAATCTTTGAAGCATATGGAAGACTTGGAACAGCAAGAAGTTTTGATGATCAAATCATCAAATGAGACCATGGGGTCTTATGTTTTTAAAACTGACAAGTTGTGTGTGAATGCAGGTGTTAATGAAGGCAGTTCATATGATGGAACTGTGACAAATGAAGCTGACTATTGCCAAGTAAGATACGATGAGTATCTTTTAGATGAAGATCAGATTGTGTTAGTGCAGCAGAAGGAATTCATTAATTCCTTATTTTATAGAGGAGATTGTTTCAGTGAATTTGGTGAAGATAAATTTGTCATTAATGCTGATAATGACAAACTACTTTTGTTAAATGGCCAAGTAAGGAGTGATGGACAGATAGCTGAAGTTTTTTCAAAGATGGGAAACCAGAATTCCATTCTGATGAAGGCTAAGGAGATAGTGACAACAGAAGATAGTAAAAATTGTGAAGATGTTTTCTTAGATGAGATGCCAAGAGTGTGGCATGAATTGAGTACTCCAGAGCAGAGGACAGAAGTACAGAAAGAGGGAGTTTAGATTGTAATGACAGAGATTATTGGAGATGAGAAAGTTCAATTTTATGAACTAGTACAGAGAGGCACCCTTGAAGAGGATGGTGCAGAAGAGAGACTAACTGATAGTCTCAAGAAATGTTTGAAAATTTGGAATCAGCATTTTGATGTGCTGATTGAGAAGGAAAGAAAGTTGGGACAGCATATTGAGATGCTGATAGAAGAGAGAAAGGCTTTGAGGCCTTATGAATTTTGTTTTGACAATTGGTTGATGAATTTAGATCATGTTGATGTTAGGTTGGCAGCATGGAGCAGTCCATTCAAACAGAAGAAGAATTTCGTGGGAGATTTTAACCCATGGAATGGAGAAGTTGAGCTGCTGGAGAATATGTTGGATCAACAGGATCCTGTACAAGAGAAAGAACCTCAAATTCAGAATTGGGGGTTGCAGCATGAGAAGATACAGAGGAATAAAGCCAGGAAAGATTTGCTGAGTCTTGGGAAAGACCTAGAACTGCAAAAAGAGAAATTGGTGATTGAGTCATCAATTAAGACCATTGAGTCTTGTGAATTAAAATTTGACAAATTGGCTGTGTTGACAAGCATGGCAGAAAAAAATCCATATTTTGGAGTTGTTTTGAAGGGTGATGGATTGTTGCAGAAGAAGGAAGGTGAGGCTATCATGCCTCCTGTAAATGAACTTATTATTTCTGCAGAGGACAGAGAATAATTGGCTTGTTCAAATAGCCAAGAGAAGGTTGAAGAGAAGGCTGTATGGCAGACTTTTGGGGCTAATGTAGCAATGGAAAATCATATTTCTACTCTAATAGAAGATGAAATCTCAGTTTTTGAAAAACTTAAGGTGATTAGCAGAATAATTCAAGAAGAAATAAGGCAATTGCTAAATATTTCTCAGGAAGAAGAAGAAGAACATGTTGAATTGGAATTATAGCATGCTGACAATGAGGTACAAGCACAAAACAAGTGGCTGCAATGTTTACTGGAGACATTTAGAAAATAGTGTGGAATGTCAGAACAACAGCTTGGAGTGTTGCTGGAGAAAATGCTGGAGCAACAATTGGAAGTGTTGCCAAGAGAGGAGAAAGAATCCCAAAGATTTCATAACTTTGATGTTTGTTTTATGACTGCAGGCACTGATGGAAGGACTAAGGCAGGTTTAGTCTAGAAGAATAGAAGAGATGAGGATGATGACTGGAAATTCAAATACCAGTCTAAAGGTTTGCTGAAGACAGAGTGTAGAGAAATTGTCATAGATGACAATCAGGAAGAGTTTTACTGTTGCAAAAAGAAAGAGGGCATGGATGATTGGGTGGTAGCTAGGGCAGCAGTAAAAACTGGAGAAGCAATAAGGGCTATAGACACAACTGAAGTAAGCATGGTAGCAGGAATAAATACAGCAAGCATGAGATCACAATAAGAGGAAGTAGAAGTTCAGCAATCGAGGAGAAGTGGTGTCTAGTAGTCAGAAGACACATTAGATCAATAATTTGAAATAATAAGAAAGATGATGATAAAGGTGATAGAGAAAAGGATAGAAGAAAAGAAAAAAAGAAGTACCAGCAAAAGAAAACTAGAAGGAGACTATAAAAGTGCAGCTAGTGGAAAGTTGCAGCACAAATAATGGAAGCCAGGAGGAAGACAAAGGAAGAATGCTGCAACAGATGACCACTTGTAGAACAAGGTGTGGGATCCAAGAAGACGAAGATGAAAGCACATGATCCGGAGACCATGAACTATTTTAACCTGGGGAGTCTGATGCAACGGCGTTAGGCTCAAAACAACCTTTGTCCATAAATAAATGTAAAGGGGGGTCTCATGTTTTATTTCTCCATGAAATTATTCATAATTTAGTTATTTTAGTTAATTAGAGAGGAAAATGTAAATTCCCGGATGATTAGTGGGCATAGGAAGAGAAAATTTGTCTCTATCTGTCAGAGAGTTAGTCTAATTTCTGAACTGTAGGAAATTGAAGAGTTTGTGAGTCATTGAGAAATTCGAATCAATTCATTGTAATTTGTATAAAAATAAACCTCTGTGGCAGAGTCCTAGAGACCTGCATAGAGAAACTACATAGGCTGCATAGGACTATAGTGGAGACAAAGTAGAGGAGAAGGGCCAATTAATTGAAGACCTGGCCAGCTAAAAGCTTGTAAGTTAACTCACTGTGTAAATGAGGAAATTGTCTCAGTATAACTGTGCATTTGTTGTTCAAATTCTGTGTGGAGAATACCTTGCGTATTTGTGCATTTTTTGGGTTAATTCTATGTTTTGTAGTTATATGCATAATGGAATTTGTGATTAAAGACTTGAATGGTGCCCTACGTCTGATAAGGAACCCAATGTTATTTCTGGAATGGAATATGTATACATGTTCCTAGTGAAGGGAATTTGACTCCCATGTAACTAGCTTCAAACTAAATATAAAATGGTATAAGAATGCCTCGAATCCCTGTGTATTATGTATCAGAAATATTGTATGATTGTTTTAATATCTGCATGTGTACTCAGTGATGCGAGTGCCTGAAGACGGTGTGAAGATACCCTGAATTTGGTGGTTTTTATGGATACTCTGTTCTAAAACAAGAAATCGATGTTAAGTCTGGCTATTGAATGTGTTTAAATGGTAAATTGAACCCTGCGTTGGTATGAATTCTGTAAGGGCGACTGTTATATAGTGGAGCCAATTTTGATTACCTCTCAGCTTAATTTGCAAGTGGGATCTATGTTGAACTGAAACCGATGGAAATCAAGTGGAATCGATTTCCCATTCTTGGCGTTTAATCTGCATAAATGAAACGAACTATGTATTGATTAAATCGAGATTTCACTGAAGAGTGAAAGAGAAGTATTTTGCATTGAAACTTTAAAGCGGAACCTTGAGGGTCAGGAAATGAACCACAGAAGCCTGAACAGTGAAACCGACGTGTGGTAAATCGGTGGTATTCGCGCGATTGAACGAGTGGAAAATTGTTTTCATAAAAACAACGTGATGTTGCCCATTGACTGACACGTAAGCCAAGGGAGGTTTCACAAAACAACGAGTTTCGCGTAGATTGTGAGCATTAACGCTCGACATTAAAATTCTTGCGAAATTCCCTGATCGCCATTGGAAAGGAGATTGAAGTGTGACGTGACATGGATCGTTGGATCCATTCGACGATTAATGCAAGGCAAGAAGCTGTGGGGCTGTCATTTGAAAAGGTTAGTGCTGGGGTTTTAATCCTAAGTCCAAGGAGCATCAATTTTTCTTTAGCATTGAATTAAGGAACATATACCTACGTTGATACATATATAGGGAGTGGTTGGTCTTATAATTAAGTTGGGATATATATCATAGTAGAGGGACGTGCATTCAAATATGGTGACAATTTAGACAATGTAAGGTTCTGTTGGTATACACATATGAGAGCAAACTTTATGCGCTGTGTTATTGCCTAAATCTACCTCAGGTTGAAGGAAGGAAAAATTCAGGGTAACATCAAACCATGCTCAGTCTGGTAGCTAGCCCTACAAGATCAGGAGAGGGCTCTCTCCGAGTCAATCTCAGCAAAAATAATCAATAGGGCTTGAGATGACTTGAAATAAAAGCTAATTTTAGGCTAGGTATGTGAATAAAGAAGTTTGATTTTGATTTTTGGGTTTTTTGTTGGAAACAAAGGGAAAGGCAGTTTTGGATCCGGGGATACGGCCTAGTTTTTGCAGAGTTCTGATTGGGGGAAGGAAGGCAATTATTTTTATGATTTGGATTGAATCAATGAATATTTCGGACCGTTGAGGTGCTGAAGAGGGCAAGGGGCTTTCAAGAATCCTCTTCAAACATATGAAAACATGGAAAATTAAACAAAACTGAAGGCAGAGCAAAGCAATCTAATGAATTCCACCTTTATCACTCATTTGTTTAATTTAAGAATAAATAAGTAGGAAAATGGTACATATAAACATCAGTGAACTTACAATCAAATAGATAAACACACCATCAAAACATAGAGCCACATGGATCCCAAAGAGTGCTGCAAACCCTGGTCTATTCCTTTGCCAAAAGTGCAGAGATGAAATGTACAATGAAGTGCCAAACAATCCCAAGCGTCCAACCCTGAAAATGACTGAGGAAATACAAGATATAGACAATCCTAACTCATCCCAATGCCTCTAGGGGTCGAGCTCACCATTCCAGGAGCTGTTTCAACCATATCTAAACTAAGAACTGGAAAATAGGCAATGAAACAACTTGCCTCTATATGATAGGAAACTGATTCATTCACTTACATTTCACTTTTTGGTGAATGAATCTACTACAATGGGTAAAAATGTGCCAAAATTACATCGAATTCATGAAATTACATCAATTTACATCAAGAGTTACATGAAAAATTCAAACTGGCCAAAACTAGGCAAAATTCTGAGCTGCTGAGTGAAAAATAGGCCAAATTTCCCAATGCCCCGCATCTGAAATCTCTATGCGTAGCGCCACTTTAAGGCTGCTTTTTAGGGCCTCCCTAATGTCCAAATTGAGTGTAGTATATCTCGTTGGAAAGCCCTACCTATCTACTTTCCAACCCAAGTGGAATTTATGTATTTGGTTTCCATTTGCCCCTCCAAAAATCAAATCTCCCAACAGTGCTTCCTATGTGTGCAAAAAGTGGCAGAAAGGCCATTTTTAGGGTGTTTTTGACCCTTTAGGAAACCCAGAACTTGATGAAATCCTTAGGTAATCCATAGGCATGCAGAAATTTTTATGAAAAATCCAAAAATACAAAGTCTTCCTCCTGAAGAGCTGCCAATTATAAGCGTGCGCCAAGTGGCGCTATGCGTCGGGCAGGAAAATCTATTTTGAGACCCAAAAATTCAAAATTGACAAAATTTTTCCCAAATTTCTTGAAATTTGGGCTAAAATTCCCTCATCAAGCACTATGCTAGGCCAAAGAAGCTTAAGCCAAAATTTGGAGCCTTTCATGCCTTTTGCGATGCTTTTGTGCCCTCCTTAACCTTTCCTTCAGGATCTTGATCCTTGCTTTGCAAACATGATTGCGCGCCCAATAATGGTTCTTCATATGTCTGAGCATGTTCTTCTCCTTGTTTTCCTTCTCCAACAGCTTCTCAAGATGAATGTTGACCCTTTCAAGCCAAATCTCCCGCTCAATGGGTGTCATGTCGGTTTGGCTTCCTTGGGAAGCTTGCCGGTTCTCACGGATGTTTTGCAACTCCATGATCATCTACTGATCCTCCAATTTTTTGCTCCACTGCTCCAAGTAGTTTATGACCCATTGAGCTCTCTGCAATTTTTTAGTCAATGTGTCTATCTCAGCCTTCTGCTCCTGAATGGTCTCTCTCAACTTTGAGCTTGGACAGCTCAAATCCTCATCAATCAATATGAAATCAGTATTCGGGCCTCCTGAAGGGCCCTCATCCTGCATAGGCCTCTTTCCTCTGTCTTGTACCTATTCTATTCATGACGGAAATGAGACCCCTTCCACCCCAGGTGGAGATAGTACTCATTGGGCTGCTGCAAATAATTCTCTCATGCCTCTTTGATAAGTGACATATGTCGGCACACTAATAGTATCTATCTCCTAACCTCCATATTGATGTGAGGGTTCACCTGCATCATGAAAAACCTCTGGATGAAAATGAGGGGCTGCGAAGAATTCATGGGAAATGAAATCCTCCCATGCAATACCCTGCAATCCAAGCTGATGTACAACAACAATCTTGATGAGTGCATAGTGATAAATACTGTTGTACTGCTGCTCGGGAGTTTTCTTCTGCACAAGAGTGGTCATTCCCTCGATGTTTCGGCACATGAAATAAGGTATTTTCATCATCCTCACTCTTGTGAAATGCATCAATAACTGGATGTGGTATGCGTAGAGGCGTGAGAACCGGCCCTCACAACTAAAGTATCTAATAGTGAGCTTCATCAAAGGCGCATAGGATTCCTTTAGGAACGAGAATGGGAATACCCTGCTGAGCTATCTCACATAGAAAGGCCTGATGTATGGTTCATAATGATCTCTATCCGCCTGCTATATTTTGTTCCACTATTCACCCACATTTGGTATTCTTGTTGCTTCAGAGATGGTTTCCGGTGTCAAAGTGAAATTTACACCAGCAAGAGTTACCTGACCATCATGCAAATGTAATACAAACAAACGAGCTAACTCCTGATGATGTTGAATCCAAGCAATCATCTCACAGTACTGATAGCATGACTGCTCTCGGAAACATGCCATGGCAAGTGGGTAGGCCTGCAACTAAGTCAATGAGGTGGGCTCTTCTCTCACATGTTTTCCACCTTTACGAGGCCTTATCGGTGCATGTAGCTCAATGGTAGAATCACTATCTCTATCATATGATGTATCAGTGTCTGTCTCCATAATGTCCATGCAAGGTGTATGTTTGGCTTGTTGAAAATGAGAATTTGGTGCTTTTTTGTTTTAATGCCAAATATGTGTCAAAGGGGAGGGACTGTGGGAAAAGTAGGACAGTGGGGACAATGAATTTCAATCAAGTGATATCAATGGTGTAGGGACAGTCACTTGACTGTTTGGACTTGGGGTTTGGGATTTTTTTACAAATGAAATGGGAAGGGGAAAATAATGGGAAATGATTTGGGATAGGGAAATGGGAATGAGATGATATGAGTGGCTTAGGATATAAGGGAATAGGGATAAATTGTAATGATATGACTACAGTGAGGGAAGGAATGAACAATGTGGGGGAGATGGAGTATTTTGGCGCCAAAATCAAATTTTAAAACTCAAATTCAAACCCTAAGAGAGAAATTTGTAACAAGAGAATAGGGTTTATAACTTTGGCATTCAAACTCTCTTATTCCACTTCAAACAATACCAAACACTGACACAAACTTACTTGAATCATAGGAGGCGGATTCATTTTGAAATTTGAGTGAGAGATGGCAAAAAAATTTCGTTTCGGGCCAATGCGCTGCACACACAACCCAGTGCACCGCGCCTGGTGTATGTGCTACGCAAGTTCAAATTAACACAGTCGCGGGTGGCTCTATGCGCCGCGACCGTTATGTGCGCCGCGACCTCCAACTAGTGCGCCGCGCTTGTAAATTCACCAACAGTTCTGCCTCCAAATCACAGTTTCACCCTCCAAATTATTTCTCCACGATTTCTCTTAGCTCCTTGTTGACTTTTGGTATCCAAATGAATTTTGAATATGAACATATCTTATATATACAAAGGATTTTTATTTTTGATTTGAAAAAACCCACTTTCTAATGTTTGAATTTTGACACTTTGCACTTTTTAAAATAAACTTTGTTTTGCTTGTTTCCTTTGATTTTTGAACTGATAATGAATCTCTTGTCTATTTTTGCAGGGATAGCTGGCATGGGATTTGGCAAAGGTGACCAGGGCTGCGTCTAAATAAATTTACAACTGAAAAAACTTTGAAAATCACATTTCATTTATTTACAAAAGATGAAATAGACAATTTTTCTTCAAAACAGAGTTTTGAAGAAGAATCATTATCAAGCATTGCGATGATGAAATTTTTGCAATGAAAACTTATTTTGAACCTCCCTCATGTGCTTGCTGACAGTATCAGTCATTCTGAAGACTAAATTAATGAAACCCTAGACCTAATGAGACTAAAAACCTAAAGATGACTCTTTGCCAATTTTAAAACCAAACATGATTGTAAATGATTTTGATGAACAGACATGGACCAGCAGGTACATGACATGAGGGATATGAAATACAAGACCCCTCCATCAGATGATCCATGCTCTTAATGGAATGCAGCTGACTGAACTGAATGACACACCTAAAATGAAATGCAACAAAAGAGATTTTGATCTCTGACGGAGGGATGAAGATACCAACTCTAACATTGGCTCAAATGGGGATGGTAGCTCCTTGGAGGTGCCAAGAACTAGAGATATTTGAGAGAGTAGACAGTGCTTTTTTCCGTTGGGCTATGGAGTCAAAAAATCAAGCTGAAATGCATGACTGAAAACTGATGACTTGACGACACAAATTGACTCTCACTCAACTAAAAACTAACTCGATACTCAAACACAATTGACAAACTGGAAATATTCTCAATATGAAGCTTATTCAATACAACCTACTTTATTTGTTCCATTCATCACCTGATCAAGTGAAATGAAACAACCAATGCAACCAAGTAATTATTCTAGCTACTGTTTGAATTCTCCGCAAGTGCTCGTTTATGAATAACAAGAGAGAACTACTGAAAGGAAACTCCCACGAAAACTTGTGAAGAGATCCATTGAATACTATGGATTCTCTATCCGCCTCCAAAAGTTTTGCATAAGGATCTTGAAATTCATGCACACTAGGACTTAGCTCATCCAATGGATTACTTCTCTTCTCCTCATACCATGAATGCAAACATTTTTTTGAGCTTTGTGATGAGACTCCTACTAAAAATGACAAAGAGATCGACTACCGGATCAAGTTTATATCAGCACACATTTCAAGCTTACATATAGTCAATGGAGAATGAATTTTATTGTAGAAATCGTCCAACACATCAGCTATTGGATCGTGAAAAACTTGAAAATACTGTTGCAACCCATTTTCTATTGGTTCTGATGAGATTACATGATTTCCTACGGGCTGCTCATTTGAAGATTTACTATGCAATTTACCCTTCAAAAACTGAAATGATTCAAAAAAAAATGGTACGGAATCATCTTGTATCATTTGATCGTATGTGCCAGCTTCCAAGTCCTCATCTACAACTTGAAAATCAATGAAATTTGGGGGCTGCAAATCTGGATATGGAAAGTCTTGAACAAGGTTTTTATTGCCCTCAAGATGGTCCATATCAAGACTTGTTGACAGCTGATTTCTGATTGCATGGAATTTATCTCTGATGAGCTGAAATGAATAAAAAAAAAAGGCAAAGATCCTTCACTTACTTCAAAATTTGTTTCACTTTCCTCGTCATTTTCATAGCTGATATGCATCGGTTGATCACTGTACTCAAGCTGGTGAAAGTGAACTTCCTCTTTCCACAAACTAGCTGTTGATTTGTTTGCAAGATTAGCTTCTGTTTGGAGAACATAATCATCATCATACTGATCAAATTGAGGCAAATCATCAGTATAAAACACATCATCAAGCATACATGTCATATCAACATATCTCTCTTCTCCAAGATGATCTACAAAAAAATCATCATCAGAACTATGACAGCTAGGATAAGAAACAAAATATTTTGGATCAGCAACTTGTTCTTCTTCAATCATCGAGCCATGGGCTTGAAAATTATACTCATTCCTTGTGATGATATTTTTCATCATCTCTTCCACTGCACTTACCAACATGTCAAGCATTACCTCCAGAGATGTCGATTTCTCTGAATATATGTTTTTTATCTCTTCTTCTTTCAACTTTTCCCTTCAGATCGGCAAATGAGCCTCTACATTTACTGCACTATTCTGCATCTCTTCAAGTGTTGCAAGATTCCTTTCTCTCAGTTGAAACTCCATTTTCGGATCAAAAGCACCCGACTAGTGCAAGAGAGAAGATCTTGGAGGAGGCCTTATATCAACTGGCATCGAATAATAAACTTGGTTAAATCTGGCAGAAAACTGTTGTACTGTCTCCCCTGGCAGTATTTTCAGTAGGTAATGTTCTTCTATAATCAAGAAAAGATTCTGTATGATCACCCACCTGTCGAGGAAAACTTTGACGAACTGCTGGAAATCTGAGATGCTCACATCGGCAGGGTTCTGAACCAACTCTTGACTTTGCCTTGCAAAGAAAGAGCAAAAAGCCTAATACTGACATCCTCTTCATCAACTTCAAAAAGGTCAAGAAAATACTCAAAATTTAGAACATGTCTCTCAGCAGTGATATTGTCACATTCACCATCAAACCTCGGAAAGTAAAGGTAATAATTTGCAGGGAAAGAATGGAGTATAGGAGGTAAAATCAGAGGCTTGTATCAATCTGGAATTTTACAAGGTATAGGGGTATGTACAGAAGGTATAGAATCAGTCTTGGTCTCTTGAGGTTCATGAGTTTGAAGATGGTCATCACAAGATTCGGAAGAAAGGTTTTGATCAAGCTCATAAGCATGCAAATCTTTGGTATTCACAATCTTCAAAGGGAAGGAATCAAATGAAGGCTGAGGATATTTTCTCAAATAAAATATTCTTTGCAAAGCCTTCTTGATATTCTCGGGAAAAGAGAAGAAATAATTTATGACAAAGAACAAAATGTCTTGAACGAAATTCCAACTTGAATACCTGATCTTTCCATATTGTCCTTTCATGTTTCGGCTGGTTAGGTTCATCCTCTAGTGGAGTCCTTGGATCTGATCTCGAAACTGATTTAGAGTCACCGGGTGAATGATTTCAGCCTTGCGGTGTCTGATCGTTGTCCACCATCAACAATCAAATCTGAACTTGATTAGATCTTACTAAGGAAACCAGATGTTCAGTTCATAAACTTGACCGGAGATTGACTAAAGCAGCATTCATCTACTTTCGCTAATGCAAAGCAAGAGCATTTCGAAGGCTACCTGGCTAACTTCAGGCTCCATCTGTAGTTTATAAAGAAAAAAAAAAACTTTTCTTCCCCACTATGGTCGCCACTATGTTATTTCCTAAATCTACCTCAGGCTGAAGGAAGGCAGAGTTCAGGGTAACATCAAACCACGCTCAGTCTGGTAGCTAGCCCTACCAAATCAGGAGAGGGCTCTCTCCGAGTCAATCTCAGCAAAAATAATCAATAGGGCTTGAGACGACTTGAAATAAAATCTAATTTAAGGCTAGGTATGTAAATAAAGGAGTTTGATTTTTATTTTGGGGGTTTTTGTTGGAAACAAAGGGAAAGGAAGTTTTAGATCCGGGGATAAGGCCTAGTTTTTCCAGAGTTCTGATTGGGGCAAGGAAGGCAATTATTTTGATGCTTTGGATTGAATGAATTAATATCTCAGACCGGTGAGGTGCTAAAGAGGGAAAGGGGCTTTCAAGAATCCTCTTCAAACAGATGAAAACATGGAAAATTAAACAAAACTGAAGGCAGAGCAAAGCAATCTAATGAATTCCACCTTTATCACTCATTTTTTTAATTTAAGAAGAAGTAGGAAAATGGTACATATAAACATCAGTGAACTTACAATCACATAGAGAAACACACCATCAAAACACAGAGCCACATGGATCCCAAAGAGTGCTGCAAACCCTGGTCTATTCCTTTGCCAAAAGTGGAGAGATGAAATGTACAATGAAGTGCCAAGAAATCCCAAGTGTCCAACCCTAAAAATGACTAAGGAAATACAAGATATAGACAAGCATAACTCATCCCCATGCCTCTAGGGGTCAAGCTCACCATTCTAGGAGCTATTTCAACCATATCTAAACTAAGAACTGGAAAATAGGCAATGAAACAACTTGCCTCAATATGATAGGAAACTTATTCATTCACTTACATTTCACTTTTTGGTGAATGAATCTACTAGAATGGGTAAAAATGTGCCAAAATTACATCAAACTCATGAAATTACATCAAGTTACATCAAGATTTACATGAAAGGTCAAACTGGCGAAAACTAGGCGAAAATCTGAGCTGCTGAGTGAAAAATAGGCCAAATTTCTCAATGTGTCGCGCCTGAAATCTCTATGCGTAGCGCCAATTTGAGGCTGATTTTGAGGGCCTTTCCGGTGTCCAAATTGAGCGTAGGATAGCTCGTTGGAAATCCCTACCTGTCTACTTTCCAACCCAAGTAGAAATTCTAGATTTGGTTGCAATTTTCCCCTCAAAAAATGAAATCTCCCAACACTGCTTCCTGTGTGTGCAAAAAGTGGCAGAAAGGCCATTTTTAGGGTGTTTTTGACCCTTTAGGCAACCCAAAGCTTGATGAAATCCTTAGGTAATCCATAGGCATGCATAATGTTTGATGAAAAATCAAAAAATACAAATTTTTCCTCCTGAAGAGCTGCCAATTATCAGTGCGCGCCAAGTGGCGCTACGCGTCGGGCAGGAAAACCTGTTTTGAGACCCAAAAATTCAAAATTGACAAAAATTTTCCCAAATTTCTTGAAATTTAGGCTGAAATTCCCTCATCAAGCACTATGCTAGGCCAAAGAAGCTTTGGCCAAAATTTGGAGCCTATCATGCCTTTTGCGACGCTTTTGTGCCCTCCTTAGCCTTGCCTTCAGGATCTTGATCCTTGCTTTGCCAACATGATTGTGTGCCCAATAATGGTTCTTCATGTGTCTGAGCATGTTATTCTCCTTTTTTGTCTTCTCCAACAGCTTCTCAAGATGAATGTTGACCCTCTCAAGCCAAATCTCCCGCTCAATTAGTGTCATGTCTGTTTGGCTTCCTTGGGCAGCTTGCTGGTTCTCACAGATGTTTTGCAACTCCATGATCATCTGCTCATCCTCCAATTTTTTGTTCCATTGCTCCAAGTATTTTATGACCCATTGATATCTCTGCAATTTGTCAGTCAATGTGTCTATCTCAGCCTTCTGCTCCTGGATGTTCTCTCTCAACTTTGAGCTTGGAGAGCTCAAATCCTCATCAGTGAATATGAAATCAGCATCCGAGCCTCCTGAAGGGCCCTCATCCTGCATAGGCGTCTTCCCTATGTCCTATACCTATGCTGTTGATGACGAAAACGAGACCCCTTCCACCCTAGGTGGAGATAGTACTCGTCGGGCTGCTGCAAATAATCCTCTCGTGCCTCTCTAATAAGTGACATATGTCGGCACACTAATAGTCTCTACCTCCTGACCTCCATACTGATGTGAGGGTTCACCTGCATCATGAAAAACCTCCAGAGGAACCTGAGGGGCTGTGAAGAAGTCATGGGAAATGAAATCCTCCCATGCAATACCCTGCAATCCAGGCTGATGTACAACAACAATCTTGATGAGTGCATAGTGATAAATACTATTGTACTGCTGCTCGGGAGTTTTCTTTTGCACAAGAGTGGTCGTTCCGTCGATGTTCTCGCACATAAAATAAGGTATGCTCATCATCCTCACTCTTGTGAAATGCATCAATAACTGGATGTGGTATGCGTAGAGGCATGAGAACCGGGCCTCACAACTGAAGTATCTGATAATGAGCTTCATCAAAGGCGCATAGGATTCCTTTAGGAACCAGAATGGGAATACCCTGCTGAGCTGTCTCACATAGCTAAGCCTGATGTATGGTTCATAATGCACTCTATCCACCTACTATCTTTTGTTCCACTGTTCACCCACATTCGGTATTCCTGTTTCTTCAGAGATGGTTTCTGGTGTCAAAGTGAAATTTACACCATCAAGAGTTACCTGACCATCATGAAAATGTAATACAAACAAACGAGCTAACTCCTGATGATGCTGAATCCGAGAAATCATCTCACAGTACTGATAGCATGACTGCTCTCGGAAACATGCCATGGCAAGTGGGCAGGCCTGCAACTGAGTCAATGAGGTGGGCTCTTCTCTCACATGTTTACCACCTTTACGAGGCCTTCTCGATGGATGTAGCTCAGTGGTAGAATCACTATCTCTGTCATATGATGTATCAGTGTCTGTCTCCATAATGTCCATGCAAGGTGTATGTTTGGCTTGTTGAAAATGAGAATTTGGTGATTTTTTGTTTTAATGCCAAATATGTGTCAAAGGGGAGGGACTATGGGAAAAGTAGGAAAGTGGGGACAATGAATTTCAATCAAGTGATATCAGAGGTGTAGGGACATTCACTTGACTGTTTGGACTTGGGGTTTGGGAATTTTTTACAAATGAAATGGGAAGGGGAAAATAATGGGAAATGATTTGGGATAGGGAAATGGGAATGGAATGATATGAGTGGCTTAAGATATAAGGGAATAGGGGATAAATTGTAATGATAGGATTACAGTGAGGGAAGGAATGAACAATGTGGGGGAGATGGAGTATTTCAGCACCAAAATCAAATTTTAAAACTCAAATTCAAACACTAAGAGAGCAATTTGTAACAAGATAATAGGGTTTATAACTTTGGCATTCAAACTCTCTTATTCCAATTCAAACAATACCAAACACTGACACAAAATTACTTGAATCATAGGATGTGGATTCATTTTTCAATTTGAGTGAGAGATGGCAACAAATTTTCGTTTCGGGCCAATGCGCCACGCACACAACCCAGTGCGCCACGCTTGGTGTATGCGCTGCGCAAGTTCAAATCAACACAGTCGTGGGTGGCTCTATGTGCCGCGACCGTTATGTGTGCTACGACCTCCAACCAGTGCGCCACGCCTGTAAATTCACCAACAGTTCTGCCTCCAAATCACAGTTTCGCCCTCCAACTTATTTCTCCATGATTTCCCTTGGCTCCTTGCTGACTTTTGGTATGCAAATGAATTTTGAATATGAAAATATCTTATATATACAAAGGATTTTGATTTTTGATTTGAAAAAACCCACTTTCTAATGTTTTAATTTTGACACTTTGCACTTTTTAAAATAAACTTTGTTTTGCTTGTTTCCTTTGATTTTTGAACTGATGATGAATCTCTTGTCTATTTTTGCAGGGATAGCTAGCATGGGATTTCGCAAAGGTGACCAGGGCTGTGTCTAAAGAACTTTACAACTGAAAAAACTTTGAAAATCACATTGCATTTACTTACAAAAGATGAAATAGACAATTTTTCTTCAAAATAGAGTTTTGAAGAAGAATCATTATCAAGCATTGCGATGATGAAATTTTTGCAATGAAAACTTATTTCGAACCTCCCTCATGTGCATGCTAACAGTATTAGTCATTCTGAAGACTAAATTAATGAAACCCTAGACATAATGAGACTAAAAACCCTAAGATGACTCTTTGCCAATTTTAAGAGCAAACATGACTGTAAATGATTTTGGTGAACATACACGAACCAGTAGGTACATGAAATGAGGGATATGAAAGACAAGACCCCTCCGTCAGATTATCCATGCTCCTAATGGAATGCAACTGACTAAACTGAATGAGACACCTAAAATGAAATGCAACAAAATAGATTTTGATCTCTGACGGAGGGATGAAGATACCGACTTTAACATTGGCTCCAATGGGGATGGTAGCTCCTTGGAGGTGCCAAGAACTACATATCTATGAGAGAGTAGACAGTGCCTTTTTCCATTGGGCTATGGAGTCAAAAACTCAAGCTGAAATGCATGACTGAAAACTGATGACTTGGTGACACAAATTGACTCTCACTCAACTAAAAACTGACTCGATACTTAAACACAATTGACAAATTGGAAATATGCTCAATATGAAGCTTATTCAATACAACCTACTCTAGTTGTTCCATTCATCACCTGATCAAGTGAAATGAAACAACCAATGCAACCAGGTAAGTATTCCACCTGCTGTTTGAATTCTCCACAAGTGCTCGTTTATGAACAACAAGAAATAACTACTGAAAGGCAACTCCCATGAAAACTTGTGAACAGATCCGTTGAATACTATGGATTCTCTATCTGCCTCCAAAAACACTGCATAAGGATCTTGAAATTCATGCACACTAGGACTTAGCTCATCCAATGGATTACTTCTCTTCTCATCATACCGTGAATGCAAACATTGTTTTGAGCTTTGTGATGAGACTCCTGCTAAAAATGACAAAGAGACCAGCTGCCGGCTCAAGTTTGTATCAGAACACGTTTCAAGCTTACATATAGTCAATGGAGAAGGAATTTGATTGCAAACATCATCTAACACAACAGATATTGGATCGTGAAAAACTTGAAAAGACTGTTGCAACACATTTTCTATTGGTTCCGATGAGATTACATAATTTCCTATGGGCTGCTCATTTAAAGATTTACTATGCAATTTACCCTTCAAAAACTGAAATGATTCAAAACAAAATGGTACAGAATCATCTTATATCATTTGATCGTATGTGCCAGCTTCCAAGTCCTCATCTACAACTTGACAATCAATGGCATTCAGGGGCTGCAAATTTGGATATGGGAAGTCTTGAACAAGGTTTTTATTGCCCTCAAGATGGTCCAAATATAGACTTGTTGACAGTTGATTTCTGATTGCATGGAAGTTATCTCTGATGAACTGAAACGAATCAAAACAAAAAGGCAAAGATCCTTCACTTACTTCAAAATTTGTTTCACTTTCTTCGTCATTGTCATAGCTTATATGCATCGGTTGATCACTGTACTCAAGCTACTGAAAGTGAACTTCCTCCTTCCACAAACTAGCTACTGATTTGTCTGCAAGATTAGCTTCTATTTGGAGAACATAATCATCATCATATTGATCAAACTGAGGCAAATCATCAGTATAAAACACATCATCAAGCATACATGTCATATCAATAGATCTATCTTCTCCAAGATGATCTACAAAATAATCATCATCAGATCTATGACAGTTGGGATAAGAAACAAAATGTTTTGGATCAGCAACTTGTTCTTCTTCAATCATTGAGACATGGGCTTGAACATTATACTCATTCCTTGTGATGATATTTTGCATCATCTCTTCCACTGCACTTACCAACATGTCAAGCTTTACCTATAGAGATGTCGATTTCTCCGGATCTATGTTTTTCATCTCTTCTTCTTTCAACTTTTCCCTTCGGATCAAAAAATGAGCCTCTACATTTACTGCAGTGTTTTGCATCTCTTCAAGTGTTGCAAGATTTCTTTCTCTTAGCTGAAACTCCATTTCCGGATCAAAAGCACCCGGGTAGTGCAAGAGAGCAGATCTTGGAGGAGGCCTTATATCAACTAGCATCAAATAATAAACTTGGTTAAATCTGGTAGAAAACTATTGTACTGTCTCACCTGGTAGTCTTTTCAGCTGGTAATATTCTTCTATAATCAAGAAAAGGTTCTATCTGATCACCCACATGTCGAGGAAAACTTTGACGAACTGCTGGAAATCTGAGATGCTCGCATCAGGTAGGGTTTTGAACCAACTCTTGACTTTGCCTTGCAAAGAAGGAGAAAAAAGCCTAATACTGACATCCTCTTCATCAACTTCAAAAAGGTCAAGAAAAGACTCATAATTCAGAACATGTCTCTCAGCAGTGATATTGTCACATTCACCATCAAACCTCGGCAAGTAAAGGTAATAATTTGCAAGGAAAGCATGGAGTATAGGAGGTAAAATCAGAGGCTTGTATCGATCTGGAATTTTACAAGGTATAGGGGTATGTACAGAAGGTATAGAATCAGTCTTGGTCTCTTGAGGTTCATCGGTTTGAAGACGGTCATCACAAGATTCGGAAGAAAGGTTTTGATCAAGCTCAAAAGCATGTAAATATTTGGTATTCACAATATTCAAAGGGAAGGAATCAAATGCAGGCCAAGGATCTTTTCTCAAATACAATATGCTTTGTAAAGCCTTCTCGATATTCTCGGGAAAAGAGAAGAAATAATTTATGACAAAGAAAAAAATGTCTTGGATGAAATTCCAACTTGAATACCTGATCTTTCCATATTGTCCTTTCATGTTTCAGCTGGTTAGGTTCATCCTCCAGTGGAGTCCTTGGATATTATCTCGAAACTGATTTAGAGTTTCCAGGTGAATGATTTCATCCTTGCAGTTTTTGATCGTTGTCCACCATCAACAATCAGATCTTAACTTGATTAGATCTTACTGAGGAAACCAGATGTTCAGTTCCTAAACTAGACCAGAGATTGACTGAAGCAGCATTCATCTACTTTCGCTAATGAAAAGCAAGAGCGTTTCGAAGGCTACTTGGCTAACTTTAGGCTCAATCTATAGTTTATAAAGAAAACAACAAAATTTTCTTCCCCAGTATGGTCGCCACTATGTTATTGCCTAAATCTACCTCAGGCTGAAGGAAGGCAGAGTTTAGGGTAACATCAAACCATGCTCAGTCTGGTAGCTAGCCCTACCAGATCACGAGAGGGCTCTCTCCGAATCAATCTCAGCAAAAATAATCAATATGGATTGAGATGACTTGAAATAAAAGCTAATTTTAGGCTAGGTATGTAAATAAAGGAGTTTGATTTTGATTTTGGGGGTTGTTGTTGGAAACAAAGGAAAAGGCAGTTTTGGATCTGGGGATAAGGCCTAGTTTTTGCAGAGTTCTGATTGGGGCAAGGAAGGCAATCATTTTGATGCTTTAGATTGAATGAATGAATAGCTCAGACTAGTGAGGAGCTGGAGAGGGCAAGGGGATTTCAAGAATCCTCTTCAAACATATGAAAACATGGAAAATTAAACAAAACTGAAGGCAGAGCAAATAAATCTAATGAATTCCACCTTTATCACTCATTTGTTTAATTTAAGAAGAAATAAGTAGGAAAATGGTACATATAAACATCAGTGAACTTACAATCACATAGAGAAACACACCATCAAAACACAAAGCCACATGGATCCCAAAGAGTGCTGCAAACCCTGGTGTTAGTATGAATCTTTTGTCGTAAAAGATCACTTTAGCTACACATAACAAATAGCCTTAGCAACAATTATGGCTGTGAAATACCTTTAAGATTGTTGCACAAATTCAGATCTAAACACAAAAGATTTCAAGCAGATAAAAAATAACATAGCTCCATAAATCCAATGAACAAGACAAAGAGAATGTATATGAAATAATTTTGTATTATATTAAAGAATGGGGCACCTGAGAGGAAAAAAAGAAAGGTGTTTTCCGGTTCTCCTCAGTGGGATGGGTTCTTGGAAGTCCTCAGTGTTTCAGATCTAGCATTTCTCTCTCTTATGGATGTGGAAAAGCAAACATAGAAGTCAATGGGAGTTCACAAAGCAAAATGGAAAATGGTGACCAAGAGAAGATCTAGAGTGATCTAATGCAATGAAGGCGACTAATGAATGGGGAAAACCCCCCTATTTATAACAAAATATTGGGGCGTTCTAGAACTCGGTGCATGAATAAAATATTATTAATCGAATTCTAGAAGCACCTTTTAGAAATATTTTATTATATTTGTTGGAGGGAAAAGGGTTCTTGACTTGGGTCAATTCCTTTCTTTATAAATAATAAATAAATAAATGATTTATTTATCATTTTAGGGGAATTATGGGAATATAATTAAATAAATAATGGTTTATTTAATTATTTATGGATGATTTAGTCAAATTTAACTAAGAATATTATTTAAATAATGATTTAAATAACTGATTCTTAGGAAATAATTAAATAAATAAGGGTTTATTTAATTGATGTCCTTGTTTTGGGTTAAATATGACCGGGAAGTATGAATGAATAAGTTATTTCACGTGGTGAAAGCAATTTTACTTAGGGTAAAATTGGTCTTACATGGTGTACTTGGGTTCATCTAATAATAATAGGTTAGATGACCAAAAAATTGTGTAACAGATTTCCCCCCAACGTACGAGTGTTAGGAGCAAATCGTATGACCGAAGTACGTTGTAAGAACTCAATCACTAGATGTCAAGTGGGAAGTGAGAGAGAGGAATGTGAGGTAGACTTAATGTGCTAATGGACTAGACCCTTGAGGAGACGAGACTTACAGGTGCAACAAGTCTCTAGTTTATGAGGTGGTACCTATGCTAAAGGTGGCGAGGGAGGCATACCTATGCCTGCCGAGACAAAGTACAAAGAATAAAGCGCCTCGAAAACCACGGAACACAATAATGACATGTGCTGGCCTAAACATGAGCTAGATAAATAACATGATGAATCTCACATACATGCGATGCCTGGAATAATCGCCAGGACTTATACAATAATATGGTAGTACATGAGATACAAATACACCCAAATTCCCCCTACAAGCGGGGAAGGTCTCGCAACATCTAACGGATACGTGCAAGTTGAAGAAGCGCCGCAAGCGTTGGAGGCTAATATCATCAAATGAGAGGAGTTGCATCAGGGGCAGAAATGAAGGCATCCGGGCATGTGGGGGGCTACCTGCAGGGCCACCCCCTCATGAGGGTTGAGACATCTCACACATGCCCAGGAATCACCAATAGCTGCTGCTGCATCACTGGATGATCAAGTGTATAGATCACGATCATGCTGATAGGAGCTCGAACCAAGGTACACTGCCCCCTAGGCCTAGCTTCTGGAGTAAATGAGTTGATGTCGACAGAAGGAGGTCCACCATAGGTGAGGAAATAAGGGAACCCAATCTAAGGCACGGGGAAAATAGTAGAGCGATGAAGAGATAGACACTAATGATGATGATGGAATGAGGGATACTGAGTAGCGGATGGACGGCTTCCCTTGTTAGAGCACAAAGGGCATGAATGGCTTGGCAGCAACTGACACAATATCATGAGGGATAGGGGACAGTGGGATTGAAGGCCATAATGTGTGACACGAGAGAGGGACCGAGCAATGAAGGATGGAGGGCTATGGTGGGATACAAAGGGACTCAGGATAGATTCCATGAATGCGATGATGAGTCAACTCAGAGGCTCTAACCAAGGGCGACTCGATGGTGCTGCCACACAGTAAAGGTCCAATGGGGGATCATAATAACATGAGTACAATAGGGTATCTCATGATGAAAATCAACACGAACAAGGACAAGTAAGGAGGCAAAGTGGTGCCCCCAGTACAAGTGTTGTAAGTGAGGAAATTTGATTTGGAGGAGAGGTGAATAGACACTTCGTGGACGCAATGGGTCCTGGTGAAGTATCAAGGGACTAAAAATTAACAGGTACATAGAGCTCATGAACAAACCAGGTCACATTTTTTGGGGTTTGTGCTGTGACCTGGGTATCAAGTACGGGGTAGAAAACTGCGACCTATCCTAGGAAATGACCTGAAAAGTGCGACCTATCAGAGAAAGGGGGTTTCAGTGTTGTTTTTTGGCTGAGATTTGGGATTTGTATGGTTGAGGGGCCTAGGTGCCCCCAAGCATGTTTTGGTCATGCCAAAATGTATTAAGGGGAATATAAACACATTTTAATGATGTGATGCACCATTTGTTTGTGTTATGGTTATGGAGTATGAGAAAGGAAATAGAGGATTACCCATCTCTTTTAGTACTGCATATATGAATCAAATGGACTTTAAGTTTCTGGGTTGGCATACCTGGTGCCACTATCCAAAATAGAGGATTTGGGGATAATGAACGGATGCTCTCTTAGAAAACCTATAGGTTGGTCAACAACAAGGTTGAAAAGACTGGGATGCTGATGTAAGATGAAGGAACGATAAGGGGTATCATCCCTAGAGTGATCTGAAGTGATATGGGACTTTAGAGGTGCTTCTAAATATGGAAGAATAACGGTGCTAAAGTCGGCGCGACTAGATATACTAGGAGAGTTGTAGAGAATTTCTTCTCTTGGTCTCTCAAATATGGGTGCCCCCTTACTCAAACATTGGGTTGAAATGTAATGGCCAAAAGGTGTATGTGGTGTGAATGCATGGGTTCGATGTAAGGGGGAATAGATAAATTCAGGGGTGGGGATTTCTGCCATAATGTAATCATCGTGATAGAAGATAGGGTGACTGGTGGAAGAAAAACCACATGATGCGGTGAAGCTACCTGACCCATCATCATGAGAAGAGAGGTTCACATGCGCATCGTCACAAGGGGTGACAGAAGAGTAAGCAGATAAGGGATCTGTTGATGTTGAGCCCAGGGTGATCACTGAAGGAAGGTCAAGCGAAACAACAGGGGAGAATTCAGAGGAAATTTTCCTTGAGGGTTGCATGGATGATGATAGGTAGAATATGGTGGATGAAGGCTCCATCATCTTGATATCAAGAGGGGGAATGTCAATGGGATCCATCTTGTCTAGTAATTCTGGTGAAGCAAAATGTGCAAATAGGGGAGAGGTGGACTTGTTACGCTTGGCCTCGAATTGGTGGACTATGGCTAGAGAGGTACGGAAGTCCTTGAGGCGAGGACAAAGGTGGGTGTAATGGCCATGGAGATCACACAAGGCACAGGGGTGGTTAGTGTGAATAGTCTTGGGGTTCTTGGTCACGGCCGCAGAAGGAGCAAAGGCTTCCGGGATTGTGGACTTAGGGGACGCGACATTAACCATGGGCTTGAGATGAGGAAATTCAGGGCAGGTATGGGTGGCGTGACCAACAACATCACACAGAGCACACTGGATGGTATGCTTTCAAGGCCGAGGAGGGGCAGCGTTTGTCGGGGCTGCCTTGTCCTTTGATGCCCCCTTGTGAGCTTTTCCATTCTTACCCGAAGCGGTCACAATAGGAGGTGGGTCCTGTTGTGGTGACAGAGGCACTATTGCAGCAGGAGAAGTTATGGGGACCGGTTGGACCGGGGTCAAAGTAAGATAAGGTTTGGGTTGACCAGGTGGGGTAGCGGTTAGAGGATCGAGGTACCAGATTGGAATCCCAAGGGTCAGGTTAGGAAGAGAGAGGGTGGCCATGACAGGTACTGTGTACACTCCTGGTGGGGGAGCTAGAAATGGTAGCTAACCAACGGGGTAATGGCCAGGAGGGACAGCGCCAAGATGGTTGAGACTTGGTGGAAACGACCTAGGAGGGTAGAGAGGCGCATGGGTATCAGTAGTAGGAGAATGGTCAGAAGGGATAAGTCCATATGTCTGAGGCGAAGGGCTAGGAGCGAGTTGTGGCGGGCGAGGTTGAGGTTGCTGACTAGCCGAGGCGGGCTGCTTAAGGTCAGCCCGAGATGATTGCATCATGCAAACATTCGTTAAGCTGGGATCAGAGACAGGAGGAGGAGGAAGACCAATGAAGGTTCCAATCAAGGAGGAGTCTTTATAGAAGCTAGGGGAAACATTGGTCAAAGAATCAACAGTTTGTTTATTGGTTACAGAAGAGAGGGTTGACTCAGGGGAGGTATGAGATTTCGGCTCATGATACGTCAACTGGTTGATGGTGACTATCTTTCCATTGTGAGGGAAAAACATCTTGCGGTGGACCGCGGATGGGACAACAGACATGGCATAGGTGTAGCTACGCCCCAAAATAATGTTATAATCAAGAGGGGCATCGATGAATTAAACGTAAACGCAAACAGTCTTTCCCGCAAGAGTGATGGGACAATTACAAAAAAGGCCAATGGGCTGGGAGGCATGGCCATCCCACACTCGAAAGGTGATCGTGGAAGGGGCCAAATCAAGAGATCCGAGTTGTTTCCAAACCAAATAAGACATCACATAGGTGGATGCCCCTTCATCAATGATGCACTGGGAAATGTTAGCGTTCTGAATTTTGACTGAGATTTGGAAAGTTACAGAAGTAGGAAGAGGAGGAGACTCCGACTGATGGGCATCGAAAACAATCAATTGGTCATCTGTTGGATCTACAATGCCCAGGGCAGGTAGTAGAGCTTTTCTTTGGGAGGGGCATGACTAGAGGAGTTCCAACATTGAAATAGCAACAAAAGATTAGGCCAGCTCATCTACTATGCTAAATGAATGGGCAACTTGGTCAGAAGCAGCATTTCGACGTAATGGTCCCTTAGGAATCTTGGTATGAAACTCGGCGTTGGGCAGAGGGATGTGCAAGGCACCATTAGTTGTTGAAAGAGGCTCTGTATAACCTAAAGAAGGTGACTCGGGGATAGATGGAGCAGGAGGCTGGGAGTGCGGACGGGATTGAGTGTCAAGGTTAAGGTCGACGGGTATAGGTTGGTCAGAGTTCATCATGAGGATCTGGTAATCGGAGGTACCAGATGGAGGAGGTTGAGTGGTTACCGATCCATGAGGTGGTTGGGTAGCCACGAAACATTGTTGCGGGAAAATATTGGTTGCGCTTAGCTTTGCATACACCTGCCCCTGAGGGGGTAGTGTCTGCTGTTGCGGGGGTTCTAATGCTGGAGGAGTTGGATCACTAGGTCATGGAGATGGATGATAATGAGGTTGGGTAACAAGGTGGTAAATATGGGGTTGGGAGGAAAGAGGAGGCATGCCGGATCCTGGATGCATGCTATCGAAAGGGGGAGAAGTGCAAGAAGTGGTGCCCCCTCCCCCAGGAAAACCATAGCTCATGGAAGGTTGAGCGGAAGGATGAGAGATAGCTCCAACGATACTGTTGGCGGCATGAGGTGCCCCCGATGCATTTGCATTACCAGGTCTAGGGAGATCAAGTAGAATAGTATAAACATAACTTGTCTGAGCGTATATCAGGTCATATTTTAACGCCATTTGGAGGGCATCTTCTTCAGTTTGAGGAAAATGCGATGCGACATCTTTCCTGATAGGTGGCAAGAGAAATCTAAGGAACCAGCCCATATAGACATGGTCTTCGAAGGTAGGAGATTGACATAGGCTCTTTCTTCTCCACCATTCCTGGACATGATTGGATAGGCGGGTCATAGATGATTGACGGAAAGAAGTCAAAAGTTTGATACCAGTGTCATAACGAAGGGGAAGCTAGAAGTAAGATAAAAAAGCCCGGGCAAGAGTTGCAAAGGTGGTATGAGAGGAAGTGGGTTGATCAACATACCACTTAGAAGCTTCACCTGTAAGCATGCGTTGGAACAATTGAAGACGAATGGAATCATCAGTAATGGAATGGGAGGAACACCACAAGTGGAAAGATCAGATATGGTTGGAGGGATCCTCTCCAGCAAGGCCTTCGAACTTGGGAATGTCGGAGGGGAGCTTGGTTGGCATAGCAGGCCAACTAACATCGTGGCAGATAGGATCATTGATTAACTGATTGAAATCGGGAAGACTGAGGCCTGCCATGAAGGGGAGCAAGGGAGCAATCGAGGGAGTGCCTGTGGTGGTTCTGCTAGTAATAGTCCCAGCATTAGGGCCGGGGTTGCCACTAGCGTTAGGCCCTGGACCAGACATGGTGAAGGTAACAGGGAGAACCAAAAGTAGGGGGAGGAACAAAATAATTATAAAGTGATTCAAAGTGCGAACTCGGGGGAGGGCTAACTTGACGATGACGAGAAGGAGGAAGTCGACCATCCAGAAATTGAGGGTGAAGGCCAAGAAGTCTCTGGGATAAATGCCTTGCAATGATGACGGGAAGAAGAAGATCTGACAAAGGTAGGGAGGTGCAAGATCAAGTGAGGTCAAGGGCAGAAAAGGTGCAGTGACAATTGATGTCAGAGTCTTTGCCAGGCGGTGTTAACCAGGTGCTTCTTCACTTAGGGTCAGTGTGTGGCGTGCGTTAATTTTAATTGTTTAAACCCAGAAGTGTTGAGAGTAAAATAAAAAGTGTGATGCGTAATGGAAAAGAAAACTGTAGTAAATAAGACGGAAAGAATAGAAAATTAACAGCTAAAAATGCAGCAAGCGAACCCAAGGAGGCGGGCCTCTCAAAACTAGTCGATAAGAGGGAAAAAACTAGGCAAAGCACGCTAAAAGGAGGCCAATAGATCTAAGGTCCAAAGGGACTGGGATCTAAAAGGTAAGTCTACTGAAAAGTGGTGCAGAAAACAACAAAGAGGCAGAGGCAAGGTTGCTGCGAAAGTAGAGGAGATCAGCTAGAAATAGAAGGTGCAAGGCAGTGGCCTTAGAAATGAGCCCAAACAAAACGATATGAGGTGTTTTGAGAGGGGAAAGAGCTGATCTAAAGGGATCTGAAAAAGAGGTATCAGATCTGAGAAAACAGGGATAAAACTTTGTAAATTTAGACGTCTGAAACAGTAAATACTTGTCCACAGAAGGTGGAGGGTACTAGAGCCCTAAGGGGCAATATTCCCTCTTAGTTGAGTAAAACAGAGCAAGAAAAGGTCTAAATGGGTGGAGACGGAGGGCAGACAACGCTGATAGAGGTTCAAACAAAACCCAGAAAAAATTCAAAAAAATTCCAGAAAAAAGTCCAGGTCACAGTTGTTGACCTATTTTTCGCTCAGGTCATAGTTTTTTGGCTATTTTCCGCTACCCAGGACACAGTTTTTGGGCCAAAAAGTGCAGCCTGCACTTCCAGCACTCTCGACTGCAGATTTCAGAAAAAAATGTTGTCTCAGTTGCGCCTGATGTCGGTCATCTGCGCAATAGGGCCAGAAACACACAGAAGTTAAGAATTTGAATGTTTGAGGGTTGTAGAGGTGAAAAGCACCATAAAAATAGGAAAAATAGAAAATTGAAGAGAAACCCTAGGGTCTGAAACAGCTGGATATGCAGGAATATATAAAGCGACAACAGTCGCAAAAGAAAACCCGTGTGGAGTCGCCAATTGTTAGTATGAATCTTTTGTCATAAAATTCACTTTAGCTACGCATAAAAAATAGCCCTAACATCAATTATGGCTGTGAAATACCTTTAATATTGCTGCACAAATTCAGATCTAAACACAAAAGATATTAAGCAGATAAAAAATAACATAGCTCCATAAATCCAATGAACAAGACAAAGAGAATGTATATGAAAGAATTTTGTATTATATTAAAGAATGGGGCACCTGAGAGGAAAACAAGAAAGGTGTTTTCTAGTTCTCCTCAGTGGGATGGGTTCTTGGAAGTCCTCAGTGTTTCAGATCTAGCATTTCTCTCTCTTATGGATGTGGAAAAGAAAACATAGAACTCAATGGGAGTTCACAAAGCAAAATGGAAAATGGTGACCAAGAGAAGATCTAGAGTGATCTAATGCAATGAAGGTGAATAATGAATGGGGAAAACCCCCCTATTTATAAAAAAATATTGGGGTGTTCTAGAACTCGGTGCATGAGTAAAATATTATTAATCGAATTCTAGAAGCATCTTTTAGAAATATTTTATTATATTTGTTGGAGGGAAAAGGGTTCTTGACTTGGGTCAATTCCTTTATTTATAAATAATAAATAAATAAATGATTTATTTATCATTTTAGGGGAATGATGGGAATATAATTAAATAATAATGGTTTATTTAATTATTTATGGATGATTTAGTCAAATTTAACTCAGAATATTATTTAAATAATGATTTAAATAACTTATTCTTAGGAAATAATTAAATAAATAATGGTTTATTTAATTTATTTCCTTGTTTTGGGTTAAATATGACCGGGAAGTATGAAGGAATAAGTTATTTCACGTGGTGAAAGCAATTTTACTTAGGGTAAAATTGGTCTTACATGGTGTACTTGGGTTCATCTAATAATAATAGGTTGGATGACCAAAAAATGGTGTAACACCTGGTCTATTCCTTTGCCAAAAGTGCAAAAATGAAATGTACAATGAAGTGCCAAGCAATCCCAAGTGTCCAACCCTGAAAATGACTGAGGAAATACAAGATATAAACAAGCCTAAATCATCCCCATGCCTCTAGGGGTCGAGCTCACCATTCTTGGAGCTGTTCCAACCATATCTAAACTAAGAACTGGAAAATAGGCAATGAAACAACTTGCCTCTATATGATAGGAAACTGATTCATTCACTTACATTTCACATTTTGGTGAATGAATCTACTAGAATGGGTAATAATGTGCAAAAATTACATCAAAGTCATGAAATTACATCAAGTTACATCAATATTTACATGAAAAAGTCAAACTGGCCAAAACTAGGCAAAAATCTAAGCTGATGAGTGAAAAATAGGCCAAATTTCCCAATGTGTCGTGCCTGAAATCTCTATGCGTAGCGTCAATTTGAGGCTTATTTTGAGGGCCTTCTCGGTGTCCAAATTGAGTTCAGGATAGCTCGTTGGAAATCCCTTCCTATCTGCTTTCCAACCCAAGTGGAATTTCTGGATTTTGTTTCCATTTACCCCTCCAAAAGTCAAATCGCCCAACACTGCTTCCTGTGTGTGCAAAAAGTGGCAGAAAGGCCATTTTTAGGGTGTTTTTGACCCTTTAGGAAACCCAGAACGTGATGAAATCATTAGGTAATCCATATTCATGCATAAATTTTGATGAAAATCAAAAAATACAAAGTTTTCCTCCTGAAAAGTTGCCAATTATAAGCGCGCGCCAAGTGGCGCTACGCGTCGGGCAGGAAAATCTGTTTTGAGACCCAAAAATTCAAAATTGTTAAAATTTTTCCAAAATTTCTAGAAATTTGGACTGAAATTCCCTCATCAAGCACTATGCTAGGCCAAAGAAGCTTCAACCAAAATTTGGAGCCTATCATGGCTTTTGCGACGCTTTTGTGCCCTCCTTAGCCTTGCCTTCAAGATCTTGATCTTTGCTTTGCAAACATAATTGCGCGCCCAATAATGGTTCTTCATGTGTCTCAGCAGGTTATTCTCCCTTTTTTCCTTCTCCAACAGCTTCTCAAGATGAATGTTGACCCTCTCAAGCCAAATCTCTCGCTCAATGGGTGTCATGTCGGTTTGGCTTCCTTGGGCAGCTTGTCGATTCTCACGGATGTTTTGCAACTCCATGATCATCTGTTGATCCTCCAATTTTTTGTTCCACTGCTCCAAGTAGTTTATGACCCATAGATATCTCTGCAATTTGTTGGTCAATGTGTCTATCTCAGCCTTCTGCTCCTGAATGGTCTCTCTCAACTTTGAGCTTGGAGAGCTCAAATCCTCATCAACCAATATGAAATCAGTATCAGGGACTCCTGAAGGGCCCTCATCCTGCATAGGCCTCTTTCCTCTGTCCTGTACCTGTGTTGTTGATGACAACAATGAGACCCCTTCCACCCCATGTGGAGATAGTACTCATCGGGCTGCTGCAAATAATCCTCTCGTGCCTCTTTGATAAGTGACATATGTCGGCACACTAATAGTCTCTACCTCTTGACCTCCATATTGATGTGAGGGTTCACCTGCATCATGAAAAACCTCTAGAGGAACCTGAGGGGCTGTGAAGAAGTCATGGGAAATGAAATCCTCCCATGAAATACCCTGCAATCCAAGCTGATGTACAACAACAATCTTGATGAGTGCATAGTGATAAATATTGTTGTACTGCTACTCGGGAGTTTTCTTCTGCACAAGAATGGTCATTCTCTCGATGTTTTGGAACATGAAATAAGGTATGTTCATCATCCTCACTCTTGTTAAATGCATCAATAACTAGATGTGGTATGCGTAGAGGCATGAGAACCAGCCCTCACAACTGAAGTATCTGATAATGAGCTTCATCAAAGGCGCATAGGATTCCTTTAGGAATCGGAATGGGAATACCCTGTTGAGCTGTCTCACATAGCTAGGCCTGATGTATGGTTCATAATGCACTCTGTCCACTTGCTGTCTTTTGTTCCAACCCAAATTTGGTATTCCTGTTGCTTCAGAGATGGTTTCCGATGTCAAAGTGAAATTTACACCAGCAAGAGTTACCTGACCATCATGCAAATGTAATACAAACAAACGAGCTAACTCTTGATGATGCTAAATCCGAGCAATCACCTCACAGTACTGATAGCATGACTACTCTCGGAAACATGCCATGGCAAGTGGGCAGGCCTGCAACTGAGTCAATGAGGTGGGCTCTTCTCTCACTTGTTTGCCACCTTTACGGGGCCTTCACTATCACTATCTCTGTCATATGATGTATCAGTGTCTGTCTCCATAATGTCCATGCAAGGTGTATGTTTGGCTTGTTGAAAATGAGAATTTGGTGATTTTTTGTTTTAATTCCAAATATGTGTCAAAGGGGAGGGACTGTGGGAAAATTAGGACAGTGGGGACAATGAATTTCAATCAAGTGATATCAGAGGTGTAAGGACAGTCACTTGACTATTTGGACTTGGAGTTTGGGAATTTTTTACAAATGAAATGGGAAGGGGAAAATAATGGAAAATTATTTGGGATAGGGAAATGGGAATGAGATGATATGAGTGGCTTAGGATATATGGGAATACGGGATAAATTGTAATGATAGGATTACAGTGAGGGAAGGAATGAACAATGTGGGGGAGATGGAGTATTTTGGCACCAAAATCAAATTTTAAAACTCAAATTCAAACCCTAAGAGAGCAATTTGTAACAAGAGAATAGGGTTTATAACTTTGGCATTCAAACTCTCTTATTCCACTTCAAACAATACCAAAAATTGATCAATGGTACTTTCAAAGTCTCACAAACTTACTTGAATCATAGGAGGTGGATTCATTTTGCAATTTGAGTGAGATATGGCAACAAAATTTCGTTTTGTGCCAATGCGCCGCGTGCACAACCCAGTGTGCCGCACCTGGTGTATGCACCGCGCAAGTTCAAATCAACACAGTCGTGGGTGGCTCTATGCGCCGTGACCGTTATGTGCACCATGACCTCCAAACAGTGTGCCGCGCCTGTAAATTCACCAATAGTTCTGCCTCCAAATCACAGTTTTGCCCTCCAACTTATTTCTCCACGATTTCGTTTGGCTCCTTGCTGACTTTTGGTATGCAAATGAATTTTGAATATGAACATATCTTATATATACAAAGGATTTTGATTTTTGATTTGAAAAAACCCACTTTCTAATGTTTGAATTTTGACACTCTGCACATTTTAAAATAAACTATGTTTCGCTTGTTTCCTTTGATTTTTGAACTGATGATGAATCTCTTGTCTATTTTTGCAGGGATAGATGGCATGGGATTTGGAAAAGGTGACCAGGGCTGCGTCTAAAGAACTTTACAACTGAAAAAACTTTGAAAATCACATTGCATTTATTTACAAAAGATGAAATAGATATTTTTTCTTCAAAACAGAGTTTTGAAGAAGAATCATTATCAAGCATTGCGATGATGAAATTTTTGCAATGAAAAATTATTTCTAACCTCCCTCATGTGCCTGCTAAAAGTATTATTCATTCTGAAGACTAAATTAACAAAACCCTAGACCTAATGAGACGAAAAACCCTAAGATGACTCTTTGCCAATTTTAAGAGAAAACATGACTGTAAATGATTTTGATGAACAGACACGGACTAGCAGGTACATGACATGAGGGACATGAAAGACAAGAACCCTCTGTCAGATGATCCATGCTCCTAATGGAATGCAGCTGACTGAACTGAATGAGACACCTAAAATGAAATGCAACAAAAGAGATTTTGATCTCTGACGGAGGGATGAAGATACCGACTCTAACATTGGCTCCAATGGGGATGGTAGCTCCTTGGAGGTGCCAAGAACTACAGATCTATGAGAGAGTAGATAGTGCCTTTGTCCATTGGGCTATGGGGTCTAAAAATAAAGCTGAAATGCATGACTGAAAACTGATGACTTGGCGACACAAATTGACTCTCGCTCAACTAATAACTGACTCGATACTTAAACACAATTGACAAACTGGAAATATGCTTAGTAAGAATCTTATTCAATACAACCTACTGTAGTTGTTCCATTCATCACCTGATCAAGTGAAATGAAACAACCAATGCAACCAGGTAAGTATTCCACCTGCTGTTTGAATTCTCCGCAAGTGCTCATTTATGAAAAACAAGAGAGAACTACTGAAAGGCAACTCCCACGAAAAATTGTGAACAGATCCATTGAATACTATGGATTCTCTATCCGCCTCCAAAAACACTGCATAAGGATCTTGAAATTCATGAACACTAGGACTTAGCTCATCCAATGGATTACTTCTCTTCTCCTCATACCATGAATGCAAACTTTGTTTTAAGCTTTGTGATGAGACTCCTGCTAAAAATGACAAAGAGACCGGCTGTCGGATCAAGTTTATATCAGCACACATTTCAAGCTTACATATAGTCAATGGAGAAGGACTTTGATTGCATACATCATCCAACACATCAGCTATTGGATCGTGAAAATCTTGAAAAGACTGCTGCAACCCATTTTCTATTGGTTCCGATGAGATTACATGATTTCCTACGGGCTGCTCATTTGAAGATTTACTATGCAATTTACCCTTGAAAAACTGAAATGATTCAAAACAAAATGGTACGGAATCATCTTATATCATTTGATCATATGTGCTAGCTTCCAAGTCCTCATCTGCAACTTTACAATCAATGGAATTCGGGGGATGCAAATCTGGATATGGGAAGTCTTGAACAAGGTTTTTATTGCCCTCAACATGGTCCAAATCAAGACTTGTTGACAGTTGATTTCTGATTGCATGGAAGTTATCTCTGATGAACTAAAATGAATCAAAACAAAAAGGCAAAGATCCTTCACTTACTTCAAAAATTTTTGCACTTTCCTCGTCATTTTCATAGCTAATATGCATCGGTTGATAACTGTACTCAAGCTGTTGAAAGTGAACTTCCTCCTTCCACAAACTAGCTGCTGATTTGTCTGCAAGATTAGCTTCTGTTTGGAGAACATAATCATCATCATACTGATCAAACTGAGGCAAATCATCACTATAAAACACATCATCAAGCATACATGTCATATCAACAGATCTCTCTTCTCCAAGATGATCTACAAAACAATCATCATCAGATCTATGACAGCTGGGATAAGAAACAAAATGTTTTGGATCAGCAACTTGTTCTTCTTCAATCATCGAGCCATGGGCTTGATAATTATACTCATTCCTTGTGATGATATTTTGCATCATCTCTTCCACTGCACTTACCAACATTTCAATCTTTACCTCTAGAGATGTCGATTTCTCTGGATCTATGTTTTTCATCTCTTCTTCTTTCAACTTTGCCCTTCAGATCAGAAAATGAGCCTCTACATTTACTGCACTGTTCTACATCTCTTCAAGTGTTGCAAGATTCCTTTCTCTCATCTGAAACTCCATTTCCAAATCAAAATCACCCGGATAGTGCAAGAGAGCAGATCTTGGAGGAGGCCTTATATCAACTGGCATCGAATAATAAACTTGGTTAAATCTGGCAGAAAACTGTTGTACTATCTCGCCTGGCAGTCTTTTCAGCTGGTAATATTCTTCTATAATCAAGAAAAGGTTTTGTCTGATCACCCACCCGTCAAGGAAAACTTTGAAGAACTACTGGAAATCTGAGATGCTCGCATCAAGCAGGGTTTTGAACCAACTCTTGACTTTGCCTTGCAAAGAAAGAGAAAAAAGCCTAATACTGACATCCTCTTCATCAACTTCAAAAAGGTCAATAATTGACTCAAAATTCAGAACATGTCTCTCAGCAGTGATATTGTCACATTCACCATCAAACCTCAGCAAGTAAAGGTAATAATTTGCAGGGAAAGCATGGAGTATAGGAGGTAAAATCAGAGGCTTGTATAGATCTATAATTTTACAAGGTATAGGGGTATGTACAAAAGGTATAGAATCAGTCTTAGTCTCTTAAGGTTCATCAGTTTGAAGACGGTCATCACAAGATTCAGAAGAAAGGTTTTGATCAAGCTCAAAAGCATGCAAATATTTGGTATTCACAATCTTCAAAGGGAAGGAATCAAATGCCGGCCGAGGATCTTTTCTCAAATACAATATGCTTTGCAAAGCCTTCTTGATATTCTCGGGAAAAGAGAATAAATAATTTATGACAAAGAAAAAAATGTCTTGGATGAAATTCCAACTTGAATACCTGATCTTTCCATATTGTCCTTTCATGTATCAGCTGGTTAGGTTCATCCTCCAGTGGAGTCCTTAGATCTGATCTCGAAACTGATTTAGAGTCGCCAGGTGAATTATTTCAACCTTGCGGTGTTTGATCATTGTCCACCATCAACAATTAGATCTAAACTTGATTAGATATTACTTAGGAAACCATATTTTCAGTTCATAAACTAGACCAGAGATTGACTGAAGCAGCATTCATCTACTTTCGCTAATGCAAAGCAAGAGCGTTTCGAAGGCTACCTCGCTAACTTCAGGCTCCATATATATTTTATAAAGAAAACAACAAACTTTTCTTCCCCAGTATTGTCACCACTATGTTATTGCCTAAATTTACCTCAGGCTGAAGGAAGGCAGAGTTCAGGGTAACATCAAACCACGCTCAGTCTGGTAGCTAACCCTACCAGATCAGGAGAGGGCTCTCTCTGAGTCATTCTCAGCAAAAATAATCAATAGGGCTTGAGATGAATTTAAATAAAAGATAATTTTATGCTAGGTATGTAAATAAAGGATTTTGATTTTGATTTTGGGGGTTTTTATTGGAAACAAAGGGAAAGGCAGTATTGGATCCGGGGATAAGGCCTACTTTTTGCAGAGTTCTAATTGGGGAAAGGAAGGAAATTATTTTGATGCTTTGGATTGAATGAATTAATAGCTCAGACCAGTGAGGAGCTGAAGAGAGCAAGGGGCTTTCAAGAATCCTCTTCAAACAGATGAAAACATGGAAAATTAAACAAAACTGAAGGTAAAGCAAAGCAATCTAATGAATTCCATCTTTATCACTCATTTGTTTAATTTAAAAAGAAATAAGTAGGAAAATAGTACATATAAACATCAGTGAACTTATTATCACATAGAGAAACACACCATCAAAACACAGAGCCACATGGATCCCAAAGAGTGCTACAAACCCTGGTCTATTCCTTTGCCAAAAGTGCAGAGATGAAATGTACAATGAAGTGCCAAGAAATCCCAAGTGTCCAACCCTGAAAATGACTGAGGAAATACAATATATAGAAAAGCCTAACTCATCCCCATTCCTCTAGGGGTCGAGCTCACCATTCTAGCAGCTCTTTCAACCACATCTAAACTAAGAACTGGAAAATAGGCAATGAAACAACTTGCCTCTATATGATAGGAAACTGATTCATTCACTTACATTTCAATTTTTGGTGAATGAAACTACTAGAATGGGTAAAAATGTGCCAAAATTACATAAAATTCATTAAATTACATCAAGTTACATCAATAGTTACATGAAAAAGTCAAACTGGCCAAAACTAGGCAAAAATCTGAGCTGCTGAGTGAAAAATAGGCCAAAGTTCCCAATGTGCCGCACTTGAAATCTCTATGCGTAGCGCCACTTTGAGGCTGATTTTGAGGGCCTTCCCTGTGTCCAAATTGAGCGTTGGATAGCTCGTTGGAACACCCTACCTATCTACTTTCCAAACCAAGTGGAATTTTTGGATTTTCTTGCCATTTGTCCCTCCAAAACTAAATCTCCCAACACTGCTTCATGTGCGTGCAAAAAGTGGCAGAAAGGCCATTTTTAGGGTGTTTTTGACCCTTTAGGCAACCCAGAACTTGATGCAATCCTTAGGTAATCCATAGGCATGCATAATTTTTGATGAAAAATAAAAAAATACAAATTTTTCCTCCTGAAGAGCTGCCAATTATAAGCCTGCGCCAAGTGGCGCTATGCGTCGGGCAGGAAAATCTGTTTTGAGACCCAAAAATTCAAAATTGACAAAAAATTTCCAAAATTTCTTGAAATTTTTGCTGAAAGTCCCTAATCAAGCACTATGCTGTGCCAAAGAAGCTTTGGCCAAAATTTGGAGCCTATCATGGCTTTTGTGACGCTTTTGTGCCCTCCTTAGCCTTGCCTTCAAGATCTTGATCCTTGCTTTGCAAACATGATTGCGCGCCCAATAATGGTTCTTCATGTGTCTGAGCATGTTCTTCTCCTTGTTTTCCTTCTCCAACAGCTTCTCAAGATGAATTTTGACCCTCTTAAGCGAAATCTCCCGCTCAATGGGTGTCATGTCGGTTTGGCTTCCTTGGGCAGCTTGCCGGTTCTCACGCATGTTTTGCAACTCCATGATCATCTGCTGATCCTCCAATTGTTTGTTCCGCTGCTCCAAGTAGTTTATGACCCATTGAGCTCTCTGCAATTTTTCGGTCAATGTGTCTATCTCAGCCTTCTGCTCCTGAATGGTCTCTCTCAACTTTGAGCTTGGAGAGCTCAAATCCTCGTCTATCAATATGAAATTAGTATCTAGGCCTCCTGAAGGGCCCTCATCCTGCATAGGCCTCTTTCCTCTATCCTGTACCTATGATGCTGATGATGGCAACGAGACACCTTCCACCCCAGGTGGAGATAGTACTTGTCAGGCTGCTGCAAATAATCCTCTCGTGCCTCTTTGATAAGTGACATATATCGGCACACTAATAGTCTCTACCTCCTAACCTCCATACTGATCTAAGGGTTCACCTGCATCATGAACAACCTCTGGAGGAACCTGAGGGGCTGTGAAGAAGTCATGGGAAATTAAATCCTCCCATGCAATACCCTGCAATCCAAGCTAATGTACAACAACAATCTTGATGAGTGCATAGTGATAAATATTGTTGTACTGCTGCTCGGGATTTTTCTTCTGCACAAGAGTGGTCATTCTCTCGATGCTTTAGCACATGAAATAAGGTATGTTCATCATCCTCACTCTTGTGAAATGCATCAATAACTGGATGTGGTATGCGTAGAGGCGTGAGAACCGGCCCTCACAACTGAAGTATCTGATAATGAGCTTCATCAAAGGCGCATAGGATTCCTTTAGGAACCGGAATGGGAATACCCTGCTGAGCTGTCTCACATAGCTCAGCCTGATATATGGTTCATAATTCACTCTTTCCACATGCTATCTTTTGTTCCACTGTTCACCCACATTCTATATTCTTGTTTCTTCAGAGATGGTTTCCGGTGTCAAAGTGAAATTTACACCAGCAAGAGTTACCTGACCATCATGCAAATGTAATACAAACAAATGAGCTAACTCCTGATGATGCTGAATCCGAGCAATCATCTCACAGTACTAATAGCATGACCACTCTCAGAAACATGCCATGGCAAGTGGGCGAGCCTGCAACTGAGTCAATGAGGTGGGCTCTTCTCTCACATTTTTTCCACCTTTACGAGGCCTTCTCGGTGCATGTAGCTCAGTGGTAGAATCACTATCTCCGTCATATGATGTATCAGTGTTTGTCTCCATAAAGTCCATGCAAGGTGTATGTTTGGCTTGTTGAAAATGAGAATTTGGTGCTTTTTTTTTTAATGCCAAATATGTGTCAAAGGGGAGGGACTGTGGGAAAAGTAGGACAGTGGGGACAATGAATTTCAATCAAGTAATATCATAGGTGTAGGGACATTCACTTAACTATTTGGACTTGGGGTTTGGGAATTTTTTACAAATGAAATGGGAAGGGGAAAATAATGGGAAATGATTTGGGATAGGGAAATGGGAATGAGATGATATGAGTGGCTTAGGATATAAGGGAATAGGGGATAAATTTTAATGATAGGATTACAGTGAGGGAAGGAATGAACAATGTGGGGTAGATGGAGTATTTCAGCACCAAAATCAAATTTTAAAACTCAAATTCAAACCCTAAGAGAGCAATTTGTAACAAGAGAATAGGGTTTATAACTTTGGCATTCAAACTCTCTTATTCCACTTCAAACAATACCAAACACTGATCAATGGTAGTTTCAAAGTCTCACAAACTTACTTGAATCATAGGAGACGGATTCATTTTCCAATTTGAGTGAGAGATGGTAGCAAATTTTCGTTTCGGGCCAATGCACCGCGTGCACAACCCAATGCGTCGCGCCTGGTGTATGCGCCGTGCAAGTTCAAATTAACACAGTCATGGGTGGCTCTATGCACCACGATCATTATGTGCGCCGCAACCTCCAACCAATGTGTCGCGCCTGTAAATTCACCAACAGTTCTACCTCCAAATCATAGTTTCGCCCTCCAACTTATTTCTCCACGATTTCTCTTGGCTCCTTGCTGACTTTTGGTATGCAAATGAATTTTGAATATGAACATATCTTATATATACAAAGGATTTTGATTTTTGATTTGAAAAAACCCACTTTCTAATTTTTGAATTTTGACACTTTGCACTTTTTAAAATAAACTCTGTTTTGCTTGTTTCCTTTGATTTTTGAACTGATGATGAATCTCTTGTCTATTTTTGCAGGGATTGCTGGCATGGGATTTCGAAAAGGTGACCAGGGCTGCGTCTAAAGAACTTTACAACTAAAAAAACTTTAAAAATCACATTGCATTTATTTACAAAAGATGAAATAGACAATTTTTCTTCAAGACAGAGTTTTGAAGAAGAATCATTATCGAGCATTGCGATGATGAAATTTTTGCAATGAAAACTTATTTCGAACCTCCCTCATGTGCCTACTGACAATATTAGTAATTCTGAAGACTAAATTAACGAAACCCTAAACCGAATGAGACTAAAAACCCTAAAATGACTCCTTGCCAATTTTAAGACCAAACATGACTGTAAATGATTTTGATGAATAGACACGGACCAACAGGTACATGACATGAGGGATATGAAAGAAAATACCCCTCCGTCAGATGATCCATTCTCCTAATGGAATGCAGCTGACTGAACTGAATGAGACACCTAAAATGAAATGCAACAGAAGATATTTTGATCTCTGACAGAGGGATGAAGATACCGACTCTAACACATTGTATTATTATTATGGTTGAACCATAGAATAGAAATGATACCCCCGCATGTGGGTTGTATGGTTTCGTTTGAATAAAATTGTTATATGCATATGGGTTCATAAACCTATAAAAGGTAAAGAATTCCTCGTATAGAGAGAGAATGAAATAAAAGTCATAGGTATAAGGGTATAGAACCTGGGCTGCTGAAATGTCAGAGTGCCTGGATAGTTGAAACTTGATTAGGTGAGAATTTGGGATGCACCTATATGCATAGGGAGGATATTAGTTTAATATCTCAATCTCAGATTGAAATATTTAAGCACACATATTTATTTAAATTTCCAGTTCAAGAGAAAGGAACAAGGTGAGTTTTCCAGAATGTGGATAAGATCGGGCAAGGAATCTTGAATGCATTTTACACGCAGCTTGAGATTAAAATTTTGAAATACCGGGACTGTGGGTTTTACCCCCATCAAGAAGTTCCAACATCAAAATCATCTATTTCTCCATATCTCCAAAAAGCCTTGGACAATCATTCCAAGGTGTTTGAAACTCCCAAATGACTCCCACCTATTCGTGATCATGATCACTTTATTCATTTGATTCTAGGAATTTTTCCTCCAAACAATAGGCCTTAAAAATATTTGTATGTCCAAAAGAGTAGAATTGAACGTATGATTGCACAAATGCTGGAGGCTGGTATAATTCAACCTAATCAAATTTCTTTCTCTACTCCGGTCGTATTGGTGCACAAGAATAATGGATCATGACGGATGTGTCTAGATTATAGGGAGCTCAATAATCTTAGTATGAAAGATAAATTTCCCATTCCTCTGATTGATGAATTACTGGATGAATTAAATGGAGCGATTTATTTTACCAAGTTGGATCTTCCTTGAGGATATCGTCAATTTAGAATGAATACTAAAGACATTCTGAAAGAAACATTTATAACTGATGAGGGTCATATGAATTTGTGTTCATGCCTTTTGGCCTTAGAAGTGCACCTTCTACATTTCAAGGTTTGATGAATTCCATTTGAAAACCCTTCCTTAGAAAATTTTTGTAAGTATTTTTTGATGATATACTAATCTAGAGTGGATCTTGGAAGGATCGTGTTCAGCATGTTGATAGGGTGCTCAAACTATTGGAGGAGAAACACTTACATGCAAAAACCTCCAAATGTTTCTTTGGAGTACAAGAAGTGGATTATTTGGGTCATATTGTATCTCAGGAGGGTGTTAAGGTAGACCCTAACAAAATTAAATCCATTAAGGAATGGAAAGTCCCCACAACCATAAATAAGTTGTGAGGATTTATCAGGTTAACAGGGTATTATCGTAGGTTTGTTAATAATTATGGGAGAATAGCAGCACCACTAACAACATTATTGAAGAAATTTTCATTTTCATGGATTCCTGAAGCAGCGAAAGCCTTTGAACATCTTAAAGAGGCAATGTGCCAAGCACCGGTCTTAGCTACACTAGACTTCAAAAAAACCTTTATTGTGGAATGTGATGCCTCAAGAAATGGAATTGGTGTTGTTTTAATGTAAGAAGGAAGACCCATTGCTTTTGAAATTCATCCAATCAAAGGAAAGTATTTACATAAATCTATTTATGATAAGGAAATTTTGGCAATACTACATGCACTAAAGAAATGGAGAGCTTACCTAATGGGAAGGCACTTTAAGGTAAAAATGGATCATGATAGTCTTAAATAATTTTTGGAACAAAGAATAACTTTAGAAGAGTAGAAAAAATGGGTCACAATGATGTTGGGTTATGAATTTGAAATCATATAAAAAAAAGGGAAGCTAAATGTTGGTACGGATGCACTCTCAAGAAAGGATGAGGATGTGGAAGCATTTATTTATGCCATTTCTATTATCCAACTAGATTGGATAATCGAAGAAAGGGAGGAATGGAATAATGATGAAGAAGCATGGACAATTATTCAAAATTTGTAGAAATATCTAAGTACATCTGATACGTTTCGTTGGAAAATTGATTCCTTATAGTACAAAGATCGCTTATATCTTTGTAAGAATTCCCTTCTAAAACAAAATATTCATTTGGAATTGCACACATCTCCCATAGGATGACATAAAAACTTACCATAGGGTGAACAAAGAATTTTTTTTGGGATGGAATTAAATATGACATTCAAAATTTTGTGGCAGGATGTTTGGTTTTCTAGCAAAATAAAGTTGAGAGAATTAAGACGTTGGGTTTTATACAACCTTTATCCATTCCAAGTCAATGTTGGAAGGAGGTTTTAATGGATTTTATCACATGTTTACCTAATTTTGGAGGAAAGAGTGTCATCGTGGTGGTAGTTGATAGACTTACCAAGTATGCACACTTTTGTGCATTATCTTATCCATTTAAAGCATGTACAATTGCTACTGCATCTATGGAAACAATTCAAAAGCTACATGTAAACCCAAAGATTATTGTAAGTGACAAAGATCCAATTTTCACTGGAAATTTTTGGATGAAATAATTTTCTTGTTTGTGTACTCAACTAGCTCATAGCTCATCTTATCATCCTCAATTTGATGGGAAAAATGAGATAGTGAAAAAATGTTTGGAAGGATATCTTCATTGCTTTGTATCTGATAAACAAACACTATGGGTCAAGTGATTACCTTTGGCTAAATGGTGATATAACACTTCCTTCCACACTGTGGAAAAATGACCCGATTTATGGCACTTTATGGATATCATCAACTGTCCATCATATCATATTTAAGAGAATATTACATCGAGCATCAATAATAAGTTCTCCAACTCTTAAAGGATAACCTAAATTTGGCACAGAATCAAATGAAACAACAGGCATATCAACATCACAGTGAGAGAAGTTTTGATGTAGGTTACTTGGTATTTCTATGGCTACAACCATACAAACAAATGTCCCTCAAGCAAGCTAAGAAGGATAATAAATTATCACCAAAGTACTATGGTCCTTACAAGGTGTTGCAAAATATTGGTACTATGGAATAAAAATTGGAGCTTCCTGCATCTTCATGAGTGCACCTAGTTTTCCATGTTTCATGCTTAAAGAAGGTTATAGGTGACAAACTTCTAGTCCAAAAAATATTGCTAGAACTTGATGAGAAATGAAAAATCATATTGGAACTTGAAGAAATCACAGAAACAAGAACTCAATAGCTATGAAACCGATCAATTTCATAGTATCTCATCAAATGGAAGAACTTACCCAATGAAGATTCCACATGGGGGGATCAAAATTTTATACAGAAGCATCCATAACTACTCAAGCATTGAGGACAACACTTTTTTGAAGGAGAGGGGCATGTTAGGTCCCTATATTACTAGTGTAGTCCCTTATTTCTGTTAGTGTATGCCCCTTATTATTGTTAGTGTGGCCCCCTTATCATCATTATTGTACCATTGTAGTCCCCATATTGTTACTATTATACCCCATAAAATCCCACTATTTTTATTGTTGTGCCCTTATATTATTATTTTTAGGTTGGTTAGAATTATATTGTGACCCCATGGACTCCTATATATATAAAAGAGGTTTTTTCATCTGTATCATCCAATAATTTTTCATTTATGTAATGTAAAAAAGGTTTCCCCCTCGAAGAGGCTTATTTATAAGTCGTTGATCTATATTTTATTCTATTTTGTGAGATAGTTTCATAGCAAGATGTTGTATGGTTGTAGGAATTTTACATTCCTTAATGGATTTAATTTTGTTAGGGTATGCCTTAACACGCTCATGAGATACAATATGAGCCAAATATTTGACCTCTTGTACTCCAAACAAAAATTTGTAGGTTTTTGCATATAATTGTTTCTCCTCCAATAGTTTGAGAATCATGTCAACATGTTGAACATGATCCTTCCAAGAGTTGCTATAGATTAGTATTTCATCAAAAAATACTAACACAAATTTTCTAAGGAAGGGTTTTAAAAAGAAATTAATCAAACCTTGAAATGTGGAAGGTGCATTAGTAAGGCCAAAAGGCATGACCAAAAATTCATAATGACCATCATGAGTTCTGAATGATGTTTCTAGAATGTCTTTAGTCTTCATTCTAAATTGATGATATCTAGAATGAATATCCAACTTGGTGAAGTAAATTTATCCATGCAATTCATCAATGATGGGGATGGGAAATGTATTTAATAGTGATATTGTTGATATCCCTATAATGTAGACACATACGCCATGATCTATCCTTATTGTAAACCAATACTATTGGAGCAGAGAAAGAAATTTGACTACGTTGAATTATACTAGCCTCTAACATTTATGCAATCATACATTCAATCTCACTCTTTTGGGCATACGGATATTTGTAAGGCATGATGTTTGGAGGAACACTTCCTGGAATCAAATGAATAGCATGATCATGATCACAAATAGGTGGGATCCCTTTGGGAGTTTCAAACACCTTGAAATGATTTTCCAACACTTTTTGGAAATTTAGAGAAATAGATGATTTTGATGTTTGAACCTCTAGTGAGCATGATTATGCATTTATGCCTCATTTTTCTTTCTTCAAAAGTTTTTTCATGAAATTAGAGTTGATTATCTTTCTCGGATTCCCTGCGATACCCTGTAACTCAAATTCCCTTCCTTCCCAAAAAATTTCAATAACAGTTCTTGAAAATTAAAAGTTATCGTCCCCAAATATTGTAACCATTAGACTCCTAGTACAACATCAACACATCCCATTGGAATTGAGAGAATTGGACTATTCAATACATATTTCCCTATGGTTAACTTGATATTATGGTACTTTCCAGAGAAATTTATATTTTCTCCATTTTCAACCATCGCTCGACACTATGGTGTTGGGTATATGAATAAATTCAATTCCTTGGTCACCTTACAATGAATAAAATTATGGGTACTACCCGAATCAATCAACACTATTACATTTTTCTTCTTGATATGTCCTTCTATCTTTATATTTTGAGGAGTGGTAATTCCTGCCAATGCATTACAAGATATGGTCGGATTCATTTCTTCCTTCTATAGGGTTGTTTCCTAGTGTATATCCTCTTCTTTTGAAGTTTCTAGTTCATTTTCTTCCTCCTCTTCAAAATATATGTAAAATAATTTCTTCTCAGAACACTTATGACCTTTAGTGTATTTTCTATCACAACTGTAGCAAATTCCTAGTGCTATTTTTTCTTCCAATTGTTGTGGTGTCAACCTTGTAGATTGTGGAAGTCTAGTAGTAGCAACACTTCCATCTTTATAGTTGTGAGTTTGTCGCCATAATATTTCTTTCAGTTTTTCTTACAAACCTTAATGCCTTCTCTAATGATTCATGTTCCCAAAGGCGAACCTCATGTTGGATGTTATCCTTTAAAGTGACTATGAATATATATATCATGTGTTCCTCTAGAATATCAGCTACCCTTATATTCAATTTTTGGAAGTCCTCAATGTGATCCAACATTGAACCCTTTTATTTGAGATTTATCAATTGGCTAAATAAGGTGTTGCTTTTTGTATCCTCATAATGTGCTATCATTTCCTCCATAAAAATTGACCAAGTGACAATATTTTTACGAGATCAAAGTTATCAATACCATACAAATGTATTGTGCTCTAAATATAAATTTACAATGCGTATCTTTTGTGTGTTTTGCACATTATGGAGATCAAAATATTGCTTCTTCCGTAGTATCCATGTTACCGGATTCTTTCCGTCAAACTTCCTCATATCGATCTTTGGAATATGGTGGATCTTAAATCCAATTTAGATTCTATGAAATCATGATTAACATTTCTTTTTTTCTCATAATGAGTTTTATCTTCTATCATTTCACCATTAAGAATCATTTCTTGTAGCAGTTTTGTCAAACCTTCCTTCAAACTTTTCATGTATGCTTTTAGACCATTCTTCATGTCTTCATTATTTCTTTTCAGTTTTTCTTCTATACCATCAATATTAGCTTCCATGCCATTCTTAAAACCATCCATATTAGCTTCCACAAATTTCTTCAAACCACCCATCTTAGCTTCCATTTCATTTTTTCCTACTCTTTGCGAGAGCAAAATTTGTTGCACTTAGTCTAGTAATTTTGATATATCATGTTGCATGTATTCCTCTTCATGAGTCATAGTAGAGATTTTTGAGGGTTTAATTGGTGTGGAATTATTTTTGGGGGGAATTTTAGAACCCAATACTGATATATGTTCTTCAATATTCCCTTGGAATCACTTCAAATTGATTTTTGAAACAAGACTTAATGCAATATTTAAAAAAAATACACACATTTTCTTGCTTTTGAGGAGCTTGATATTGAAACTGATGTATCTCTGTAATTTTGGATCCCCAAGAATTGATATATGGTCCTATAGTGTCCCTTTGAGTTTTCATTCCAATACCATGGGTCAGACCTAATTTGGATTCTTCAAGGTAAAGTTATGCTAGATCTCCACAATGGCCTAATTATGGACTAGTTCAGTAGAGATAACTTGTACGACGTGCCACGTGTCATTGTTTTGACCTTCATTTCTAAAATCAATGCAAAAGAAACTAAATTCCAAGTACTTTCTGTGACCTTTTACATAATTCTAATATGATGCTTCAAACAAATGTTATGACGATTTTCTCACGGTCACCTCTTTGAGATGAAATTCTAGAGCCTGCAAAAACCCTAACTTCAAAGGTCATATCTCCTAAAATATAGCGAACAAATTTCTGAAATTTTTACACAAAGTTCAGAAATATTTTCGCTCCACATGTTAAAAATTTTAGCTTCTGAAGCCTCGCAGAAACAATTTATGGAAAAAATTCCAAGTTGACATGTTTGAAGAAGCAAAACCCTAGAATCCCAAGCTCTAATGCAAAATGTTATGAAACCAGCTCACAAAATAGATGAAATTATAGATCAAGGACTTATAAATCAGTCTCTTTGAGGGAGAAACCTCCTTTTCATTACATAAATGAATAATTATTGGATGACACAAATGACAAAACCTCATTTCTATATATAGGATTCCAATCGATCACAATATAATCCTAGCCAACATAACAATAAAAATGTAAGGGCACAACAATAAAAATAGTGGGATTATAGGGGGCACAATAATAATATAATGGGGACTACATGGGCACAACAATAACAATGAGGGGGCTACACTAACAATAAAAATAAGGAGATACACTAGTATTATAGGGACCTAGGAGCCCCACTACAAGCTTTGGGAACCCCGATATGGGCCATACACCATCACCAAGGCTGTAGGGGACAATTCTTTCAATCTCATCATTCCACCATTCCTTGGCATGCACCCAGTGTTCAATGTGGACCGCCTTCGACCATACTTTCCACCATTGCTACACACATTTGACATTGCAAAAAAATAACACTAACAGAGTTAAACCCAAATTGCATGGAACACACCACCATTGATTGGATCATGGAGACACAGATCAATAACCCTCACCAAGAGAAGATACAACTGTATTGAGTTTTCAAATTTGGCCAACTCCTGCACCAAGGAAAATGGCTCGCCAAGGACCAAGTTCAACAGAAGTTTCCCCATCTCATGGAGGCACTCAACGCAGTGGGCACCATTTTCTTCCTAAGGGGGGAGGACAAATCCAGGTGGATATTATTGGCAACCCACCTATTCCACCTAGACCCCCACCATTTTTTCTTTTAGTTTTTTATTTTCCTTAATTGTAGCACAATTTAATATTTTTGGTAGTTTTTCAGGTCCTGAACTTCCAGAGTTATTTTGAGGCCGTAAACGACGTTTTTTGGGAAAATCGAGGAAAACATTAAGGTTTCACTAATTTTTTCCACTCGAAAGTTGTATTCCTTGGATATATCTTCTAACGAGGTATTATATGCATCAAAAAAAGATCGTATGCCGAATTTACAACCCTAGGAATTTGATGTACCAAATTACCCAAACGGGGCCCATAGTCTTGACGCTTCATCACCTAGAGTTAGGTTTTTGGATGTTTAGGGTTTTCCATTGTTTCTCAATAATAAATAGATTTGTGAGCCTCATTATAACACAGTTCAGAGGCATGTAGCCACCACATCTCTTCTCATATATAATCTACCATCGCCTGAGCTAGTTTATTTCCATGATGTCTGTAAGCATATTTTAATTCTTTGATATTAATGGAATGAAGTGTTATTTCTGTTGTATCTTTGTATTTATGGTTATTTTTGTATTTTTTGTGTTCCTGTCAAATTTTGGATCAGCTAAGCTCTTCTAAGTGATGTTTATTTCCTCCATATTTTGTGTTTCTCGTAAATTTTAGTTGGTATCAGAGAATCAGGTGATATTTGGGTGTGTTGTGGCAGGGGTTGTGATTGCAAAGAGGTTCTTTTTTGTTGAGTGTGTGGTTTTTGGCTTTGTGAAACTTTTCGATGCTATTTGAGTTGAGGGTCGACGACACTGTGACCCCTTAGTGTTGCTTGTTGAAGAGACGAGAGTTGTTGATGGTGGAGATGTAAGGAGTACGTCGGATTCATTGTTTTATTTAATTTAGAATATCAGTAGAATGGTCACTTACATAAGTTTCAGAGGCATGAAACCCTGGCCGTGGAGTTTCAGCGAGATTCAACACTAAAGGATAATCGATGTCCTTAGCACTGAAGGATAATCGATGTCGTCTTTCCTCTGTAATTGAGGAGACTATTTGGGTTCATAACTATGCTAAAATTTGTGGAGAATTGACTGGAAGAATGGAAACTGTTCAATTCACATGACTGTGATAATGGAAGCATACGAAAAAACTGAGTGAGGAGGCCAGTGTAAAGACCTACATGATAAAGCCAAGATTCAGCTAGCCAATGTGTAAAGAGCCAAATGCATGTAAAGTTCAAGAGATAAGTGGGATCTACCAAATCATAGGTTCTAGAGATCCATATGACACATATTCAGATAATTTTTGAGCGTTCAATCGTCGTGTGGAGGGTTGTGCAGAGGGAGAACTTGTTGGAGGTTTCTGTGTGCTATGAAAGCCTATGAAGAAGGAATTTAGAGGGCCATTGTTTCTATTTGCCAATAAATCTGAGATATTTTTTTCACATTGAGATGAGGCTCAGAGGTCAATGGTGCTAGCACTCAGACCAGGAGAAGCATGGTGGCATTGTGTCGAAAAAAACATGAAGTGTAAGTGTGGAGGACACATTGCAGCTCAATTTGCAGTGTTGACGTTGAGCCAAGCAGTGATGGTGTTGTGAAATGGTCATTGCAATAAAGCCTTCGAGTTGTAACACAACGCTGTCACATTCTAGAAGGATGACGACCATGTTCCCCTGGATTTTGACTTAATGTAGCCTTTCAAATTAAATATTGTTGATTATGATGAATTCTTTCCAATGATATTATGAAGACTCATCTCTCTGACATATAGGTTTTTATTTGCAGTTGCGTCTATTTGAATGAGTGTTGAATGGGCTTTGTGGTTTTCTACAACATTGATCGGTAGATATACAATGGGACAATATTCCACTATTATTAAGAAGCTAGTGAAGGTGTTTCCACTATCACCTGTAAATCTTGGTGTGAGATAAATAAATAAGTTTTCAAAATGTTGGAGCAATGTCGAAACCATGGTATAAAATCTCCTGGAAAAATCAAAAGGATTTGTAGGGAGTGTTCTCAAATCCCTGCAGACTCACAACTCTACTTCACTTGTCTTTGTTTTCCGTCATTTTTTTTCTTCCAAAATTGGTGCCTCGAACTCAAGTTTCATATAAGGATGTAGATTTTAACATATATATGTCAGGTGTTCCACTTATCGTGACCAAGGATTTACACTTTCTCATTCAGGACAGATTTGATGAGTAATGTTCTTGTTCAACCTAGAGACAGTCACAGACAACTTTAACACAAATTGGAAGAGTTATGCATGCAAATAATATGAAGCAATAGATATATGTTGAGGGAGTGGAAGATCATCCCAACTTGTGATGATTTGATTTTATTTTGTGGAAAATAGTTTGGTTTCTATATGTTGTAATTTATTTTTGAAGAGAATTGAAACATGACTGGTGCAGTGCTCTTCCTATGAAGGAAAAAGAACTTGTGCATTGAGGAAGTTGAGTACCAAAAGCACAATAGATGGATTGTGATTGTTTCATCAGAAAGTATTTGTGACATGATTGGTGGATGTGAGGAGTGATGGGTAAAAATATGAGACTCAAAAAAGTATGGAGAGAACTGAAATAGAATAGGAGGAAGAGTCAAAGGGCATAATAAATATATTTTTCAGTTGAATATGAAGTGTTTCCAGTTGAATAATCTAATGATGATTGGAATGTATATCTCGATCAATGTAGTGAAGAATTTGATGAAATCGTAAAAAGGTTAATTCTGTATCTACCATTTTTCTCAGGTATAAATTATGAAATCTGGGCAACTGAAATGAAAAAAATACTATGGAAGGTAGATATTTTGAATTACGTTGAAGATGGTTTTTCTAATTCGAACCATTATATGTGTAGAGATGCATAAACATTACATATTATAACATATGCATTATATGAAAACATATTATTCAATATACTACATGAATATGGTGAGATCCTAAATGAAAATTTATTGTGGGATATTTTAGAAATGAATTACAATTTGAATGACTCCGAAAATGATGAAAGTATCATTTCTGAAAATGATGATTGTGATTTCAGTCTCATAATTGATTGTGAAATTGAAGATGGAAACATTGAGGATGCAACGATGGATGATGAATGTGTTCCTATAGTTGACATTGAAAAATGTGATGATGAAGAAACAACCATTGATGTTGAATCTGAATATTTTTATGAAGAAAGTCTCTTTGATGCAGAGATGCATGAAGTCAAATTTGATGATAATTATGTATCGCATGAAGAGTGGTTCAATTTGATGCATGAAAATCATCTTATTGATGAGTTGTTGTTTAGTGAGAAGAGATGCCTACCTCCATACACAATTCAAATGTAGGACAACATGTTTGTGCAACAAAATTGATTAAAGACATTGAAGACATGAAACAACCAACTATATTAGCAAAGAAATATGAAGAAATGAAAGAACTCTTGAAAGAGAAGGATGACAAGAATTAGTACAGTTATTTTTATGATCCTTTATATAAATATAACATTTCTTTTAAGTGTGAAAATATTGACAACTAGGAAGAAGCAATAAAACTAGAAGAAATTTCAAACATTGAAGACAAGTATAAGTCCCAAGAACCTACAAAAATATTGAATACAAATAATATTAGCCTGCAATCAAGATCAAGAAAGAGTATATTAAGAGTTCAAGTGTTCCACCTTTGGCACACACAATTTAAAAAAGAGGAGAAGCTCTACCACAATCTTATGTCTATAAAGGTGAAGATGAAACTTCACCAACAAATGAACAAGCATGGACCCTTTAGCAAGAAGGAAAAAATGAAATCTAGGTTATCAAGTTTTTTTTTAATGTACCATTGTAAGCCTAGATGAGACTAAGACCAATAGACGTATGTTATGCTTTCATACATTTCTCCATTAAGAGGGGAACATGGAATAATGGAGAAATGTAGAATTCTCCATTTTATTCTATTATTATAGATTTGTTGTGATCTGTTGTGATCAGTTATATTGGATAATTTTCCTAAGGAATCTGTTCAATTCCTCAACAAATCTACAATCTTATTTATGTACGAATTATTTAGTGAATGATAGTATTTTCCAGTGTAGTAAATTTTGAGGGTGAGCCAGGCTCACTTGAGAGATGCTTATTTCCTCCATACTCTATGTCTCTCCTAAATTTTAGTAATTACAAAGTTATAAATTATATGTCATGAATTTAAAAAATTGTAAGGTTGTGACACGTCATATCTTACAAAAATTTCAAAGTTGTGATATAACAAAACCATCACCCAAATAAAAACAAAACTTCTTGTGATGCAACATATTACACAAAAACAATTCTCAAAGTGCGACAAGCCACAATCTGGCAAAGTATAAAAAGGTTCAAAAAGCCACCAATTGACCTTTTTAAAAAGGGTTAAAGGGTAAAACTATATTTTTTCTAATAAATAGGACGAAGGGTATTTTTAGATTTTCACTTCGCATTTTACTAATACCATTAGAGAGAGGTAGCAAGTGGCATAAAGGTATGCGTGTTGTCAAGAGTCATCAAAGAGGATATGTTTTTTCATTCCAACATTATCTTACCTATTAGCACTTGTCCCTTATAGCAAGTAAGCAATGCTCCGCTCAAATGCACGTTTCTTTTAATTTCTTCCAATAATCATTCATCCTTAGGGCTTGATTTTTCCACCTAACCAAAAAAGTATTCGACATCCACACCCAAATTAACACACTATAGCATGTCTAAAAAACAAAAAATAAAATTAAAAAGCCTACACCTTAATTAAATAAATCATCTCAACCATGCACAACATAGAAAGCTCTTGCCCCAAGAAATTTTAACTAAATTTAAGGCCCAGATTCCAAATTCCCACCACCCCCCCCCCGAAGAAAAAAAAAAGTTAAGGGAAACCCTTTCATCCTACCCAAGCATCTGATTTGTATATCAAGTTTTTTTAGAACTTTCGTGAAACGTTTTCTCATATGGTGCGTGGTAGCCATCTATAAATTATGTTATACCTAATGATGGCTAAATACCCTTTCAAGTTTGAAAGAAACAATATTTTATGAAAATATTGTGAGTTCTTGAAACCTCACTGTGTTCATTATCCCCAAGAATTCATTTCACTGAAAAATCTTCATCTATTCCAAGTAGCCTTGCTGATTCACAAAGAAAACTGCCTTCAAACTCGTAATCCTCATCATTTCTCCATTTCAAAATGTGTCTTTCATTTCCCCCATTTTTCCCTCATTTTCCCCTCAATTATTCCTCAAAATCCCCTTTTAAACCTTATAAATCCCCTTTATTTGGTTTAAAATCACCTTTTCTAACCTATCATAACTCCTAAAAAAGGTTAAAAACCCCATTTCGGCCTATTCTCCAACCTTTTAACTTTGGGCCTTAAGCGTTTTTTGCTCAAGCCCCTAGCCCCTTTTTATCATAAGACCGAGGCCTGAGATCGTCGGCTAAATGACTTAAGCCCCCATAGCCATCGCATTTCGACGATTCCAATTTATTCATTCCCATTCCTTTTTCCGCCGACATGCGAAATGCCAATGCACTTTTCCACTTTAAATCTGGATTTTCGATCATCCAGATCCAACGGTCTACGTCGTTTCACAGATCCCTTTTCCACTCAGCAACCCTTTTCATTCTCTGCCAATGGTTTCTCACCGATGAAATCCCAACCGTTGGTCATCGTCAGATCCAACGAAGATCAACCTCTCCTTTGTTCCCTTTTTTCTTTCATCTGTGATCAAATCTCTTCCTTCGATCCTCTAGATCTGATGGCTGTCGCTTGATTGCCATATCGTTGTCCCCAGTTCGTTCTTTCCAATCCCGCTTTTCTCCAAAAAATTTTGAGCTGTCGATCCTCCTAATTCGACAGTGAGCATTCTATCGTGGTCTTCCTCTCCTATCTCACCATTCACCCCTCTGTGCGAAATTGTGATCAGATCCGGACCGTTGATCCTCTAGATCCAACGGTCCACACACTTTCAATTTTCCACTCGCTCTGAACACTTCTATGACTCACTCTTTCCCCAGTCACATATCCACCATTGACCTTCCAAAACCAATGGCTCCCGCTATCTCGCAGATCCAAACTCCACACGATAAATAATTTTCCCCCCGACCATGTTTCCCCCCAGATATAATCCTAGCCATTGATCATTTCGATCTAATGGTGATCGGGCCTTCCTCCACTCCATTCTCATTCTCCCCGCGATGAAATCCTGACCATTGATCCATCAGATCCAATGACCATCACTCCACTTCTCTACCTCCCTCCGCCCCATTCATTCTTTTTTGCATGTCTGTGATATAATCTGGACCATTGATCTTTCCGATCCAATGGCCAATGCACTCTCGTATTTCTCATTTCACTCCGCGACATCCCCATCTACCCACATTTCTCTGATAATATCTTGACTGTCAATCCTCCAAATCTGACGGCCATCGCATCATCACCCTTTCGGCCCTTGCCCCACCTTTCCATTGCACCCGCTTCCCTGTGAAAGGATCTTCACCGTTGATCCTCTAGATCTAATGATGATAGCTATTTCGCCATTCATCCATTCCCCTGCCCATATATTTTATTTTTTGCATTCCCTCTATTCATATCCACCATTGATCCTCTAGATCCAACGGTCATCGCTCTTTCTCTTTTTCGCTGACCCTTTCGATCATTTCTGATTTCTGCGAAATTGCAAATAGATCCCAACCGTCGATCCTCCACATTTGACAGCCCAGAATTGACGTCGAACCCATTTCACCAAAACATTTTAACACACATTTTCAATGCGAAAGAGGTGGTTTTGGGTTGGACATACATCACCATATATGTGGTATCGCTTCCAAAATGGCCCATACCACTTACCACCTAATCCTTACGTGAAAACCTCTGGTTTCCCCCCAAAAATCCACCTTCACCATTCCACGCCATTAATCAAAATTCATTCCAGTTTCTTCTAATTCTGCTATGGATTTACCCTTCTGCACTTTCTCCCTCCTCTGCAATCACTCCCAAACCCTCCAGATAGCCTCAGAAAGAAGTTAAACCCAAAGAACACAAGTTTTATTTAATTGTTTATTGTTTGGTTGTAGGTTTCATGGTGGTTTAATCTTGAAGCTATCCTACATAAAAATTGTTGCAGAGAGCCTCAGGATGACAATCCTTGGCTCCAATATGCAGAAAGAGGATCTTCACGGTTTTTTTAGTGCTCAACTAATGTCTCATGAGCATTGGTTGAATGAAACACTCCACCGCAGCAACAGAAGACACTTGTGAAAACAAAGAAGAAAGTGAGTAAAGCTTAAAAGAAGATTAAAAGGTTAAAAACACAGTTAAAAACAGATAAAATAGAAGTTTAAAGAATTCTGAAAAGTGTTAAAAGTGGCATGATGAGTTATGAAAGCTAAAGCAGAATCAGGCCATAAACACAATTTAAATGATTAAATTAAGGAAATTTGGGCTAAAAAGCCTCGAATACATCAAAAGGAAGTATTTATTCACTCAGAATATCTAAAAGCCACCTGTAGCCTACTTTCTCACTGCAAAGAGAAATTGGCAGTTATTACATAGTCTAAAAGATATTTTAATCTGTCAGGACATTTATTGTAAAGATAAGAATAAGCCTAAAAGTCAAAATTTTCACCTTTTTTCTCTTAGAAGTTAAGACAGAGTTATTAAAATAGAGAAATAGCTGCAGATATTCCTACCCTATGCCTTGCATAGTTTTCAGGGTCAGGAATGCATTTACTCTGTAATTAATAACATTTTGAACCATAGAAGAGTTCCACCTCCTCATTTGCAGCATAAATACTTCTTTGGAACTCATTGTAAAAGTTGGCATTTGAAGACTCTTTGAAGTAATACATAGTTCTGCTGAAGTTGAAAGAAGATTGATGTTTTCAAACCTATGGATGTTTTGACCTATTTGTTGATGGAGAAAGCTCTGCCATTAGATCCCTGAGCTTGGCTGTTGGTGAAGTACCCTAAATCTGTCATTTTTATTTCCTGTTCCATTATGTTTCATCATTCTCTGTTATAGTAGAGTAAAAATTTTAGGCTAAGAAATGTCTTTTGAAAGCACCTTAGTTCTGTTTACTCTTCACTATCTTTATGTTTTCTTCTACTAAGATATTCTAGAGAATTCATAATTTCTCTCTAGAACCCTCATGCTTGTTTATTTCTTAAATAGTTCAATACAGTTGGCCTCAAGAATGATTTATGGTTTAACCTGCTTACTTGCTGCCACTTAAAAATTGTTTCTGAAGTCTCCCTTCAAAGTACCATTGTCCAAATTCTGCCAAAGAGGTTTTGTTCTGATCATACCTTTTGTACTTGCTCAAATAATTGTTTTGAAGGTCTTTATAGCTATAATCAAAGAATTCTAGGAGTTCCCTCTGCTATGAATGCAATTATTTGTGAATCTTGAATGTTTTCTTATACTTGAAAGTGAAATCTTTGGATGAAATAGAGCGTTCCTCAACTCCTAGATTTCATTTGAAAATTTGGTCTTGAAATTATTATTTGCTGAAGTGTGGTTTCTAGAATTTATGGTTAGCCCTGTTGATCCAGATTTATGTAGGAATGCAACAGAATAAACATATAACCATCAATACAGAGATGCAGCGGAATTAACACTTCATTTCATTAATATCAAAGAACTAAAATTTGCTTACAGACAGAATGGAAATAAAACTAGCTAGGGCACTGGTAGCTATCTCTGAGAAGAGATGTGGCGGCTACAGGCCTCTGAACTACGTTACAATGAGGCTTGAGGGCCTATTTATTATTGAGAAACAATGGAGAACCCTAAACATCCCAAAACCTAACCCTAGGAGATGAAGCGCCAAAACTATGGGCCCCGTTTGGGTAAATTGGTGTTTCAACTTCCCAGGGACGTAACTTTGGCATACTATCTCCGTTTGACGCACATGATACATCATTAGAAAGCTCTATCCGAGGACTACAACTGTCGGGACGAATTGGATGATCCAATTCGTTGGTAAAACGATACCCAAAAAACGTCGTTTAGGGCCTCAAAACGGCTCCGGAAGTTCAGGACCCGAAAAACTGCTAAAAATAGTAAGTTATGCCTAAACTGAAAAACTGAAAGAGACAATGGTGGGGGGCCAAGTGGAATAGGTGGGTGGCCACCAATATCCACCTGGATCATTCCTCCCCCCTTAGGAAGCAATGGTCCCCATTGCGTTAAGTTCTTCCATGAGATGAGGAAATTTCTGCTGAACTTGGTCCCTGGTGAACCACTTTCCTTGGTGCAGGAGTTGGCCAGCTTTGACAACCCGATACAGTTGGATCCTCTGTTAGCGAGTGTTCTTAATTTGCATGTCCATGATACAATCTGTGGTGGCCTGTTCCATGCAGTCTGGGTTTAACTCTGTTGGTGTGAGTTGTTCTGCAATGTCCAAAGTGTCCAGTAGAGGTGGGAAGTAAGGACGAAGGCGATCCACATTGAAGACTGGGTGCAGACCAAGGAATGGTGGAATACTAAGCTCAAAATCATTGTTCCCTATAGCCTTGGTGATGGTGTACGGCCCATATCGGAGCGGGCGAAGCTTGCGGTGAGGTCCAGTGAGGCACTCCTTCTGCAAATGCAGCCATACTTTGTCACCCACCTAGAAGTTGTGTGGCACCCGGTGTTGATCATGGCACTGCTTGTACTTCGCATTGGCTCTGTCCAATATATCATGAACCTATTGGCGGATGTGTTTAATGTGCTCGATGAAGCTACTTGCTTTGTCAACTTCAGACTGGACGTGCGCTGAATCGGCCTGAGCAGGTGCAAATGGCATGGCTACGTCAATGGGACATAGTGGTTGGAATCCCAAGCCCACCTGAAAGGGGCTATGGCCAATTGAACTGTGGAGAGCCCGGTTATAACTATGTTGTACATAGGAATCTTGTCCTTCAATTCAAAGTTGCTAGATTGTATCATGTGAGAATGTGTACAATCATTCTGTTGATGACCTGCAGCCAGCATGTTTGGGAGTGGAAAGTTTGTGGACTTAGTGAGCTGTGTCCAACATTGACGGTGGACAAATGTGTAGGAACTTTGCTGTTCCAACTGATATGATGGTAGCAGGATCCATTCAGGTCTACCCATAAGTTCAAAGAAGAAGAGTTTAGCGGTAAGCTTATAACTGTGATATTCTTCTTTGAGGAGGCCCGCCCTCAATGGCCATCTTGAGGAATCATCCATGACTCCATGGCTACAGTCATTGTTCTTGTGAGGGCGGGCCGACAATCACGAGATGGATTCCCAAGGTCGACTAGGGGTAGGTAGAGGAGTATATAGACCTTGCTTCTTGATGGTCGGTTTGGCAATGGCACAAGCAGTGCAGGATCTGATGTGCTTCTCGACATCCTTTCGAAGGTTCGGCCAATAGAAATACTTATGTAGTATTGCTACTGTTTTCTCGACCCCGAAATGCCCAGCGACTCGACTGTAGTGTGCTTCCCATATCATCTTGGCACACTCGCTTGAAGGAACACAAAGGTGTCCTAGGTGACATAAAAGTGCATCCTGGAGGTGAAAATTTGGAACTTGCATGCCCCCCAAGAGTGCCTTGTAAGTGTGGTTGAATTCTGGGTCACTCTCATAGAGAAGCAGCCAATCAGAAGTCTCGTGCCCACAAGAGTTGAGCACGGTGGTGAGCGCCACGATCGGTGGTCGGCTGAGGCAGTCTGTAACATTATTGGTGCTACCCTTCTTGTACTTGATGTTCAAATGAAACTGATGCAGATATGTGGACCAACACAGTGCGCGATTATTACAACTTCCACTTGTTAACATATGAGAAGGCGCAAGGACTGCAAGGGCCGGTGGTGTGTGGATGATTGTTTCCTTCCAGAATGTAATGCTTCCATTGTCGACGAGACGCGATGGAATACATTTGTTATCATAGGTGGCATGCTTACTTGGAAGTGTCTGGAACAATGTCTGCCTGTGATATGCCACTTGGATGTCCTGATAGGCACTGGCAACAAGTGGAAGCATGTCTCGATCTCATAGATAAACATAAGTGCGGTAAGGTGAGCAGGGCGAACGAGAGCGTTTTCAATTCTTTAGACGCCTTCTCTTGAGGTTTTGCGACCAAAAGAATTGCTGACTTGCTCTCCTTTGGTGACTTATTTCGAGGCAGGTGATATGAAGATCTGACAATGGTGGTGGCAAGACAGAATGTCCGAAGCTGTTTGTTAGAGTGGTCGGGGCGGCCAATCCTGGATTGACTTAGATCGTGGATCATGCACCCCCCTTTCATCGATAATGTATCCCACATATTGAACCTGGGTCATGCCAAACGTGCACTTCTCCAAATTGGCACACAACTTGTGTTGCCGCAGTGTTTGGAGGACTTGTCGGATGTGATGAAGGTGCTCTTCCCAAGTCTTGCTAAAGATCAGAATGTCATCCAAGTACACCACTATGAATGAGTTGGTGAATGGCTGCAAGATGTCGTCCATCATCCTCATGGAGGTTGCGGGAGCATTCGTCAACCCGAAAGGCATGACCAGCCATTCAAAAAGGCCTTCCTTGGCTTTGAAGGCAGTCTTCCACACATCAGAGGGTTCAATTGGTACCTGGTGATACCTAGATTTCAAGTCGATCTTACTGAAATATTTTGCACCTTGGAGTTGGTCCAGAAGGTCATCAATCTGTGGGATTGGGTACCTTTTCCGGACAGTGATCTTGTTCAGCGCCCGATAGTCAATACAGAGTCTCCACGTCCCATCCTTCTTCTGTACCAACACGATCGGACTCCCACAGGGTGATGAACTTGGTCTGATGTGACCTTTCTGCAACAGCTCCCGAATCTGCCTCTTGATTTCATTATTTTCCAGAACAGAGCGCCGCTAGATTGGTCCATTGGGTAGCAACGCACCTGGGGTCAGATCAATCGGGTGCTTGACCTCACAGTGCAGAGGAACCCCTGTGGGCGAGGTGAAGATGTCCTCGTACTCCTCCACAACCTTATCCATTTGTTGTTGTCGTGCAGAGGGGCCCTATCTGGAGGTCGTGGCCACAGTCTTCTTCTTGCCCTGGGGGCGGATCATCAGAAAAACGAATCTCCTGGTTTGGGAAATGAGCTTACTGCATTGTTTTGCAGTAACCAAAGAGATAGTCGTAGGAGGTGGTACCTCTGGTATCCAGTACAACTTATTTCCCAAAGTAATAATAATAGCACAAGGTCGAGACTCATACACAACATGATGCTTCCACAAGTATGTTTGTCCTAATAATACATCAGAAACATCAATAGGAGCAACTTCACATAATACCTCATCCGCGAAGGGCTTGATGCTATAGGGAAGGCGGCACTGCTGGCTGACGCGGAGATCTCGTCCATGGTGAATTCACCCGATGGTGTATGGATGTGGGTGAGCCGTGGTTGGCAAGCCCAACCGCTTCACGACGTCTGCTGAAATGAGGTTCTTTTGGCTCCCATTGTCGACAATGAACTGTACAGGGGAGCCCTTTACCCACATCTGGGAGTGGAAGAGACGTTCCTCCTCCTCTGGATCTTCCGGTTCCTCCTTCTGGACCTTTGTAGTGGCAATCGTGGCGTTGGGCTCCGCATCAATAATCTGTTTCCCTTTTTCATTCCCTTTTTCAGGTTCTGATTCGGAGTCGGAGCATGCATCTGACTCAGAAGCCCTCATCTCGGCCACTAGCGACTGCTTGGCCCGACACTCACTTGTGTTGTGAGTGGAGCTCTTATGGAACTCCCACCACTTTCCCGTGTCCTTCTTTGGCTTTACGGTGTTGTTCTTGTCTTGTGGCTTTGATGGGTTGTCTTTAGCCGCCATGCTCTGTCCTTTGTTTTGCGGTTTGGAAGCACCTTTTCCTTGCTTTTGATTCGCAAATCCAAAGTCTCGCTTCTTCTGTCTGAATTTCTGCTCAATCTTGGCAGCATACCGGTATGCCGTACCAAGCGAGGAGATGTCGAGGAACTCCATTTCCTCCTGAATGTATCTGTGCAGACAACTGCGATACTTTAGCACCAAATGTTTCTCTGAATCTTTGATACCCAACTTTGTGCGCAGGGTATGGAACAGATTCGTCGGCTCATGCACATCTTGATCCCTTTGTTGTCGCAGTGTGGTCCATTGTATGTACTTGTCCTCATAGCTCCCCACGGGATAGTACTGTTCCTTGACGGCGTCTCGGAAAGAATTCCAAGTTGGTACAGCCGAGAACAGAGAGGGTTCTGTCTAGTCCTTGTTCTCATAGTAGGTTTCCCACCAGTCCTTAACATGGGGGGTAGCTTTGAGGAGTGCAAAAATAATCTTCTCCCGGTCTGAAAAGTCATGAACAGAGAAATATCCTTCTAATAGATTCAACCATCTATCTACGGCATCTATGTCTATTTGACCCTCAAATATGGGAATGTCAAAATTTACTTGTACCTTAAAGGGAGTCGCAACTCTAGAGTGGCTACTGGATGCAGATGCGCCGCCGGTGGGCAGCCGTTGAAGGATCTGAGCAAAGCTATCCATCATCGCGTTCCTTTGTTTTTCGAGGGCCTCCTCGAGCAATATTTTGATAGGATCTCCTGCTTCCTCATCTTTATTTTCGTCCCCCATGGGCGTCCGTCGAGGTTTGCGAGGCTGATCTTGCAAAGGTTCCACCAGATCAAGCCCTAGCTCCTTATACCCCGACCTCGTTGGGGACATGCAAAAAAGGATCGAGAAAAAGCAGACCGCTCTGATACCACTGATCCGGATTTATGCAGGAACGCAACAGAATAAACACATAACCATAAATACAGAGATGCAGCGGAAATAACACTTCATTTCATTAATATCAAAGAACTGAAATTTGCTTACAGACAGAATGGAAATAAAACTGGCTAGGGCACTGGTAGCTATCTCTGAGAAGAGATGTGGCGGCTACAGGCCTCTGAACTGCGTTACAATGAGGCTCGAGGGCCTATTTATTATTGAGAAACAATGGAGAACCCTAAACATCCCAAAACCTAACCCTAGGAGATGAAGCGCCAAAACTATGGGCCCCGTTTGGGTAAATTGGTGTTTCAACTTCCCAGGGACGTAACTTTGGCATACTATCTCTGTTTGATGCACATGATACATCATTAGAAAGCTCTATCCGAGGACTACAACTGTCAGGACACTAGTAAAATGATACCCAAAAAACATCGTTTAGGGCCTCAAAACAGCTCCAGAAGTTTAGGACCCGAAAAACTGCTAAAAATAGTAAGTTATGCCGAAACTGAAAAACTGAAAGAGACAATGGTGGGGGCCCAAGTGGAATAGGCGGGTGGCCACCAATATCCACATGGATCACCTGTCTATGGGATGCCTCTTCATGTTCAGATAATGTTTTAATTCCCTTTGTTGAGAAGTACATATAACTAAGGATTCTTAATTTCCCTTAGTTATACTTTTCATTCTAAACCTTTGGTGTCCATTTCATTTCACCTGAAAGACCTTGTAGATCCACTAGGCAAGTTAGATTTTCCCTTTGATATCCCTATTTCATCTACAAACTTATTACATCTTCCACTTGACTCCATTTCCCAATGACTTAGGGATTTCCATTTTCTATCTATGCTGCCTAGATCATCATGTCCAACCAAACAATCAAACAAACTCATGCTTTACAACTAGCCTAAAATCAACCCTTAAAAGCAAACAATCTCACATCTTTGCAAAAAATTGAGAGATCCCTCTCTGAGACTAGGAAGGCTAGATCCTAGAGCTCTAAATCTTGGTTTAAATGTTGCCTTGTCATTTGGTTCGCCAATAAGCCAAATCACAGAACCCCAACATTTTGGTGATCACTATGGGACCTTTTGACTAAAATTCCCTAAACAAAACACTCAGTATTCATTCAGGTGAACTATAGCTTTCTGCAAGCACTACCAGCATAATGGTAACCATGATAGGCCCTGTCTGAATCAGTGGAAATCTAAGTAACCCTTAGGATTCTAAGAGACCCTTATCGAACCTTGAAGAAATCAACTGATAAGCCATAGAGTAGAGTCTGTTTGTTTCACCAACTTAGCTAAGTGTTGAATCGAGTATAGGACACTCTCACAACCATAGAACTACAAAAAACTCAGAAAACCCCAAAAAACATTTTAGATTCGCTTTCAAATAAATCATTGGTGGTGGACCATAAAACATTTTACCTTCATAAAAGCGAAAAATTTTCACCTGGTGACTCCACTAGCCCCAGTAGGCCTATTACTACTCTAGATCTCCAGATTTCCTTAGGATTGTGTTAGCCAGCCTTGAGGAAGTTTAGAAACCTAGTTATAAATCACTGTGAGAGGATTTTTTTTAAAAAATAGTCCTAAAAACCTCTTCCTCTCTAAATTTTGGAAACTAAAATCTAGCTTCATATAGGGTCAATACTAGATCCCATCCAGATCCTAATACCCCTACCATAGTTAACAATCTAGAGAGGATTTGTGGCAAACTTCTAGACCTGGAAAACCGACTATTGATAGGACCATCCCAAGAACAAGATCTATCCTTGAAAATCTCACAGTCTTGAAAGATCCTCACTGTGACTTACCTCACACAAAGAACCTATTTATAAATAAGTCTCAAAGTGATTTAAACCAAGCTTATTTTGAAACCACATATTTTCAATAGAGCTTTAGCAGAGAAGCCTCACCTTCTACTCCACCTGATTCTTAGCTTCTCCATCATTTCAACTCCTTCCATAACAAATCTGCTCATCATTAGTTTGCTGGCCCAAGTGTTTCTTCCACTCCTGTACACACATACACTCTTCAAAACAATCCAACTCAACCCACTTTCCGTCTTGTAAATCCCCCATTATTTCCTATCATGGCATCATGGTATGATCCGCTAGTGTTACCACAACCTCTAGTTCCTTTACCCAATGAATACCAATCCAAAATTCCCCATTTCATTGGAAATGAACCTACTACTTCCCAAAAACATGTAGATAAAATGAATGATGCTTTTGATTACATGAAATATAAGAAGAGACCATTAAGATGAGAATTTTTGCTCAAATTTTAGGAGGAGAAGCCAATAAATGGTTTAAAAACCTAGCTCCTCATAGCATAAATGATCTCCCTTATTTATATCAAACATTCACAAACAAATGAGAAATTGAAAAGAACCCTCTCCAAATACTTTCAGACTATACTAACCTCAAAATAAATACTAGGGAAAGTGTCCAAGATTATTGCACTAGATTCAATAGTGTGTATAATTCACTTCCCCCAAACATGAAACCTCCATTAGGCTTAACCTTGGCTAAATTCCCACAAGGCTTTGATCCTGAAATGGCCTACCAGCTAAGAGAAAGAGACCCCTTAACTCTAGAAGATATGTAGAGGGGAGTTGATCCAGGTGGATATTGGTGGCCACCCACCTATTCCACTTGGCCCCCCACCATTGTCTCTTTCATTTTTTTAGTTTCGGCATAACTTACTATTTTTAGCAGTTTTTCGGGTCCTGAACTTCCGGAGCCGTTTTGAGGCCCTAAACAACATTTTTTGGGAATCATTTTACTAATTCATCTTGAAAGTTGTAGTCCTCAGATAGAGCTTTCTAATGATGTATCATGTGTGTCAAACGGAGATATTATGCCAAAGTTACGTCCCTGGGAAGTTGAAACACCAATTTACCCAAACGGGGCCCATAGTTTTGGCGCTTCATCTCCTAGGGTTAGGTTTTTGGATGTTTAGGGTTCTCCATTGTTTCTCAATAATAAATAGGCCCTCGAGCCTCATTGTAACACAGTTCAGAGGCCTGTAGCCGCCACATCTCTTCTCAGAGATAGCTACCAGCGCCCTAGCTAGTTTTATTTCCATTCTCTCTGTAAGCAAATTTCAGTTCTTTGATATTAATGAAATGAAGTGTTATTTCCGCTGCATCTCTGTATTTATGGTTATGTGTTTATTCTGTTGCGTTCCTGCATAAATCCGGATCAGTGGTATCAGAGCGGTCTGCTTTTTCTCGATCCTTCTTTGCATGTCCCCAACGAGTTCGGGGTATAAGGAGCTAGGGCTTGATCTGGTGGAACCTTTGCAAGATCAGCCTCGCAAACCTCGACGGACGCCCATGGGGGACGAAAAGAAAGATGAGGGAGCAGGAGATCCTATCAAAATATTGCTCGAAGAGGCCCTCGAAAAACAAAGGAACGCGATGATGGATAGCTTTGCTCAGATCCTTCAACGGCTGCCCACCGGCGGCGCATCTGCATCCAGTAGCCACTCTGGAGTTGCGACTCCCTTTAAAGTACAAGTAAATTTTGACATTCCCATATTTGAGGGTCAAATAGACGCAGATGCCGTAGATAGATGGTTGAATCTATTAGAAGGATATTTCTCTGTTCATGACTTTTCAGACCGGGAGAAGATTATTTTTGCACTCCTCAAAGCTACCCCCATGTTAAGGACTGGTGGGAAACCTACTGTGAGAACAAGGACCAGACAGAACCCTCTCTGTTCTCGGCTGTACCAACTTGGAATTCTTTCCGAGACGCCGTCAAGGAACAGTACTATCCCGTAGGGAGCTATGAGGACAAGTACATACAATGGACCACGCTGCGACAACAAAGGGATCAAGATGTGCATGAGCTGACGAATCTGTTCCATACCTTGCACACAAAGTTGGGTATCAAAGATTCAGAGAAACATCTGGTGCTAAAGTATCGCAGCTGTCTGCACAGATACATTCAGGAGGAAATGGAGTTCCTCGACATCTCCTCGCTTGGTACGGCATACCGGTATGCTGCCAAGATTGAGCAAAAATTCAAACAGAAGAAGCGAGACTTTGGATCTGTGAATCAAAAACAAGGAAAAGGTGCTTCCAAACCACAGAAAAAAGGACAGAGCCAAGGCATGGTGGCTAAAGACAACCCGTCAAAGCCACAAGAAAAGAACAACACCGTAAAGCCAAATAAGGACACGGGAAAGTGGTGTGAGTTCCATAAGAGCTCCACTCACAACACAAGTGAGTGTCAGGCCAAGCAGTCGCTAGTGGCCGAGATGAGGGCTTCTGAGTCAGATGCATGCTCTGACTCCGAATTAGAACCTGAAAAGGGGAATGAAAAAGGGAAATAGATTATTGATGTGGAGCCCAACGCTACTGTTTCCACTATAAAGGTCCATAAGGAGGAACCGGAAGATCCAGAGGAGGAGGAACATCTCTTCCACTCCCAGATGTGGGTAAAGGGCTCCCATACACAGTTCATTGTCGACAATGGGAGACAAAAGAACCTCATTTTAGTAGACGCCATGAAGCAGTTGGGCTTGTTGACCATAGCTCACCCACATCCATACACCATCGAGTGGCTTCACCAAGGACGAGATCTCCGCGTCACCCAGCAGTGCCGCCTTCCCTATAGCATCAAGCCCTTCATGGATGAGGTATTATGTGACATTGCTCCTATTGATGTTTCTGATGTATTATTAGGACAACCATACTTGTGGAAGCGTCATGCTGTGTATGAGTCTCAACCTCGTGCTATTATTATTACTTTGGGAAATAATTTGTATAGGATACCAGAGGTACCACCTCCTACGACTATCTCTTTGGTTACTGCCAAACAATGCAGTAAGCTCATTTCCCAAACCAGGAAATTCATTTTCATGATGATTCGCCCCCACGGCAAGAAGAAGACTATGGCCACGACCTCCAGACAGGGCCCCTCTACACGACAACAACAAATGGATAAGGTTGTGGAGGAGTATGAGGACATCTTCACCTCACCCACAGGGGTTTCTATGCACTTTCAGGTCAAGCACCCGATTGATCTGACCCCAGGTGTGCTGCTACCCAATGGACCGATCTATTGACGCTTTGTTCTGGAAAATGATGAAATCAAGAGGCAGATTTAGGAGCTGTTGCAGAAAGGTCACATCAGACCAAGTTCATCGCCCTGTGGGAGCCCGATCGTGTTGGTACAGAAGAAGGATGGGACGTGGAGACTCTGTATTGACTATCGGGCGCTGAGCAAGATCACTGTCCGGAATAGGTACCCAATCCCACGGATTGATGACCTTCTGGACCAACTCCAAGGTGCAAAATATTTCAGTAAGATCGACCTGAAGTCTGGGTATCACCCGGTACCAATTGAACCCTCTGATGTGTGGAAGACTGCCTTCAAAGCTAAGGAAGGCCTTTTTGAATGGATGGTCATGCCTTTCGGGTTGACGAATGCTCCCGAAACCTTCATGAGGATGATGGATGACATCTTGCGGCCATTCACCAACTCATTTGTAGTGGTGTACTTGGATGACATTCTGATCTTCAGCAAGACTTAGGAAGAGCACCTTCACCACATCCGACAAGTCCTCCAAACACTGCGGCAACACAAGTTGTGTGCCAATTTGGAGAAGTGCACTTTTGGCATGACCCAGGTTCAATATCTGGGATACATTATTGATGAAAGAGGGGTGCATGTGGATCCAGCCAAGATCCAAGTCATTCGGGATTGGCCAGCCCCGACTACTATAACAGAGCTTCGCAGCTTTCTGGGTCTTGCTAATTTCTACCGTAGATTCGTGTTGGGATTCTCTCATATCACTTGGCCCTTTAGTCAAGTCACCAAAGGAGGAGTGAGAGAAAAATTCTTTTGGTCGGAACCTCAACAGAAGGCGTTCAAAGAATTGAAAAATCGCCTCTGTTCTGCCCCAGTGCTCACCTTACCAGACTTGCAGCAGCCATTTGAGATCGAGACGGATGCCTCTGACTATGCTATTGGGGCAGTTCTTACTCAACAGGGACATCCAGTGGCATATCACAGTGAGACATTGTCTGAGACAGTTCGCAAGTATCCCACCTATGACAAAGAAATGTATTCCATTGTGCAAGCCTTTCGACAATGGAAGCATTACATTTTGGGGAAGGAAACAATCATCCACACAGACCACCGGCCCCTGCAGTTCATACAGACACAAGGGAAGTTGCAGAATGATCGCCATCAGAAGTGGTCCACATATCTGCAACAGTTTCATTTGAACATCAAGTACAAGAAGGGTAGCACCAATAATGTTGCAGACTGCCTCATCCGACCACCGATCGTGGCGCTCACCACTGTGCTCAAATCTTGTGGGCACGAGACTTCTGATTGGCCGCTTCTCTATGAGAGTGACCCAGAATTCGGCCAAACTTACAAGGCACTCTTGGGGGGTACGCAAGTTCCAAATTTTCACCTCCAAGATGCACTTTTATGTCACATGGGACACCTTTGTGTTCCTTCAAGCGAGCATGCCAAGATGATATGGGAAGCACACTACAGTCGAGTCGCTGGGCATTTCGGGGTCGAGAAAACAGTAGCAATCCTGCAGAAGTATTTCTATTGGCCGAACCTTCGAAAGGATGTCGAAAAGCACATCAGATCCTGCACTGCTTGTGCCATTGCCAAACCGACCATCAAGAAGCAAGGCCTATATACTCCACTACCTACCCCTAGTCGACCTTGGGAATCCATCTCCATGGATTACATGTCGGGCCTGCCCTCTACTAAGAATGGCAATGACTGTGTTTTCGTGGTCGTTGACAAATTCTCGAAGATGGCCATTATGGCGGCCTGTAAGAAGAATATCACAGCAGAAGCTACTACTAAACTCTTCTTTGAACGAGTATGGGTGCACTTTGGGATCCCACAGTCTATCATATCAGATCAAGATAGTAGGTTCCTCAGCACATTTTGGTCCAACCTCTGGTCAATGATGAACACAAAGCTCACCAAGTCCACAGCTTTCCATCCCCAAACAGATGGCCAGAAAGAGGTCGTCAACAGAATGATTGTACACATTCTGTGCATGTACAACTCAAAGCATCCACGCATATGGGACGAGAGCCTCCCCTATGTACAACATAGTTATAACCAGGCTCTCCACAGTTCAATTGGCCATAGCCCCTTTCAGGTGGGCTTGGGATTCCAGCCACTATGTCCCATTGACGTAGCCATGCCATTTGCAGCTGCTCAAGCCGATTCAGTGCACGTCCAGTCTGAAGTTGACAAAGCAAGTACCTTTATCGAGTGCATTTAACACATCCGCCAACAGGTTCATGATATATTGGATACAGCCAATGCGAAGTACAAGCAGCGCCATGATCAACATCGGGTGCCACAGAACTTCCAGGTGGGCGACAAAGTATGGCTGCATTTGCAGAAGGAGCGCCTCACTGGACCTCACCGCAATCTTCGCCACTCCGATACGGGCCGTACGCCATCACCAAGGTTGTAGGGAAAAATTATTTCGAGCTTAGTATTCCACCATTCCTTGGTCTGCACCCAGTCTTCAATGTGGATTGCCTTCATCCTTACCAAGTTCAACAGAAATTTCCTCATCTCATGGAGGAACTTAACGCAATGGGGACCATTGCTTCCTAAGGGGGGAGGAATGATCCAGGTGGATATTGGTGGCCACCCACCTATTCCACTTGGCCCCCCACCATTTTCTCTTTCAGTTTTTCAGTTTCGGCATAACTTACTATTTTTAGCATTTTTTCAGGTCCTGAACTTCTGGAGCCGTTTTGAGGCCCTAAACGACGTTTTTTGGGCATCATTTTACCAAAGAATTTGATCATCAAATTCGTCCCTAAAGTTGTAGTCCTCGGATAGAGCTTTCTAATGATGTATCATGTGCGTCAAACAGAGATAGTATGCCAAAGTTATGTCCCTGGGAAGTTGAAACACCAATTTACCCAAACGGGGCCCATAGTTTTGGCGCTTCATCTCCTAGGGTTAGGTTTTTGGATGTTTAGGGCTCTCCATTGTTTCTCAATAATAAATAGGCCCTCGAGCCTCATTGTAACGCAGTTCAGAGGCTTGTAGCTGCCACATCTCTTCTCAGAGATAACTACCAGTGCCCTAGCTAGTTTTATTTCCATTCTGTCTGTAAGCAAATTTCAGTTCTTTGATATTAATGAAATGAAGTGTTATTTCCACTGCATCTATGTATTTATGGTTATGTGTTTATTCTGTTGTGTTCCTGCATAAATCTGGATCAGGAGCCATAAGTGTGGAGGCAAATCTAACTGAGAAAAGAGCTAGATTGAAATAAAAAAAAAGAGTTACATACAGGGATGATATAATCACATCAACGTCATCATCAAATACTAAAATTGATAACTTAGTAAGGGTAATGGAAAGAATGCTTGAAAATATAAATCTAAATGATAGAGTGCCTTGTAGAGAGAATCAAACCAACCCCTAAAACATAAATAGAAAACCAAATCCCAGAAGAGATCTTAATCAAGATAGGCAAAGAGACAATAACCAACAGATTAGGCCCCCCTTCCAACAAAATTATGTAGATCAAGAGGAGTTAAGGGAAACTAAGGGGTTGGAAGAGAATCATGTAAATATGATAGGATCTGATAGTGAGACAGATGTTTTTCTCACTGAAGAAGAATAATGATTCTTCTCCTCGGAAAAAATTGAAAACAACCATGAGGATTCTGAAGATTACAGATTGGGATTTGAAAATGCTATCATGGAGGTACACAAACAATATAATCTTAGGAGCAAAGGAAACCTAGAGATTTCCAATGACAAAAACACTAGTACTGCTATTAGGAAAACCTCAAAAAATCAGCCTAAGAAAACAACAAGTAACACCAACACTATGGCCAAGAAAACTGATCAAAATAAGGACAAAAACAGTCAACAAAGTGTTGAACAAAGCTGCCCTAGTACTTCTACTAGTGGACTTAACAAATCTGTCCCAAATAATAGTCCAAATAAAGTTCAGCAAATCAAAATTTCTGAAAGAGTTGTAAATGATAAAACAGATGTAGATATGTCAAGAACAATAGTTCCTTTCAGCCTTGAAGGTGAAATTGCCAAGATCAAAATCACCATACCCTTAACTGAACTAGTAACTCAGGATGTATATAAAAATTGAGTTTTGAAAGATTTGAATATAGGCAGTGACACTGATACTTTAAACTTGAAAATGATTAGCCAGAATTATTGTTTGGTCCTGAAGTTGAAGGGAAATACCAAGAAGGGGTTGTCCCTCCCTTCTATGTCAGCCTGAATATACATGATAAAATCTTGCACAATGCCATGATAGAACTAGGTGCTTTTCACAATATTATGCCCAAAGTAGTTATGGAAAGCCTAGGCTTAGAAATTACTAAACCATATAAAGACCGGTATTCCTTTGATTCAAGAAGGGTCAAATGCTCAGGCCTAATTAAATATTTGTGTGTCAATTTGGCACAAATTCCTGCTAAAAGTCTGGTTATGGACATAGTAGTAGCTGACATTCCCCCAAAGTATGGCATGCTTCTATCTAGATCATGGGGAGCCAAACTTCAGGGAAGCCTTCAAATGGGCATGTCCTATGCCACCATCCCAGTGTTTAATCAAACCAAGAGACTATATAGGGAATCTCATATGAAATACATGGTGAGTAACATATATAGGCCAAAAAATACTCCTGTTTATTCTATCCATTCAGATTTGGATTCCTTCATCTTGTATAATGAATATGAAATTAGCCAACAAGAAAAGGAAAGCAAGAAAGAACTCAGTCCAACAGAATAGTCAAATCTGTTATCAACTCAAGCAAAAAATAACTCAAACTTTAGCAGCCTTGAACAACAGAAAGGAAGTGAAAATGAGATTGAACTACCTTGGAAAGTAAACTTTGATGGCTCTTGTAGCAAACTAGGTTCAGGGGCTGGTGTATGGATTCAAAACACAAAAATAGGATATACCTATAAGCTAGATTTTCCATGCACAAATAACAGTGTCAAATATGAAGCCCTCCTCCTTGGCCTACATCTGCTCAAATATTTGGGAGCAAAGAAAATATCATTCCAAGGAGATTCTGAACTAATCATTAGACGAATTAAAGGGGAGTATTTAGCAAAGAATCCAAAACTCAGATAATATAGAAATGCTGCCCTTGATCTCCTAAAAACCTTTGAAAAATATGAACTCATTTTCATCCCAAGAGCTCAAAATCATTTAGAAAATGAACTTGTCTTTGCTACTAGTAATTTCCAAATACCACATATAAATGAACAATTTAATATAAAGATAAAAAACAAACCTGTAGTACCTGACAATGAAGACTATTGGCAAGTGTTTGAAGATGAAAAACACATAGATGATTTCCGAAAATCAAGGAATGATTCTACTATACCAATACCAAACATCAATCATCAAGAAATTTGTTCAAACCAAGAACAAATACCTAAAACAGAGCTGCCATTTTCTACTAATATAAATCAATTCGAACATCTTTTTAAGGAAGAAATAGTTGAAAATATAGACCAAAAGGACCTGGAAGTTTTACAATGTAAAAATGATACAATTCGAAGAGGTCTTACACCATTAGAGCACCTTTTTTATTTCAATGATGTAGCCAAAGAACCAATAATGGATCCTATAGAAACAAATGTAGAAGAACATAACATAGGCATCCTAGCAAAACCAAAAATGATCAAGCTATCCAACACTCTCCCAGGTCATATTAAATAGCAATACATAGAACTTCTCAAAGAATTTAGAGATGTGTTTGCATGGGGGTACAAGGATATAAAATCATATGATGCCAGCATCTTTCAACACAAAATTCCTCTTAAGGAAAATCAAAAACCTTTCAAAAAAAAACTCAGAAGGATAAACCCTGTTTTTTTGCCTTTATTTGAGAAAGAAATAAAGAAAATGTATGATGCTAGGATTATAGTTCCCCTCAGATATTCAGAATGGGTTTCCAACTTAGTATCTGTCACGAAAAAGACTGGGGAAATCAGGCTCTGCATTGATTCCATAAATCTAAATAGAACCTCCCTTAAAGATAACTATCCCTTGCCAAAAATGGATCATATACTTCAAAGGGTGGTTGGGTCTAAAATAATTTCACTGTTGGATGGGTTCTTAGGTTACAATTAGGTATTAGTACTCCCAAGTGATCAATATAAAACTGCTTTTACTACACCTTGGGGTACATTCATGTATGTCAAAATGCCATTTGGTTTAATGAATGCAGAGGCCACTTTCCAAAGGGCCATGGACATAGCCTTCTCAAAAGACATAGGATATTTTATAATCATTTACCTTGATGACATTATTGTTTTCTCTAAAACTAATGAAGAACACTTGATTCATTTAAGAATTTTTTTTGAGAAATGTAGGAAATATTGCTTATCTTTGAATCCCAAAAATACACTCTTTGGTCTCTAGGAAGGAAAGCTTGTTGGCCACATAATTTCTGAAGAGGGAATCAAAGTATACCCTAAAAAGATTGATCGCATATTGAAAATCAACCATCCTAGAAACCTCAAAGAATTACAATCTTTCATTGGGAAGATAAATTTTTTAAGGAGGTTCATCTCCAACCTTGCTGAGCTATTGAGAAATATCACAAACATGCTAAAGAAAGAGATAGGTGTTAAATGGACAACACAAGATAAACAATCATTTGAACTAGTAAAATAAGCTCTAACCCAAACACCAGTTCTTATTAGTCCTAATTTTGCCAAAGATTTTTATATATTTTCTTTTGCATCAGAACATACAATAGCTGCAGTGCTATTACAAAAGAATATCATGGGGCAAGAACAACCAATATCCTTCTTTAGTAGGGCCTTAAGAGATGCTCCACTCAAATATAACATTATGCAGAAACAAGCCTTAGCCTTGGTAAAATTATTGAAAGGATTTAGAGTCTACATTTTACATTCTCACATCATTGCTTTTGTCCCACATACTGTTGTTAATGACATTCTAAGTGAAGAACCTGATGGTAAAAGGGGAAAATGGATTGCTATTATTCTAGAATATGACTTAGAAATCAGGCCAACCAAAGTAATCAAAGTATAGGGATTAGCAAAACTCATGGCTGAGTCAAACTTCCAAGCACTAGATATGAATATCGTTGATATTTTGGAAGAAACAGAAGAATTCACAATTCCATTTATTGAAGAAGCCTTTGTAAATTCACCTTGGTATGCTGATATCATATATGTGCTACTCTATCTAAATACCCCTCCTTATTTGTCTAAAACTAAAGCTATATTTTTGAAACAGAAGGATTTAAATTATTGCATATTAGATGGTGTTTTATATTGGAAAAATGTTGTTGGAATATTACTTAAATGTTTTCTTCAGATTGATGTAGAGAAAATCATGCATGAGTTGCATGAGGGAGAATGTGGAGGACATCTTTATTGGAAGACCACAGCAAATAAAATCCTCAGATCTAGTTACTATTGGCCCACCATTTTCCCAGATACTCAAAAACTTGTCATGTCTTTCCATAAGTGTCAAATTTTTTATGGAAAAAGAAAACTCCTACCCTTACCCTTACATCCCATCAGTGTTGAGGCTCCCTTTCAACAATGGGGCTTGGACTTCATTGGGGAAATTCACCCATCCTCTTTAGTCCAGCATAAATCGATCCTCACTACCACTGATTATTTTACCAAGTGGATAGAAGCCATACTTTCTAGGAATGCTACCGACTCTATCATTAGCAAGTTCCTTGAAACCAACATACTTTCCAAATTTGGTTGTCCTAGGAAAATTATCACAGAAAATTTTACTTCCTTCAAATCTAAGAGAATGATTGACTTCTGCTATAAATATGATATCACATTGGGTCATTCCACTGCCTACTATCCTCAAGGAAATGGATTAGATGAATCCTCCAACAAAAGCCTTGTCAATATTATCAAAAAATTGTTGGAACAAAATCAAAAATCATGGCATAGTAAGCTTATTCATGCTTTATGGGCTAATACATTAACCACCAAAAATTCAATAAATATGTCCACCTATTAGCTGGTTTATGGAATGGATGCAATTTTCCCAACATCTCTAGGAGTTCCAGTCATGAAACTCCTTCAAGAAGTACAAACTAAAGAAAATGATATGCAGAGAAGGATAAATCAGACCATTCTTTTACAATAGTCCAGCGAGGAAGTGCATAAGAGAACATAAACAGTCAAAGAAAGTATCAAGAAATTATTTGACAAAAGGACTGAAGAAAATAATTTCCAAATTGGAAATATTTCTAAAGTGGGATTCTAGAAGGGAGGAAAAGGGAAAACATAGAAAATATGAGAATTTTTGGAAATGGCCCTACATCATTCATTCCATTAGGGGTCATATTGCATTCTTTCTGCAAGAGTTGAATGGAGAAGATCTATTTGGAGGTCCTGTCAATGGCAGGATGCTCAAGCACTACTTCTGTCAAAAGTCCTAAATTCAAAGTTTTTGTTCATTGTACATAACCCAGTTGAAAAGAAATCATGAATGATACAAAAATAACAAGAGAAAAGGAAAGGAAAAGAGGGAATATTCAAAAGAGGTATAGCCCCATACCCAAAGAAATATTTGAAAGTGTGCAAGCCTAAATGCCACCGCTTAAAAGAAAACACTCCTATTTAGTCATACAACCTAATCATGACTAGATAGATTTCAATTTACTGTTGATAGGTTAGTGAAGAATATTTCCAAAAAATTTTAATCTTGGCTTATCAGTAGAATAGATTAGGATAAAAGAAATAATGGTTCAAACATGCTCAAAATCTGAACTAAAGAAAAGAAAGAAAAATATGGCTCTAAATAGATCAAAACTTGAGCCGAGAAGAAAGAAGGATGTCTTTTATTTTCAGATCTTAAGGCTTCACAGTTTTGTTTTAATTTTCTACAAAAAAAAGTCTATGTGCAGCTGGTTTCTTATGCCATAGGCACTACAGAAAATCCGACTATTTAATCCTAGTTTGTCTGTGTTTAAATTTCTGTTTTAGAATGTAGAGAATGCAGATCTATCAAACAGCTTAATCTTGACAGATAGTAGTTTAGGTAGAGAATATTTTGAGTGCAACTGTTTAACCTGAATTCATGGAAGTTATAAGGGTAGATTTAGATTAGTTTTTTTCTTTCAATAAAAAATGAAATGTCAACGGAGTTTGCTAGTTCAAATGTGCTCAAGAGAAGAAAAAATGCTAGGACAAGTAGGATTGGGTAGGTAGTGATGCTGCTTTGAAGAATGTCATATGATGTAGATTGCTGAAATATCATCAAGTCCAAGAAAGAAAAGGGTTGTTGCCCAATGGATAAGGCACTGGTCTTCTGAAATCCAGAGATTGATAAAATGGAGTTTCTGGACACCTAAGAGGATATTTGTCTTCTCCAAGTGGAGCCACTGTTAGCCATCTATAAAAAATTTTATACCTAATGATGACTAAATATCATTTCAAGTTTGCAAGAAACAACATTTTATGAAAATATTGTGAGTTCTTGAAACCTCACTGTGTCCATTATCCATAAGAATTCATTTCACTGAGAAATCTTCATCTATTCCAAGTAGCCCTGCTCATTCACAAAGAAAACTTCCTTCAAACTCGTAATCCTCATCATTTCTCCATTTCAAAATGTGTCTTTCATTTCCCCCATTTTTCACTCATTTTCCCCTCAATTATTCCTCAAAATCCCCTTTTAGACCTTATAAATCCCATTTATTTGGTTTAAAATCACCTTTTCCTATCGGAACTACTCAAAAAGGTTAAAAAACCCCATTTCAGCCTATTTTCTGACCTTATAACTTTGGGCCTTAAGCACTTTTTTCTTAAGCCCCTAGCCCCTTTTTACCGTAAGACCGAGGCCCGAGACCGTCGACTAAAAGTCGTAAGCCCCCATCGCCATCATGCTTCAGCGATTCCAATTTCTTCGTTCCCATTCCTTTTTCCACTAATATGTGAAACGTCGATGTGATTTCCTGCTTTAAATATGAATCGTCGATCATCTATATCAAACAGTCCGCGCCATTTTTCAGATCCCTTTTCCGCTCGGCAACCCTTTTCATTCTCCGTTGATGGTTTCTCGCTGATGAAATCTTTACCGTTGGTCATCGTCAAATCCAATGGTGATCAGCCTCTCCTCTATTCCATTTTTTCTTTCATCCATGATCAAATCTCATCCTTCGATCCTCCAGATCAGACGGCTATCACTTGATCCCCATATCGCTGTCCCCCGTTCGTTCCTGCCAATCCCTCTTTTCTCTGACGAATTTTGAGCCGTCGATCCTCTTTATCCAACAGTGAGAATTCTATCATAGTCTTCCTCTCCCATCTCACCATTCACCCCTCTATGCGAAATTGCGATCAGATCCAGACCGTTGATCCTTCAGATCCAACGGTCTGTGTGCTTTCAATTTTCCACCCACTCCGAACAATTTTGTGACTCACTCTTTTCTCGGTCACATATCCATCGTTTACCTTCCAGATCTAATGGCTCGCACTATCTTGCAGATCCAAACTCCACCTGATAAATACTTCGCCCCCCCTCCCCCCCGACTATGTTTCCCCCATGATATAATCCTAGTCATTGATCATTTTTATCTAACGGCGATTGGGCCTTCCTCTGCTCCATTCTTGTTCCCCCCACAATGAGATCCTGACCGTTGATCCATCATATCCAAAGACCATCGCTCCTTTGCTTCTCTACCTCCATCTACCCCATTCATTCTTTTTTGCACATTTGCGATATAATATGGACCGTTGATCTTTCATATCCAACGGGCAGCGCACTCTCGTATTTCTCATTTCACTCCACGACATCCCCTTCTACCCAAATTTCTCCAATAATATCTTGACCATCGATCCTCCAAATCCGATGGCCATCATATCATCGCCCTTTTTTCCCTCACCCCACCTTTCCATTCCGCCTGCTTCCCTGCAAAAGGATCTTCACCTTTGATCCTCCAAATCCAACGGTGATCGCTCTTTCGCCATTCATCCATTCCGCCGCCCATATAATTTATCTTTTGCATTCCCTCTATTCATATCCACTGCTGATCCTCCAGATCCAATGGTCATCAATCTTTCACATTTTCACTAACCCTCTTGATCATTTGTGATTTGCATGAAATTGCGAATAGACCCCAACCGTCGATCCTCTAGATCTGACAGCCCAGAATTGATTTTGCGCCCATTTCACCAAAAAAATTTAACACACATTTTCACCATGAAAGAGGTGGTTTTGGGTTGGACACATGTCACCATCTGTGTGGTATCACGTCCAAAATGGCCCATACCACTTACCACCTAATCCTTACACGAAAACCACTAGTTTTCCCCCAAAAAACCACCTTCACCATTCTGCACCATTAATCAAAATTAATTTTGGTTTTTTATAATTCCACCATGGATTTCCACTTCTGCACTTTCTCCCTCCTCTACAATCACTCTCTAACCCTCCATATAGCCTCTGAAAGCAGTTAAACCCAAAGAACATAGGTTTTATTTAATTTTTTATTGTTTGGTTGCAAGTTTCATGGTGGTTTAATGTTGAAGCTGTCCCACAGCAAAATTGTTGCAGAGAGCCTCAGGATGACGATCCTTGGCTCTAATATGTAGAAAGAGGATCTTCAAGGTTTGTTTAGTGCTCAAATAATGTCTCATGAGCATTGGTTGAATGAAACCCTCCACTGCAACAATAGAAGACATCTGTGCAAACAAAGAAGACAATGATTAAAGCTTAAAAGAAGATTAAAAGGTTAAAAACACAATTAAAAAATAGATAAAACAAAATTTTAAAGAAGTCCGAAAAGTTTTAAAAGCGGCATGATGAGTTATGAAAGTTAAAGCAGAATCAAGCCATAAACATAATTTAAATGATTAAATTAAGGAAAGTCGGGCTAAAAAGCCTCGAATACATCAAAAGGAAGCAGTTATACACTCAAAATATCTGAAAGCCACCTATAGCCTACTTTCTACCTACAAAGAGAAATTGGCAGTTATTACACAGTCTAAAAGATATTTTAATCTGTCAGGATAGTTATTGTGAACATAAGAATAAGCCTAAAAGTCAAAATTTTCACCTATGTTCTCTTAGAAGTTAAGACAGAGTTATTAAAACAGAGAAGTAGCTGAAAATATTCCTACCTTATGCCTTGCATGGTTTTCAAGGTTAGGAATGCATTTACTCTGTAATTAATAACATTTTGAACCCTAGAAGATTTCCACCTCCTCATTTGTAGCATAAATATTGCTTTGGAACTCATTGTAAAAGTTGGCATTTGATGACTCGTTGAAGTAATACATAGTTCTACTGAAGTTGAAAGAAGATTGATGTTTTGAAACCCATGGATGTTTTGACCTGTTTGTTGATGGAGAAAGCTCTGTCATTGGACCCCTAAGCTTGATTGTTGGTGAATTACCCCAAATCTATTATTGTTATTTCCTGTTCCATTACATTTCATCATTCTCTGTTACAGTAGAGTAAAAATTTTAGGCTAAGAAATGTCTTTTGAAAGCACCTTAGTTCTATTTAGTCTTCACTGTATTTATGTTTTCTTCTGCTAAGATATTCTAGAGAATTCTTAATTGCTCTCTATAACCCTTATGCTTGTTTACTTCTTAAATAGTTCAATACAGTTGGCCTCAAGAATGATTTATGTTTTTCCCTACTTACTTGCTGCCACTTAAAAACTGTTTCTGAAGTCTCCCTTCAAAGTACCATTGTCCAAAGCTTGCCAAAGAGGTTTTTTTCCTATCATACCCTTTGTACTTGCTCAAATAATTGTTTTGAAGGTCTTTATAGCTGTAATCAATGATGTATGGGAGTTCCCTCTTCTATTAATTCAATTATTTGTGAATCTTGAATGTTTTCTTATCCTTGAAAGTGAAATATTTGGATGAAATAGAGCGTTCCTCGACTCCTAGATTTCATTTAAAAAGTTTGTCTTGAAATTATTATTTGTTGAAGTGTGGTTTCTAGAATTTATGGTTAGCCCTGTCTATGGGATGCCTCTTCATGTTTAGATAATGTTTTAAGTCCCTCTGTTGAGAAGTACATATAACTAAGGATTCTTAATTTCCCTTAGTTCTACTTTTCATTCTAAACCTTTGATGTCCATTTCATTTCACCTGAAAGACCTTGTAGATCCACTAGCCAAGTTAGATTTTCCCTTTGATATTGTTGTTTCATCTACAAAGTTATTACGGCTTCCACTTGATTCCATTTCCCAATGACTTAGATATTTCCCTTTTCTATCTATGCTGCCTAAATCATCATGTCCAACCAAACAATCAAAGAAACTCATGCTTCATAACTAACCTAAAATCAACCCTTAAAAGCAAACAAGCTCACATCTTTGCAAACAATTGAGAGATCCCTCTCTGAGACTAGGAAGGCTAGGTCCTAGAGCTATAAAGCTTGGTTTGAATGTTGCCTTTTCATTTGGTTTGCCAATCAGCCAAATCACAGGACCCCAATAGTGTGGAGTCCCATAGAAAATTTCTCAATTGTGAAAAATGGGTAAAATTGAAAAAACCTTAAAACTCCCATTTCGAGAGTTGTATGGTCATCGCTTTTACCTTCCTAACACCAATAAATTATCAAGAATGTTACTAGCTAGGAATTCATGTGAAATTAAACTTGGCAAATTTTTTTTAATAAAATGTGACTATTAGAAACTAACCTCAAAATTCTACAGCTCACAATCACCATAGATAACCTAAAATTTAGTCAATATACCCTAATTTTCCAAGTTAGCTTTTCCCTCTACAATGCATATTTTTCTCATCATTTGCTTTTACTTTCAAACCAAGCCTACAAAATGTTTGATCTAAATGTTTAGAAAACGCATAGAAAGGGAATGTTTTCACAAATTCTTTTGACAACCCAATAGATTGCCTAATGCAAAAACATATGGGACCTAAAACCACCTCCTCAAAATTTATGTTTCCTCTATCTTCTTCTTTTTCTCCCTTGAGAAATATCTTTATATTCCATATGACAAATACACATTTTTGGGTCCCCAAGGTATTTCTCAAAAATTGAGGCTTGAAGTCATTACAAGAAGTATTAATTATTAGCTTGTAAGCCCCCCTTCATAGGGATCAAGCTTGTTAACAAAAAAAGGATTTTTTATTCTTAAATTAGTGAAAAAATTATTTTCATACATCTAAAAAGTTAGTATTTTCTTGTTTGTTCAACAACATGTTCATCATGTAAATAATTCTTAATATCATATATTAAATTAACATAATAAATAGTAGGTTGTACCTAGTTATTGTTGTCCCTGTTCTACGTTCCTCTCAAGACCACTTGACTAAATATGTATGCCTTCCAACTAGGAATAACGTATATGGATTCCTAGCCCAAGGAACCTCTACAATTTCCCTAGCCCTCCGAGCCTAAGTCGAAAACCACAATCATAGTGTGTGTACAACCTATAGGTATTAAGCATATTCCCAACTCCCAACTCCAAAATCAATTTCCAAGTTTCCTTCCCCCATTTCCTCTCTCAGCCTTCTTTCAGTCCTAAACCAAACTCACATGCACTCCTCCACTCTGAAAGTAAAAATTCCCCAAGATATGGACCTTTCTCCCTTTTTCTTTCCCCTAATCTCCCCCTCCCAAATGTCCACCTAGTCCCCCTTAAGTCTCTACCTACCCATTCATGAAATCTCTCTCAAAATATCTCGATATTGTCCTCATAACTCTCTCACCTACCTCGATGTTGACAGTGTTGGAAACCACCAACATATAGGGGGTATCCCCAATGTGAAGCCCCAATTATATGTCACACTGTTTGGAGTAGGAGCCCTATCCGGAGTAGCAGTCCAACCACCATAACGTAAATTGTTTTCTTGGTTTCAATGGATAAGGCAAGATACTATATACATAAACCTTGAATAAGCAAGTAAGTTGACATTTTGAGACATTGATTGTAGTGTGTAAAACCAAACGTTCATGGGCGGAGAGAAAAAAATGAGACTTTGTAAGGAAGTAACAATACTGACCTAAGAGAGGCACATGAGCAAAGAAACATTTGTTAGTTATCTAGTGAAATAGTTCACATAGGCACAATTATCATTAAACAACATATACGACACCTTCAACAAGATAATTATGAAGGCCACTAAAATAGTTCAGTTTCCTTAGTACATATGAATGAAACATATATAACAAAAATCTAAAGAATGGTACTAATAAATTCACAATACATGCATGAAAATGTGTTGGCTCATCAAGCTTCAATTATATAGTGAAATATACACACACGAAGTTACAATTGTGAGGCACTAGTTCAGGTAGTGGAACATGAAGTCACTTCTTGCTTCTCCAAAGAATAGTTTTCTCTCCTATCCCAAGTAGAGAATCCAATACTACCTCTCCAAAGCGTAAGCCTTCAAAAGCCCTTTACTTATATTATGAGGTTTATTTTATAATAAGAGGAATGACCTTTCATATCCTCATGAATCTTGGATTACCTTCATGACTCTCATACTTTTAGTGTGTCCTTTGGACTTCTAAACAACTCTATAGCTTATAAACTAATTTTGGACTTCTATACAATTTTTTTCCATATATGAATATGTGGCTCTTCATGTTCCACATATGAATCTTGGACTTCCACACATTACATTTTGTCCCTTCTTTAGAATATATTATTACATTCCACCGTATGTGGCATGAAACATGGACACATATCGACCATTATGATGACACTTGTACAAGTTACAACTTGGCAATGATGACATAGACTTCATGATAAGGTGGCAATGCCTAGTTATCCTCCTTGTTTCTTTATCTTTCATTCTTAATGGTAGATTTGATCTATGCTTCATCTTTATGAAATATCTATCTTGTTTCTCATCTTCACCCTCCAAAGGGTATTTTATCAAGATATGAATCCTCTAAGTCATAATGCAATGTATTTTTCTATTTCGATCCATGATTTGCTTCATGTCTCCGTGATAGCTCTGTTTTTTTCTTCTTCTCTGCAGGTGTTTCTTAGTGCTTTCTCCTTGTTGTATGCTCTCAAGAATCACCTTTTCATGTTAGGAAGGTACTCCTACCAATGAAAATAATTCATGAAGAGGCAAGATCAGTCCTAAAAACATATATTGTATCACTACCTAGCTCATGGAATGATATGCTCATTATAGGTCTGTGAGGGGGTTAAAAGAAGAAGGCTTGATTAGGATGGCACATTCAAACTCGTCAAGGCTCACAAGAGGCCTTAAAGGTGCTCTTATGTGCTCAATAAAGTAAGAGAGAGAGAAATCAAGGGCGTGAGCCAGAAGTTTGAAGCACAAAGGGGAGATATTCGTTAGTTCGCATATGCTCTCATTCTTGGATGCTTTGTCTAGTATTCGCCTTTTACCTATTTGATTACAAGCTCGAAGGCGCCATAAAGATAAATTCTCTGTGCGCCTAACTTTTTAATTCAGAGTTTTTAGGTTGGCAATCAATGCCTCGTACTGAGCTTCATTATTGGAACAATTGAAAGCCAATCTATAGGAACACAATCTCATATTTTTTGGAATTTTACTTGATTGAAGAATTGGACTACGGATCTAGATTCTGATGCCTACCACGTCTTTCCCTAAGGCACCATGGAAATCCATGGTCCAAATACCATTCTCTTCATCAGGAAGTTGGAATTTTGCAGTCTGATTTGTTTCTTCCTTTTTAGCCACTTCTTCAACTTGTTCGGTACCTTTTTCTGATTTTTCTAATATCTGCTCTAAATTACTAGGTAGATTGCCTTCTCTTTCATCCGAAACTGCTCGGACGCTATTTCAAGTTTATGGAATTTCCTCAACTTCTATGGGCTAACTATATAAATCATAAAAACCACTATCATTAAACAAAATAAAGGATTGAATATCATTATGTACATAATTTATGGGGTGATTATTTCATTTCTCTTTACTTGTGATGATATACTTCTTTTTTGTCTCTCGGTACAATTTCCTCAGTTTCCCAAAAACCGAGATGGTGGAATAAGAGAAATCCAATTTTAGAGTACCTCTTAAATTTATTCCCCATGACCTTTACAGCAACACGCCATACCAAGAAGGTATATTATCTACTATGACATCCATTAAGACATTTTTAGGAGGAATTTTCTCAAGTGAAACTACCAAATCTTTTATAAGATCGAGACAACGTACTCTACCAGAATCAAAAGAGTAAAGATCATGGTAAGGACGGGTTATATCCAAGCCCCAATTTTCAATTATGGCCTTTGGAATTAGGTTATGAGAAGCTCCTGAGTCAAGCATGGAATTATGGAAGATACACTAATGAATTCTCAAATTGAGATAAAACAGGGGAACTTCAATATCTTCTAGTTGACCATCTATGGCTGGACCAAAAAGGAGCACATGTTGATCATCTTCAACATTAACCATATCTGACATAGGTTCTACTTTCAACACTTTAGCAACATGAGACTTTTCTATATTATTTTTCACAAACTCGGTCAAGGGGATAGAGAATTTCAACTTAGATATTTCATTTTCTAATCTAAACAGATTGGATTGTTTATCAACCTCTTTTATAGTGGTATCCCTCTTGTCCAGTTGGTCCTTTGTTGAAGATTCTTTATTTTGACCTTATTTTTATTTTCTTGGTGTAATTGTAGATGTTTGTTTATTCTTAATATGATTTGTACTTGCAACCTCCTTTCCCTTGTTTTTACTAGATTGGGGATTTTTCTTGAGCTGAGTATCTTTTTGTTGAGATGTCCTCTTCTGGATAGGAGTAACAGGAATATCTTGATTTCTCAAAGAATATTTTCTCTATTGTGAGATAATAACATTAATATAACCTCATTGATAATCATTGGATTTGACCTCCAACTCATCAGCATTTTTAAGCATGTATTACTCATCTTTCGACAAATCTATTTTCTCAATGTATTCTTAATCCTCTATTAAGAAAATCGGTTTTCCACATGCTATGAAGAAATGTTTCTATTCTACAATATCTTCTTCCTCTTCAATTCCTTGAGCATAATTGTACTGCAAAGGAGTGTGGATCTATTGTTATGTTGGCTAATCTAGATCTCTTTGTTCTATTTGTTAAATCCTAAACTGAGGCTACTGCTGCTAACCTTAGAAACTAGGATTTTGAACCCGTGTTTCTAGTTTCCTTTTAGTGATAGAAATTCTATCCATAGTATTGATCAGAGTATCCAAATTAACATCAAATGAGTGTTTCAGCTTTAACCTTTGAATTTTTTATTGTTAAATTTTCTTCGACACTAACTGCGTTTTTCTGTATCTCCTGAAGTGTAGCATGGCTTCTTTCTTGGAGCTGGTATGCCATATCCAGATCAAAATCATCTGGATAGTGCAACAGAGCCAAACCTGAAGGAGGTTTGGTCTCATTGAGGATTGAGTTTTATACACCCAGTTAAAGCGAGAAATAAAATCCTAAACATACTCATTTGGATTTCTCTTTAAATTTTCATACTTGGAAAGAATCTTAAGAGGATTCTTTCTCACTTCCCATCAAGCTATAAATGCACCAGTTAACTACTCCATATTTCCTATGGAATTGGCATTCAAATAACGGAACCAATATTTTACATCCTCAGAGAAGCTTTGGGCAATGATCCTTATTTTTTTCATCATCGGCATCAATCTCTTCTAAATCAATGAATTCAATGTATTTTACTAGGTGTTGTCTGGAAATAACCTCTGAGTTTTCATAAAAGAGAGGAAGTACTTGACCATAGCCTAGTGGTAAGGGTGCAATTTGACCAGGAAAAATAAGAGGTGAAAATATCGCCATGAACCTTGTTGAGTGTGGTGCAAGAGTAACAATGGGAGGGGTAGACTGAGAAGGTAATGAAATAGAAGGGATGGAAGAGGAGGAAACGACTGATTGAGATGGTGTGGGAATAAAAAAAGACTCTCATTGATACTAGATGATAGCTTTCTCAGATGTATATTGGTGTTGATTGGCTAATTTTTCAAGTCTATCAACTCACTCCAGGCCTTCCTAAAAAAATAAAACTCAGATTTAGATTCTTCATATAATATGATATATTAAAACTTTAGGGAATCAAATACTACTTCAGGTAATTATTTAAATTAAAACAACCTCAAGGGATCAAACACTATTTTAGTCAAGGAATTTTATGACTTTGATCTAAATAGAAATAATTCAAATTTAAAATCAAATGGAATATCTTCAAGGGATAATATTTTTGCAGGAAAGTATGTACAAATTACCAATGAAGATGGACCCAAATGAATCTCTAACTTTTTGGATCTATTATTTCTGAGGATTTTCTCTAGATCTTCAACTAGAGAAGCTGGATGGGGATCAAGATTTTATCTTGTGTATATTTTTGAAGCCATAAAGTTCTTTGTTTCCGCAACTCGGTTCTCTGCAATTTTTGAATGAGCCTTCATGAACACTAGGGCCTATCACCCACTGGCCCAGCATTCAATGAAAAGTAATAATACACTAAGGTAATATCTATCACTTCATCCTCGACAATAGTGCCTAAATGTTAGCACTCCACAAGTTCTCTGCAGGTTGAAAAGGAGACCAACAAGGTTAACCACCTACCACTTTGACCTAGTAGCTAGCCCTAATAGGCTGAAAGGGCTCTCTCAATGAGATCAAAACCAAGCATTAACTATGACATGAAAGATATTAGGCTAGGTATGTTTAGGTCAGGGTTTGGTTGATTTGATGGTTTTGTGTTGGATGGTAGCTTAGGTCTAAGAGGACTAGGTCTGGGCTTTGAAAATCAAATTTGCGGAGATGTAATGGGGAAAGGTAGGCACATACCTTAGCACTTGAGAGATATACTTGTATATATTTTAGATAGTTAAGTATTCAAAACTAGCATGTATATCATGAACTCTTGTATATCAAAAAAATATGAACAAAAATGTGAAAGATTCTCCAAAACAGAGCATTATATCAATGAATTTTGTTTATTATCTTAGAAAACAAATAAATGAAGCATGCAAATTAAAATTGAAGGTACAATACATTCAAACATATGATCACAGAAGGAAAAAAATTTCTAAAGAACATACTAGAGGAATCCCACTACAAAGCTCCAAATTTTGTCAATTACTTCCTGCCAAATTCACAAGTACACTAGTATACACAAGGCTCAATTCCACAACATCCAAGCTTTGAAAATTATTACAACATTCCTCATATAGTCACTGAGGTTGAAATCCTTCCTTGGAGGTCGAATTTCAAGCAAGAAAAACCAAATTCATGCACCTATCTAATGTCTTCTTCATACAAGGGAGGTTACCCAACCATTTCCTCCTTTCTCTAACCATTATGAGACATTTTCTCAAAGCATTAAATGGAGGATAAGACACCTAAGAAACCATAATTTTACACATTTACATGTACTTTTACCCCTTACATAATTCAATTTAACCTCTTGATTTTTACAAAATTCAAACTGAGAATTGTCAAAATATACATAGTGAAATTTCATGAAAAATTATTAGTAATTTGCAAATGCGCAATGAGCTCTTGCAGGCAATTTTTGGGTGCATTTCTGAATTCCAAATCCAAAATCTGAGACTTGTTCTCGAAATTAATGAGAGTGCATATGTATTTACAATATTTAAGCATGAAAAATGGTCCATTCTAGGCTAAGATATGGCCATTGTCTCAAGGTTTCTCCCTGTGCACAACTAAAGTGAAAAAGAGAGGAAGAATGGTGATTTTTGACCCCCTTTTTGGATTTTTCTCAAAATTTATGCCCTAGACAAGAAAATTGAGAAAATTTGTTTTGAGAGGAGGCCACCAGATTTCCAAAAATGTCAACCTTTTTCAATTTGGAGGCCTACGAAAGAAGCGCAGCGTGAGCTTGTTGTGCTTCTTAACCTACTCAAAATTGTTGAAATTCCCAAAAATGCACCAAATTTCACAAGAATGAAAAAATTGCTCCAAAATTCCTCAAAATTGGTCCACAGATGCTAACTAAGGAGTGTTATGCTATAATGGATGCATAAACAAGTAGGTCCAACTTACCCTTCTCATTTTAACTGATTAGGGTTTCCTTTAGCTTGTCTTGTAACTGTTTGACTTTGACATTACAAATTCGATTTCTTGAATAGTAATGGTCAACCATGTGCTTGTGTATCTTGTTATAGCTATTGGCCTTTTCAAGGAGATTCTCCAAATGAATATTGACTTTCTCAAGACAAAACTCCTTGCTTTCATTGATTTCATTGTCTATCTTTTCTTCAAAACTTAGCTCTTCATTTGTAGGGTTTTTCTCTCTTTCCTTCTGTAATTCTCTTTTGAGACTCATGTTCCTTGGAATATTTCTTCTCACCTACTTTTCATGTTCATCATGCTCATCAAAATCTTCTATGTTGACCACTAATTTTCCTTTCACATCATGCATGCTTTCCTCAAATTGACTTTTCTCCAAAGAAAAATGTTTTTCCTTTAGCTGATGGTTTTCTTGCTTTAGGAAGGATATGATGAAATTTACCCTTTCCAAGTTCTCTTAGATCTCTTTGATTTGAGTATATTTGTCTTTGATAATACTCTCTAGGTTTTCATGCTCATCACTAGCCTCCTAATCTACCAGGTCAAAATCATGCTCTTCCTCATGCATAGATGTCTCATACTGTAATGGTGTTCCCTACTCTATTGATGTGGGCTTGGCCCCTTCCTCAATTTGAGTAGAAAACACGAGCCTTCTCCCTCTTTGATATGTCTAAGTCATCTCAGGCCTATTTTTCTTTGTCACTCATTCTTTGGGTTATTGAGCTTCCATCTTTTTTGATGAACCCACCTCCTGAATGGTAGGTGACATGGTTTGTTGTTGGCTTGGTGTAGTAATTATGGGAATTTGCAAAACTGCCTCAATGAAGGAATCCCATGTCATATTATTTTCTGATAACTGATAGAGAAGTATAAAATTTACTGAAATATGATGAAAAAGGCTAGGATAACTCTCTCTTCCTTTCACTTTCACCCTTTCATGCATTTTAATCATGCTCCTATACAATAAATTGGACAAATTGAGAGATTTAGCAGCTGTTAAGTGCATGAGAAGTCTTATGTGGTATTGACACATCCTTGAAAATATTCCCTCACATGTAAATAACTTCATGGAAGCCTTCATTAATTGGTTCATATGTCACCAGAAGATATCTAAATGTGAAAACATGTGAATGATCGCCATTGTATTGTGATTTGAAGTAGGGCTAGTATTCTTCAAGGACTAGGTTCATGCCTTTGAACCAATTCTCACCATCATTTGGTATTCCTATTTCATGAGATATAACATCTACTGAAAGTATAAAATCAATCCCTATAATAGTAGCCTTTTATCCTTCCAAAGTGATGTCAAAAATATCTGTGAGCTTCTCATGATAACCTACTTCCTCCACCCTTTGAAAAAACCCTAAACAATTGACATATTCAAAACACTTCTTGATAAATGGAGAGGAAGTGATTTAATTGAAAATGGAGGGCTCAAGCCTCAGTATTTTCCCCCCTTCGTTATACTTCATTTTCTCTAATGGTGAAGAGTCAACTTCCATTCTTTCAAAACCCTAGGTGGAAAGCAAGCAAAACAATGGATTTTGCAGCTATGAGTGGATGAATTTATAAGATGGGTTTGCGAGTTTCCTAAATATTCGAGAAAATTTAGGAGGGTAAGGAATGATTTTAATGAGTAGGGGAAAGTGAAAATATGGGAAATGAGTGAGGGGAGAGGGTGGTAAAGAGAAAAACAAATTCCTACCCCAGAAGGACATAGGGTAGACTAGGGTTTATAGGGAAAATGATAGAAATGAAGGAATGAAGCTATGTAATCCATGGAAGTGGTCTATCAACTATAAATAGAGGTGTAGGGGGCAAGAAAAATATGGTTTTGTGTAGCTATTTAGAATTTGGAAACCAAAGCCATGAATTCTAAGCAACCCCTAGGAGAATATTTTTTTTGTTAAATTCTCTTGATAAACAGTGCAAAGGAGGAGATGGAAGGCTTTGACTTACTTCTAGAAGAGGATGGAGTTTGTAATGGTTGAATTGAAGCCTTGAAAAACCAACTTGATTTCTAAAATCCACTTACACAAAATTCTTCCTGATGTGTAGTGTAAGATCCCTATACGCAACATAGTGTTTTTGTGTGCAACGTCCTTCTCAGATGCGCAACATAGTGTCTCTATGCACAACGAGCTTAAGTTTTTTCTAGTGAGAACTAAAAACCCAATTTCTCTTGCTAATGGGTGAGGGGAGCTCGTTGATAGGTGGATAAAATAGTGCAAATGAAATAACCCCTTTGTATTTTTGGCCTTTTTATAAACTAAAGTGACTTCTTTTGAGTGAGGATAGGCCCCACGTGTCATTTCCAAGCATAACTTGCATTTTTGAACATTGGAGCTTTGGACATTTGTAACCTTTGGAACTTTGTTTCTTTTTGGAACCTTAAATTGAAAATTTAGAGCTGGGAAACTTATTACATAATAGAAACAATAAATTACATTTTGAAATCAAACTTTATTGAATAAAATTTCCTATTACCACTCCTCCAATTGCGGATTTTATGCATGAAATGAGAGATTTGGTGACCTTGAAACCCTAATGACTTAATGGAGACACTAAACTAAATAAAATCATGATGGTGATGATTTGAATGATGATGATGATTTTTGAATTATGATACACTCAACTGAGTGATGATAAGAACCAGCATGTGAAAATTTTTGAAGGAGAGGAAATAGTCTTAGACCTAATACTGAGTGACCAATATTTTATTTGGAAACCTAATGAAATGTAAAAAGATTGATTATGAGAGCCTAACAAGATATGATAAGAGCCCATTTTATCATTGGTCACAGGCTATATATATTTACACTAACAAGTTTTACACTCAAATTACACTCTCAACTCGTTGGAAAAATAAGGAGTGGTATTCTCGACAAGCCCTTCTTAAGGGTATGATGCCGACTGTGGTATACTCTACAAAGACCAATAAAGGGAGAAGTATTCCCCAACCCTATGAATATAGATGTGAAACATCTCTAAGCCTATGGGTAGCATATAGGGAATACACTGTATATTCTAGATTTACCTCAACCTCAGGAGCCCTCTATCTCAACCCTTCATCTTGGGAGCTTAGAAAAGAAGGAAAAACTAGCTCTGTGTCCTCAATGAGTGTTTCTCTCACATATGGTATATATGTATCACAATAGAATTTTATTCATGTTCATATATGAAATCAAATCAAACATTATGTTACAACATACATAATCATGTAAATAATGATAATATACCAATCACAACAAGATGCCACAATCATTCTCCCTCCCATGGAGGGGTTAATCACACATGGATACCATAATCATCCTCCCTCTCACGAAGGTGTCAATCACAAGTATAAGCTTGTCTCGAACAACTACACTATCTATTTCAATGGAAAAATCACATTCCCAACTATATGTATATGCATTCTCTTCCATAACAATGTATCCATGTATTATCCAGTTCATGCTCAAAAAAATCTCTAAGGAAATTTTACATCTAGTCTCACAACTATCCTTGCTAGCAGCATTGTACTCGACCTTAGACATGCTATAGACATCTCATCCAATATATATCATGCCATATCTCATATTAAGAAAACATCCAAATTTTCTCATCAATAATAGTCCCAAACATCATCATTTCCTTCATGAAGCTACATATCATGGGACAAATATCTCATATTTAGAAGTATAATGTTTCATGCAGATATTTCAAAATATGTTTGGTGGAAATTCAGAATGAAGCATCTCAATGATGAATTTAATCATGTTCTATAAACATCATATACAGATGGATGTTCAAAATAGAACATCAATTAATCAATCAACTAAAATATGTGATGTCATGTTCAAGAACTTTAAATCAAAGTGTCCAAGGGTTTACATTACACAAATACATTTCAACAATCTTGAAACATGCGATTTATTTCCAAAATTTTATAAATTGATTCATCATGCCATGATACATTATTTCAAGTTTTAGAAGCAATATGAATCTAACTAAGATTGTCGGAGGCTCATCACCTGTCAAGGGTAGAATATAAGTATGTAAAACAAAATCCATAATCAAAATCAATGCCATACTTATGAACTCATCATCCTGACTTCATCATATAACTATCAAATATGGAAAAATCTAAATCGGGGAGCTTACATCACGCAAAACTCTTGATAAGAATAATGTCTTACCAAGCCAACATACTCAGCCTTACATAAATAAATGTTGTTTCAACATCAGATTTTAGAAGCCAGAACAAAAATATTATCAAAGACATTGATTTCATCATATCAATTCTTTCAACCAGTGAAAAGTAGAGATCATATCAATTCTTGATTTCATTTACTGTTAATCCATCAAGTATTTCATTTAACATTCTATTACAATCCATTTTCATCACTAGATGAAATTGTATACATCAAGGTGAAGTCATTCATGTTCCATATTCTTACTGAATCACAATAACCATTGTGCTAGAAACAACGAGGCGAATACAAAACCATAATTTTGAATACTCACATATGCCACTAAAGTTCACTATTCCACATAGAATTTCGATCAGGGAAAATAAACAAGCAACATATCAAGTCCAAATGGGGAGATATATAATCCAAAAACAATGTATTAATCATCCATTCAAAGTTGTAAAACATCATGCCAAATTTCCAAAAACATCTTATGTATATCAATCAGCCAAATAAAGTCAAACTTTTGTAGCACAAACATAGTGACATACCCATATGAATGTCTTGTTCACCCGCAAAAACAAGTTATATTTAAACACAAAATTTCCATGCAGACACATCTTACTGCTATCTGCAACACATTTGAAGAATTAGCATCTTCCATGTGACCATATGATTTCATGCTCAATTCTAGCAATTCCATAAATCAATTTACAATGGTAGCTCATGTCATAGATCCCTTGATTTGGAGTATCGATCAAATTCACCGTACAAAAATTCAATTCTTTTTATATTAGGCATAGTCACATCTATGAGACTTCCTTTGCATGAGTGAGCCTCATATCTCAGTTGTAGATCAACAATGTGAGATACTCGTAAATCATAGAAGAGCATGTAATTTCAATAAAATTCATGTCATCAACATGTATTTATTGGAGTCATGCAACAACATATCTATTAGAACATAAACACATATATATCATGATCATCAACATCATGTCATCAATTTTTCATTAAGGGATGGACTTGAAAGATCAAGGCAGCAGGCTAATGTGACAAAACAATATTATGAATCAAATAACAATACACCAAGATAGATCATTTAATCTCACCATGTGACATAGCCATAGGTAGTAAGAGATCTAGAGCATAAATCTCATCATTTTCATCACTACCATGATTTTCATGATCAATAACATCAAGCTAAGTTATTCATTAAATATGTTATCACTAAAAAAAAAAATCAAAACATTATTATGACAAGATCACTTAGGTTCATGGGTCAAGATAGGGTCTTAGGAGTCATTTCGTGAGTTTGAACAAGGGAAGAAACAATTTTTTTATAATTTTGAGCCTACCCTAGTGTTCAAGTAGACTCATTTTTAAGGTCCTTCATGTCAATTCTTTCATCATTTTATGATTCATTTCATTTCCCGAAGTTTTAGTATCAAAACCGCCCAAATAGCCAAGAAAACATAGTTTCGTAGCACATCACGCTGAAAAAAGTTATTTTGCGCTACAAAAGCGCTGATAGTTTTGTAGCACAAACAAAACAAATTACACCATAGGTGCTACGAAAGCGTGGTTTTGTAACTGTGTTGTCAGTTGAGCTATCAAATGTCAGAAACCATTGGGAAAGGGCTAAGTTAAAGGTTTTTTTAGTCATGTAAGGATGGAATCGATGTACACACCCATGTTTGCAGTCATCATGGTCAGTATAGGTTATGAGTGGGCCATCATTTTCAGTCATGAAAGGAAATTTGAAATTCAAATTCTTTCCTAATTATTCATTCTCATCCCTTTTTCTTTCATTCGTAATGTTTGAAGCTCTGAGTACCGAGCCAAACTTTAGGATGTTCTTACAAAGGTCTATTACATTCATATTCAAGCGAGGCTGATACATTTATTCAGGTGAGGCTGATACATACATATCAAGCGAGGCTGAAAGATTCATATCAAGCGAGGCTGAGAGGTTCTCTGAAGAACTATGGTAGAGGAAAGAAAAATACATAGAGGAGGACAATGCTTAAGGCATGAACCTGAAGACATGAAGGCAATAACTGAAGACCCAAGATTGATGGAACTAGTCACAAAAACAAGTTTCCTACAATTTTGTGATAAATTGCAGGGCTTTCACACATAGGTACCAAGGAATTTGCTATGAATTTCAATGGAACAGCCATTAAAGTGGGGATCTTAAGTTTTTCTATTACACCAGAGGTCATTGTTTCTATTACAGAGATACCAAGAGGTCAAGAAACCTGGTTCAAAGGGTTCAAAATTGATATGGAGAAGTGTAAAGAGTTCATGAAACCTGAGCACACTAACATGTATCTTAACAATACTATCCCTAGAAGCTGCATCAAAGATAATTATTCGAAATTGCTGCTCAACATTCAAAAATATTTTACCTGTGAAGGAAGATATCACAAGTTTTATTCATATCATTTCAAATTGCTTCTACACTTCACTGTTAATATTTCACTTGAATTACATTTTTATCTGCATAGAAGTCTTGTAAATATGGTGGATAAGATGCAAGCAAAGTCCAAGGGGAGTGAGACATCATTATTTCATCATCAATTAATGAAATTATTAATTTTATATGAACTTCAAAAGATAAGCAGATATTGGTCCTCATTCTCGTTTGTTGATGGTTTTGAGTTGGAAACCCTAACTCTTGCAACAAAACCTAAATCTAAAGGAGTTCCATCACCATCAACAATTGAACCAAGTCAACCTAAGGTTGTAAAACCAAAAGAACCTGCAAGAGTAAAGCCAAGAAAGAAAACTAAGAAAAGCGCAGAGCAAATGCAAATGCTTGATACACCAACTCTCCCACCTACAAAACAGAAATCAAAGGTTTTCAAAAGATGCAAAACAGAAACAAGTTGTCAGTAAATAGGGGACCAAAAGAATAACTAGAATCCAAGCAATGGTTTTGAAAAGAAAGACAGTTTCTATAGAAGACAATCCAGTAACAAAGGGGAATCTAGAGGATATTCTCCATGCCATTGACATAGAGGAAACACCTATTGTCCAAGATGAATTCATTGGGGAAGATGAGAATAAGTTGAAAAAGGCTAAGTCTACAAAGAGGATAGAGTTTGAGGGGGAAGATGAAGGTTTCATTTTTCAAGAAAGAAAGCCTATGACAAGGCATGCTAGGAAATTAATGGAAAACCCACTGAGAAAGCTAAATCACCTAAATAAATTGTTGATATTTCATCACCTACAATGAAGGATACAATCAACAAATTAAAAAGGGGAAAGGAGAAAGTGATAGAGAAAACAGAGTTTCAGCGCCTTGAGGAAAAGTTAAAGTTGTAAAATCAGGAAATTGATGTCATGAAAAAGAAAGCTAGAAAACACAGTGTCGAGAAAATACAGTTTAAAAGAATGAAGGCAATGTGGGAAGGACAAGTTGATTATGTTTCTGAAATTTTAAATAATACAGAGAAATTTTTCAAGTGGACAGTTCCAACAATAAAAGAAGCTAAGTTTTTCAAAATAATAAACACTCATCTAAGAGCTACTAACAGACTTAAAGAATAGGTGAAGGATTTATAAGAGAAGCTGGAGTTAATTCATGATGAGTTACAGAGCATAGGCATTAAAATGACAGTCATAGAAGAACCAATAAGTCAACCAAGTGTACATAAAGAAGGAATTCCTCAAGGAAGCTAAAATGAAGTGGGTTTACAGATTGTATGGTTTGTAGATGATGGGGACAAGTTATATTTTTAGTTTTTGGGTAACTACAATTTTCACTTGTCAAATTTATAAAAAATCTGCATACTCAACAGTTTAGTAGTGCCTGCAGTCTTAAAAAGTAGAAAAGCGCTACGAAACTGTTGCAGCTGCCTTTCTTGTTTTTTTTTATTAGTATGTAAGGGATAATAGGCTGAGTTAAGAACTACAATTGATATGAAAAATGTGTTGAAGGGTGATTAAAAAATGTAAGAGGAAAGAGTCAAGTTTTTGGAGAATAAATGCTTGAAATAGCAGCACTACAGAAAGTGCTATGAAACTGCTATATTTTCGTAGAGCAATACATTACAGCCTTTTGAACAGTTTTTGAAGTAGTTTTGGACAGAGGAAGGCTAGGAAAGTGTGATGGGACATGTTAAACTAACTTTCAACAGCCAAGGACCATGAAATGAAGATTAAATGATGGTCAAAATGTTCAAAGAAGGAAAAACGTCCTATGCCTAAAAAATAGGGTATTGTTTCCTATTTTTGTGGAGGTTAGCTAAGTGTTCATGAAGAACTGAATGCCCCTATCCAAATTCAACCATGTGATCATACACTTGTCAGTGATGTAATTTCAAGTAGATAAGGTTGTTAAAGATAGTAATAAGGAGTTTGAGTCCTTTTTGAAATAGGACTGCCAAATCGGATAGGTGTCCTTTTGTAATAAATTTCATGTTTTATAGTTATGCAAGGTGTTAAGGGACAAAAATTTGATGTATATAGCCTAGAGGCAAATCATCTCATGTTTTAAGGTGTATATTAAAGGCCAAGAGGTCGAATTAGTCAAGGGTTGGACATTTTTGGCAAAATTGAGCTTGTTGTGAATTGACTGTTTTCAGCTAATACAAAGATCTTCTACTTGACCAACTTGAGATTCTTAAGGAGTTCTAGTGTTTTCCTATTCTATTTGTATTTCTTATATATCTCATTTGCAGTGGTGTTCATATATATTACTCAGAATTCGTCTATTAGATGCTCTGACTTCCTATATAAGTGAACTAATTGTGTTTTTACATGTTTCATGTGTGTGTACCTTATGACTAAAAAATATGATATGCCTCAACTTCCATGTTATGTAGATTCACTGAATTAATGAATTTATTTGACTCCATAAGCCCAATGTATACATGCTTATGTGATCCTCAACATACATCTATCATTTATCCATTTATTTCCTAAATAGAGTTAGCCATCTATATCTTTATCCATATCATTAACCTTTGTGAGAGCCCTCTCAGGCTGAGGAGGCTAAGCCTCATTCAAAAGATTATGTTTGAAATAGTTTCATGAGATTTTCTGATCAAGCAGCCTATCAGGTCCAATTTTTTAATAACAAAACCAACGAAGTGCAATCTCTATTTCATGAGCTTTCATCATGCTTATCAAAAGCATTATCAATACCATATCAATGTGGTAAAATTATATAAGAGACACACCATATATTATGCATATCAAGAGATGAGAGTACCATTTATTGGACTGAGGGCCAGGATCTCAAAACAATATATCTTAGCGAGACATCAATATGTGCCATTATATCCAAGATCAACAATAAGTACCCAATAAGTACCCTTACAAAATCAAGAAGATCATCATGATAAAAAGATTCAATATCAGGTGAACCATTTCATTATAGGAAACATAAATCCCAATCACTTTCATATACATGCATGATCCATTTGTGAAGGAGACATTATGAACATACCATAGGGATTACCTAACCATTAATGAACAAATGGAATACAATATACCATGCATACCTAGTGGTATTACCTATGCACCTTCACCTAGGAAGATTGTAGGGATAAAGTGCCCCTTTACCTCATATAAATCTAGACATATTTCCTGCATTTCAAAATATCCTCAAGAGGGACCCACTCATAACATCTCTTCAAGGAATTTAGAAATATCTAGGTGCTCAAATGTACATGCAGGAAGTAATGACTAGAAACAATAATCACAATAATCAGCTCCATAAGTATAAACAAGAGTAAGGTCATAAGTAAAGGAATACTTATCTTCAATGAGAGATGATCGTCTCCATATTGAACCAACCTTCAAGATACATCCATAGACCATAGAAGAATGTTACCATAAATGAACAACTTTATCGACAGTTAAGTCATTTATCAAATCAATCCCAAGTGCTTCACATAGATAAAATCTCAAGACTCTTACCGTAAACCAGGGTTTCTCTCAAACCCTCACCATAAAGCCCTTGTGCACTCACTACCTAGGGTTTTCTTTATACCCTAGAATTACTTTTGGTATCTACCATAATTTTGTTGCTTCCACAAAAGTGTCTCCATGGGGGTGATCTCCATGGATTTTCTTTAGCACATCTCTGATAGCATGTTAAATTTTCATAGAGCTACATTGTTATTTACTTTGATAGTTGCATTTCCTCAATAACATGTTAAATTCACCCCAAATTAATATATCATTATTCATATCTACATTATTAAACATAAACATATGAAACTATGTATAAATAACAACTACATCATCATAATCTAAGTAGTAGAGGGCGGAAATGTGAAGCTAGGTTACACTTTTGTGAGATCGGGGGCCGAAATTTTTTTTTGGAAATAGTTCGGCTGAAAATTTTATAAAGTTTGGTAGAACTCATGATTCCATTTAGATTGAAGGCACACTGATGATGCAGGCAAATAGAATTTTTACCGGAGATTGGAAAATTGACAACAAAAGTTCGGCCGAACTCTAACAAAATTTCGGCCAAACTGTGAGTTCTGCCGAACTTTTACTTTTAAAACAGTTCAGATGAACTAGTTTCTATAAATAAATCGCCTGTGAAATTGGTTTTTTTACTCGTTTCATTATTCGCGTGTTTTCTGTCACTGTCACTACTGCTCTGTTCGCGCGTTTTCGCTCCTACCGTCAGCGTTGTTGCTCCTCTCTTCCGCGCTGTTGCTCCTTTCGTTGGTGTTGTTGCTCCTTTCGTCGGGTATGTTTGACCTTACCATTTTCAACTTGTATGGATCTTTTTAGACTAATTTTGAATAGGAACAATGAACAAAAATATGATCAATTGTTCCATTGTTTGCTTTGAAAAATGCACACCGGCCAAGGCCCTGCCAACCTTGCTTTTGTCGATCATCCCAAGCAGGCCTGGAATTTCAAATATTTTTTTCCTGTCAAATGAAAATTTGAAGATGGGTGTTTGTTTTCAGTGCCTATCAATTTACGTTTTTATTGAATTTATGACTCTTAATTTTTTGTGTGCTGTATATTAAAAAAAATTACAAGAGCTCTTGCAGTTTTGCATTCAGAGGTTTGACTATCAATTTACGTTTTCAGTGAATTTATGACTGTTAAATTTTTTGTGTGTTGTGTATTAAAAAAAATTACAAGAGTTCTTGCAAGTTGCAGTTTGCCATTTGGCATTCAGAGGTTTGACATTCTCCCTATGAAGAAGTTTTGCGTATTAAAAATATTTACAATAGTTCTTGTAGTTTGGCATTCAAAAGTTTGAAATTCTCCCTATGAATAAGTCTTCAATCATGGCGTATAAAAAAAAATTACAAGAATTCTTGCAGTTTGGCATTCAGAGGTTTGACATTCTTCATATGAAAAAGTCTTCAATCATGGCCATCGGAACACCAAATTTCTTAATGTTTTGAAGTTTCTGTCTTATGCTCATCGTTACACCAAATTTCTTCATGTTTTTAAGTTTGTGTCTCATGCTAATCATTATAGTGCTTCCTATTTTACAGTTTGTGTCTCATTCTCATCATTATAGTCCCTAGAAAAGTGTTAAATTGTAGCAACTTCATCCATCAATCAAAACTCGCATATTACCCTTTCTCAAGAGCTGACGATGGTATTGCAAACTTAGCTCAGACTAAATTAAAAACCAATTTTAACAGTCGTAATCAAATTATCTTTTCCATGGCCTAATTACTTTGTTTGGTATTATTATTGCACTTGGGGTGTACACGCATCATTTGCAGAAAAACTACTTATTTAGTTGGAATGTTGGAGCTACTAGGTCAGATTTTTACAGGAATGGTGGGTGTTTTGGCATATTTTCAATTTGGATGATTTGCAGATGACCATCTAGAAAGTAACCAAAAAAACACCCACCCCTTTCCAAGTCCACACCACTGCAAATTCTTTTTTTTCCTTCTTAATTTTCTCAACTCTCACCAAACAAGATGAAATCAATGCCGCACTCATCTGCAAATTTCAGTTACATGACAAAGTCCTTCCATGTTGACTTCACATGCTCATGAAATTTGAATTTGAAGAGGTCTTGAAAATATTGTTTTCCAGCTCCAAATATATGTCTATAAAAGTCCTTGCCTTCTCTCAATTTTGGAGGTCCATTCCCCAAATAGTATTGACATTTTTTCTATGATTTACATGTTTCTGGAAAAATTAGTGTTGTTATCACCTTTAGCGAACTAGATGGCTCTACTTTGAAGTCTTCATTGAACTATTTCATTTTCTAATAGTGCTTGCTTTCTCCCCTCCAAAATTTTCAAACGCTGCAAGTCTTTTTCAGTAAAAAATGCATTTACATTATTGTCAAAAAGCCTAGAAATGACCTCTTCTACTTCTAAAAGATCCTTTTTATCTTCTGTTGTCTTCTTTTTAGACTAGTTAGAAGCCACTTTCTTAAGTATTTTGATATTGTCCACAAAGTGTTTCATTAAAATCCCCCCAAAGCTTCATCATATTTTACCCAAATGTTTGTAATTAAGAATCCATCCATATCAATAAAGGTATAATACTTTGGTTCATATTGTCCATTATGTTTGTTATTCTATTTCCTTTTGTGATATATTTGAGTAATATTTGTAAGTTGTAACTTTCGCTTTGAATATTTCTATTTGGCACACCACAAATAGGAATTTAAACTATTAAATTAAGTAATATAGATTTAATTTAATTTCAGATTTATCAAGAGGTGTTAATATGGATTAAAGTTACTATAAATGAAATTTATAAATATTTTTTTTTTGGTTCATTTACAAATATTTTTTTTGAAAGTTAATATTATTTAAACTTTTATAGTATGAGTAACTCTTGTCTTATATTTGACTAATTTTTTATATAATTGAAATTCAAAAACAGATGATTTTCTCCAAGTTTTAATTGTTTAAAATATGATTGTTTGAGCAGCTCTTTCTCTGGGATACAAGGAGGCTAAAAGATTTTTTTCTTGTATATTTGAAGCTCTCCATTATTATAGAAAAGGATTTTTTTCTTGTATATTTTTATGCTCTTTTTCATAGTAATGTCATAGTGTATGAAGTTTTAAATTTTTTTTATTATTTTTATTATATGTTGGATGTGATTTTGTTTTAAAATGTTTCTTTTTTATTTATTAATTAAAAAAAAAATTATTAGAAAAATTATTAAGCCTTAGAATTTAAAATCAAAATTATAAAATGTATTTTTATCTAAACTATTTATGAAAAGTTTAATATTGTTTGATCTTCTCTACCATGTCCTTTTTACATATATCTAGAAAAATATTATTTGTAGTTTCCGGTTTTTTGTAACATTTTACTACCATAATCAAAATCTATCGAAATAATAATCTAACATTATAATATCTTGAAATGGAGCTAGCCAACTCAAATATAGTATTGCAAATCCCTGGCTAAGTTAGATGAGGAGGGTATGTATTACTTAGTATTGTATCCATGTTGGGGTTTCAAGTTCTATGGGTTCAAAAGAACACTTGCAAACAATTTGTTCTCCATATGACCTCTCTTTTTCTCTTTTAAATTTCGTTCTTTTAGCCATTATGGATTTGAGAAAAATACATCCTGACAGGCCAATAAAAAGCCTTAACAATGAATTAAACATGAACAACTATTAAATATGGGTAACCAAGTAGCATCAAAACAAACAACTAAATCACCAAAGCTAGTAGTAATAAATAATAAACATTCTAGGATACTTCAAAATTCCATGTAAATAATTTTTTACCTAAAATCACTAGATGGTAAGACCCACAGCAACAACTGCAAAAGCAATGCAATATAACCAATCAAACTACATCAACAAAACATATGGTCTTGAATGAGCTTTTGGACTCTTTAGATATAAATGTACACTGTGGCAAGGTATCCTATATAAAACTTTAATCCATGTGCTTAACCTTAACATTGACACAAATGGAATACAATTTTACTCACTACTTTACAATAGAAAAATATGCGGATGAGTATTGCCCACATATGCGAAGTGAAAAGGGATAGATTAAAAAGGGAAGCTTTGGTCATCTATAAAAGATAAATTAAAGAAGCATGACATATTAGTAATGAAAATTAGATATGCGTACCAATTATCTTCATATAACACAACAAATAGATGATTCAATACAAATGTCACATAGAATTCATATTTATCTCATGGGCCTTCAACTTAAATTATATATCTAGCATTACATTAAGCTATAGGAGATAAATCAAAGAAGCATTTGAATGTAAATTAAACATGTGTAATAATTATGTCCTTTAGTTCAATAAATAGATAATAATTTGCAAATGCCATATCTAAGCTATATTTCATCTAAGTAGCTTTCAATTTAAACTTATACCTAATGTTAAATTATATAAAAGAATAACAGTAATCCAAACTTCAAAATAATATTTAGAATTAGTATAAAATGTGACATATAATTTTCCTGTGTGGAAAAACATAGTTACCGAGAGTTCAAAACTCATGCCTTTGAATAGAAAGTGGGTATACGAATGAGCAAGTAGATTTTTTCTAGAAATGAGGAAGTGAAGGTTGATAGAGAACCACACAAAATTGCAAATTCATACCTTAACAAAATTGTTAGATCCTGTCAAAGAAAACATGTCATATAATCAACTTTCGTCGAAATATATGATAAACTCAACCCAATTTTATGAAAAACAGTATACCTTTTTTTACATTTCACATAATACAAATAGATAAATATTACTTAAGTATTGTTATAAAGATTTAACTATCGATCGAGAGATGGCCAAGTGATTGAGACAGGGCATCATCACAATAAAAAACCAAGTACAAATTGTAGCAATCCTAGAATCATGCTTTACATAAGGTAAAATTAGGGAACTCGTGACTTGTACTATTCATAAAAAACATTTACCCTTACCAAAAAATATATGATAAAAATTGACAAAATACATAAGCTTAAGCTTAAGGGGATATAATCCTTCTTGCCTTCCATATAGATAATGAAAATGATTGTTCCAAGTCTCATGTTGCTTCTCATGTTCTTTATAAACCTTGATTGGAAAGAAAAATAGGAGGGCAGAAATGTAAGAAATATAAAACATAATAAAACACAACGTAAGAAATAGAGAACATAATGAAACACACACATACATATCTCTAGACAATCAACACAATTATTTTCCTAGGAAATCCTTATGGGAGACAAGCAACCCTAAAAAGTAATGATGCTCTAGACTCCCTAGGAAATCCTTATGGGAGAAAAAAAACACTAAAATGTAAACATGCTCCACTCTCTCTTTTCTGGTATGGAAAATATGTAAGTACAAAGAAAGCGGTAATATCTCTAGAGTTAGCTAAGACTTTTGGCATGTAAGGTTGCTATAAAAACTTAACTTCATACATTTTTCTCTCTAACTTCACACTCCTAGTTGTATTTTCAACTATGGAACAAAATACAATAACACAAAATGGAACTCTTATTCCTCCTAGTGGCCAAGTATTTAACACAACATGATAGCCAACTAGGTGTAAGATTTGACTCCGTCAACCATTAACGAGGTTTGTGATTTTAGATCTTTTAGAGTCTTGTTAAAATTCCACATGTAGCTAGCTTTCTGTACATGAGTAATGGGGATAAAATGTCATTCTCTCATACCATGGTGGTCAACATGATAGGTAAACTTACTAAAGGAATAAATTTTGAATGAACTTCATTTGATGTTTTTCTTGCACCATTGGATATGTCTTTAAGTGTAGAATAACGGTCAAGATTTCAGCACAAGGGATAATCGTTTGACCCCCAGAAATGTCATTTAATACCTCAAAATGACTCCAAAAGGTTTTAGATCCCAATTCTCCACCCACCATTAAAATGACCCTACAAGTTGATTCTTTCAGTTTTTTCACTCTATTAGCATCAAAATATATGAAAAATAATATAATTATCCAATCTAGATCATTATTTAATAATTTTTTAAAATTATGAGTAAGATATACATCATGGAATTTAAATAAATAGAATTAATTCATTGAACACCCTTGTACATTCCTTATTGATACTTTGAAAGTAATACGTTTTGAAAAATAATTTGTTTATGGATTCTATTTTCCACATTCTCTCAACCATATCAAAAACCTTCTTATAATATTTGAAACCATCTATATACAACTTTTCATTTGTTTCGATAGGAATTAACATATTGAAATATTAATTGTATTTATGTCTTGTGTGCTAAGGAAGGGAGGTCGTGAACCTTAGGAGAAGAGATAGTATTTGTTAAGATAGGAGGGATAATTTTTATGAGATAGAATTAATTTAAAATTATTCTTAAGATTATGTAACTTTCGAACCATAATTACAAATTTATTTATTTTTTTACTTGTCATTTAGTTACTAAAAGTTGAAGAATTTATGTTGGTAAATAATTAATTAGATCTATTTAAATCATTTACCACTTTTGGGTTTTTTGTTTTCGTGGTTTCATTCATAATTTCATTTTTTTGCAAATTTTCAATTTCAATTTTTCACACCACATGTGCACAATCAAAGGACCTAAGGTCTTTCCCCTACCAAAGTATGTTCTTTTAAAACATGTTTTCTTGGTGATATGGGTGATTTAGAAATGATTGGGAGAGTGAAATTCCTCATTTAATACACAATATGTTTGGTTCATGCCACTAAGCCAAGAATTTTAAATTCAACTGAATTTTAATATAACCAACTAAATCCTGCAAAAAAAGAATAAAACAATTTATGTTAGGGTTGTGGATTTAGGCATTGAAACAACACCATGATATTTCAAATTTAAAAATAATGGTTTGAGTCCTAGGTAGCTTAGAATCCTATTTGTTTTCAAAATAAGGATGCACTCCCATTTGATTCACATGATTAGGTTGTAATCATGAGGCTCTCGCTCAAGAGTGGACCTTCCCAAAATCTTGTGACGTCTTGTCACAAACAAAACCATCAAACTGAAAAATACATCATGCAAGAAAGATAGCTCGCTGACATATCATTTTTCTCCTTCAAAGAAAAAAAATTCACATCATGTGAATATCTCCATGTACTCTTACATATTGGTGTACAAAACCATCAACCAAACACAAGTTGACAAAACATGCCTCTTCAAACAATTGACTCTCAAGTCAAATAATAGCTCATGTACAAATTTCCATATTTGTTGCATTTAAGTGTGTCAACATAACTCTACTTTCAACATCTTGCTTCATGCAACATGCACCATAATTTGAATTTGCAAAGAAATTCATGAAACATCAAAATGCATGCAAGGCCTTAATTGGATAAGAAATCTAACCATCCGTTACCAAACCATTTCAATGGCGCTTATTTTAGCTACACTTCATCATCATGTGAATCATCTTGACCCTCATCGAATATGGAATCCTCTTTTCCATTCTTGTCAATATCTCTTTCCACCTTCTTCAAATGTTGTGGATGACTTTTTGGATACAAAGTCCAACACTTGTCTACAAGGTGACCTTTCTTATGGCAATGAGTAATAAACAATTGCATCTTATTTTCAACATCATTTTCCTTGTCCAAGGGGGCCTTGACTTTTTGCCTCATTTATTTAGAAAGTTTCATGTGCATGGATATCTTCTTCCAAAATCTATAAACATTATGATTATTCAAACCACAAAATGAACATGTGCAAGTTATTTTCCAAATATTTTGTGAATATTTACCATGTTTATCACAATCAAAAGCAATTTGATTAAAGGAAAATTTATACCTTGAACATTCACCGTTGTCGCCTTCTTGAGGAGGTGAATTTGATGAGGTAGTGGCTCTCCTCTGAATACTAGCAATGAATTCAATGACTCTAGAGCTTTCAACATCCTCTTCTTTTATATTCTCATTAGCTGCATGATTATTAACATCTTCTTGCAAAGTGGGTGTCAAACTTTTCCATTCATCATGAACACAAACTTCACAAGCTTGAGGTAATTAACATGAAATAAAATTCCTTCTTGGAATAGCTTCATGTGCCTCCTTGGCTTTGGAGCATTCTCCATCATGTTTTCCATAACCAAGACCCAAATAATTAGGCCCTTCCTCAACAACATTTGGCTCAACTATGCCTTGTACTCAACTATTCCTGGTACATGTTTTCCTTTAACCCTTTACTTTCATAGCCCATTTTCGTCAAAAATTTGGACCTTATTCCTCTAGTGTGTCTCTCAAAAGCACGTACACATTAATTTTGAGAGGAAATTGAAGATAGAAACCAATAGCTAATTCTTCTAACTAACCTTGACTAAAATGAGCTAAATTGTACTTTGATACCAACTTGATTTGAATATGGACAAACTAGTTTTGTTGGGCTATCTCCCTCATCAGTTATATAAAAATGTGTTTAGGATCGTCTAAAGTTAGCCAATTGGGAAGGGGTTTATGTGTCAAGCTTTAAGTGTATTTTGTGAGAAATTTAAGAGTTAATTAGCTTTTAAAAACTCATGTGTACAACAAATAAAATGCAAAATTTTTATTTTGGAATTTTTTTTCCCTCAATCCAGATTCCGATCATTGGACATGTAAGAGGAAGAAAGAGGGAATTCACTTTTCAAATTCTAGACCTTGTCTAAACCAAAATAAACTAGAGGTTCGGTTTTCAAATACATTCACTTATTTGGAAAAGTTCTAGCTACCAAAAGTCCATATGCCAATCTACCTCCCAAGAAATCCATTTATTGCACCACTGGTTAGTTTTTGTCTTCCTATATTCTTTATCAACCTCTTCTAGTGATTCTTGAAATGTGGATACTTAAATCCTTCCTAAAAATTTGAGCTCTAAAACGAGAAGACATACAAGGTAATTTTAAGTCATTCCTCTATCCAATTATAAAAACCAAGTGAATATTTCTACATATTGATTTATGTCCCATAAACTGTACAATATAGGCGGAGTTACCTCGCCCTAAGTGAGATGTTTAACAAACATAATAATAGAGAAACAATTAGTGACATCACCAAAAGATGTAGCCTCTTCAAGGTGTCATATCCTCTCATCAAGGTCAAGATTCTATTCACCAAAAATGTCCTATGGAAATGATGGTTTAAGAAACAAAACCAGACAAAAACCTTCAGTGAGAACAAAAAAATCTAAAACCTCTTCAAGGTCTTCAATCTACTCGTAAAGTTAAGTTGTGTCTTGATCAAGTCCAACAACAAAGAAACATTCAATGACAACACCAAAATCTACAAATTATTCAATGTCTTCTAAACCATCTTCAAAGTCAATATTGTGTGCATCAAATTCCTCAGCAAGGTCATCAATGGAGTCATCAAAACTACTATTTCAAACTTCAATGCCAAAAATAAGTCAAAAGAATTCAATTTCTCCTCCAAAACCTTCTTCTCTGAGCAAATCTAGCATGATGTTGTCGAGAAATTCAATAATTCCACAAGGAAATTCTATCAAAGTTAAAACAAATCCTTTTCATCCATATTTAATGCCTACTTTTTCAGGTGGAACACCTCCAAATTTAAGGACCACAATGGCATAAAATACAACTTTACCTAATAGGTGTAGACCTAGAATCCCCAACTTTGCGTGACATGTACAATTGAAGATCTTATGGTAAGCAGTGTGAGAAGAGAGTCATGATCACTGAGTTGAGAAATAGAAATAGTTTGGTATGACAACCTTATTCATGATAGGTCTAGCTATCAGACTACCAAACTACATGGTAATGACATTCAAAATGTGAAAATTCCCATTTCACTTGGAAATAAGATGGTAGAGAAAGGTATAGATAAAAGGAGATATCCATCTGTGGTAAAGAAATCAAATAGTTCTATCAATTCCACCTTGCAACTCTAAGAGATATTGAAATAAATTTCATCTCAAGACAAGGCTTTGGGAGGACACTCTCAAAGCCAACCTTCATTATGGCTTTGAAACACATGGTAAGTATCAAGACTTAGCAACCTTATTCGCATAATTTTTTCTAGCATGGACCTTAATGTCATAGCCTTCTTTTGCCTAAAATGAATGAAAATTTCCTTGCAATTTGGCTTGCAACATTCATAATTCATGCTCATGGAACATGATTGTGTTGCAATTGCGATAACATCTATTGTATGCAGAAGCTAATAAAAAATGATCGAAAATGACATTTTTTCTCTGTTTTTTTCAAGATTTAAGGAAAATTACACCAAGTAGCTTCTAGCCTCATATGACCATCATGTCAAAATCATCTCAGGATATTGTCAAAGTAAGAGCCACTTAAGCAAGAAATCTAGTATACATGACTCTCCAATTTCAATTAGCAGCAATGACAGTTCTAAGTATGGTGCAAAAATTGCTCTAGATCCTCAATGGGGCATGTTTGATGACAATAATTTGGGGAGTGAGAGAGGGAGATGGTAGGAGAAAAAATTCAAGGAATCCATGGGAAATTGAAAAATATATAACTAATAAGGTGAATATACTTTGTAACCTAAGAGAGAAACCTGTTAGGAAATGGGTGAAGTTGGTATTATACACCCAATTGGATAACCTCGAGGAGAAAACATTTCTCCCACTTTATTTGTTGGCATGACCTAGTAAGTGTTATTCACTAGCATGTATTTTGTAAAGGCCTTGACCTAGTTCCCATTCAACTCCATCCACCAGGTTGTAGAGGATTCCAAGCCTAATTTCATGAAAAGTAAGTTGGGGATGATCACATTGACCTGTTTGATGACATGTCTATGAAGATTAACTACCTTGAACTATTTTTTTGCGTAGGGAAAGAGACACATTCCCATGTCTGAGCATGAAAATGTTCTTTGATATTGTTAATGCCTCTAGTGTTTACTTCTACAAGTTCTATAGGCAAAGTCTGTAAAGGGCTAGGTAGCCTCTGGATCTCATCTTTTATGAAAGGTGACATATCTAGTAAATGCCCCTACAGTCAATCTCTGGAATGGATCTAAATAGAAGTTCTTCATTTTAATATCCATAAAACACAACAAATTTAAGGTAAACTATGTACATGTGTCATTTCTCCCACAACCTAAAGTGTATAAGTGGTAAATTTTATACCAAGTGTGCTCCCACCATGTAAAGCGCAATTTGGTGAACTTATCATTTTTATAATTTCTTTTTCGATTAAATTTAGTTTCACACATCAATTATTTCTTTGAAAATTGTGTTCTACATAATTTGTGTACACTAAATTACAAATTGATTTTCTGAAATCTATTTTGTCTAAATGTCGACCAATAGATATATATATCATGGAGGATGAATGACGAAGATCAGCCGAATCCCATATGGAGGTTCAGGGATCGGGGGATGTTCATAGTATTTAAATACAATCTTAAATATCCATACATGTGTGTACATATGGAATTGATTTTTTATTAAATTTGTGAGTTAAATTAGTTGTTGATAAGTTTCAAATTTTAATTTTTAGGAGGTAAGAGGAGAAGGGTTTCTACTCCATCCATGGAGCGTGCCCATGGTTCAACCGGTTGAGGTATGGTTCACGCAATTTAATCAATGAATATGTATATGTATTTATATGTACACATGAATGTATTTTTCAATTGATTATAAATTCGTATTTGTTTATGAAGCTTCTCCCTCGTCTCGAGAGGTTGGTGGTGGTTTAAATCCACCTAGAGGGCCATCAATGAGTGGTAGCAGGTTGCGTGAAGGGGGTGATATTTATTCCCTCGAAGGCCAATCAATGGCTACTGGTTCTCAGCAGGGTCATTCTGGGTCTGGTTCTCAGCAGGGTCATGTTGGAGAAGATGCTAACCAACAATGTCAAGGTTGCCATCAATTTCAATATTTTTTCATTAAATTTGTACAACTTTTTTTACACGTGTTTTTTCTAATATACGAAATTTTATATATATTGATGCAGAGGCCGAAAATGTTCGAACTAGTGGTCAAAATAGATGCAGGGCAGCCCGCTACATTCAAGAAGAAGGTTGTCAACCCAGCACAACTTATCCGGCCGAGATTACTGATATACCATGGGAAACCAACATGGCGGAATGCACCTTACAAAGGTGTGAAAGCCTTCATGCAAAATTGCAAAGAGATCTCGTGGCTTTGTCTCTACCTGCTGAGAGTCGACAAAGCCTTGAAATAGTTACACATTCATTGGGTGAAATGATAAATGTGTACAGAAATCTTGGGCCAACGACTGATTCATTTGTAGAAATGATGAGAAAGAGAAAAGAAACAGTGATGGGTCCCGATAAATGGGAGGACGTAAAACAAAAAGTTACAAAAGAAGTGGCCAAGTCAATGTTTAATTACAAGGAAGGGCCAAAAATAAAAATGTTGAAGGTGCAGTATTTCAAGCACCCAGACATAGCTCGTTATTTTTATTATAGGCACCTTGCGGTCTATGGAAGGCTTCCATGGAATGATGAGGTTCTTGTTTATTTTGCACAAATGTTTTATGCATAATTTTTTTTGGGTATGAAACCCAATTACAATGACCTTTCGTCAGAATTTTTTGGCCCATGGAAAGGTTGATTATATGACCGTAAGGGCGCTAAGCGAGATGTGGAGTTGCCTCGCCCTAAGCCGCCATTGGTGAGTCGACCGTTTTGAGTCCAAACTTTGCGATCAGATATGGATGTGACTTCTCAAATAAGTCGAGAAGTAAGGGATGTTATGATTGACAATGTTCATAGCGGATTGGGTGGAGTCGATCTTTGTTTAAATCGACAAAGAGCACGTGAAAATGCACGTGCCAATTTTGTTTATTGTACAAATGAGGAGATTGACAACATGAATGTTGAAGATCTCCGAACATATGCAAAAAATTGTCGCAATGGTTTGCAAGACCTAATTTTTCATGAGGAAGAGGGCACCAGAATGGTATGTGTTAGTGACCTTAGGGTTTGAAATTATTTTAACATACATATACATGTGTACAATTTGTAATAAATACATGTGTATGTACATGTATACATTTATTTGTATGTACATTAATCTAACAAAAATGTATGATTATATGTTAAAACACCATTTGCAGTTCTCACACATGATGTGTGACGAAAATGTTAATATCACATTCGAGACCTCTGGTTCAAACAATGCAGATGGGTCTGACCATCAAGATATGTTGGAAAATGTTAGTGTTTTTTAAGTGATTTTAAAATAAATAATTGTGCACACATGTACATGTATGTATATATAATTTGATAAAAAAAATTAACAGATACCGATTCTGTCCGATGTTTTTGGGATGGCAATACCTTCTTCTTCCTTGGGATATGAGCCACAAGTATGTACAATTTTTCACAAGTTTAAAATTTATGTTTAAAAGTTATATATATATATATTCCACCTCAAAAAGTTCCATTAAAAATTGAGATATATATATATAGAGAGAAAGAGAGAGATCTATATTTTGAGTTATTTAAAAAAATTTGAATTTAGGCTCCTATAGAAGATTTATTTAATCCGCGGACTCTAGCGACGTAGATAGGAACATCCACAACATTTGAACAAGTTGTCTTTAGTTCATTTTTTTAATATTATTGAAAATAATTTTATATATGTATAGGTGCATTTTCATTTGAAATTTTTTAATATATATATATATATATATTTAACTGTACATGTATATTGTACAGTTTACCGCTGCAGATGTTCCTATGGGGGCAGAACTTGTTCATCAAATGGAAAGGGAACCTCATGAGGTATCGCATGATTTTTTTGTTATATTTTGTTTTTTACATGAAGTTCTAGATATATATATTCTCACTCATTTTTAAAACATCAAATTTTAATGTTCAAGTACATGTGCATTGTGTATGTAGGTTTCCCATGATGCTTCACATAATAGGGCGCAAATTGAGACCCTGATAGGAAAGATGCTAGATCCGTCTCTATTTGACGGACATGATTTGTAGATTTGATTTCAAGATTTAGATGGTCTTAAAATTTGTTAAACTTGATACAATTTGATACTTGTGAGATCTACAATTTTTGGACATATTTTATTACATTGTTAATATAATTTGTTTTATTTAATTTTTGGATGGTTTTAGCACTTTTCGCATGTGAATGTGAAGTAATGTTTTCATCTGAACTACATTTGGCATGTTATGTAATGACATGTGTTATAATTTGTTTTGTTTTTAAAATTTAAGTTTTGGATGCTTGGAGTACATTTGGCATGTGAAGTAATGTTGTGATCTATATTTTCTTGTTAAATTAAAAGTTAAAAGTTTTGAATGGTTTCAATCTACATTTGGCATGTGATATTTAATGTTAAGTGTTTTTATTGGATAGTTGAATTATAATTGGTATGGCATGTGAAGTTTTTAAAACTCAAGTTTTGGATGGTTTCAATCTACATTTTGCATGTGATATTTAATGAACTTTAAATGTTTAATGTTTTAATGTTGGACGATATATAATCAAAAGGTTTTTAAAACTTAAATTTTTGGATTGTTTCAATCTACATTTGGCACATGTGGTTTATAATGTTAAATGTTTCTATTAGATCTAGTTGAACTATAATTGGCATGGCATGTGAAGTAACGATCTATATATAATCAAAAAGTTTTTTAAACTCAAGTTTTGAATGGTTTCAATCTACATTTCGCATGTGATGTTTAATGTTTTAATGTTGCATGATATATTATCAAAAGTTTTTAAAATTTTAAAGTTTTGGATGGTTTCAATCTACATTTGGCACATGTGGTATATAATGTTAAATGTTTCTATTGGATAGTTGTTCACTATAATTGGCATGGCATGTCAAGTAATGTTGCAAAAATCCCTTTTGGATGGTTGAAGTAAATTTGGAATTTTAATATTGCTTTTGATCTCTACATGTAGTCTTGTTTGAATGAAAAAATTTCCAATAGGAAGAACATAGCTTTTCAATGCAACTAACCATGTATCAATTGAGCTCTAATTGAAAAAAGAGTTTAAAGAAGTAGATATATGTACAAATTATCCCTTTAATTTTTATTGGAAATATAAGTCTAGTACATATATATGTTTGTTGAATTTGGGTCAATGTCGTTAATGCACTCAAATAGGTAGCCTTGTAGATTTATTTACATTGTGGAAACTTTTTACCAGAAAATCCAACTAGTTTTTCATCAATGCACATAGAAAAACTACTTGGAAAAATTAATTGCATTCTAGAACATATCTATCCAATACAAGTAACATTTTTCATCAATGCACATTGAACATATCCGACCATTGGACAAACAAATTTTGTACTAGATTTTCAATCAGGAATAGAGATGTGGGTCAAATCCCACCAAAAGTTGGAGAAGTGCTCCGAGTCTCTTGTCTGAAAGGAATTTTCGTACAAAACTATACTGCAGATGATTTATTTACATTGTGTCCATACTTTTTACCAGAAAATCCAACTAGTTTTTCATCAATGCACATAGAAAAACTAGTTCCAGTTAATTGCATTCTAGAACATATATATTGAGTATGTAAATAATTTTTCATCAATGCACATAGTAAAACTAGACCAATTAATTTCATTCTAGAACATATATATATATATATATATATATATATATATCAAATACATATAACATTTTTCATCAATGCACATGTATAGAAAAGCTACTTTCAGTTGATACTAGAGCACGTGCTTGTACCAAAACAATTTGTACATGTGCAAACACTTGCACAAATAACATAAGCAGCTCAATTTTTAGTTGAGTACTGGAAGTTCTAAAACATATTCAATCCAAAGAGAATAAATTGTTGGACAATTCACTCAAAAAAATTCTAATGGAATTCCATCTTCAATAATCCGTTCATTATCGGATTTTGACATTTTCCATCTCTTAATTTTCGATTTTTTCTTTGATTCAACTTCTATCAACTTTATGCGTGCTGCACACACCAAGTGACTATATTGAGAACTTATGGAATCAGGTTCATAGTCTTCAAAGTAAACAAAGTCTCCACTTTGATGAGTTTGTCTGAAAAAATAACCTTTCAGTATAATAGACCCTCTGTCATATTGAAATCTGTGATCATTATAGTTTTGTAATAATTTCATTTTTCATTCAGTCCAACACATCAAATAATACTTCACATTTTCATCTTTGTCAATAGGTGCAATTACAGCAAAAACATCTCCTGCACAATAAAATAAACTTAAAAAAATTATACATATTTAAATTTATTTCTAGATCTTTAAATCATTAGAAAGTAATTCAAATGTTACCTTCTCTAACAAGATCAGAAACTCAATCACCATCGGATGATATTGTAGTTTCCTCTTATTGCATTTCTTCAAACATTGCAACAGACATTTTTCCCTTTGTATTTAGCTCTGTATGTTTCCAATCGTTCACATACATTTTGTTTTCAAAAATGTCATTGGATTTTGTGTTGTCTATGCAAACATCACAAAAACAAGAATATTTTCTTTTATCCAATGCAAACACATTTCTCGACGACTTTGTCTGAATTGAATGCAATTTTCAAGTCCCTTTTATTGTTTCAACGTCACTTCCAATTGATCTATCTACGTCTTCGATTCCAATATGCCAGAAAAACCTTTATATGGAAAATTAGAAGAAGAATTTGTAAATATGATATCAAAACACAATCAAAGATAATCATTGCATGATAAATGTACAATGTTTAAAATTAGATTTCCAATATAAATTAAATTGAATGTACCTTCGCACTTCCCTTGATGGGTTAGTCTCATGGCTTAGAGCAGCGATGCACCATTGAACAACTTCTTCAACGTTCACAAGTCGGCTTGTAGAGTGGTTCATTTGATATCTTCGAAGTGCTTGTTTTATGCATGCTCCTGCACCGTCATGTTCTCCTTTTCCATGGCCAGTCTCAAAGAAATTCCAACAATGTTTAATGCAGGTTTTCTTATGAAGACAACACAACAAAAAAAATGATCGTGCAGATTTGAATTGACCTGTGCATCCGTCTGACTATATCCAATGTTCATTGAATGTTATTCCACGATTTTTCAATGAATCATAAATTCTTCCAAAACAATGTTGTACAAAACATGTATCATGTGTACGATCGTCAATGATATAAAAGTGATATTCTTTAATGATATGTTGATTTTCACTCGTGCTTTCTATATGATCGACATTTTTTTCAGCATGTCTATATAGAATATGGACAAGCATGGAGACTTGGTCAGAATGATAGTATTCACTCTGAATTTCTTTTTGTGGAACAAATGTGTAGTTTTCTGCAAAATCAATCACTGACAAAATGGTCCTTGGTGGAAAAAATTCACGAGATTTTTTGAATTGCAAGTCTTGCCATCGAGCTCTATGTGAATGAGCTAATGTAAAGGAATAAAGGAAGAGAAGCATGAACACATAAAACGACCATGATTTGTCTGAGACCAAGGCAAAACCAACTATGGGGAAAAATATTTCAAATTATTCTTATTAGATGATCGTGAAATGATTCAACAAACAAGAGTACAATGACCCATAGATCCATATCTTCATCATGTCGAAAACAACTAGAATATGCACATTAAAACCACAAACATAGTTCTATTGAAGGAGCTTGAATCTGAGAATTGAAAATCATCGACACTAGTTGTAGCATACTAATGAATATTGTTTATACTCATTGAGAACCATAGATACACCTTGTAGCATAAATAGGTAGAGAAGATCTACCAATCTGTAGATATACAATGACATGAAGCTGTGGATACAACTGATCATTGAAACTTAATGAAAAAATTTCCCATTCAAATATATCAATCCAAGACACTGTAAAATCTAACTGAAAATATATTCATAAATAATGGTAGTTAGATATACCTCATATATGCCGAGAAAGCCTTAGTTGCGACCTCAACATACTCATTCCATGGCTGTATCTTTCTTAGTTACTACCAGGGCACTCTACCCTACGACTGAGGGAGTGCGCAACCAAAAATAGTCTTATAAACCCTACCCACACCCATGGCTCTCTCTTCATCTGGTTATGGGTCCCTGGCTGTAGTAATAACACACTATCCCCATGGCTATGGCCTAAATCACCCTAATCTTTCCCTATGGCCCTAGCGGCAACCTTAACACTGTGTTCCCACAACTATAGTAACATAGCCGCTACCTTAACAAGCTTAGCCTACAACTCTCGCACGAATCCTAAACTATGTGTCCACGGCTATAGCTCAAGAGATCCATATCATAGTGACCCTCTCGCCTATGATCCTAAACCCTGCGTGAGCTTCTTTCGACGAACCTGTGCGATCCAAGACAACATAGATGAACCTAAATAATGGATGAAAATTGAAGATCGCTTGAGAAATTTTAATGGATGAGCTTGAGTCGACTCTATTTATAGATTTTGTGTGGGTCATCTTGGAGTTAATTTTAACTCCACATGTGGTGAGGCCGAACCATTCCATTTCACATTAACAAATAAAATAATTCATAATTTAACTTTCTCGATTGAGGCAATCTCTAGGTCGATTTTGGTCCTCTCGAAAATATGAATATAATGGAATCATAATCTCCACTATCATAGATTCCCATAGTAGAATTTGACCACAGTTGCATAAATTTAATAAAAGGGAGAGAGATGAAGGACAAGATAGAGGACTTGAGCGAGAGAGAGAGTGAGAGTGATGGGGGAAGAGAAAGGATTACATTGGGGAGAGAGAGAGAGAGAGATTGGGGAAGAGAGAGGGACGTAGGAGAGAAAGGGAGATAGAGGAAGGATTATAGAAATTACTTAAGAGAGAGGAGGAGAGAAAGGTATAGAGAGGAATGACAAGATAGATGACTTGAGAGAGAGGAGGAGAGATGGAGTGATATAGATATGAAGATAGGGGGGAGAGAGGGAGGAAAGAATAAAGCCACAAAGAGTGAGAAGTGAATAGAGAGAGGGAGTGAGAAGGGAGATATGGAGAGAGATTATGTATGTTTGGGAGTGAGATAATGAGAAAATGAAGGAGATATGAAGAGAATGTGGGGGAGAAGGAGAGATAGATGCATATAGTAATAGAGTTGGAGGGTGAAGATAGGTGAGAGAGAAATGGAGAGAGAGGAAGGAAGAGAGATATGTTATGAGAGAGTGGAGAGAGGAAGGGTAAAAGAGATGGATATGGAAGGGGAGAGAGAGGGAGGTAAAAATAAATACGTAGAGAGAGACAGAAAGACAGAGTGATAAGGAAGAGGAAGAGAGAGGGAGAGAGGACAACAGGAGGGAAGAGAGATAGAATCAAGGGAGAGGGAGATAAGGGGAAGAAATAAAGAGAGAAAGAGACAGAGGGGGAGAGGAGGAGGGAGTGATAGATAGATAGATTGGAGATGGAGAGTGCATATTTTGGGGGTGATATAGAGAGAAAAAGGGAGATAGATATATAGATGGAAGGTGAAGAGAGGGAACAAGAGAAAGATGGTGACATGGAGGGACAAAGAGATTCATAGATATGGAGTGATAGAGCATGTAAGCTTGGGGGGGTGAGATAGAGAGAAAAATAAGGAGATATGTATGGAGATATAGATATAGATGGAGGGGGAGAGAGGGAAGAATATTTATTACACTAGATGCATTGATTTCAGTGTAGATAGTGATTTATAATCAATTTGATTTCTTGCACTAGGTGCATTGATTTTAGTGTAGATGTTTATTTCTAAGGATATTTCATTAATTTCATTAGATGCATTGATTTCGATGTATATTATTTCTAATACTATTTGATTGCTTTCACTAAATGCATTGATTTTAGTGTAGACGGTGATTCATAATCTTATTTGATTGTTTGCACTAGATGCATTAATTTGAATGTAGATGTTGATTTCTAATTATATTTGATAGCTTCCACTATATGAATAGATTTCAATGTAGATGATTTCTAATCCTATTTGATTGCTTACAATAGATGCATTCATTTCAATGTATATGATTTCTAATCGTATTTGATTGCTTGCACTAAATGCATTGGTTTCAGTGTAGATGGTGATTTATAATCATATTTTATTGCTTGCATTAGATGCATTAATTTAGGTGTAGATGTTGGTTTATAATCCCATTCTTTTACTAGGACTAGATTCATTGATTGGAGTGTAGATGTTGATTTCTAATCCTATTTTATTACATGCATTAGATGCATTGATGTAATATCCCAAAAGGGAAAATGCAGTAATACAAAAACACAATAATTGAAAACTAGAGCAATGAACAAATAATATAAATACACCATACAAATAGGCAGAATAATTGAGCCATTTTATTAATAGGAGGTGGATAAAATAGTACAAAATTGTTCAAAATATGAGACACGCAAGCCAAACAAGTGGCCTAGAATGACCCTGAAGTCCTCCCACAACAGGGATTGTGTAACAGTTGAGTTGCTAGAAGGAATATTGTGTTGTGCTTGCTAGAAATGTCTGGACTACAACTGCTAAAAAAAAATGAAAGTGTAGATCTGGCAGTTCTAGAGCTCAAATGATGCCAAGATTTCATATTTGGGCTCTATGATGAATACCCAAGGTAACCCAGAAAGGATTTCAAGATCTAACAATCTTGGAAAATCATCCTCTTAGGCCCTACAACATATAACTGCTAGGTATGGAGATCTGAAGCATGAACTAAAGATTACATGGCTGCAATGTCATACAATCAGCTCAATGCTTGAAGGGTTGAACCCTTCACTAGATCCTCAAGATTAGAAGCTCAAGATCTAGCTCCTCCTTCCTCCTGATCAAGTTGTAGCTGCAACTACACAACTTCTTGACAAAAACTATGCTGTCAAGGAGGGAGGCTATGTATCCTGATGCTAGATGTTGTAGTGTAGCTCACAAATGATGGAAACAATGAATCCAAAGTGAGGAGATGGTCCCTCATAGGATTTCCAACTGAAATACTGGAAACTTCCTTCCTCGAATAGATTTTACAAGACTAGACAATGAAATCCCTTGGGGGATTGTTGCTGCAAGGAGGTATGAAATGTTGGCCTAAATGTTGGATATAAATATACAGCTCCTAGAAAACTAACCTTGAAGCCCAAGGTGAAAGGATGAATCCTCCACCAGTTTCCTAGCTGAAATGTTATAAACAACCTCCATCTCTCAAACCCTCAAGCAGGAATGCATAATTCCTGAGACTGAATGTGCATATGACAGTGGTTGAATGTGGCACCAATGGCTGATCATGTATGGAAGCTCAAATAAACCTTCCCAGAGTAGGCACTCAAAGTCCCCGGTGGGTAAGGGTGGGATTTCCTCTCGGAAACACCCATGTGCTAAAAAACATTGCAGACTTAGCTAAATAGCTGAAGCATGCATAGAAATGTCAAATGACAAATGCAGATCTAAACAGATCAGAAATAATAATCTAAAGCCTGCCTTCTATTAATGCCTTCATCTTCCTTATATTGTTTGTGAGCCTTCCATATCCCTGGCCCACGTCATAACTGCGATGCACATGTTCCCACTAGCCTCCATTAAGACTATGCTATCTCTCCATGTTCTCCACCATCTCTGCATTTAATTCCCACTCTATCCATCAGGTGTGCATTAGATGCACAACTTCCTCCAGTATATCATCATTATTTCTCTATGACCTTACTTTTAATGCACCATGATCTTATTTGACTTCCTCCATGATCTCCATGATATTCTTATTAATGATACATGATATCCACTCCTTCTTCATAAATGAGTTTCTCCACCACTCCATAATGCAAATCTACTTCTAAATTATCCACATACACACATCAAAAGTGGATTTTATTCATTTATGGGGTTTATGGGTCCCTCCACCCTCTTATTCACTTAATTAAATAAGAATTAAGAACTCTAATATTCTAATTAACTGATGGAAAATTGGGAATATTACAATCCTCCCCACCAAATTGTTTCTTGTCCTCAAGCAACTGCAAAAGTGGATGCTACAACAATCCATCTCCCTCCAAATGGCATCCTTATATTGAAAGACTCCACATCTTCTTCAATGTGTTATGCATGCCCAGCTCCAAAGTTGTCTCTCTAGAATGTCTAGAATCATTAGGGGAATTTTGAGGTCTAAAATGAGCCTCCTAAGGAAATTGTAAAATAATAGTGGAAATAGTAAAATAAAATTTGATGACATCATCAAATTTTAGAGAGAAAAAAGAAAAAAATACTTTTTCAACTCGTATTTTTAACTTATCTCCCGAAGTTTTTACTCAAATTGTGAAAGTGAGTACTCGTTGGATGCAAAATTTAATTCTTCATCTAAGGAGTACCCATGTTGCATACTTTCAATGGACACTACTACACTAAAAATGAGAAATACATGGAAAATGTCATTGCAATCATGTTTTTTCATGTATTTCTCATTTTTCATGTAGCAGGGTCTATCGAAAGTATGTAACATGTGTACTCCTTGAATGCAGAATAAAATTTTGTGTCCAACGTGTACTCTCGCTCGAAATTTGAGTAAAAAATTTGGGAGATAAGTTGAAAATACGAGTTGAAAATTTACTTTTATTATTTTATTATTTTTAATATTTTTACCCTTTTACTAAAAAAATTGTGAATCATCCCCCATGGTTGACATCATCATCTTGAATCCTATTTGTTCTTATAAAGTTTATTTTAGTTGTACATTTTTCTTGGGAGGCCCATTTTAGACCTCAAAACTCCCCTAACGGGCCTCCAACTGAAAGGTTAGATGCCCCCCCCTCATCAATGAATCTTCAAGTGGCAACCATATGCTATCCAAGATCCTCCTCTATGCATGAGATACATAAAGTGAATTGGTATCTTCCCAAAGGGGGAAGTCCCCCATCATAAACCATCTCTCCATCCCATGCTACATGAAGTGGATTGCACCTCTCCACGCATTGATCCTTGGCCCTATTGGCCTTGTTGGATCCAAGCATCATCCCAACACTATGAAAAATAAGAAGTAAAGACATGTGGATGAACCTGTAAAATGTCAAACCATACTCTCCCAATAACAACCACCACAACAAATCCTTCTGCTACCATGCCAAATCATCATTAAACCAAGTAAGAGAGCCATACTCTCTCAATATAAGCAACCACATGAATTCCTTTTCTTGTCATGCCATATTAGCATCAATACAAGTATGAGAGCCATACTCCCTCAAAACAAGCCACTGCAACAATGCCTCTTGCTAGGACATTACATCATCATCATACCAAGTACAATGACCATAATCTCCCAACAGAAGCCAACACAGTAAGGCCTCCTGTTGTCATCCTCCATCAATATCATGTAATTTATGGGGAGAAATCATCCCATACTCTCCCAAGAGTAACCAAAGCAACAAGGGTACTTGTTTTCGCCTTACATCATCATGTTGCAAGTCATGGAGCAACAACATATTGATTGACATGTAGAATTTCACATCACAAAAATACAAACAAGCTCCCCGTTTCCACATCATGTGAGATTTATACCATGTCCCTAACGCAAGTACATAGATCAACATAAGGTATATCTCAAACAAAACTAAATTTATGTACATGACACATATCCAAAAAAAAAGAAAATTCATAGACATAAGAATATCATGTGTTAGCCAAACTCTCTCAGCAATAACTAGCGCAGCCATGCCTCCTGCTACTGCATAACATCGGTGACATCCATGGCATGCACCACACAAATGTGAGATGTTGGGTAGCAACCATACTCATTGAAAAGAAACGAGTGCAGTCATGCTTCTTGATGCCATGTATCATAGGTCTGCAAGAAGGTTGGCAACCTCTTGCTCCTCATATGGATCCATTCATCCCAATGTGGATGATGAATCATACCATGCTCAATCTTGGTATCCACCCAAGGTATAATACTAATATCCTCCATATGATAAGCTTTGCACTCCATGAGATGTTGAAGTGCACCTCCTTTGAGGTCTCTCCATGAGATTCTCTCATTAATGGCCTAATAGAACCCATAAGGTTCCATGCATATTGCAAGTAGAAATACCTCTTTGTGTTGTGAGGTGCTCATCAAGGAATCTCCATCTTGAAAATGGAAAATAATCTCCATCATAAGATGTCTACCATCTATCATCTGTCCCTCTAGTGATTCATGAATGAAGTTGCCTTCGGAATTCTCCAAGAATAATGGGGCCCTCATCCCATCATTGTTTCTCAGTGACAATGTTGTAGATTTGCATGGTGATACATATGTTGTCTCCTAGCCATAAACAATGTTGAACTCATAGTCTAGCACTATACTGAATAGGACTGTGCTCCTCCCATCTTATGAAACTCCACACTTCAAAAAAAACGTGTTGTGTGTAGCTCAACTATGATAAACTGGGATAGTTATACATCTTCTCCTTGATCAAGTGAAGGGTCCTCTGTGCAGTGATAATTTTTTGCTCCAAATCAGCAAGGTTCTCTAATCCCTGGTTATGTAATTGGCCTGATGGCATGGTCTCACAAATCTCAATATGTGGTACTAAAATAATATGAGATGAAATTTTTTGTAAAATTTGGATAATCTGAATCTCGAGAACATCTTGTTCAGCTACAAGAGTTCCTCCAACCGGTGCAATGGCCTCTCCAACTGCTGGTAATGATGATAGTTGCATATCCTCTATTGTGTTGAGAAGTGTCACTAGGTCGGTCTTCATGTTGAATATGTAATTATGTATATATGTAAATAATAATTAAAATATAATAAAATATATTTTGTGTACTTGCTTCATGGCTTTCATGAGCAAGACTTTTATGTAGATAGACTTCTTCTTGATGTCTAATAGGTTTGGATCTTCTAGGCATAGAATATAATTATGTGTCATGTATATATATGAAGGAATCTGTCTTCATTATATGCTCTAGATCTTGTCAAAGCCTTTTATTACATCCAAGAGTTTATGGAAGAAAATGTCTTCAAACTAACCTCCCTGAAATGATGGAAGAAGAAGTTGTTATAAGTTATTAAAGTCGGCCTATAAGCCTACAGACAGGTCAGCCTAAAATTTGAGTCATCACCTATATATATACCTATGTTCATGTGGATAAAAGGAAATCAATTGAATTTAGATTCCTCTGAAATTGCAGAAAATTTTGAGTTAGTTTTGCGGGCTATTTTGGAAGGAGATAATCAGATACTAGAAGGACGTCAAGATAGATCAACCACAGCAAAGTTTTTGGAGAAAACTGAAATTACAGTGCAGATATTAGAAGCACATTTGAACAGATCAACCTTAGGAAAATCTTCTGATATACCACAACAAATAAGTGCGGACAAGACAAATAATTAGGACAACAGTTTGAATACTGAAAAGTGCAGGAAGGGAAGTGGATCTGAAGAAAGTTTGTGGAGGAAAAAGGTAAGTCTACAGATAGTCAAGGAGAAGGTACAGTGAAGATATCTGTGAAATTTTAGAAGCAAACTTAAGTGGCTAGAATTAATTATTAAGGACTATGTTAACTAGACAAAAATAGCAAAGGTTGAGAGAGTGATCATAAGGGAAGTGACAGCAATAGTGAGGAAGGTAAATCTTTGATTTAACTTCCCACAGTTCAAGCAATTCAAATACAAGCATACACAAGGTGAAGATAGAAGTTCTAAATGAAAATATAGGTATAAGGTCTAAGTTTGGGTCATGGTACTTGTCATTTGAAGATCGATAAGAAGAATTATTTGTAGGTTTTCCTCTCCGAGAGGGAGAGGTTTTTCCCTGGATCTAGGAGCCTAAATTTTGTGTCTTGCACATTTTGATAATTGACTTGATTAAATATTAAATAAGAGAAGACATAACTAACGCAAATAAGTTCACAAGTAATTATCAAGGAGAGGATTTGTATTAACATATAGGCCTCCAAATTCTCAACATACTATACCAGCAATGGTATCTGCCTCCTCCTCCTCATGCATCTCATGAATCATGCAAGGGGATCCCAATGTCAAGAGTTCAAGACTATCTTGCAAATATTCAAGTGTTCCTCCTCCTGATGTAAGTGCATCTGCAACTGGTGGTGGTGGTAGAGGCTCCTCTTCCGGAGTAATAATGAGGACATCTTCCTTGGGCTCTTCATGCACTCTCTCATGAATGATGGGAGATGTGTCTATGGGAAATGTCTCCAATTTCTTTCTACCAAACTTCTTCTTCAGTCTTTGGAAGAAATCTACATAGGCAATCACTTTAGCATGTGACAAATGATTGAACCACCAATCCTTGGGTTCACCCTCAAGGTGCAGCGTTGGAATCTCAACATCCTTTCTTTCTACTAATGGGTATAGATAAAAGAATGTATCTAACTCTTTCGTCCAAGACCTCAATGTGCTTGTGGATGATTGATCAAATGTAGGTAAGAAAAATCTATGCCTCTTTCTTCTATTGCTGCTGTGGGATATCCTTTCTTCTTTTAGTTGCAATTTTTTTTGGAGAGATAGATTCTCCTTGAGTGCTATAGGTTGTGCTTTGTACTTGGACAGATATTTTATTAGGGTCTCATACCTAAATTCTCCTTCATATTCACACCAGTCACCTTCCTTCCCAAAGGAAGTGGATCTAGTATAATAATGTGGAGTTCCTTGCTTCTCCGGTTTCTTCTTCTGCTGATAGAAAGTGTTGGGACCTTTCTCTTTTTGAACTCTTCTTGGATCCTCATTTTTCCTTTCTCTCTTCATTTTTTTGAACTCCTTGGAGATATATTGCATAGATCTAAAGATAATATTGGAAAAAATAAAACCCTCTTTCATTGTAGATCTATACTATATGTTTCTTCTTTTGATGTTATAGAAAAATTTCCCACAATCTGAGCCAAAGATCATGCTCTGGTACCACTGTAATATCCCAAAAGGGAGAATGTAGTAATACAAAAACACAATAATTGAAAACTTCAGCAATTAAAAAATAATCTAAATACACCATACAAATAGACAGAATAGCTAAACCATTTTATTAATGGGAGGTGGATAAACTAGTACAAAAATTCTCCAAATATGAGACACTAAATCCAAACAAGTGGCCCAAAATGACCTTGATGTCCTCCCACAAGAGGGACTACGTAACTATTGGACTGCTGGAAGGAATATTGTGTTGTCCCTACTACAAATGTTGGGACATCAACTACCGAAAAAATATGGAAGTGTAGATCTGGTATTTCCTGAGCTCTTATGATGCCAGGATTTTATATCTGGGCTATATGATGAATACTCAAGATAACCCAAAAGGGATCTCCAGATCTGACAATCTTGGAAAATCACCCTCTTAGGTCAACTGTTGGAAATGCAGATCTGAAGCATGAACTGAAGAATATATGGTTGAATTTTCATACAATCAGCTCAATCCTTGAAGGGTTTAATGTGTCACTAGATCCTTAAGCTTATAATCTCAAGATCTAGCTCCTCCTTCCTCCTGATCAAGTTGCAGCTGCAACTACACAACTGCCTGAAAAAACTGCACTGTCAAGGAGGAAGGATTTGTAGCATGATGCCATATGCTGCAATGTAGCTTCCAAATGATGGAAACAATGAATCCAAAGTGAGGAGATGGTCCCTCGGAGGATTTCGAGCTAAAATACTGGAAACTTCCTTCCTCCAATAGATCAACAAGACTATACTGCGCAATCCCTTAGGGGATTATTGCTGCAAGTAGGTATGAAATGTTGCCATGAATGTCAGATATGAATATACAGCTCCTGGAAGACTGAACTTGAAGCCCAAGGTGAAAGTATGAATCCTCCATTGGTTTCCTAGCTGAAATGCTAGAAACAACCTCCACCTCTCAAACCCTCAAGCAGGAATGTGTAATTCCTGAGACTGAATGTGTATATGAGAGTGGATGAATGCGGCACCAATGCCTAACGATGTATGGAAGCTCAAAGAAACCTTCCCAGATTAGGCACTCAAAGTCCCCTGTGGGTAAGGGTGGTATTTCCACTTAGAAACACCTATTTGCTAAACAACACTGCAGACTTAGCTAACAGTTGAAGCGTGCATAGAAATTTCAACTGACAAATCCAAATATAAATAGATTGGAAAAAATAATCTAAATCCTGTCTGCTATTTCTCGCTTCATCTTCTTTATATGGCTTGTGAACCTTCCATAGACCTAGCCCACCTCATAACTGCATTGCACATGTGGCCACTAGCCTCCATGAAGACCATGTTATCTCTCCATGTTCTCCAACATATCTGCATTTATTCCCACTCTTTCCATCACGTATGCATTAGATGCACAACTTCCTCTAATATCTCATCATTAGTGTTCTATGATCTTACTTTTAATGCACCGTGATCTCATTTGACTTCTCCATGATCTCCATGATATTCTCATTAATGATGCATCATCTACACTCCTTCTTCATAAATGAGTTGCTCCACTACTCCATAATGTAGATCTACTACTAAATTATCCACATACACATCAAAAGTGTATTTTATTCATCTATGGGGTTAATGGATCCCTCCACCCTCTTATTTACTTAATTAATTATGAAAAATAAGAACTCTAATATTCCAATTAACTGATGGAAAATTGAGAATATTACAATTGGTTTCAGTGTATATGTTATTTTATAATGTTATTTTATTTCTTGCATTATATGCATTTATTTCAATATATATTTTGATTTTTTATTTGATGTAATTGGATGTATGATGGTACATTAATTTTAATGTGATTGGATTAACGATGTGCATTCATTTCAGTGTAAGAACCAAAAATTATTAACAATGTACATTTATTTTTGTGTTATAGTAATTCAGTCTATTAATATTGGAGAGCAAGAGAGACAAGGTATGATGTTTACTAGAACAACTCAAGCTAAAGATTTAAATTGTTTACGATTTCAACGATAATTTTCATATAATCGATATGAAAATAGAAAAAAACTAATAAGGGCCACAATAGGAATATTACAAGAAAATAGTTTGAGATTTATCACAATCAAGACTATTTGTAATTGACTAAATTCTTATTATTCAAATTTTCTATCATTCAACATTATTACATTGTCATTTTTCATTTGAAATTTGTATTTCATCATTTTTCATCATTAAAGTTATTAAAAATATTTAGCATCTCAACAAATCGAGGTAAATAAACAAATTCAATATTAAAATGACTAGATAAATCTCATACATATTTAGCATATTTAAAATGATTATATTAATATTAAATGTATTTACATATTATTGATAAATCGAATCATATGTTCATTAGATTTTTTTTTGGCCACATACTATTGAAACCACCATCCTAGATCCATCTTAACTTGGGATCTATCAAGCCCCTAGAGGGATCAAATCTCTAGAGGTGTAAACCTTTCCTCAAGTTGTGTAAGCCTTTCCTCAATTTTTGCATTAAAAAAAGAGGTTTTCACCTCGAGATATTTGATCCTTTGGGCATTTGATTGCGCTGAGAGGTGCATTCTACAGCCCAGTATGACCCCGATGTGTAAGTATGTCGGAATCCAAAAATTCAATTTTAAATAAATAATAATAATATAAATATGGTCGGCTTAAAAAAAAAAAATTGTCGGCTTAAAAATAAATTAAATAATCAATAGCCATATAAATAAATAAACAGCTAAGAATCAAATAACAAAACTAGGGAAAGACTTATTCAAGGAGTGGATTCATATAATTACAACAAGTCCAGCATTGAACGAAGAACGCCATAGAGATAGCCTCGTGAGAATGATTCTTATGTGAAATAAAATGGTCTAGAAATGGAATGATAATGCAAATTTTATTTGCGTTCATCCGACACTTTCCACAGTTGATCAACCAAGTTTCATCCACGCGAAAATTAGTTTGGGTTCAAGTATGCATTAAATTGCAAAGAGACTAGCAGATTCGACCTGCATCCATTGCTTATAATATTTCTAATTCAATTCAAAGCATAACACGCCCGCCTTCAACAACCTAAAACTCATTGTATAAAGCATACATTAAGACCCTAAAACCTACTGCCTCAGCCTTTTGGAACAGTACGCAATAAGCGCAGTAATAAACATCCTGTCTCGGCCTTTTCGAACAGTACACAATAAGCGAAGTAATAGCAGTGAATGGAGATATAAATTAATAATAGCTTCCGTAAGAGAAATTTTGAATTTATACAAGATTTCTTGCCCCAATAACTCCATGCTAATTACACTGCATTTACAAGTGGTGGAAAAAAGGTTGTGGAAAAAATATAAATGTTTTTAAATAAAACTATAAATATTTAGTTACAAAATTATTATTTAATATAAATTTAAGAGTTGTGAGATAGAATCGGTATTGAGTTATTTTGGAGTGAGATTAAGCATTCTGAAACCTGAAATCATAACGTTCCAAGAAAATGTATCTTTTTTTTGGTATTTTGTCAAATACGATCTGTGCATCTTCAATGTTTCTACACTTTGCGTACATGCCTACTAGGGCACTGCAAACAAAAACATCAGATTCGAATCAGCTATTTTATCAAATTCGTATATACCTACTTTCACTTTCCATCCAGCTACATATTCTACAGCCAAGTCAATAATTGTGTTAATTTTTCAATAATTGTGTTAATTTTTCCTTATAATATAATATTATGTTATATTATTGCAAGCAATAATATAATATAAATTATAAATACCAGTATTACATAATTATTTTTTCATGTTTTATTAATTATTTTTAGTTTTTAATGTGTTATTTATTATTTTTAGAATTTTTCATTAAAAAAATTATGGAAAGTGTTGCATGAAATTAAAATAATATAATTATATTTAATTTATTTTTTTATATTTTATAGAAAAAAATAGAAGCAGATAGTTGTTGTTAATCTGCTAACCAATCTGTAAAAAAATTCAAACCACAATTTCCAAATTCCATAGATTTAATCACAGAGATTCAAAATCAAATTTGAGTTTGAACCTGATAATTATAGTTAAATTTTATTTTTTCTTCTGTAAAGGAAATGTGTTGATCAAGAGAATGAACTAAGTGCAAACTAACTGCCATAAAGTTCTTATATGGGAAGGGAAAGGAAATGTGTTCATAACTTCATGCAGAGAATAAACTCAGTTCAAATTCAAGAAATATAAAAAATTATATGTTTAAATTCAGGAAGTATAAAACTATTATATGTAAAAGGGAAGATTGATAACTATTAAGGTTATGACGATTGCAGGTTTGGGTATTCAATTAGTCTGGAGTTGGTTTTGCTTCATGTTTATTTGACTGCTAAAACGCATATATTTTACTTTTTTAGATTGGATTTGTAATTTCTTACTAGAAAATATACGTTTTTTTTATAATTAAATTTAATCAAACTATGTTAATTAGAGATTTAGAGGAAAACCATTATTTTTTAAGTAAGATTTTCCTTTAATTTACAGTTTACAAGTTTTAATTTAATAGCTCCAGCGTAAATTGATTTAAAATAGTCTTAATTTGAAAGTGGAATTCAATTAAATTGTCTGTTTTTCAAATATTATAGAATCTAAGATAATAAAAAAAATATATCTTTCATCCGATTTCAAAATATTCCCAAAATCCACAATCTAAACAACAAATGATTTAATTTGAAATTATTTTCAAAATAAACAATATTGATTATCTATTTTCCAAATATTCTGGAATCAGATTTTGAAAATATTGACCTCCATCCAATTTCACAATATCACAATATCATCAGAATCCACAATCTAAACAAGTGGTTTAATCTGAAAATATTCCCAAAATGAACCATCACAATAAGTGGCTTAATTTGACAGCTCATGATTGTAATAATCTAAGATCTGAAGTTCAAATGGATATGTGCCAGTAATACCTATACCTTCATGCCTTTGTAGAAATGAGTGCCTGGAAACTTGATGGGAAGGGACAACATTGCATCTGAGACACAGTCAACATTTTTTCTCAGATAATGGAGCCTCTCATCTCCTTGCACGCTCATAAATATATCGCATATTATCTCGAAGGTAATTTGCAATCATACAATTCTACAACACCGAGCCATGGCAGATAGTTGTTAATCTGTATGAGAAGGCGATGATGTAGGAGAATCACCATAAGCGAATGGAGCATTTAGGGCAAGTGGGAGCAGTCGCTGCTGGAACGTTTACACTGGTACTACTTATATCTATCTCTTATTCTTTAATTCTAAAGTTAGGGGTGAAAATGTCAATTTTAAATTTTGAAGGAATGAATCATTTTGTAAAATCTGAATTCCCGTAATTTGCAAGAGTCGATAACCTAGACAAACCAAAAAGGTATATTTATCTGTTTATAGCTTTAATCGGAGTCCTAATTCTCTCATTCGGTATGAAGTACGAGAAACATAAAGCAAAGAAGGATCCAGAGAATGCACATAGGCACAAGATTGCAGAGGAGATTGTAGCAACAACTACAGTGGGAGTCGGGGGCTATGCCTTCCACAAGCATCACAAAAAGAAGGAATTCAAAAACACAGTAAAATATCACCATTTCTAGCCACCTTCTTAGGCACTGTAAAGCCTATGCTAGGGATGATATTAGAGACCTGCATCATACCTCTAGAAACAAAATTATAGGAAATCAAATCCATGTTCCTCATATCGATAGCAAGATAAATCATAATTAATTAACTTCCTTATACATGTATAGTACAAAATTCTACAAAATTCACAATTATAAACATATAGCACAATACTACACAATTTAAATGAGATGGTTTCTTGAAGAAATCAAGGAAGAAGATATTTCTACTAGGCATAAAAAAAAGGGAATTCAAAAACGCTTAGATCAACTTAGTTTGGCAATCAATTTAATGACAATCTGCAGGTATGAGAAACATAAAGCAAAGAAGGTGGCTAGAAAATTATTTGAAAAGAAGGATCCAATGTTCCTCATATCGATAGCAAGATAAATCATAATTATAGGAAATCAAATCCATGTTTCTCATATCGATAGCAAGATAAATCATAAAGAAGGATCCATCATTCGATATGCAGTATGAGAAACATAAAGACAAATCATGTTCCTCATCATTCGGTATGCAGTACGAGAAACATAAAGCAAAGAAGGATCCAGAGAACGCACATAGGCACAAGACTGCGAAGGATATTGCAGCAATAGGTGTAGTGGGAGCCGGAGGCTATGCCTTCCACGAGCATCACAAAAAGAAGGAATTCAAAAACATAGTAAAAGATCACCATTTATAGCCACCTTATTTTCAAATAATTTAAGGATCCAGAGAACGCACATAGGCACAAGATTGCAGAGGATATTGAAGCAACAAGTGCAGTGGGAGCTGGGGGGCTATGCCTTCCAATAGAATCACAAAAATAAGGAATTCAAAAATGCAGTAAAAGATCACTATTTCTAGCCACCTTCTTTTCAAATAATTTAAGGATCCAGAAAATGCACATAGGCACAAGATTGCGGAGGATATTGCAGCAATAGCTGCAGTGGGATTCGGGGGCTACGCCTTCCATGAGCATCACAAAAAGAAGGAATTCCTTCCATGAGCATCACAAAGGAATTAAAAAATGCAGTAAAAGATCACCATTTCTAGCCACCTTTTTTTCATGTATTTTTCAATATATTCTTCATATCACATTTGAATGATATGATAGGTGTATGTTTGGTGTTGATCACCAAACATATAAATATTAATAACATTTGTTAGTATTTGTATTTCTAATCTTCAAAATTTCAAAGTATGATGTACATCTCAAAAATATATAAAAATTTTAATAATCTGAAAAATGATGCCTCCAACTAGAACCAGCCTAGATCCATCTAACTCCAGATATATCATGCGCTGAGAGGGATCGAATCTCTCAAGGTTCAAACCTTTCCTCAAGTTTTTCACTCAAAAAATAGGTTTTCACCTCTAGAGATTTGATCCCTCTTGGCGCATGATAGATCCAAAGTTAGATGGATCTAGGCTGGTAGATCTGGAGTTAGGATGGGTCTAGGATGGTAAATAGTATAGGGGTAATATGGGTGCTTGATAGATCAAGAGTTAATATCGATCTAGGTTGGTAAATAGTATAGGGGTAATGTCTAGATGTAATGTAAGAAAGTTGTAAACATTTTTATGGCTTAATATTTTGAATTTATATTACTATGTCCAATTTATAATATGTAAATTGGTAAACATTTACATGTTTGTTAATATTAATATAGAGCCCAAGGGAGATGGTGTAGTGTCCTTAAAAAGTTACAAATAATAAACTTAATAAAATTCAGAACAAGTTTTTAGATAAAAAAAAAACATAAGATACATATTATATATAAGTAGAAAAAATAAGTTAAGATCCATTTTACCTTATAAAAGAGAAAAATGATGATGTAAATATATTTAAATTTAATTAATAAGCATATAATCTTATTATATAACAATATGCCTAACCATGGATATTAACGTCCACTTTGCCATACATATTATTAACTTGTAAATGGAGTTTGTTACAATTCCATGGGCCATCAATAGAACATTCCCAAAAACCATCTCACATTCACACTCAAAATATTTAATAAATATTTAATTTAATTTAATTTAATAACATTTTTTATTAAATTTAAAAGAAACAATATTATAATTACTTTTGAGATATATTAGATATAAATAGTAGCTATAAATTAAGATATATTTCACCATATAAATTAAAATAATAATTTTGCAACCATATTTAAATTTCATTAATATGTACAAAAACAACTTAATACTTGCAATATAACAAGATTTTTAACCATGGATATTCACCACCACTTTACCATGGATATTATTAAGCATACCATACCATGGGACAAAACCATGACTCATCAATACCACATTCCCAAAATTCATTTCTCATTTAAAAATTATAATATTTTAAAAATATCTTATTTGAATTCATTTTTATAACATTTTTTTTATTAAATTTAAAAGAAATAATATTATAATTACTTTTGAGATATATAATATATAAATAGTAGCTATAAATTAAGATCCATTTCACTATAGAAATTAAAATAATAATTTTGTAACCATATTTAAATTTCATTAATATGTACAAAAAAAAATTAATACTTGCAATATAACAAAATTTTTAACCATGGATATTCACCACCACTTTACCATGGGTCAATATGATGGCTCATCAATACCACATTCCCAAAATCCATCCCTCATTTCACAATAAAAAAATACTTACAATTAACAAGAATTTTAACCATGGATACTTACCATGTATATTATTAACCATATCATACCATGAGCCAATTCCATGAATCATCAATAGAAAATGTTCAAAATTCATCTTTGATTTCACAATCAATATATATATATATATATATATATATATATATATATTTTGATAATTTTATTTTGTTATACAAAAAAAAAAATATGAGCAAAACCTTTGATCCAGCCAATAATTAAACCATCCTAGATCAATATTAACTCCATATCTATCAAGCTCAAGTGGAATCAAATATCTTGAGGTGGAAATATACGCTGAGTTTTTCACTCAAAATAGAGGTTTTTGAGTGAAAAACTTGAGGTATGTTTGTGTGGTTTATACGACCAACCTAGATCCATATTAACTCCAGATCTATCAAAGCTCCTAGATGACCTATTTTATGAGTGAAAAACTTGAAAAAAGGTTCCGACCTCAAGATATTTGATTCCAATTGAGTTTGATAGATCTGGGTTAAACATGGATCTAGGCTAGTTTAATTATAGGATTGATCAAACCCGTTGGTCATATTTTTTGTATAGTTTTTATTTTTATAATCAAAATGTTTTAATTAATATTTTTTTTTCATTTTTCTGTAATCACCTAGTCAAAATGTTGCAATAACACAATATAACTCAACATTTCAACAACTCTTCCATACTGGGATGGAGAGTGTCTCTTGGACCAAAAATGTAATAAAATTAAAATAAAATAATATATTTATAAAATATTTTGATTGTGAAATAACACACGAATTTGGGCATGTTGTATTCATGAGTCGTGGCATTGGCCCATGGTATGGCATGGTTAATAATATCCATGGTAATGTGGGGCGAGTATCCATGGTTAAAATTATTGTTAAATGTAAGTATTATTTTGATTATAAGTTAAAATGGATCTTCACTTATTGTTGATACTTATATATAATATGTATATTATGATTTTTTTAATCTAAAATATTATTCTTAATTTTATTAATAAAAAAAAAAATTACAATATAACAAATTTGAATTTTCTTATTTTTATTACCTTTAACTTTTTACCGACTGTATAACATCTCCATTGGGGTTTATATTCATTTTAACCGACATGTAAATGTTTACCAATTTATGTATTACAAATTGGAGATACTAATATAAATTCAACACATTAAAAATGTTTACAAACTTTCTTACATTACATCTACACATTACCCCTACATATTAAATTGGAGATACTAATATAAATTTAACACATTAAAAATGTTTACAAACTTTCTTCAATTACATCTACACGTTACCCTACACATTAAGTCTATATGTAAAAATGTTTCCAAACTTTCATACATTACATCTACACATTACCCCTATATATTAAGCTCACATGTAAAAATGTTTACAAACTTTCTTACATTACAAATACACATCTTATAACAATAACTATACAGTTCCAAATAACTATACAATTTGCACATGAAAATATGTATTTATTTAAAGTTTGTAAATTAAAATGTAATGATCAATAGCTAATTATTTAAACGTGATCATTAGCTAATTATATTAAACCTAGTTAGTCATGGTCAAGTATATTTAAAATAATTGTTATAGTCCATTACAATTCATGCAACTTATAAAATAAATCTCTCCCTAAGTTAGATGTATAATTTATAATATTTGTTGATATAGGAAAAGTATCTTTAAACCAAGAGGAAATGAGTGTATTTCCTAGTATAAAATTTTAAATTTAGCTCAAATTTCTTTGGATATGAGATTCATTCAAATTGTTTTTGAACCAGTATTATTAATATGTGTGAGACCTATACAATAAATAATATAGTATTTAATGTATAAATTAGCAATGGAATATGATATACAAGTTTGTTTTCCTTTATTTGATAATAGGGAAACTAGACTGGTGGTAGAATTAAATATTTTTGAGCATCTAGAAATTAACTGTGTTGGCAATTCAAAATTTTTAAAATAGAAACCATGAGGCTTGTAGCCTACTAAAATTAACATGTATGATGATATGTATTGGATCATTATGTTATTTTTCAGCAATATAAACTCTTTAGGAGTGGATAAAGTTGAGAAATTAGCTCACATGACCAATTTTACTCGCAGCACCAAGTTTTGTAAAGTGGGGTATAAAATCTATTCAAACAGACATTAAATAACGATTTGTTGGGGTAAAAAATTGTTTCTTAAGTTATGCACATTTTCTCTCTATTCTACACAATTACCTTTCACACGGTGCAAGATTCACCTAAATCAAAGTTCATATGAAAAATTTATACCACTTCAAAGTTGATATACTTGTTTTGACCACCATAATTGGAGAGGATGCCATCCCAGTCGCCATTATTCATGGAAAATGGGATAGCCATGTTATCGTGATGAAGAATAACCTACAAGATTCAATATTTTAATTCTATTTTATATTTTAAAGAGTAAAATAACCACCAATAGGTTATGAGGCTATATTCTAATTGAGCAGCTAGGAGGAAAATGGGTTTGATTTGATCTAAGAGTATTTTGATTGAGATATGAGCATAGTAGCTGAGAGCCGATAGGGAGAGAGAAAATAGAGAGGATGTGTGCATTGTAGCAGTCAATGGGTGATCTGAATGGAATGTATTAGTTTTGTTGTGCTAAGTATCCAAACAATAATTAAATTGTGTGCATAAGGTTCTCTGAATTTTGTAGGTTAAAAAAATGGTTTGAACTTAGTTAAACAAATTTATGTGTGAGGTTAAAGCATATAAATTTCTTGCATTATATTGTACAAAAATAAATAACAGAGAAATAAACATCACATGTAACAATACTCAACAAATTTAATGAAGCAGTTCACACCTCCTAGGCTACATCTGCTGGTCCAGGTCCCAATGGCATGTCCATCATACCTTATTTCTCAAAAATGGTAAGTACATGTGAATAAAAGCCTCAAATTGTTGTGCTCTCTTTAAAACTAGCTTCATAATGCTTGAATCAGTCAGGAATGACTATTCATATGCAGAAAATAGAGAATGGATGCTCAATTCACTGAGAACACCCTAGTGGCTCCTTAACTTCTCTTGAAGCTAAAACTTCACAATATGACTTTTGATGGCTATAAAACCTCTACCAATGTGTTCACAATGTCACGAATACCAAAAATTGACTATTCATTCATCAAAATTGGTCGAATATCCAAGGAGTTATGGCTAAAACAAAAACTTCCCAGTCACACCTAAGAAAAATCCACTAAATGTGGAGGACTTGAGTTATTCGCAGTTAGTTTGGTGGTTTCCACGAGTTTTGGTGGTCTGCCAGTGGAACTGCCAAATGTAATCACTATAGTATTAAATACCGGAGCGTGCATGTGACCACTCCTTGTACTGATCGCCGAAATGACCGTCAAATGTTAAACTAATCACTGGCTTAACCATGAAATTAAATGTTGCGGAGAGAACTGGCCACATGTCCATTAGCCACCAGAGTGATCGTTGGAGTAACCACTAGTTTGCAGATGTGTCATGATCATGTGCGAGTGGTCATATGGTATGGGGGATTGGCCCTTAAGGGCTAGCCTCCCCAACCCCCGCCACTTAAAATGTGAACGTTCAAATAAAAGCCACTGACCTAAGGGTTAAGAACCAACCCAGTGGTGTAGCGGTCGGATGCTGGAGTGCGTGTGGGTAGGTCCCATGATTGAACCCCCAAACTCTTAAAAAAATTTAACATGAAATTTCTGACCTCTGGCCTGGGACCATGTGGCAACCTCCGAGCTGGCCACGTGGCACCCCCTCATTAGCCATATAAACTATATAATAAAATTAATTTTTCAAATATATATATTTCTTTGAAAAAATTTGGGTTAAAGTCATTTTTTTGGAGTTTAGTGGGCCTTTCAAGCCTTAATAAACTCTGGATACGACCTCTGTTTTGCGAACTATTTGCAGTGCCAGAATTGGAGCGACAAGACCTCTCTGGTCGCTTAGGTTGCAAACAATTTTGAGCACTTTCATTTTTGAGCATTTTTTGAGCAATGGACATGATATCCTGATCACACCACCCCATTGGGAAGCTTTTGGACCCAAAAATCCTTCAATTACATGTTCAGAAGATGAGGGTACAACTCCCTCACATTTTCCACTTCCATCCATATTGCCTTACTTGGTCTGTTTCCCTTGAGTCCAATCCAAAGATAATCGACACTTCCTCTTTTAGAAGTGTGTGTCCCCCTGTCAAGGATGGCATTCTCCTTGAGCTCGTCTAGAAATTCTGGTGAGAAATCTTCTATTGATGGCATCTGAATGTCACTCCCTTGATCATCAATCAATGGAGGCTCATACAAACGTAGATTCTCCACATTGACAATGTAATACATTTTCATATATGGAGGAAATTCAAGTTGAAATGCATTATTACCAACTTGTTTAATAATCTTGAATGGACCATAATGAATAGGCTTCAATTTTTTACCTTCTCCTTGCAACCTTTCTTTGCTAATGTGAAACCATACCTCATCACCTTCTTGGAACTTGTGATCAACTCTATGTTTTTCATGCCTCTCCTTGTATTTGCTTCAAATTTTTTCAAGTTGTTCTTGAACTTGCTGATGAATAAGCTCAATTCACTCAATGAACATGCGAGCTTTGTCAATGTCAATATGCCCATCAATGGAAACATCCTTCTCAAGAATGAAATCTAGAGGTGACTTTAGGAAATACCCAAAGCAAGCTTAAAAAGGTGAAGTATTTGTAGAAGACTTCTTGCCCCGGTTGTAAGCATACTAAATGTAATGCAGATGCTCATCCCACAATTTAGGATGTTTGCTGAAAAAACCTCTCAAAATATGCACAATGGTTTTTTTCACTATTTTGGTTTGGCCATCTATTTGCGGATGAAAAGCAATACTCTTTTTCAACTTGGTGTCCATCATCTTCCATAGATTGGACAAAAAATTCCCAACAAATCTGGAATCCCTGCCACTAACAATAGAAGTAGGCAAACCATAATGAACTCATACATGTTGAAAATATAATTCAGCAGTTTGTTCAGCAATAATAGATTTCTTACATGGCATAAGAATACACATATTTCTGAATCTATCAACTACTTCATAAAGATAATCATGCTTCTTTCTATACATAGGTACACCTCCAACGAAGTCCATAGAAACACTTTCCCATGGCCTTTATGGTATCGGTAATGGCGTATACAACCCAAGATTCCTATTTCTAGGATTTCTTGTAGCACATAATGAACAACATCTAATGAAATGTGAAACACTATCTACCATGCGAGGCCAATAACAATACCTTTGTAAATGTACCACCATTTTTCTTACCCCGAAATGTCCAGCAACAAGAGAAGAATGAGCTTCTCTCATGAAACTTAGTCTTTCTCCTTGTGGTATACAAAACTTTCCCAAATGAAACAAAAAATTGTTATGCATGTGATAATCAGTCTCTTCAACTTGATTCCCTTCACTCAAGTTAGCATACACATCTTTAAAATCAACATCATATGCATATTGTTCTATGTAACTCTCATGTACTATAGAATAATTCTTAAGAAAGTAGAAGAACTAATAATAGGCCTTGAAAGCATATCAAAAAATTTATTGAAAATAACTTTCATGTACCTTATTACCAAGTGAAATTGTTTTAGGAAACCTATCCATCTGAAATGACTCAATTTTTGCAATTTACTTTGTGACTGCAAATACTGCAATGGTTGGTGATTGGTATGTACAGCTCTTTCTTTACCCATGAAATAGTGTTTCCACTTTTTGACAATTTGAACCAATGCATACAACTCCTTATAATATGTAGTATAATTAACTACAACACCATTAAATGTCTCGAAATGAAAAGTGATAGGCTTACCATGCTATAAGAGAACTACACCCATGGCATAATCACTAGCATCAGTTTGTATCTCAAATGGTTTTCTCAAGTCCAGTAAAGAAAGGACTGGAGTTGAACTGATCTTCTCTTTCAAATATTCAAAATATTTCTATTTTTTTCCTCCCCATTGGAAAGCACGTTTCACACTTGTCATTGCATGCATAGGAGCTGCTATGGCAGAAAATTTAGCAATAAACTTTCTCCAATATTTAGCTGCACCCAAAAAAATTCCTACCTCTATAATGGATTTGGGAGTAGGCTAATTCACAATGGCTTCTACCTTAGAAGGATCAATTCTCAATGCACCTCCTCCTACAATATGTCCCAAATAAACCAAATAAGTCTTTCCAAATTCCCACTTAGACATCTTAAGAAATAATTGCTCTTTCCTCAAAACATCAAATACTTTCTTAACATGCATGACATGCTCATCTCTATTCTTGTTGAAAATCAATATTTAATCTATTTATACCATAACAAAATCATCAAGGAATGGTCACAAAACATCATCCATAACACGCATGAAAGTTTCAGGTGCATTACAGAAACCAAAAGGCATAACTAACCACTCAAAGAGTCCTAGTTTGGTTTTGAATGCAGTCTTCCAAATATCACTTTCTGCAATTCCAACTTAATGGTATCCATTATGTAAGTCTAACTTAGTGAAAAATTTAATATCTTTCAGCTGATCTAACAAATCATATATCCTTGGGAGTGGGTAACGATTTTTTACCATAATCTTGTTAAAAGCTCTGAAGTCCACACACATACGCCAAGTTCCATATTTCTTTGGAATTAACACTATCGGTGATCCACATGGTGAAGTTCTTGGTCTTATGAGTCCCTTGTCCAAAAAGTATTTAATTTTTCTCTTTATTTTAGTATTCTCCATGATATACATGTGGTACATGCCTATGTTTGGAAGAGGACAATATTGTTGCAACTGAATCTCATGTTGAATCTCCCTTTTAGGAGGAAAACATGTTGGCTCCTAAAAAATCTCATGATGTGCATCAACTACATCATATAAATCTGATTTTAACTTGGGATCACAATCTTCAAATGACTCATGATTCACATCATCTTTAGGCTTAATCATAAGAAGTATGAAACTCTTACTAGAATTCACTAGTCTTTTTACCTGTCTAACATTTACCATAGCAATGTTTTTCTTCTTGCAATGTGCTCTAACAACAGAATCCTTGCCATATTTGAATAGACGATACTTGTTCTCATGGCGATAGAAGATATCTTTCCTGTCATATAATTAAGGACTTCCAAAAACAATTCTTGTAATATCAAGCGGAACAACATCTAATTCAACCGTGTCAATAAAATGTACAGTAATTGCAAAGTGCAATATACACTTCTTTGAAACTTGTAAATTTACATCCTTACAAATCCAACCAAAGTGGATATGATTTTGGATGTGGAATGGTCTCAAGATTTAGCTTCTTCAATATGTCTTGAGAGATAAGGTTCGCTTGTGACCCAATGTCAAACGATGTGTCAATCTTTGTATGTTTTGAAATAACCCTCACATGAAACAATTCAATTCTTTCTTCTTCATTTGGAGCGTGTACATGACCGTTTGAAGCACTAGTACTTGGTTTAGTTTCATTTTATTTTCCCTTCATGTTGTTCAAACCCATGGCTGTAATTTTGGTTTCGTCACCTGAATCATCACCTAAGTCGTGTTGTGTAGTAGCTACAGTTTTCTGCTTCCCTTTGTTTTTGTTAAATTGGGTACTTTTTTCAGGATGTAACTTCCAACAATTTTTCTCTTCATGGCCTTGTCTTGAACAGTGTTTACACACCACTTTCTCTCCCTCTTTCTTGACATATGCATTATTTTTTCCTTTTCCCTTTGATTTTTTGTCTTTTTTTTTCCCCTTGAAAGGCTTTTTCCGACCCTCTTCAAAAGTGTTTTTCCCTCTAGCCTCTAAATGTGTGGCTTGAACACAAACCTCATCTAGACTAGTAGGATTGAACATAAGGATAGTATGTTTTAAGTAGCTATGTAAGCCTCCTATATACTTCAACAAAGTGTCTTGACTCTGCAAATCTACCCCTAATAAGAGAGCTTTTCTCCTAAATTCTTGGGTGTAGTCTTGTACATTTTATCCCTTAAGTTGTTTGAAATTTTGCCAATTCATGATAGCTTTATGTAAATGAGCAAATGGATAAAATGGTTTTTTTATTTTGGTAATGAAATCAGCCCATGATAAATAATCTTACCATGTTTTTTAATCTCCTCCTTTGTCTTGGCTTCACAGCAAACAAGTGTTGCACCTTCCATTCTCAAAGAAGCTAGTTGAATTTTAGTGTCGTCATCATGAAGGTTATGGATTCTCAAATAAACCTCCAATTTCCTAATCCAATTGTAAATTTTTTCTGCATTGACTTTACGATTAAACATTAGAAATTCAAACTTAACATCAAGTTTAAAAAAAAATGACTTTTACCAGTGTTATTTTACTTGTGAGAATGATTCACTGAAGTAGAGGATGACCACGATGAAGATGAGGGTGAGGATGGTGGATCTCCATTTCCTCCATTTCCCTTTTTTGACTTATCTTCATATTTCTTTCCTCCTGAAGATCCTTCTCCTTCTTTGTGAAATTTAGATCCTTCTCCTTCAGGTCTTTCATTCCTTTCTTGCTAAATAACTCTCACCATTTCAGTCATGTCAAGGAATTCTTTCCTGAACACTCTTTCTTCCTCCATGGAATCAACTTCTTCAGGAATTTCTCCTTCTCTTGAAGTCATGCTTATGGCTTCTTCTGATTCTCTTTGAGGTGAAATTGAAGGTGGGGATAATGGCACTCTTTCCCTCCTTGGCTGAGGATTACTTTTAACTTTCACCAATTTACCTTCTCCTCTCTTAAGCTTCAGCCTAGTAAAAATTAAAACCCTTGCAAACCCTTAAACAAATTCTTTGCATAAATATTAAAAAATAAAATCTTCTAGCTTAACTCAAGCTCTGATACCAACTTGATATGAATGGAATTTATTAGTTTTTATGTGCTAATTATTCAAACAGTAATTAAATTGTGTGCATAAGGTTCTCTAAAGTTTGCATGTTAAACAACTAGTTTTAACTTGGTTAAAAAAAAAATTGTGTGAGTTTAAAGCATGTAAATTGCTTGTATAATATTTTACAATATTCAATAATAGAGAAATAAACATCACATGTAACAATACTCAGCAAATTTGATGAATCAGTTCACCCCTCCTGGGCTACATCTGTTGGTTGAGCTCCCAATGGCATGTCACTCATATATTATTGATCAAAAATGGAAAGTACATGTAAAAAAAAGCCTCAAATGGTTGTTATCTCTATAAAAAAAACTTCAAAATGCTTGAATTAGTCAGTAATGACTATTCATATGCAGAAAACAGGGAATGGATGCTCAATACACTGAAAACACCCGAGTGGCCCTAGTGGCTCCTTAACTTCTCCCGAAGCTAAACCTGCCCAATATGACCTATAATGGCTCTAAAACCTCTACCAGTGTGTTTAGAATGTCGAGAATACCAAAAATTGACTATTCATTCATCAAAATTGGTTCAATATCCAAGGAGTTATGGACAAAAAAAAATCTGCCCAGTCACACCTAAGAAAACTCCACTAAATGTGGAGGAGTTGAGTTATCCACAGTTAGTTTGGTGGTTTCCGCCAGTTTCTATGGTCCACCAGCGGAACCTCTGGATGGACTGATTTTTGTATTAAATGCTAGAGGGTGCATGTGACCGCTCCCCGTGCTGACCGCCGGATGTCGGACTAACTGCTGGCTTAACCATGAAATTAAATGTTGCGGAGAGAAATGACTAGATGGCCCTTAACTGTCGGAGTGATCGTTGGAGTAGCTGCTAGTTCGCAGATGTGTCATGGTCATGTGCGAGTGGTCATATGGTATGGGGATTTGGCCCTTAGGGTTTGGCCTCCCCAACCCCTGCTGCTTAAGACGTGAACATTCCAATAGATGTCATCGACCTACGGGTTAAGAACCAACCTAGTGGTGTATCAGTTGAGCGTTGCAGTGCGTGCAGGTATGTCCCGCATTTGAACCCCCAAGCTCTCAAAAATTTTTAATAAAAATAAAAACTATATAATAAAAATAATTTTTCAAATATATATATATATATATATATATATATATATATATATATATGTTTTTGAAAAAAATTATACATAGTCAAATTGGGTCAAAGTCATTTTTTTGGAGTTTACTGAGCCTTTCAAACATTAATAACTTCTGCATATGACCTATGTTTTGCAAACTGTTCATGGTGCCAGAATCGCAACGACAAGACCTTTCTGGTTGCTCAGGTTGCAAACACTTTTGAACACTTTAAGTTTTGAGCATTTTTTGAACAATGGACATGATCTCTTGATCAATGGTCCACAAAACTCAATTCTCTCCAGTTGCATCAATTTTCCATTGAGATAAAGAGAGAAAAGTGATATCATCTTCAAGTTGGTTTTTCTCTCAAATAGGTTTCATAGGTTATATCTTCTAAAAATTATGGCTTACAAGTATTATTTCACTATTCCATGATTTATTCATATTTCATCTATTTCATGCATGAGAAAAATACAATAATTTTTAGATAAGAAATTATAAGGAGAAATAAATGCTCATGGTATATATTTAAAATTTTCTAATATATTGGGTGGATTTATTGTGAAAATTTATCCAATATAATATCCATGATAATTCATTTATCATATTTTTATTGGAGTAGGTTTATTTGGATATATTGTTTTGAGTTATAAGGGATCCATATTAGTTAAGTCTAAAGTCACAAAACCCCAATCATGGCTAAAAAATAGGTGAATATCCCTCATGACCATATAGGGGAGTTATTATCATGGTTGGAATGACATAAAACATATACAATATGAGACTCCTCTTGATGGCCCTAACCAACAAAGTTTCAATATTAAAATAATACGAAGGTTCTAAAATAAAGATTTGATCATAGGAGAAACGGCAGATTAGGAAGAACAATATAGGAATTATAAGGAAAATCCAAAAAAGGATCAATCCAATTTGAGTGTTGTGAACCATTCACAACCCCTATTAAAAATAGAAGTGAAGGTTGACATGAAAGTGTATCAAGGTGAGTTTGACACTTGGAAGCTAAATCTCTAGTTGCAAGAAATATAAGTTTATTTCAGTGTTCATCATATATAGGAGGAATAGAAGATATTGTTTGGTTGGCTCAAATTAAAGGGATATGCTCGAAGATGATGGGAAAGACTCATCAAGACCTTGAGGTTCGAAGGAGATCCTTCAGTGAATAAGTGGGAGGATTCAAAAACCATCAAAAACTCAAAATTTTACCCTATAGGGCATGTAAACGATGATTGGATTCAATGGAATTACTTGAGAGAGATGGAATCAATGGACAATGGATATAGGAATACAACACAAAATTTAGAGATAAGGTCAAAATTCTAGGTATCTCCCCAAATTTCTTAAATATACTCCTCAATTATCTAAGGGTTCTACATAACCATCTGGAAAAAAAATGATGTTCTTCAAACATAGATCAAGAAGAGGAAAATGTCCTACTTTCTATAGAGGATTTAGCACGAGATGCTTAGGAAGAGTTGATATAGGATACCATTTTGAAATATTGTTCTAGAACTAGACGAGAGGGTAAAAATTACCTTTTTCATATTAGGTTGAAAGATAAGCCTCCATGCAAGGTGGAATGGTACACTTGAGGAAAGGTAGACGAAACTTTCCTCACCTCATTTAGTAGAAGATTTTGGTGACCAAAAGCCTTTGTAAATGGGAATATGTGATTTGGATTACTCTATATTATTTTTCATCTCCCTCAATGATTTTAGAGTAGAAAAAGTCGAGGAATCAACTCATATGATTGTTTTTACATATAGGACCCACTTTGGAAAATTTGGGTCTAAAACCTTATTGAAGTAGTTTGAGGAATAAAATAGTGTCTTTTTTGTAGTAAAACATTTCCTCTTAAGGACTCCATATTTTTAACACTATTATAAACACAAATACCATTTCAACAACACAAGAATTGTGTCGATTGGAATACTTATCTGAAATTTATGCTACTCAGAGGTTTATATTCCTATTTTCATAACCATAATTCATGGGAATTCCATGTTAAGCCCCATTATTCATGGAAAAGTGGCTAGGAATATGATCATTATGAATAAAGGATTAAATATTCCAACTCTAGTCAAGATTTGAAGGACTCAAAATTTAACAATTGTAGGATATCAAAATGTGTTAGAATGAGTCCACTTGAAGGAAAAGGGGTTCAATTCCTTTCGACTAATTTTTTTTCCATGGATGAGCATAGAAGTCAAGAGTGGGTAGGGAGAGAGAAAAGATAGATTTAATTTTCATTGTAGCATCTCATAGGTCATATGACTCACTTTTTTGTACTTTAATCAATTTTCCACTCTAAGAAAGAGAGAAGAGTAGCCTAACCTTCTAGTTGGGTTTTCTCCCAAAAGGGTTTGAAAAGTTATATCTTGTGCCAATGTAGTTTGTGAGATTTATTATTATATTTCCTATTTATTTCATATTTTATCTATTTCATGCATGAGCATAAGACAACAATTAATAGATCTAGAAATCTAAGTAGAAATAAACACTCATAGTACATGTTTCATATTCTATAATTGTTTTAGTAGATACGTTGAGATGAAATTCACAGTGGAATATCCATAATAATTTATAGATCCCCATATATATTATAAATAGTAGGATAAAATTAAATAGAAGTAGAGTGAATATATTGCATCAACTCGCTTTGGGAGAGTGATCCTTCAACATCCATGTTCTCTTTATTTATCCCCGTTGAGTATCCCAGATATGGAGGGAGGCCCAAGTGGCCTTAAATTATCTTTAAAGAAAGATATAGTCCTTGTGTATATAGTTTTAGCCTGTCTAACATAAAATATATTTCCCCTTGATATTTGTTTCTATCCGTAAGTACTACCTTGAGAAACATTTTGAGGTTACAGTAGTACCAATGGTGTATATATACCAATTTAGTCTTTTACATGTAAACACAAAAATTTGAAACCATTTGGTAAAGTTTCCTATAATTTCCACATTTGATAATAATTCAACTTCTAATGTTATTCCTTGGTATATCTAAACAATTTCTACTTAAGTTTGATTCGGGGTGTGATATATATAGTTCATTTTCGAGTCTTCTACATTTTTTTGGGCTCAAACTCCCATCTCGTGATACTAGGTTTCTCCCTTACATGACCTTGCTAACTTTTGAGACATACTTATCTCCTAATGAGTTCTAGGGTTTAAGCTCAGTAAAGGGAGGGTAAATATAGGTGGTAATTATAGGTAGCGGTGGACTAGTGATGTGACTTAGAGATACAAGGATTGACACTATATTGGGGTTAGGGAGGCGAGTGAGGTTAGATGAGAGAGAATTTCACATAGTAGTTATTGATTTTTTGTAGCATCAAGAGGTATCACCAAATTCTAAGAGGCATCCTATGCCAGGAAAGAAAAATATGGAAATTAAATAAATAAATTTTATATTTTGGGTTTCATGTAGGATCCACAGTGAAATGGTGTCACCATTGGAATAAATGCACCTACTATAATCATCATCATATCCTCACACTTCATTTGATCACTCACTTATCATCATATATCTGCTATAGCAGACACTCATGGGAGAAGAGAATGGATGAAATGAATGAAGTTTGGACTTCGGTTTTGGCACATATTTCTAGAAAAAATTATTTTTAAACCATGTTTTGGAAACTTTCTTGTAGAAGAAAAGATGTTGGGTTTTCTCCCAAGTGTGGGCTCGCTAGGGAAAAATTTTCGTCTCTTTTAGGCATTGATCTCTCTTCATGATATTTATTGATTCTACTATTTTTTTTGCATTAATGTTGAAATTTTATGTGAATAATTTCTTAATTATATCAATGGAATAAGAATAATTAATTGAAGATCATTAGAAGTAATTATTGTATCAAAAAAATATTTTTCTATTATGCAACCTTATAGAAATTTGACATGGTAATAGACCCTTGTTAAAATATAAAAAATTGAACATTTTTCTTAGAGAGAAGACAACGTCAATAATAAGAATAAGGTCTAGGTAAATTTCTACACTGTAAGCGAGCTTGAGGGTTATATGAGGAAGAAAGCAACAATATATAGGGTTGTAGGCTTGAGACCTAGAGAAAGGAGGCCTGGCTATGGGTAGAAGGTTTGGTTGGGTGGCTATTATAAGAATAATCCTTGGCTTGACTCTTCATTCTAAGTACACATAGGAAAAATATGGAGAATCTTTGGTGAAAAATGATGATCAAAGAAGATTGATTAATATGATTTTTCATAGAATTAGATGTGATTTCGACAAAGGAAAGTAAAAAAAAAAATGATCTAAAATTTAAAGTTGATATGATATTTTTAGAGCATTAAATGTGAACCTTCAACTATAGAAAACTCAAGAAGAGAAAATCTCAATTCTCATATCGAAAGGAAATTCCAATATTATTACTCCAAAAACCTATCTCCTATGTTTCAATGGGTTATATTGATCTCTCCAAGTTCAACATCCATTTGAGTCATTTTGAAGGGATTTTACTAATTCAATTTCCCTCAACTGAAATTAGGAAATATATTACTATGTGATAAGGTTAAAATTGTTCTAATGAAAAGATGGGTTTATGCGTGGCTAGCTAACGGGTTTCATATTTTCGATGTTTTCATATAAGTATGGGGTTTTCAATTTTCTCCATATTAGACGTGGAATTAGTGAAGGTGGTTGTGTTGTATTTCACATTTATGATAGTTGATTATTTTGGTGGAACATCATTTTTCACAAAGAATGTGGTCTATATGCAATCACTGTTGATCTAAACTAGGAAGAAATGGTTAAATAACAAGGTGGTTCTCAATTTTATCGGTGATGTGCTAAAGATGCATATAGAAGGAATGAATGATTTCCTACTGAATTATAATGTGTATCTTCCATGTCATGAATTAAAGTATATAAACACTCTGAAAAGTTTGAATTATTCTCGAAGAGATAATTTTGAAAGAAATTACTCTCCACTTTAGGAACAACCTTTATGTTTAATACTTCCTCCCAAATAATACACGATATTAATAAAATTTTCAATCAGTAAAGACTATGGGTGGTGAAAAATTTTGAACCACTGACATCTAATAGAAGTCAAAGTTCAGAAAAATTGGTTGCATGAGTAAGGTAACCTATCGTGGTTCTCTGGTGTTGGTAATCATTACAAACATGTAGATTTAGAGTAAATAAAAATGTTGGGAAACATGATAACTAATGGAATATAAGATGTATGGGCCATAGGAGTGGTGAAAGTTCTTGAAGTTGATTGGTGTGTTACAATTTTTGTATCCTGTCTACTAGCACTGTGTATATAAACAATGTCATTTTCTGTGAAGGATGGGCATGAGAATCAGATTTAAATTTTAGCTTTAAATTGGTTCCATGATTGCAGTTCTTGGAAAAACATAACTACCATACCTAAGAAATTCATTTCAAATGGTCTATTAATGTTCATGTTTAAATTTCTATTGGAATCAAAATGAATCCAAGATAGGTTTATAGAGGAAGTTATTCTATGTCTAAAGGGAGTTGAGGAGACTTTATGCTTGTGTGTTACATGAGTTAGAAGTATTAGGGTTTTTAAACCCTTCAGAAGACTTGGAGGTTGCAAATTGTATTGAGGAGTTTGGGATGAAATATTAGAATATATCGATGATGAGGATGAGAACATATATGAATAATACAAAGTAATCAAGGCTTGATAGCGTTGAAGATTGACTGCATTGATTTCGGCAAGGAGAAAAATATGAAGAGGAATTTGAAAATTCCCTATAATCCTAAACAATTCCCATATTAATAAAGAGATAAGTACTTCAGAGTTTTCTCCCTTGATCAATATTATTATTTTTTAATGTTTTTGTCATCCTCTTGTCATTGTATTTTGATTGGTTATGATTTTTTCCATTACCTCCTCAATGGAGGGATAATAGGTACATTATGGTGAATACCAATGCAATGATTCATGAAATAGTTGGCAACATCAAATATTTAGTGAGAAGTGGAATCTCCCAGAAACAGGGAATGGGCTAGGAGAATACTTTTTCTCCTATCATTGATGGCCTGTTATGAAACTACGTCCAAAAATAGAAGAAAAGAGAGATCAACGCCTTAAGAATAAGCCACTTCGATGGGGAAACCTCCTTTACATTACATAAATGAATAATTACTGGATTATACAAATGAAAAAACCTCCTTTATATATATAGAAGTCCATGGGGTCACAATATAATCCTAGCCGACATAACAATAATAATGTAAGGGCACAATAATAACAATATGGGAGTTACAGGGGTACAACAATAGCGATAAGGGGGCTACACTAACAAAAATAAGTGACAACACTAGTAATATAGGGACCTACATGTTCCCCTCCTTCAAAAACGTGTTGTACTCAACGCTTGAGTAGCTCTTGATGCTTCTGTATAAAATTCTCATCCTCCAATGTAAAATCTTTAGTGGTTAGGTTCTTCCACTTGATGAGATACTCTGAAATTGATCGATTTTGTAGTTGTCGAGTTCTTGTTTTCATGACTACTTTAGGTTCCAATATGATTTTTCCTTCCTCATCAAGTTCTTGAAATATTGTTTGAACTGGAATTTTGTCACCTATAACCTTCTTTAAGCATGAAACATGGAAAACTGGATGCACACAAGAAGAAGAAGGAAGCACCAATTTGTATGCCATAGTACCAATATTTGGCAACACCTTGCAAGGACCATATTCATTTGGCGATAATTTATTATCCTTCTTAGCTTGCTTGAGGGACATTTCTTTGTATGGTTGTAGCCGTAAAAATACCCAGTCTCCTACATCAAAACTTCTCTTGTTGCGATATTGATCTGCCTATTGTTTCGTTTTATTTTGTACCAAATATAAGTTATCCTTTAAGAGTTGGAGAACTTGTTGTTGATGCTCGATGTGATCTTCCACTACTTGAACCTTAGAATTTTCTGTTAAAGATGATGTCATGGATGGTCGATGATATCCATAAAGTGCCATAAATGGGTTCATTTTTGCTACAGTATGGAAGGAAGTGTTATACCACCATTCGGCCAGAGGTAACCACTTGACCCATTGTGTTTGTTTATCATATACAAAACAACGAAGATATCATTCCAAATATTTGTTCACTATCTCAGTTTTCCCATCGTATTTAGGATGATAAGATGAGCTATGAGGTAGTTGAGTAGCCAAACAAGAAAATAACTCCGTCCAAAAATTTCCAGTAAAAATGGTATCTCTATCGCTTACAATATTTTTTGGGTTTCCATGTGGCTTTTGAATTTTTTCCATAGATGCACTAGCAATTGTAATTGCTTTAAATGGATGATATAATGCACAAAAATCTGCATACTTGGTAAGTATATATCTACTACCACCATGGTGACACTCTTTCCTTCAGACATAGGTAAAAATGTGATAAAATCCATTGAAATCTCCTCCCAATGTTGACTTGGAATGGACAAAGGCTATAGGAGACCTGAGGTCTTAATTGTCTTAACTTTATTTTGCTGGAAAACCAAACATTCCACCACAATATTTTGAATATCAGATTTAAGGTCATCCCAAAAAATTATTTCTTCACCCTGTGGTAAGTTTTTAAAAATCATGATTGTCCTCCTAACGGAGAAGTGTGAAATTCCAAAAGAATCTTTTGTTTTAGTTGGGAATTCTTACAAATATATAAGCGATATTTATACCGTAAGGAATCATTTTTCCAACTAAACGTATCAGATGTACTAGGATCTTACTGCAACTTTTGAATGAGTGTTCACAATTCTTTGTTGGGAAACCAACTCCAAAAATAGAATAAAATAGATATCAATGCCTTATAAATAAGCCACTTCGAGGGGGAAACCTACAATACATTACATGAATGAACAATTATTTGATGATACAAATTAAAAAACCTCCTTTCTATATATAGGAGTCCATGGGGCCACAATGTAATCCTAGTGGGACCACAATGTAATCCTAGCTGACCTAAAAATAATAATTTAAGGGCACAATAATAGCAATATGGGGGTTACAGGGGTACAATAGTAACAATAAGCAGGTTACAATAACAACAATAAGGGACTATAATAGTAATATAGGGACCTAACATGCCCCTCTCCTTCAAAAAAGTGTTTTCCTCAACGCTTGAGTAGCTCTGGGTGCTTCTGTATAAAATTCTCATCCTCCCATGTAGAATCTTCAGTGGGCAAGTTCTTCCACTTGATGAGATACTCTGAAATTGATCGATTCCGTAGTTGTCGAGTTATTGTTTCTGTGACCGCTTCAGGTTCCAATATGATTTTTCCTTCCTCATCAAGTTCTGGAAATATTGTTTGAACTGGAATATTTTCACCTATAACCTTCTTTAGCATGAAACAGGAAACTCGGATGCACTCGTGAAGAAGCAGGAAGCTCCAATTTCCATACCATAGTACCAATATTTTTCAACACCTTGTAAGGACCATCGTACTTTGACGATAATTTATTATATTTCTTAAATTTTCTTCGAGGGAAATTTTGTTTGTATGGTTGTAGCCGTAAAATATCAAACATCCCACATCAAAGCTTCTCTCACCGCAATGTTGATCTTCCCCGTTGTTCATTCAATTTTAAAGCCACCTTGGTCTGTATCTTTAAGAGGCATGGAGAAACTTCAGGCGAACTTCTGTCATTGGGTACACTTCCAGTTACTTAACCTTCAAATTTTCTCTTAAAGATGATGCAGATGATGGTGGATGAGATTCATAGCAATGCAACGTCATTTTTGTCACAGATGGAAGGAAGTGTTATACCACCATTCAGCGAGAGGTAACCACTTGACCCATTGTGTTTGTTTATCAGATACAAAACAACGAATATATCCTTCCAAACATTTATTTACTATCTCAGTTTGACCTTCGGATTGAGGATGATAAGATGAGCTATGAGCTAATTGAGTACCCAAACAAGAAAATAACTTCGTCCAAAAATTTCCAGTAAAAATGGGATCTTTATCGCTCACAATAACCCTTGGGTTCCCATGTAGCTTTTGAATTATGTCCATAAATGTAGTAGCAACTGTACTTGCTTTAAATGGATGAGATAATGCAAAAAAGTGCGCATACTTGGTAAGTCTATCAACTACCACCATGATGACACTCTTTCCTTCAGACTTAGGTAAATGTGTGATAAAATCCATTGAAATATCCTCCCAACATTGACTTGGAATGGATAAAGGTTGTAGAAGACCCGGGGTCTTAATTGTCTCAAATTATTCTGCTGGAAAACCAAACATTCTGCCACAAACTTTCGAATATAAGATTTAAGGCCATCCAAAAAAAACCTTTCTTCACCCTATGGTAAGCTTTTAAAAATCCTAAGTGTCCTCCTAAAGGAGAAGTGTGCAATTCGAAATGAATCTTATGTTTTATATGGTAATTCTTACAAAGATATAAGTGATCTTTGTACCATAAGGAATCATTTTTCCAACTAAATGTATCAGATTTACTAGGATGTTGCTGCAAATTTTGAATGAGTGTCCACACTCCTTCATCCTACTTCCATTCATCTCTTGCTTCAGTTATCCAATCTTGTTGGATAATAGAAATGCACAAAGCAATGCTTCCACCTCTTCATTCTTTCTTGAGAGTGCATCTGCAACAACATTTAACTTCCCTTTTTTGTAGATTATTTCAAAGTCATAACCCAACATCTTTGTGACCCACTTTTTCTGCTCTTCTGAAGATAGTTTTTGTTACAAAAAGTGTTTAAGACTATCATGTTGAGTTTTTACCTTGAAGTGTCTTCCCATTAGGTAAGTTTGCCATTTCTTTAGTGCATGCAGTACTGCTAACATTTCCTTCTCATAAATAGGTTTCTGTAAATACTTTCCTTTGATTGCACGACTTTCAAAAGAAATGGGTCTTCCTTCATGCATTAAAAAAACACCAATTCCATTTCCTGAGGCATCAAATTCCACAATAAAGGTTTTTTTGAAGTCTGGCATAGCTAAGACCGGTGCTAGGCACATTGCCTCTTTAAGATGTTCAAAGGCCTTAGTTTTTTCAGGAGTCCATGAAAATGCCTCTTTCTTCAATAATGTTGTTAGCGAAGCTTATTCCCACCATAATTTCATGTCCTGCGATAATACCCTTGTTAACCCTATAGGCCCTGTGTCACCTTTATGGTTAGACTTCTTCTTCCTCATCGGCTTTAATTTTGTTAGGGTTCACTTTAACACCCTCGTGAGATACAATATGACCAGACATTCCATCTCTTGTACCCAAAGAAACATTTGGATGTTTTTGCCATAATGTTTTCATGTAATAGTTTGAGCACCTTGTAAACATGCTTTAACATGATCCTTCCAAGACTCGTCAGAGATTACTATATCATCAAAAAATACTAACAAAAATTTTTCTAAGGAAGGGTTTGAAAATGAAATTCATCAACCCTTGAAATGTAGAAGGTGCATTGGTAAGGCCAAATGGCATGACCAAAAATCCATAATGACCCTCATGAGTTCAAAATTTTTTTTCAGAATATCTTCAGCCTTCATTCTAATTTGATGATATCTTGAACGAAGATCCAACTTGGTAAAATAAATTGTTCCATGAAATTCATCCAATAATTCATCAATCACAGTGAATGGAAAATTTATGTTTAATGGTGAGCTTATTCAGCTCCCTATAATCTGGACACATGCGCTATGATCCATCCTTCTTGTGTACCAATACTATAGGAGCAGAGAAAGAACTTTGACTAGGTGGAATTATACCCGCCTCTAACATTTTTGCAATCATACGTTCAGTTTCGCTCTTTTGGACATAAGGATATCTATAAGGCCTGATGTTTGGAGGAATAATTCCTGGAATCAAATGAATAGCATGATCATGATCATGAATAGGTGGGAGTCTTTTGGGAGTTTCAAACACCTTGGAATGATTGTCCAAGAATTTTTGGAGATCTGCAGAAATAGATGATTTTGTTGTTGGAACTTCTAGTGAGAATAATTGTGCAATTACACCTTATTGTTCTTTATTTAGAAGCTTTGTCATGACATTATAGCTTATTATCTTTCCTGTCTTCCCTGCAATACCCCGTAATTCGACTTCCTTTCCTTCTGAAAAAAAATTCAAGAAAAGTTCTCGAAAATTAAAAGCTATCATCCCCAAAGATTGTAACCATTGTACTCCTAGTACAACATCAACACCTGCCATAGGAATGGAAAGAATTTTACTATTCAATACATATTCCTCCATGGTTAGCTTGATATTATGGCATTTTCTAGAGAAATTTATAGTTCCTCCATTTGCAACCATCACTTGACCTTCTGGTGCTGGGTATAGGAAACAATTCAATTCCTTGGCTACCTTACAATGAATAAAATTATGGGTACTACCTGAATAAATCGACACTATTACCTTTTTCTTCTTGATATGTCCATCTATCTTGAGAGTTTTAGGAGAGTTAATTCCTGCCAATGCATTACATGATATGGTTGGACTCATTTCTTCTTCTTCCAGAGTTTCTTCCTAGTGTATATCCTCTACTTTTGAAGTTTCTTCTTCATTTTCTTCCCCCTCTTCACAATCTATGTAAAATAATTCCTTCTTAGTGCACTTATGACCTTTAGTGTATTTTATATCACAACTATAGCAAAGCCCTTTTGCTCTTTTTTCTTCCAATTGTTGTGGCGTCCACCTTGTAGGTTGTGGAAGTCTAGGAGTATCAACACTTCCATATTTATAGATGTGAGTGGTAGGCTTCCTTGTCGCCATAATTTTACATTCAATATTTCTTGCCAACCTGAATGCCTTCTCCAATGAATCAAAGTTCCCAAATGTGAACTTCATGTTGGATGTTATCCTTTAAAGTACATATGAAGAGATCAATTTTGTGTTCCTCTGGAATATCAGTTACCCTTATATTCAATTTTTAGAAGTCCTCAATATGCTCCACCACTAAACCCTTTTGTTTGAGATTTATCAATTGGCTAAAGATGGTGTTGCTTTTTGTATCCTCATAATGTGTTATCATTTCCTCCGTAAAAATTGACCAAGTGACAATTTTTTTTACGGGAGCAAAGCCATTGATACCATACACATTTATTTTGTTCTAAATGTAAAGTTGCAATGCGTACCATTTGTGTGTTTTGCACATTATTGAGATCAAAATATTGCTCCATCTGTAGTATCAATGTTACGGGATCCTTGCCATCAAAATTCCTCATATCCTTCTTCGGAATATGGTGGTTCTTTAATCCAACATTAGAGTTTATGAAATCACGATTAACAAATATTTTGTTCTCATCATGATTTTCATCTACTATCTTTTCGCCATTAGGAATAATTTCTTGTATCAACTTTGAAAACCTTCCTTCAAACCTTCCATGTCTTCCTTCAAACCTTCCATTTTTTCTTCCATAACATCCATTTTATCTTCCATACCATTCTTCAAACCATCCATCATAGCTTTCATGCCTTTCTTCAAACCATCCATCTTAGCTTCCATGCTTTTCTTCAAAACATCTATTTCATTTTTTGTTGTTCTTTGTGAGAGCGAATTTTGGTGCACTTGCTCTTGTAATTTTGATAGATCATGTTGAAATTCTTCATCTTCATGAGTCATAGTAGAGTACTTTGAGGGCTTAATGGGTTTTGAATTATTTTTAGGAGGCATTTTAGAACCCAATAAGATATCTATGCTCAATAGGCCTTTGGAATCACTTAAAACTGATTTTTCAAACAAGACTTATGCAATTTGAAAAAAAATACACACGTTTTTCTTGATTGTGAGGAGCTCGATATTGAAACTGAATTATATTTGTGATTTCAAACATTAAATATATGAAATTGGCCTTGATGTAGCCCCTTGAATATTCTTTCCATTTCCACAAGTTTGACTTGATTTGGATTCTTCAAGGCAATGTTATTTCCAATCTCCCACAATGACCTAATTATGGACTGGTTCAGTAGAGAGAACTTGTAGCACTTGCCACATGTCACTGTTTGCTCCTTTGGCTCTGAAATTTATAGATAGGAAACTATATTTTGTGTAATTCCAGGCACTTTCTACAGAATTCGAATCTGATGCTCAGCGAGAGAGTCATGAAGATTTTCCCACGATCACCTCTTTGAGATGAAATTCAGGAGCCTGAAAAAGACCTAACTTCCACAGATCATATCTCCAAAAATATTTCGAACCAAGCTCTAAAATTTTGCGACGATGTTCCTCTAGATTTCTATTTCATGCTCTAAAAATTTCAGCATCTAAACCTTCCTGGAAAAAAATTTATAGCCGTTAAATTCCGTGATGATCGTTTTAAGTGAAATTCAAAGAGCTCCGGCAAGTAAAAAGACCCAACTTACGCATCATATCGCCAAAAATATTGCACTCTCTAAAGATTTTTGTACTTTTGTCCTTCGTAGAAAACAAGTTATAGTGAAAATGCCACGATGACCTGTTTGGAGCAGCGAAACCCTAGAATCCAAAGCTCTGATACCAAATGTTGTGTAACCAGCTCCAAAAAGAGAAGAAAAGAGATATCAACGCCTTAGAAATGAGCCACTTCGAGGGGGCAACCTCCAATACATTACATAAATGAACAATTATTTGATGATACAATTTACAAAACCTCCTTTCTATATATAGGAGTCCATGTGGCCATAATGTAATCCTAGCCAACCTAACAATAACACTTAAGTTACTAATAAATAAGAAAGAATAATGCAAGGTATGTACAGACATAAGTAATAAGTATTAACAATAATATAGACCTTATACAGAATAAGAGACCTAATATTATTCATCTTTTCTATTTATCCCTTGCTTCGTTTATCCAATATGATTGGACAGAATGGCACAAAGAAATGCTTCCACCACTTCATCCTTTCTTGAGAGTGCATCTGCAACAACATTTAGCTTCCCTTTTTTGTAGATTAATTCAAAGTCATAACCCAACATCTTTGTGACCCATTTTTGCTGCTCTTCTGAAGATAGTCTTTGTTCCAAAAAGTGTTTAAGACTATCATGATCAGTTTTTACCTTGAAGTGTTTTCCCATTAGGTAAGTTCGCCATTTCTTTAGTGCATGCAGTATTGCTAACATTTCCTTCTCATAAATAGGTTTCTGTAAATACTTTCCTTTGATTGGACGACTTTCAAAAGCAATGGGTCTTCCTTCCTGCATTAAAACTGCACCAATTCCATTTCTCGAGGCATCACATTCCACAATAAAGGTTTTTGTGAATTCTGGTGTAGCTAAGACCGGTGCTAGGCACATTGCCTCTTTAAGATGTTCAAAGGCCTTAGTTGCTTCAGGAGTCCATGAAAATGCATCTTTCTTCAATAATGTTGTTAGAGGTGCTGCTATTCTCCCACAATTCTTAACAAACTTGCGATAATACCCTGTTAACCCGAGAAATCCTCGCAACTTCTTTATGGTTGTGGGGACTTTCCATTCCTTAATGACTTTAATTTTGTTAGGGTCTACTTTAACACCCTCGTGAGATACAATATGACCCAGATATTCCACCTCTTGTACTCCAAAGAAACATTTGGATTTTTTTGCATATAATTGTTTCTCCTGCAATAGTTTGAGCACCCAGTCAACATGTTCAACATGATCCTTCCAAGACCTGCTGTAGATTAGTATATCATCAAAAAATACTAGCACAAATTTTCTAAGGAAGGGTTTGAAAATGGAATTCATCAACCCTTGAAATGTAGAAGGTGCATTGGTAAGGCCAAAAGGCATGACAAAAAATTCATAATGGCCCTCATGAGTTCGAAATGCTGTTTTTGGAATATCTTCAGTCTTCATTCTAATTTGATGATATCCTGAACGAAGATCCAACTTGGTAAAATAAATTGCTCCATGTAATTCATCCAATAATTCATCAATCACAGGAATGGGAAATTTATCTTTGATGGTGAGCTTATTGAGCTCCCTATAATCTGGACACATTCGCCATGATCCATCCTTCTTGTGTACCAATACTACAGGAGCAGAGAAAGAACTTTGACTAGGTTGAATTATACCCGCCTCTAACATTTCTGCAATCATACGTTCAATTTCTCTCATTTGGAAGTAAGGATATCTATAAGGCCTGATGTTTGGAGGAACACTTCCTGGAATCAAATGAATAGCATGATCATGATCATGAATAGGTGGGAGTCCTTTGGGAGTTTCAAACACCTTGGAATGATTGTCCAAGACTTGTTGGAGATCTACAGAAATAGATGATTTTGATGTTGGAACTTCTAGTGAGCATAATCGTGTAATTATGCCTTGTTGTTATTTTCTGCAACTCGTCGTGAAATTTATAGATTATCTTTCTGTCAGTTTTCGTGATACCTCGTAAATCAACTTCCTTTCTTCTGAAACAAATTCAAGAAAATTTCTTGAAAGTTAAAAGTCATCATCCCCACAGATTGTAACCATTGTACCCCTAGTACAACATCAGCACCTCCCATTGGAATGGAAAGCAATGGACTATTAAATACATATTCCCCCATGGTTAGCTTGATATTATGAAATTTTCCAGAGGAATTTATAGTTCCTCCATTTTCAACCATCACTTGACATTATGATGTTGGGTATAGGAAACAATTCAATTCCTTGGCTACCTTACAATGAATAAAATTATGGCTACTACCCGAATCAACCAACACTATTACCTTTTTCTTCTTGATATGTCCTTCTATCTTGAGAGTTTGAGGAGCAGTAATACCTGCCAATGCATTACACGATATGGTCAGACTCATTTCTTCTTCTTCTTCTAGGGCTGGTTCCTGGTGTATATCATCTTCCTTTGAATTTTCTTGTTCATTTTCTTCCTCCTCTTCACAATCTCTGTAAAATAATTTCTTCTCAGCACACTTATGACCTTTAGTGTATTTTATATCACAACTGTAGCAAATCCCTTTTACTATTTTTTCTTCTAATTTTGGTTGTGTCAACCTTGTAGGTTGTGGAAGTCTAGGAGTAGCAACACTTCCATATTTATAGTTGTGAGTGGTAGGCTTCATTCTTGCCATAATTTTTCTTTCCAATCTGAATTCCTTCTCCAATGAATCAGGTTCCCAAAGGTGAACCTCATGTTGGATGTTATTCTTTAAATTCCCTATGAATACATCAATATTGTGTTCCTCTAGAATATAAGTTACCCTTATATTCAATTTTTGAAAGTCCTCAATGTGCTCTGTTAACACTCATATTCAACCTCAGGTTGAAAAAAGCAATTATGTGGTAACCTCAAACCACGCTTAGCCAAGTAGCTAGCCTGACTAGGCTAGGAGAGGGATCTCTCCGTATGGATCACCAAAAATTACCGAGGAAAGAATATTTTAGGCTAGGTATAGTAGCTCAGGGTTTTGATTTTGATTTGTGTAGGGTTTTGCTGGGTTAGGAGTCTAACAACTATGGCAAAGAAATTAGGTCAAAATCCACAAGGTGTTCCAAGGGGCAAGTTAGGTAGAAGGTTTGACATTTAAAGAATGAATATGGTGAGGTGAATAGAATGGTCAGGAGTTAGGAAGAGAATATCAAATTAATTCTCCCTAAAGTGAAGAAAATAAACAAATTATGCTAAATTCCCCAAAACAGAGCATGAAAACATGAATTTTGCCTTTCAACTTGAAATTAAGCATATCACAGACATGAAAATGGTTTATGAGCTTACAATGAAATAGTAAAAATGATCACAAAGAAAAAAATATGTCAAATTATGCATACCACATGGATCCCAAAGAAATAGTGGAAAATTTATCATTAATGTCCAGGCCAAACTGATACAAAATTGTGTCCTTGAGATGCCAAATCTCCAAGTGAATCAAACCATTACAATGACTAAGAAAATACATCATATAGACCTCAAAACCACTCTCTCTAGCCTCAGGGAGTCGAATCCATGAGATAGGGATCAGTTTCACCTACTCCCAAATAAGAATCTTAATGCTAGGAAGACCCATCATTTTGCCTCTAAAAGAGAGGATATTGATTCATTTGACCTCTAGAGGACATATCTGATATATATAACATACATAAAAATAAAAACATGACATTTACATTTATCTTGACCTTTTACATTAGTAATTTTCTCATTTTCCCAATTAAAAAGTCAAAAAGTCAAAATTTGTTGAAGATGATGAAAATGACAATTTTATGGCAAAAGTGCAGTGCCATGACAAAAAACATAGCCTCTCTTGCAGGAAACATTTGGAGGCCTTCCCCGTGTCCAAATGAGCTCCATGATATCTCATTGGAAATTTATCTGAGTCTAGTTTCCAAATATTCCTTCAGTTGCCAAAATAGTGGAAATTTTTCCTATAAAAAAGTGAATCTCCCAAGACTACCTCTATGCATAGCGCCATCCTGAAAAAAGAGCAAAAACATGATGTTTTGGGTGTTTTTTGCCCTTTTTCCTAACCAATTTTGCTCCAAATTCTTAGAAAAATTACAGGGGGAATGTAATCATCATTATGAACACAATGATGCTTTCCTTTTGTCCATTGGATTCTCCAAGAATAAGAGAAACACCAAGGCACTCCACATAGGGAAGAATTTACTGTGTTCTTTCAAAGTTGCTAAAAGAAAACTCAAAAATATCGAAAAATTTGCAAAATTGCTCAAAATTTGTGGAATAAGCCTACAATCATATGTCAACCTAAGCTAAGGAGGCATCAACAAGTATATTGAGTTTTTCACCTCCTTTCTTGCCCTTCTATATCTTCCTTAATTTATCCTTCATCTGTTTGACCTTGATATCGCAAATTTTGTTTCGGGTCTGATAGTGATGAGCCATGTGCCTGAGCATATGATTGTCTTTGTTGGCTTTTACTAGTAGCTTTTCCAAGTGAATGTTGACTCTCTCAAGCCACATGTCTCTATCATCTTCAATCTCCTTTTCCAACTTCTGGTCAAAACTCAAACTTTGGGCTTCTTGCTTTTTCTTTCTCCAATGCTCTTTTGAGGCCTATTGTTCTTAGCCTTTTCCTGATGTTTTCATCCCCCTCAGGATCTTCCATAGCTGCTTGATTAATCATGTTATGCCTCCTCTCCTATAGAAACTTCATCTCTAAAAGTGTTTGCTTGTCTGTCAACTGTTTATTCTCTTGCTCTATGAAATAAATGATGAATTTTTCCCTTTCAAGATGGGTTTACAGCTCTTTGATATGTGCCTCCTTTTATTTGATTGTAGTTCGTGATGTGACAGTGTCATAAAACCCTCCAAGGTCTACTAGCTCAAAATCAGCCTCTAGCTCATGGACATCTTCATTCTCTTGATCTATTTCTCCTTGGCTGGCCTCTATGACTTTCTCTTTTCCATTTGATGCTTGGTGTACCTGTTTTGTTGATGAAGAAAGAAAAGACCCTTCCACACCATGTGGATCAAACATTTTCCTTTGTGTTGATGAAGAAGACAAGCCCCCTTCCACACCATGTGGAGCAAGAACTCGCCTATCTGCTGCAAATAATTCTCTTAGCCCTCTTTGATATGTTACACTACACTCTTTGACAGGCCTAGGTTATTTGACTTTATGTTTCCCTGTTTTTGCAGCTGTAGGGCTAGTAGATTCCTCTCTTCTCTCTTATGGCATTAGTGGAGGAATTTGGGTATTTTTGAGTATGTCATTACAGATGAAAGTATCCCAAGAAATTTTGAGCAAATTTAGATGATGGAGCACAATGAGTTTGATGAGGGAGTGATGATAGAGGCTATTCATCTGTCGATGACATTTCTTTCTTCGACACTCAGGTATGCCATATTTTCAATGTTTTGGAATAAGAAGTATGGGATGTTCAACATCCCTACCCTAGTGAAACGTATGAGTAGCCCGATATGCATGTAACAACTGGAAAATTTGTCATCGTTATGGCGAAAGATCTCATGTTAATCTTCACATCGATGTATACTTGTTGAGGAGGAAACTAAAAGGGAAAACTTTTCTTCCTTCAGAGTCGGTCTCACAGCCCGTCAAAGATCATTTTGTATTTTTTGCATATCATTTTTAGGTGTCTCGCTCACTTCACTTCATTGCATTTCGCTAGGGGCATGCCATTGACTGACGATAGGGTCTGTTCGTCTTGTATTCCCTCATGCTTGTACCTGCTGGGCTAATTAAAACTCCTCAAAAAGCATTGAATTTCACGTCATGTCATTCATGGTCATAAATGATTATTTTCGTCAACAAGAGTCTTTTAGTCCTAGATTCTAGGGTTTCAGTCTTTTGATATATTTAATAAATTCCTGCAGGCCATGAGGATGGTTTCGCAGAGGTTCTTAATTCAAATTTTCATCATCAAGCACATTTGAGGACATTTCTAGTTCAAAACTCTGTTTTGAACTAGAAACTGTCAAATTTATTTTTTGTAACAATTATGTATTTTTTCCACCATAAAAAATTTCAATGCAGCCTCTGGTCTTTGCCGAAGTCAAAATGCCAAAATCCCTGCAAAAATCAAATCATTCCATCAGTCCTAAAACTCAGAAAAACAGTGAAAAGCCAAAAGACAGAATTGCATTAAATGATAAAGTGCCAAAATTGCAAAACAATACAAAGTGGGTTGTGGAGGAAAAAAAAATCAAATCTAATTCTTGTGAGATATTTCTCAAGCTATATAAGCCATTGGAGACAAATTATTTTCACAAGTTTTCAAAGCCAAGGTCGAATTGGAGTGTTGAAGGGCGAAAGTCTTGTTTTGAAGCCGTGAGAGAGAACTGACAGTGCGCGCGGCGCATAGGGAGCGTGCGGCACACTGGGCATTAGTTGCCAGTGTATTTTTACATGCGCGCGACGCATACACAGCGCGCAGCGCGTTGGGCATGCGTGCGGCGCATAGAGCCCTAAGGCCAGAAAACTTCATTCCCTCACCCAAATTCGTGCCAAATCACCTCATTTACCTTCAAGTAAGTTATCCAAGCTTGCTTAGTGATTCATGGATATGTTATGGTGTTTCAAATGAGGAAAAAACAAGTGTTTCATATGGTGAACGTTAAACCCTATATTCATTGCCAAATTCGCTCCATAGGGTTTTGAAACAAATGTTGGTGATATTATTGGGGCTTCAAATCTTATGATTGTTGACATATATGCTCATGCCATCTACTGTCATTGGTGTCACTACTTATTATTTACCATAGCCTCAGGCTCTCTCTCCTATTCCATCATTGCTGTCACTGTGATTACCATACCATTGTCTCACTGTTTGTCATTTCTGTTATAACACAGTCCCATATTCACTATCCTACATCCCTTCATTGACAAAGCCTAATTTTCACTGCAAGGGCTATTTCTTTGTCCTACACTACACTACACTACACTCATTCCTATTCACTAGACAAATCCCCATGTAGTCAAGTAGTGGCTATTTTCCCACTCAAACTCACTTGATAGTACTTTTATCATTATGGTTTTCCTATAGCACCTTGATACATATGTGACACATTTGGGATTAGAACATACACTGAACTCTTGTTTTTCACCATACCTATATCAGCATATATTTTTCAAACATCTTGATTTCAGCACCATGTAAGAGATGGATTCAGTTTATGAGTAGGGGTATGATAGTGATTCCACAGCAGAGGCTAATGTGCCACGGAGGTCTCACAAAAGTGGCAAAAGTGGTAGACATGTTAGGGAGGAGCCTACTTCTTTGGCTCAATTGCAGGCTTGCCCACTTGCAATGGATTTTTTTCAGCATCAGTCATGTTTCCAATACTGTGAGATGATTTCCCAAACTCAGCATCATCATGAGCTAGCTCGCCTATTTGTTCTACATTTACATGATGGTCGTGTAAACCTTGCCGGAGTAAACTTCATTCTGTTACCAGAGACCATTGCTCAGGCCACCGGGATACCAAACGTAGGAGAGGAATGGAACAAACGACAGTAGCTAGAGAAATCCTATTATGAGCCCTATATCAGACCTGGATATATGAGGCAGCTAAGCAGGGTATTTCCATTCCGATTTCTGAGGGATGAGTATGCACCATTGATGAGATTGATCATTTGATATTTCAGTTGTGAGGGCAGATTCTCGCGCCTCTATGCGTACCATATCCGTTTGTTGATGCATTTCACGAGGGTACGTATGATGAGCATTCCATACTTCATGTACCACAACATAGAGCGGATGAAATTTCTTGTACAGAAGAAGACCCCAGCACAGCAGCATAATGGCATATATCATTATGTGCTAATCAAAATCATGGTGGTACATCAGCTAACACAGTAGGGCATCGCATGGGATGAGTTCATCTCCCGTGACTTCTTTGCAGTGCCACAGCCGTCTCCCGAGGTAGTTCATGATGAGGGAGAGCCTTCACACCAGTTGGATATTCCCGAGACTGAGAATATCAGCACTTCAGTGTACGTGACATATCAGCAAGGCCACAGAGCCTTATTTGCAGCTACACGATGAGTACTATCTCCACCCAGGGTGGAAAGGGTCTCGTTGACTTCATCAGCAGCGAGAGTACTATCTCCACATGGTGTGGAAGGGGTATCACCTTCGACATCAGCACAGATACAGGTTCAGGATAGAGGCAAGAGGCTGATGCAGGATGAGGGCCCCTCAGGAGGCCAAGATACTGAGTTTACATTGATCGATGTTGATGCGAGCTCTCCTAGCTCGAAACTGAGGGAGGTCATCCAGGAGCAGAAAGCTGAAATTGGTACTTTGACAGATAATTTGCAGAGAGCACAGTGGGTGATAAAGTACTTGGAGCAGCAGAACAAACAGCTGGAGGATCAGCACACACTTGTAGAGCTGCGGCGAATCTGTGAAGATCGACAATTGGCCCGGAAGAGACCTGGTGACATGACACCAATTGAGCGAGAGACCGAACTCATGCATGTTAAAATTCATCTGGAGAAGTTTTTGGCAAAGGCAAATAGAGACAAAGGCATGCTCCATCACATGAAAGGTCATTATTGGGCCCGCATGCACGTTTGCAGAGCAAAAATGAAGATCCTGAAGAGAAGGTTGAGCAGAGCACTTAAACAGAAAAAGAGGCTTGATCCACTCCGGATCTTGGCCAAGGCTTCGTTGGCAGAGCATGAGGCATGATAGGGGATCTTCACTCCAAATTTCGGCAAATTTGGACAAGTTTTTGTCATTTTTGAAAATTTTAGTCACAAAACAGGTTTTTCTGCCCAACGCGTAGCGCGTCCCGACGCTCGCTTATGATTGGGACATTTGCTGGAGGAAAAATTTTTATTTTTGGATTTTTCATGGTAATTTACGCATGCTCAAAAATGGCCGAAGCATTTCATCAAGTTATGGATGATTAAAAGGGCCAAAAACACCATGAAAACCACCTTTCTGCCACCTTTTGCACCAGCAGGAAGTACTTCTGGGAAAATGAAGTTTTGGAGGGGCAAATGAGCTTCAAATTGAAACATTCCACTTGGTTTGGATAGAAAAAATATAGGGCTTTCCAACGAGCTATCTTGAGCTCAATTTGGACTCCAATAAGTGCCCCAAAAATAGGCTGAAAGTAGCGCGACGCATAGAGCTTTAGCGCGCGGCGCTTAGAGATTTTTGGCATGTTTTTCACCTTCCAGCTCAGAAATTCGGCCAGTTTGGACTAGTTTCACCTCTTGATGTAATTTTTGGTTCTTATTGATGTAATTTGATGTACATGATGTAACTTTGGCACTTATTTACTTGTTCTAGATGATTCATTCACAAAAAAGTGAAAATCAAGTGAATGGATTAGTTTCCTAGCTTATAGAAGCAAGTTGTTTGGCTGCCTAGATTTTAGCTCCTTGTTTAGAATTGGTTCAAAATACTCCTAGAATCATGAGCTCGACCCCTAGAGGCATGGGAAGGGGTTATAATTTTCTATTTATTGTATTTTCTGAGACACTTTCAAGGTTGGACTCTTGGGAAAAGTTTGGCACACTATTGTACATATTTTCTGCATTTTGGCTAAGGAAAGATCAAAGGTTTTGCAGCACCTATTGGGATTCTTGTGGCTTTCAGTTTTGATGGTGTTTTCTCTCAGTTATTTGTAAGTTATTTAATGTTTAATGTATGCCATCCCCTTCTTTTTCTTATGAAACTAAATGAATGAGTAAATGAGGTTGAATCCATTGATTTCAGTGCTCTCCCTTTAAATTTGTTTAGTTTTATATGTTTTCGCCAGTTTGGAGAGGATCCTTGTTCTCCCTTGCCCTCTTCAGCTCATTTTCATTCTGATCCATCCATACAAATAATCAAAAATCATCAAGACTACTTCCTACCTTGCCCCAACTCGAATTCTGCAAAGATCTGACCTTATCCCGGAACCCAGAATTGTTTTTTCCCATTTTTCCAACAAACACCCAAAAAATTTAAATCAAACTTTCCTATCTATTTACTAGCCTAAAATCAGTATCCATTATAAGTCATCTCAGCCCCTTTGAAGACCTTTTGCCAAGATAGACCCGGAGAGAGCCCTCTCCTGTCCTCGTAGGGCTAGCTACGAGGCTGAGCGTGGTTTGATGTTGCCTTGAGTTTTACCTTATTTCAGCCTAAGGTAGATTCGAGTGCTAACATAGTGGTGACCATACTGGGGAATAAAATCTCAATGGTTTGTTGTTTGATGTGTTCGTTTCATGAGTTATAGACGGAGTCTGAAGTCACGCCAGGTAGCTTTCGAAACGCTTTTGCTATGCATAAGCGGAAGTAGATAAACGCTGCTTCAGTCGATCTCCGGTTTAGCTTGTGAATGCATGCACTTGATTTGAAAATTACCCCAGTACACTTGTTCGTTCTAGACTTTTGGATGATTGAGTCTAGAAGTCGATAGGCTGAAAATAATCAGTTGTGTCCTTTGGTTTTTTTTTAAATAGATCAATACACTGGCTTCAAAAAGGCATACTAGATCAAATCCTGATCCAAATTCGCCTCCAGTATATGAAAACCCCAACCTAATCCCAAGAATTATCTGTCGAGAAGCTCCCATCATTCCTTTGGTCAAATCTCACTCATACCCCACTGTTTTTGAATACATTGAAGATATTGAGTTTGACGATCAGTTCGAGTTATCATTGTTTGAAACCAAGTCCGAAAGTGCTACTGGTTCCACCGTCATCAATCCTGAGTTCATCAAGTATCTAGAAGTTGAAAAAGCAAATAGATCTATCGATAATTTTATTCTGAATCTTCAAAACTACATCGTGGCAACCAACATTCCTGAATTCATTGAATCTGCTTCTCAAACTCTTGGGCCATCTGAAATTGCATCTGGTTCACGGATTCCCATTGAACCTCCCTTTATCCCTACCATTCCCGTACAGCCTGAGATCTCTGATCAGCAATCAGCAGTAGTTCTTCCTCCATCTCCACCACATACACCTCGTCCATCTACTACTCCCATTCCACCTGTTTCTCCAAGACAGTAGATTATAAATCCGCCAAGAGTCATGGCTGCTAGATTCGCACCTCTTGTTTTACCCGCAAATTTGTATCCTATGCCCACTGATTATCAGAGTAAGATTCCAATATTTGATGGCACTCCACAGAGTGTGTCCGCCCAGCAGCACATTGTTAGAATGATAGATTTCTTGGACCTGCATGAAATAGATGAAGAGAATGTGTCCATGAGATTGTTCGCCCAGAATTTTGGAGGTGAGGTTCGTAAATGGTTCAGAGCTTTACGACCTGGAAGTATCAATACATTACAAGAGCTTCAGACACAATTCTTAGATCGGTGGGAGATGAAGAAAGATCCGCTGCAAATTACTTCTGAGTATACTAGCATCAAGCGGAATCCTGGTGAGTCTATTCAAGATTATATTATCATATTCAATACAGTGTATAATGCAATTCCAGATGACTTAAGACCGTCTAGAAAGTCAGCTCTCCTTAAATTCCCGGATGGTTTCGATCTGGAGATGGCTTATTCATTACGAGACAGAGATCCGCCTACATTGGAAGATATGCAGAAGATTGTTGTCAATGTTGAGGCGAATTTGAATGATAAGAGAGCCAGGTTGAAAGAAGAGAAGAGAGTGACCATAAAAGAAGAAGCTTCCACATCTACATCAGAACAGTACTTGCTTCGTGAGATGGAAAAAATGTTCAAAAGAATGACGCTTGATAAGCCAGAACCGCAGATTCCAAATCCCAACTATCGTGGCCAGCAGCAGCCACAGTTTAGAATTAAGCAGCATGAACAGAGAGTACAAGAGCCGGCAGCCCAGGAGCAAGTTAAAACACCTCTTCTACAGAATTTTGTGAGTCAAGATTCAGACAATGACGATGATATAGTAGGGGAGAAAAACCACTTCTTTACTCCCGATGACCTTCCCATTTACATCACTGAATATGAAGAGTATGCAGAAAGTTCAAATGCACAGAAAGATGAGGATTTCATTTTAGCAAATGATGCAGCTCTAGAGGAATAATCAGATGAATACCAAAGAGGGTATATGAATTATTTGTCCGCTCAGCAGAAGCAATACTCATTGAGAAACAGAGATGTGCCCATAAACCCAATTCAGAAGAGAAAAGAGGCTTCAGCACCGAAGATGGACTCACCTATACCACAGAAGAAAGGAAAAGAGACGATTGATCCTACAGCTAATAAATCATCATCAGCAGAAAAGTCAAATTAGCCAAGCATAATGAAGGATAAGGCTGAAAGGAAAGAAGTTCCAATCAAAGAGGTTGAAAGAGTTTCAGCTTTTAGTTTGGAGAATGAAATTTCCAAATTGAAGGTATCTATTCATTTGACAGAAATTATGAAGAACAGCAGTTATCGAGGTCAAGTCTCTAAAATTCTGAATTTTGATCCAATGTTTGACACGGTAAATATTGAAGATGATCAGCCTGAATTGATATTTGGGCCTGCTTTAGATGGTGAGTCCCCTGACAATGATGTTCCTCCCTTTTATATCAGTTTGAGGTTGCATGAATATGTATTGCATAATGCCATGTTCGATTCCGGTGCTTCACACAATCTTATGCCAAAAGCGATCATGGAAAAGTTGGGTTTAGACATTACAAGGAAGTACCATGATTTGTACTCATTTGATTCCAGCCGAGTGAGATGTATAGGACTCATCAAAGATTTGGTTGTAAGTTTAGATCAGATTCCTGCGAAGAATGTCTTGATGGACGTGGTTGTGGCGGACATTCCTCCTCGATTTGGGATGCTCCTTTCTAGATCTTGGAGAGCAAAGTTGAAAGGTACACTACAGTTAGATTTTTCCTATGCAACAATCCCTGTCTTTGGCCAAATGAGAAAGCTCTATCGAGAACAGAAGATGAAATACATGATAACAAGCAAGGAGAAACCAATCAATCATCCTGTAAATTATGTACATACAGACTTAGAGTCTTTTGTTTTGTTTGCTGATAGTTTTAATGATATAGATAGTCAAATAGTTTAGGAAGAAGATATACCAGAGATCACCGAGAATTTCAGAGAAGTTCTGCAAAAAGAAAGACGAGAAAAGCAAGCTAGTGTTGAGCAATCAGCTAAAGACGATGGGCAGCAAACAGAAAAAACAGAGCTGGCGCAATTTCAGCACTTAGAGGATGATGAAGATGGTCTTTGGACCATGGATTTCAATGGAGCAGTGGGTAGTGATGGTTCTGGAATTGGTGTTTGGATACGCAGTCCATTTTCCGCTCCGAATAAGGTCCCGAGCAATGTGAGAGTATGTTCCTACAATCTAGCATTTAACCGTTCTAACAATGAGGCGGAGTATGAGGCTCTGATTGCTGGCCTAAAGATTCTAAGAAAGCTGAAAGCGAAAATAATTGCAGTCTATGGTGATTCGGAGTTGGTGATAAATCAGGTAAAGGGTGAGTTTCAAGCCAAACATCCTTGCATGAGGGCTTACCGTAATGCGGTTTTAGACATTTTGAAGTTATTTCCAGATTATACCTTGACGTGTGTGCCTCACATCCAAAATGGTGTTGCTGATGGACTTGCTAAGGCAGCAAGCAATTTAAAAATCCCAATGAATTCCAGCAACAAGTTCAAGATCCATGTGAAGCACCGCCCTACCGTTCTGGACAATCAGAGATGTTGGTAATTGTTTCAGGACGATGAGGAGATTAGTGATTTTCTGCAAAACAGGGGTAAGTTTAAAGATAACTCCATAGATACAGAACATGATGATGGTAATGATGATATACAAATAAATCAAATGGAAGTGCTGCAACATAAAGATAACATCATTCCTAAAGGATTGATTCCTTTAGAGGAAATCTTTGATCAAGATGATGTAGCCCGCAAACCGACATTAAGGCCGACTGAAAAAGGTGTTGAAGAAGTAAATATTGGGACAACTGAAAATCCCAAGATGGTAAATTTATCCAAGTCATTGTCACCAGAGGTAAGAGCGGAGTATGTGAGAGTGTTGTCTTCATTTGCTGATGCTTTTGCGTGGGATTACTCAGATTTAAAAACGTATGACACTAATATCATTCAGCATACTATCCCTATTAGACCAAATCAGAAGCCTTTCCTTCAGAAGTTGAGGAGAATCAATCCAAAGCTGCTACCATCGATTGAAAAGGAGGTAAACAGATTGTATAATTCAGGAATCATTGTACCTATCAGATTTTCTGATTGGATATCAAATTTGGTGCCCATGAGGAAGAAGACAGGTGAGATCCGTTTGTGTATTGATTTCAGAAATTTGAATAAGGTATCATTAAAAGACAATTATCCGCTACCAAAAATGGACCATATATTGCAGCGAGTAGTTGGAGCATCAAGGATGTCACTACTCGATGGCTATTCAGGATATAATCAAATTTTAGTGCATGAGGACGATCGTGACAAAACTGCGTTCACCACTCCATGGGGAATGTTTCATTATGCCAAGATGCCGTTTGGTTTGAAAAATGCAGGTGCCACTTTTCAGCATGCAATGGACATGGCTTTCGCCAATGAGAAAGATGTATTTTTGGTTGTTTACCTTGATGATTTGACTGTGTTTTCAAATTCTGATGAAGAACATTTGTATCACTTGAAAGTTGTTTTCCAGAAGTGCAGAAAATATGGTATTTCGTTGAATCCGAAAAAGAGCTTGTTTGCCATGGATGAAGGCAAACTCCTTGGCCACATCATATCAAAAGACGACATTCGTGTTGACCCTGCACATGTTGAAGCCATCCAAAAAATTAAACAGCCCTGGAACAAGAAAGAAATACAGTCATGTAATGGTAAAATGAATTTTCTCCGTCGTTTCATTCCAAATCTTGCTGAGCATCTTAGAGAGATCACGAACATGCTGAAAAAGGACAGTCAGGTGAAGTGGACAGAAGAGGCAGTGAAATCATTCAATTTGGTAAAGTTAGCTCTTTCTTTAGCCCCCATTTTAATCATCCCGGATTACACACAGGACTTCATTTTGTTTTCGTTTTCTTCTGAGCACACTTTGGCAGCTGTTTTAATGCAGAAAAGGGATGGAGTTGAGAAGCCCATTGCTTTTTTCAGTCGAATTATAAGGGACGGAGCTTTGAAATACAACATTATTGAGAAACAAGCACTTGCTCTTGTGAAGGCCTTGAAGTATTTTTGTGTATATATACCGCATTCCCACATTATAGCTTACGTTCCTAGCACAGTTGTCAAAGATGTTTTGGTACAAGCAGATCTGGAAGGAAGACGGGGTAAGTGGATTGCTGCGTTGTTAGAATATGATGTGGAGATTAAACCGACCAAGCTGATCAAAGGACAAGGACTAGCCAAGCTCATGGCTGAAACAAATCTGCATGCTCTAGATATAAATTTGATCGCTGCTATGTCTAATGAGGATGAGGAAAGTGCATCATTTCAGGTATCTGATATTTTTTTTTCTTCCCCTTGGTATGCTGACATTTTATATGTACTTCAAAATTTGTCTCCACCACCCGGGATGCCTAGAAATAAGAGTAGAACCTTGAAGTTGAGGGCTGCAAAGTTTTGCATATTGAATTCTGCATTATATTGGAAAGACCCTGGTGGAATGTTATTGAATTGTTTTGGTAGAGGAAGAAGCCAAAAGAGTTTTGGAGGACTTTCATAGAGGAGACTTCGGGGGTCATCTATTTTGGAAAACCATAGCGAATAAGATTATGAGAGCGGGATAATATTGGCATCTTTATTTTCTGATGTATATAAGGCTGTTAAGAGTTGTCACGAATGTCAAATTTTCGAAGGGAAGCAGAAATTACAGCCTTTTCCTCTTAAACCAATTGAATTCAGTGCACCATTTCAGCAGTCGGGGTTGGATTTCATTGGGGAAATCCATCCGGCATCTTCAGGTCAGCATATATGGATATTGACAGCAACAGATTACTTCACGAAGTGGATCGAGGCGATTCCCACCCGACAAGCCACGGATGCGGTAATTATTTATTTTCTTGAAAATAACATTCTGTCACGTTTTGGGTGTCCTAGTAAGATAATCACAGATAATGCAGCGGCCTTCAAGTCTAAAAGGATGATTGAATTTTGAAATAAGTATAACATCAGCTTGGGACATTCGACTGCCTACCATCCGCAAGGAAATGGCTTGGTGGAATATTCAAATAAGTCTTTGGTAAATATCATTAAGAAATTGCTGGAAATCAATAAGAAAGGCTGGCACAAGAAATTAGTGAATGCACTTTGGGCTGATAGGGTAAATCAGAAAAACTCTATCGGTATGTCTCCCTTTGAGTTGGTGTATGGAGTAGACACATTTTTTCCCACTTCTCTTGCTGTCCCGGTAGTCAAATTGCTTCAGGAAGCTGGTAGTGAGGAATATCCCATGCAGCGAAGGATAAATCAGATGATTCATTTACAGCAGACACGGGAGGAGGTATTTCAAAATACATTCAAGTTGCAGGAGCGCATTATGAAGATTTATGACAGGATGGCGAAAGCAGATAAGTTTTAGCTGGATGAGATGGTTTCGAAGTGGGATGCTCTAAATGAAGATAAGGGAAAGCGCGGCAAATTTGAAAACCTTTGGAAGGGTCCTTTTAAGATTGCAGCGTATCGTGGTCAGAACGCCTTTCTTCTCAAGGAAATGAACGGGGATGATTGTCCTGGAGGGCTGATCAATGGTCGGCTGCTCAAGCGATACCATTTCTGAGTATTTTTGTTGATTTCATTGTCATTTTATATATCGTTTTAATTTTTTTTCATCGCAAGTGTGTACTAACCTCTAGTCTTCAGTCTGGGGCCCGAAGCGAAGGCTATAATTCTGAAGAAGGAGGTTAGTTGGTTTGAAGTTTGTCAAGTTAGGTTTATCTGTCATTTCAATTTTAAAATTGAGTCGGTTTCTATCAGGTTCCAGTCAAGTTTTCAGTCAATAAATGTGTCAAAGGTTTTGTGTTATCTGTTGAAATAATGACTCCATCGCCCAATGGATGAAGGCACTGTCTAGCTCTTCCAGAGATCTGCCGTTCTTGGCATCTCCTTGGAGCCACCATCCCCATTGGAGCCAATGTTAGAGTCGGTCCTTACAGCCCTCCGTCAGAGATCATTTCGCTTTTTGCATATCATTTTTAGGTGTCTCGCTCACTTCACTTCGTTGCATTTCGCTAGGGGCATGCCATTGACTGACGAGAGGGTCTGGTCATCTTGTATTCCCTCATGCTTGTACCTGTTGGGCTCATTAAAACTCCTCAAAAATCATCTAAGTTCAGGTCACATCATTCATGGTCATAAATGATTATTTTCGTCAACAAGAGTCTTTTAGTCCTAGAGTCAAGGGTTTCAGTCTTTTGATATATTTAATAAATGCTCGTAGACCATGAGGATGGTTTAGAAAAGGTTCTTGATTCAAGTTTTCATCATCAAAAACATTTGAAGACATTTCTAGTTCAAAACTCTGTTTTGAACTAGAAACTGTCAAATTTATTGTTTGTAACAAATATGTATTTTTTCCATCATAAAATTTTTCAATGCAGCCTCTAGTCTTTGCTCAAGTCAAAATGCCAAAATCCCCGCAAAAATCAAATCATTCCATCAGTCCTAAACTCAGAAAAATAGTGAAAAGCCAAAAAACAGAATTGCATTAAATGATAAAGTGCCAAAATTGCAAAACAATACAAAGTGGGTTGTGGAGGAAATAAAAATCAAATCTAATTCTTGTGAGATATTTCTCAAGCTATATAAGCCATTGGAGACAAGTTATTTTCACAAGTTTTCAAAGCCAAGGTCGAATTGGAGTGTTGAAGGGCGAAAGTCTTGTTTTGAAGCCATGAGAGTGAACTGACAGTGCGCGCGGCGCATACAAGTGGCGCGCAACACATAGGGAGTGCGCGGCACATTGGGCATTAGTTGCCAGTGTATTTTTACAAGTGCGTGACGCATATACAGCGCGCGGCGCATTGGGCATGCGCGCGGCTCATAGAGCCCTAAGGCCAGAAAATTTCACTCCCTCACCCAAATTCGTTCCAAAACGCCTCATTCACCTGCAAGTAAGTTATTCACGCCTGCTCATTGATTCATGGATATGTTATGGTGTTTCAAATGAGGAAAAAACAAGTGTTTGATATGGTGAACGTTAAACCCTATATTCATTGCCAAATTCGCTCCATAGGGTTTTGAAACAAATGTTGGTGATATTATTGGGGTTTCAAATCTTATGTTATTGACATATATGCTCATGCCATCTATTTTTATTAGTGTCACTGCTTATTATACACCACAGCCTCAGAGTCTTTTTCCTATTCCATCATTGCTGTCACTGTGATTACCACACCATTGTCTCACTGTTTTTCATTTCTGTTATAACACAGTCCCATATTCACTATCCTACATCCCTTCATTGACAAAGCCTAATTTTCACTACAAGGGCTATTTCTTTGTCCTACACTACACTACACTACACTCATTCCTATTCACTTGTCAAATCCCCATGTAGTTAAGCAGTGGCTATTTTCCCATTCAAACTCACTTGACAGTACTTTTATCATTATGGTTTTCCTATAGCACCTTGATACATATGTGACACATTTGGGATTAGAACATACACTGAACTCTTGTTTTTCACCATACCTATATCAGCATATATTTTTCAAACATCTTGATTTCAGTGCCATGTCAGAGACGGATTCAGTTTATGAGCAGGGGTATGATAGTGATTCCATAGCAGAGGCTAATGTGCCACGGAGGTCTCACAAAAGTGGCAAAAGTGGTAGACATGTCAGGGAGGAGCCTACTTCTTTGGCTCAATTGCAGGCTTGCCCGCTTGCAATGGATTGTTTTCAGCATCAGTCATGTTTCCAATACTGTGAGATGATTTCCCAAACTCAGCATCATCATGAGCTAGCTCGCCTATTTGTTCTACATTTACATGATGGTCGTGTAAACCGTGCCGGAGTAAACTTCATTCTGTCACTAGAGACCATTGCTCAGGCCACCGGGATACCAAACGTAGGAGAGGAATGGAACAAACGATAGCAGCTAGAGAAATCCTATTATGAGCCCTATATCAGACCTGGATATATGAGGTAGATGAGCAGGGTATTTCCATTCCGATTTCTGAGGGATGAGTATGCACCATTGATGAGATTGATCATTCGATATTTCAGTTGTGAGGGCAGATTCTCGCGCCTCTATGCGTACCATATCCGTTTTTTGATGCATTTCACGAGGGTACATATGATGAGCATTCCATACTTCATGTATCGCAACATAGAGCGGATGAAATTTCTTGTACAGAAGAAGACCCCAACGCAGCAACATAACAGCATTTATCATTACGCGCTAATCAAAATCATGGTGGTACATCAGCTAACACAGTAGGGCATTGCATGGGATGAGTTCATCTCCCGTGACTTCTTTGCAGCGCCACAGTCGTCTCCCGAGGTAGTTCATGATGAGGGAGAGCCTTCACACTAGTTGGATATTCCTGAGACTGATCATATCAGTGCTCCGGTGTACGTGACATATCAGCAAGGCCACAGAGCCTTATTTGTAGCTACACGATGAGTACTATCTCCACCCAGGGTGGAAGGGGTCTCGTTGACTTCATCAGCATCGCGAGTACTATCTCCACATGGTGTGGAAGGGGTCTTGCCTTCGACATCAGCACAGATATAGTTTCAGGACAGAGGCAAGAGGCCGATGCAGGATGAGGGCCCCTCAGGAGGCCAAGATACTGAGTTTACATTGATCGATGTTGATGCGAGCTCTCCTAGCTCGAAACTGAGGGAGGTCATTCAGGAGCAGAAAGCTGAAATTGGTACTTTGACAGAGAATTTGCATAGAGCGCAGTGGGTGATAAAGTACTTGGAGCAGCAGAACAAACAGCTGGAGGATCAACACACACTTGTAGAGCTGCGGCGAATCCGTGAAGATCGACAATTGGCCCGGAAGAGACCTGGTGACATGACACCAATTGAGTGAGAGACCGAACTCATGCATGTTAACATTCATCTGGAGAAGTTTTTGGCAAAGGCCAATAAAGACAAAGACATGCTCCGTCACATGAAAGGTCATTATTGGGCTCGCATGCACGTTTGCAGAGCAAAAATGAAGATCCTGAAGAGAAGGTTGAGTAGAGCACTGGAACAGCGAAAGAGGACTGATCCACTCCGGATCTTAGCCGAGGCTTTGATGGCAAAGCATGAGGCATGATAGGGGATCTTCGCTCTGAATTTTAGAAAATTTGGAGAATTTTTTGTCATTTTTGAAAATTTTAGTCACAAAACAGGTTTTTCCGCCCAACGCATAGTGCGTCCCGACGCGCGCTTATGATTGGGACATTTTCTGGAGGAAAAATTTATATTTTTAGATTTTTCATGGTAATTTATGCATGCTCAGAAATGGCCGAATCATTTCATCAAGTTCTGGATGATCAAAAGGGCCAAAAACACCATGAAAACCACCTTTCTGCCACCTTTTGCACCAGCAGGAAGTACTTCTAGGAGAATGAAGTTTTGGAGGGGAAAATGAGCTCCAAATTGAAACATTCCACTTGGGTTGGATAGCCACATCTAGGGCTTTCCAACGAGCTATCTTGAGCTCAATTTGGACTCCGGGAAGTGCCCCAAAAATAGGCTGAAAGTAGCGCGACGCATAGAGCTTTGGCGCGCGGCGCATAGAGATTTTTGGCATGTTTTTCACCTTCTAGCTCATAAATTCGGCTAGTTTGGACTAGTTTCACCTCTTGATGTAATTTTTGGTTCTTCTTGATGTAATTTGATGTACATGATGTAACTTTGGCACTTATTTACTTGTTCTAGATGATTCATTCACAAAAAAGTGAAAATCAAGTGAATGGATCAGTTTCCTAGCTTATAGAGGCAAGTTGTTTGGCTGCCTAGATTTTAGCTCCTTGTTTAGAATTGGTTCAAACTACTCCTAGAAGCATGAGCTTGACCCCTAGAGGCATAGGAAGGGGTTAGACTTGTCTATTTATTGTATTTTCTGAGACACTTTGAGGGTTGGACTCTTGGGAAAAGTTTGGCACACTATTGTACATATTTTTTGCATTTTGGCTAAGGAAAGATCAGAGGTTTTGTAGCCCCTGTTGGGATTCTTGTGGATTTAAGTTTTGATGGTGTGTTCTCTTAGTTATTTTTAAGTTCTTTAATGTTTAATGTATGCCATCCCCTTCTTTTGCTTATGAAACTAAATGAATGAGTAAACGAGGTTGAATCCATTGATTTTAGTGCTCTGCCTTTAAATTTGTTTAGTTTTATATGTTTTCACCAGTTTGGAGAGGATCCTTGTTCTCCCTTGCCCTCTTCAGCTCCTTGTCATTTTGATCCATCCATACACATAATCAAAAATCATCAAGACTACTGCCTGCCTTGCCCCAACTGGAATTCTACAAAGATCTGACCTTATCCCTGAACCCAGAATTATTTTTTCCCATTTTTCCAACAAAAACCCAAAAAATTTATATCAAAATTTCCTATCTATTTACTAGCCTAAAATTAGTATCCATTATAAGTCATCTCAGCCCCTTTGAAGACCTTTTGCCGAGATAGACCCGGAGAGAGCCCTCTCCTGTCCTCGTAGGGCTAGCTACAAGGCTGAGTGTGGTTTGATGTTGCCTTGAGTTTTACCTTATTTCAGTGTAAGGTAGATTCGAGTGCTAACACCTTCATTCTTGTACCTGGGTTTTAGATAAGGCTCAAAATAATGATCATCCAAATCCTATGCCTTGTACCATTTTTCCCCTACATTTGGAATCCCTATAGCATCAGCAATGATGGAAATGGAAATGACAAAAGATACACTTGCAAGAGTTACTTTGTTATCATGAAGGTTCAATATGAAAATCCTAGTCGACTGACGCTGATGTTGAAATATTTCCACCTTTTCACAAACTCATAGCACCCAACATATCTAAAACAAGATACAACTAAAGGTGAAGCCTCTAGCTCTCTAAGATTTTCTAGCTCTATCCTGATGATTTTTCCTCCCTTGTGTGGCCTTCTCTACTATACAACCTCATCTTCCTCAAACTCATCATTATTATGTTCCCCTTCCATGTAATCTTTGTCCTCTTTGTCCATGCTTGTCTCTTTGACACTTTGAAAACCTTGTTTTAGAGACAAAGAGGCAATATTGAATTGTTTGGAAGAATTTGGGAGCGTCCTGGCTCTATGTGCAGTGCCTCACCCAGGGGTGCATCGATCTTAGCCTATACATAGCACTGAGCAAAATCACAATGGCTGAAAATTCCTGTGCACAACACCTTTGGCCTATGTGCAACGCCTAACCCAGCAGCGCAGTGCGAGGCAATTTCTTCAAATTTTTCTCGTTGTTCGACCTTCTTGCTCCAAAATCGCATTTCTCTCCATGGAAAATGAAAAAACGAAGTTTTCCTATTTGAAAAATAGGCCTTTATACTTTGAATGGCTTTTAGCGGTTTTTAATTTTCTTTTGAAATACCCACTTTTGTAATGTTTCATTTTTCTCTTTAGACTTTGGCACTGATACTCTATATCTTTCTGACCTTTTTGGCATTGCCGGTTGATCAAGTCATGGATTTTGGATTTCTTTGCTCACTTAGACCAGACATGATTACACTTTGACATCTCAGGATTGCATTTATTACATATGATAACATAAATCTACATTTGGAAAAAAAGAAATAAATTACATATTTGACTTTTCTATCCAAATGACAATTTGATATAAAAGTCATTAAACTAATCAAAAAATACAACTTTGATAGTATGATAATTACATCATGATGATATTATTTAGTCCCTCTCTGATATGTGTTGACCTCGTCTGAATGAGGGAATGACCTTGAGAAATGAAAAACCCTAATGACCTAATGGGACTGCTTTTCTGACTTGACCTTTGAATGAGATTTTGACTTTAAATATTTCCAAGTGAACAAAGCATTTCCATAGGTGTTATTATGCTCAAGGAATCATGAGATTGAGTCAGCTAATATGATATTCTGAGGGAGAAATAATCTTATTTGACAAGGACAGCCACCAGTGGAACAATTTTATGTCATGACCTAATGGAATGATGAAAAATTTATTCGGAATGGGACACCTAAGATGCACATGCAAATGTGTTTTGCTCCTTGGTGGAAGTATGAAAATATTGACACTAAAATTTTCTTTATTGGGTATGGAAGCTCCTTGGAGGTGTCAAGAACACCGTAGACCAGGTGCCTAACCATTGGGAAAATATGGTCAAATAATTTAAAAGACTGCAGATTATTAAACTGACTCAAAACCTATTTAAAGTGACTGGGAATTGACTCAAAAAATAACTCCGACACTAACTCAAAACTGACTCAAAAACTTTGAAAAAAATAGAGAATCATTGCTATTTATAGTCGTCACTTCGGGGCCCAAGCCTAGATGATTTTCTGCTCCAATCCTTGCAGAAAATATAAAATGGTATTTACAATGAAAGTGAAACATTATCTCAGAAGTTGCATCAAAATAATACTGTTTCAAGAGCCTACCATTGAGTGGTCCTCCTGAACATTCCTGTCCATTCATCTCTTTTAGAAAATAGGCATTATGTCCTCGACAAGCTAAAATATTGTAGGATCCCTTACAAATATTTTCAAACTTCTCGTGCTTACCTTTATCTTCATTTCTCGCATCCCACCTCAGCACTACATCCTCTAGCTAAAAATTATCTGTTGTAGTTTTGCGATCATAAATATTATTGATTTTCTCTTGAAGCTTATAAGTATTTTGAGAAAATTCCTCCCTTTTTTGCTGAAGGTGAATCATTTGATTGACTCGACGTTGAATATCATCTTCCTCACTACCTTCCTCATACAATAATCTCATAAATGGAACTGCAAGTGATGTAGGAAACACTATAACTATAGAATAAACCAATTCAAAGGGTGAAATACCTATAGAGTTCTTGGTGCTCACTCGTTCTACCCACAAAGCATTGGTAAGCTTCATATGCCAATTTTTCTTGTTCTCCTCCAACATTTTCTTAATGATATTCACCAAGGATTTATTAGAGGACTTAGGTAATCCATTACCCTGTGGATAATATATGGTGGAATGGACCAATATGATAGTATACTTGTGAAAAAAATCAACCATATTCTTTGACTTAAATGCTACAACATTATCTGTAATAATCTTCTGAGGACAACCAAAACGAGACAAAATATTGGATTATAAAAACTGAATAATTATCGTGTCTGTAGCTTGCCTTGTAGGAATTGCCTCGATCCACTTGGTGAAGTAGTCGGTGGCTGTTAGAATCCATCTATGTTGTGCTGATAATGTGGGATGAATTTCCCTGATAAAATAAAGTCCCCATGGTTGAAAAGGAGCATTTACTACAACAGGTTTCAGCAGAAGAGGAAGGAGTTTCCTTTTTCCCTGAAAAACCTGACATTCACGATAGTTTGTGATTGTTTTGTACAAATCAGAAAATAGAGTTGGCCAATAATACCCTGCCCTCAACACTTTGTTAGCTATTGTTTTCCAAAACAAATGGCCTCCATAATCTCCTCTATGTAAGTCATCCATTACTTGATTAGCCTCATCTTCAACTAGACAATTCAAAAGAACACCTCCTAGATCTTTCTAATAAATGGCACTACCTAGAATGCCGTATTTAGTAGATTTCAATTTCAATGACCTACCCTGACATTTTGACATTCCAAGAGTAGGACATAAGTGTTGAAAAACATATACTATATCAGAATACCATGGTGAAGTGAGAAACATTTCCAATACCTGTATTAGAGCACCATCTTCTTCATCATCTGACATTGTTGCAATAAGGTTTGGTAGGCCTGATCTCAAGATCATACTCTAGCATTGCTTATATCCACTTGCCTCTCTGACCTTTAGGATAAGTCTGTGTAAGAACTTCTTTTACCGCTGCATTTGGAACATAGGCTATAGTATGTGAATGTAAAATATAAATCCAGAAATATTTCAACGCTTTGATTAAGGCAAAATCTTGTTTCTCAATAATGTTATAGTGAAGAGCAACATCTCTAATAGCTCAGCTAAATAAAGTAATAGGTTGTTCAACCTTATCCTTCTTTTGCATCAAAATCACAGTCAAGATTTGCTCAGATCCAAATGAAAATATTATGAAATCACTAGTATAATCTAGACCAACCAAAATAGGGGCCGTGGTTAAAGCAAGATTTACCAAGTTGAAATACTTCATAGCATCTGTTATCACCCCAATTTTGTTTTTCTAAACTTTGAAAAGTTTGCCTTGTTTCTAGTCATGGCCTTATAATAGGTTTTGAGTCATCACATGCTTAAAGGGATAAGTGATAGGATTAAAGTCTCAATAGCGTCATTCTCATTTCCAAACCCTTGTTCTATTCATGGTGTTAAAGGTCTCTAGGTCATTTCATGCTTAAAGGGTTAGGTCATAAGGTTAGAAGTCTTTAAGGTCATATTTCGTTTCCAAACAAAGTTTGACAACCTTATTCCATGTCTTGGAAGTCTCACCCTGTGTTTAGAGGTTATATCTCAAGTAATTTTGAATTTTTTTGGGAATAAGCAACAAAATCATGTTTTCGTAGCGTAGACGGTTTTGCACTATGAAAATGTTGCTATTTTCGTAGCACGCTACTAAATGGCTGAAACAGCCTTTTTTCCCGCAAAAATCCTGTTTTTTTGCTTTTAGTGGTCAACTTCCAGAGGGTTTCCTGAGAAACTGAAAACTTATTTTTGAAAAATGAAAGATATTTTTCTTCCTAACATACTGCAAAACAAAAAATTCTTTCTATTTCTTCAAATTCATTATGAGATCAGAGAAATTGATGGTTGAACTTGCGCTACGAAACTGTTGAAAGTCATTCAGAGAAAAACTTTGCTTTCTGGTTTTAGTAGTCTTTTTCAAGATTAGTTTCTGGCCACATGAAAAAATATTTTGGAATTATGAAGGGTTTTCTCTTCATAAAACCTCCTGCTACAATAATCTATCTCATTTTCTTCATACGTGTTACCGTTTGGGAGATACAGGGATTTCTTTAAAGCAATATTTTTAGAAATCAGAATTTACCAGTTTACACCTAATGTTCAAAGACCGTTTCTAGGCCGTAGGAGAGGGTCTTAAAAAAAAAGGGTAGGTTGTTGTTCAGCACAGAGTGGTATCCAAAAACCTCCTTCATTTTTGAAAAATAAATTTTTTATGAGGAGATAAAAGCTTTGTCCCAAAACCTATTTTTCAGCTAAAACAGAGCAGTAAAATTACATTTCCTAATACAATTTTGGTTATGGAGAAAGATTTCAATTTTTGAAATAAATTTAGATATGATTTATGTTGATAATTAAAGCTTGAAGGCATCATGGAAGAAGTGCAAGAATTTTTAAAAACTAACATTTTTGAAAAATGTCTGTGTAGGTGACATGCACAGCAGTTTCATAGCGCGCTACGAAACTGTTGTAGGTGCAATTTTGAACATTTGTTTAAGGTTTCAAAAGGTGAAAATATTTGGTTTTTGAAGTCTTGATGATGATAGAGGATAGAAATGATGCAAAAATGATGTTCCAAGAGTAAAATTAGAAGGGAAAAATTTGAAAGGATGAAAGGACTGTAGGAGATGGAGAAAAATCCAAACCCTGAATTAATTGATAGTCAAGCTCAATTGTTAATATGGACCCTACCTGCAATCAAAGAACCAAAATTCATTAGGATGGTCAATACCAAGCTATGGGAAAACAATATAAGGCTTAAGAGGAGAGTAGAAGACCTGGAAATACAGCTAGCACAATTTGAAGATCAGCCACAGCTAAAATAATTGCAAACAGTAAGTGTCATCCTTTAGCAAATTTTTGAGGTTGTGTGGTAATATCTCATTTTTGGAGTTGTTTAAAGTTGATTTTTATGGGTTATGAAAGCTGATACACACTTGGAAATATAGTATTAAAGGGTTGAAAACTAAAATTTTGGAAGGAAGCTGTGAAAAGTGAAGACTCGGCAGTTCCATAGCGCACTATGAAACTGCTGAAGGTGACACACAACAGTTTCGTAGCGCGCTATGAAACTGCTGTAGGATGGATTTTGAAGAATTTTTGCAATTTTAAAAGGCGAAAATGGTTTGGTTTTGAGCTTTGATGCTGGTGGGAGGTATATGTAGAATATCAATGAAGATCCAAGAGGTTTGGCACATAAAAATGGAGGTTTGAAGCATGATTTTAAAAGGAAAATTCTATGCTACGAAAACAACAGACTCAGCAGTTTCGTAGTGCAGCAATATTTACATTTTTTGCACCATTTTGGAGGTTAGGGATTTGCACATATGGAAGGTTGAATTCAAACTAAGTTTATAAAACATTTGCCACATGTTTTGAGCACGAGTTCTTTAGCAGTTGGTTAGAATGGAGAAATGAGGCATTCAGCTATTATACAGGGAACATGCTCCTATTTTGTAGGAATGGATGAGAAGCAAGTTGATGGGGTCTAACGGAAAGAATATAAACAACATCATGGTTGAAGTCTAGAATAAATAGTTTTCAAGCATAGTTTTTAATGATTAGATAAGGTTGTTAAAGGTTGTTAAGATATAATAAATAGTTTTTTAGTCCTAGTTGTATTAGGACTGTAAGACAAACAGTTTAACTGTCAGTTTGTAAATGAAGTTTGTTTATAAGTTGATAGGTGTCAAATTCGAATTTCTTCTCAAATGTTTGGAAGGAATCCAAGGATGTAATGACCACTCTATAAGAGGGAAGAAATTGAATTTCATAGGGTTGGAATTTTCATTGAACAAACATACTTTTTGTGATATTAGAGAACTGTGTTTTTATCTTAATACATAGAATTTTGTTTCATCACTCAGGATTCAGAAAGGGTTATGAATGTTTGATTGTCTCATGATGTTTCTCTTTAAATTACTTGCAGTGGCATGAATGTATGATACTTATAATTCACTGAAGGTGCTCTAACTTCCTTCATATGTTCATGAACTTTGTTTATTCTATGTCCTACTATTCTATTGATGCATCTAAACCCTAAAATTCCCTAACTTCCATATGAAACTGATATTTATGTTTTGTGAGAGCACATTTGACTCCATTTACCCAATAGATGTTTGTTGATTAGTTTTACAACCAATTATTCAGTTTATTCAGTTTATTCACAAAGTTAGCCATCTGATCTTTATTTTCAAATCATTAACCTATTGAGAGAGCCCTCTCAAGTTGAGGAGGCTAAGCCTCAACTAAAAGTTTGGTTTGAAATAGTTACTGAGGGTCTCCTTGACTAGCAACCTATCAGGGCCTGATTTTGAGATAACATTTTGGTGCGTCTGCTGGGAGCCTGAAGATTATTCATTCCCGAAATCAAGAAGTTGAACTTCTGAAGGTAGCAGGAACTCATAAAGTTTTTTGAGGCTGCAAAACTACCTTGGAGACTCCACACATCAAATAATAAAATTGGAAGGTGACTCCACTACTAGAAGATCAGTCGCTAGATGTAGTTTCAAGATGAGTTCCATTGCAAGAAAAACATCCAGTTAGGTCTCATGTCCCTGGTTTTCCAAACCCTATGCTAGAGGTTGATTGGTTAGATGATCTTCCAATATTTAAAGATGAAAAGAAAGACAATGTTTTTCTTCATTTGGTTAGGTTCCATATGCATGTACACATTCTTAAGGTTTAGATCCTCGAATATTGTCTCATGAAGATGTTCATGACCACTTTAGAAGGAAAAGCATGGTTTTGGTATGAAAGCTTGCCAAATGGTTCAATATATTCTTTGGCTGATTTCCATGATGTATTTTTTGAAACATATAAAGAGTGTCATCCCTCTTTATTTATGGTCAAACATTGTTGTAAATACTCTATTAGTTTTATTGAATGTTTGGAGGATTGTTATGATGATGATGAATTTATGGATGAGGAAATTTTAGAAGCCCTTCATTACAATCCCTTTCATCAACAAGAAGTAAGGAAAATATCTCCATTAGACGAAAATGAAACCCAGCAGGAATTTACTAATGAAAATCATGTCATATCCTCTAAGTTTGTAGAAAATTTGCAGCAGGTTTGTCAATCCTTTGATCATCAGGAGAATGAGAATGAGTTCAAACAGCAAGAGGAAATATTGGAAAATGTTTGCTACAATCCTAAGGTTGAGGAAAAGGTTGTTTTTTCATGTAATTTCTTGCATCAAACTATATCAAATGATGATTACATTAATGAAGAAGTGGGCAAAAAATTTTCTTTATCCTTGTCTTCTAATATTAAATCATTTGAGTGCAAATCAGTAGATAAGATTCAGTTTGTGAATGAAGTTGCAGAGAAAATTGAAAAAGACATTGAAGGTTTACAAAGTCAAATTCAATCATATAGTCTTCATGATCATGATCATTCTTTTCAAAATATTTCTATGGCAGAACACAAAGAGAAGGTGTTGTTTCCTTTCTCTTTTGAGATTGAGGAAGAATGCACTATTTTCGAAAATCAGTTTGAAAAGTAGTTGGATAGCATATCAAAGGAATCTTGTGTGGTTGAGAATCAGTTTTCTTAATATATAGAATGTTGTGATTATCATCAAACTAACCATGCCTTATTTGACCCTATAGCTTAATACATGGCAAAGCTTTTCACACCAGTATTTCATTTTCAGTTGCATGATGAAGATTAGATACATTATAAGTTGTTTTGGTCATCTCATTATCATGGTTATTTTGAGGTCGAATGCAGTTTAGAGCCTCAAATAACAGAAAAGACAATTGATTGGCTTCATTGGACGTTTCATGTTCCTTGAGCTATAAATGGTGATTGCAGCTGATAGGGTAGGCAGGAAGATGCAAATAAGCTCAAGGTTGACTGAGAATTTTTACTAGGTATAGTTTGAAGCATATTGGGCAGAATTTCAGATTTTTTATTTTTAAAGGAATGGATTGCAGCACTGGAGCTACTAGTTCTTAGCATACCATAGAGGGCATACTATCCCTAGTGGAGCCACTGTTATGAACCCAATTTTTTTTTTCCAAACTTATAAAATTTTGCCTTGTTTCTAGTCATGGTCTTATAATAGGTTTTGAGTCATCACATGCTTAAAGGGATAAGTGATAGGATTAGAGTCTCAATACTTTCATTCTCATTTCCAAACCCTTTTTCTAGTCATGGTGTTAAAGGTCTGTAGGTCATTTCATGCTTAAATGGTTAGGTCATAGGGTTAGAAGTCTTTAAGGTCATATTTCGTTTCCAAAAAAAGTTTGACAACCTTATTCCATGTCTTGGAAGTCTCACCTTGTGTTTAGAGGTTATATCTCAAGTAATTTTGAATTTTTTTTTTGGAAATGGCAAAAAAATCATGTTTTCGTAGCACAAACAATTTTTTGCTACGATAATGCTATTTTTTTTGTAGCGCACTATGAAATGGATGAAACAACCATTTTTCCAGCAAAAAAACATGTTTTCTGGTTTTAGTGGTCAACTTCTAGAGGGGTTCCTAAGCAACTGAAAACTCATTTTTGAAGAATAAAAGAGGTGTTTCTTCCTAACATACTAAAATAAAAAAACCTCTTTCATTTTCTTCAAATTCATTATGAGGTGGGATAAATTGATGGTTGCACTTGCACTACGAAACTGGTGAATTCCATTCAGTGAAAAACTCTGTTTTTTGGTTTTAGCAGTCTTTTTCAAGATCTGTTTCTAGCCACAAGCAAATGTATTTTGGAATTCTGAAGTAGTTTTATCTTCATAAAATCTCCAGTGACAATAACATATCTCATTTTCTTCATAAGTATTACCAGTTGGGAGATACAGGGCTTTCGTTAAATCCATATTTTCAAAAATCAAAATTTACCAGTTTACACCTAATGTTCAAAGACAGTTTCTGGGCAGTAGGAGAGGTCTTAAAAAAAAAAGAGAGAGGTTTTTGTTCAACACAGAGTGGTCTCCAAAAATATCCTTCATTTTTGAAAAATACATTTTTGATGAGGATAAGTGTCAAATTCAAATTTCTTCTGAAATGTTTGGAAGGAATCCAAGGATGTAATGACCACTCTATAAGAGGGAAGAAATTGAATTGCATATGATTGGAATTTTCATTGAACAAGAATACTTTTTATGATATCCGAGAACTGTGTTTTTATCTTAATAAAAAGAGTTTTGTTTCATCACTCAGGATTCAGAAAGGGTTCTGGATGTTCGATTGTCTCATGATGTTTCTCTTTAAATTACTTGCAATGGCATGAATGTATGTTACTTATAATTCACTGAAAGTGCTCTAACTTCCTTCATATGTTCATGAACTGTGTTTATTCTCTGTCCTATTGTTCTATTGATGCATCTAAACCCTGAAATGCCCTGACTTCCATATGAAACTGATCTTTATGTTTTGTGAAAGCACATTTGACTCCATTTACCCAATAGATGTTTGTTGATTATTACTACAACCAATTATTCACTTTATTCAGTTTATTCACAGAGTTAGCCATTTGATCTTTATTTTCAAATCATTAACCTATTGAGAGAGCCCTCTTAGGTTGAGGAGGCTAAGCCTCAACTAAAAGTTTAGTTTGAAATAGTTACTCAGGGTCTCCTTTAATAGCAGCCTATCAGGTTCTAATTTTGAGATAACAGCATCAATGGTCCATTTTTCACTTCTTTCCTTCTTCAACATATTAGTCATTTCACGCAAATACTCAGCCAAATTAGGAACAAATATACGTAAGAATTTCATCTTACCATTGAAAGCTTGTATCTCCTTTTTATTATGCAGAAAATCTATCTTCTGAATGGCTTCTACTTTGGAAGGATAAATTTGAATGCCATCTTTGGAAATTATGTGACCAAGAAGTTTTCCTTCCTCCATGGCAGAAAGACTCTTCTTCAGATTCAGAGAAATTTTGAACTCCCTGCATTTCTGAAAAACAATTCTCAGATGATATAAATGTTGATCATCAGAACCAGAAAACAATGTTAAACCATCTAGATACACCACTAAGAAAACATCCTTTTCATTAGCAAAGGCTATATCCATCGCCCGCTGAAAAGTAGCCCCTTCATTCTTGGGTCCAAATGGCATTTTGACATACTGAAATGTCTGCCACTGGTGTTGTGAAAGTATTTTTACCTTGGTCTTCTTCATTTAAAAAAATATTATTATAACCTAAATAACCATCAACCAGTGACATCTGTGATGCTCCAACTACCCTTTGCAGAACATGGTCCATTTTAGGAAAGGGGTAATTATCCTTTAAAGACACTTTATTCAAATTCTAGAAATCAATGCATAACCTTATCTCTCTGGTCTTTTTCCTTAACGGACCAAATTTTAAATCCAATCAGAAAACCTAATTGGAACAATGATACATTATTTGTACAATCAATTTACCTCTTTTTCGATGGATGGCAACAATATTGGGTTTATCCTTCTCAACCTTTGTCTGAAGGGCTTTTGATCCAACTTGATGAGAATATTGTGTTGAATAATATTCTTGTCATAGATCTTCAAATCTACATAATCCCATGCAAACATATTAGAAAATTCAAACAAAAATTTGGTGTACTTATCTTTTGCCTCGGGAAATAATGTCTTAGACAACTTAACCATCTTGGACTTATCTGTTGTTCCAATGTTCACGTCTTCTAAACCCTTTTCTATAGGATTCAATGTTGGTTTTCTCGCCACATCATCCCGATCAAACAGATCTTATAAAGGTATGAGACCTCTAGGAATAATATTATCTTTCAGCAGCAAAACATTCATGTGATTGGCCTCTATGTTTTGATCATCAGCATCATAAACATCATCGATAAAAGAATCTTTGAACTTTCCTTCATTTGGAAAAAACCTGTTGATTTCTTTGTCATCCCAAAAAACCTTCTAGTACCTTAAATTATCAGGAACATTAGGTCTATGTTTGACTTGAATTTCAAATTTATTACTGGAGTTCATTGGAATTTTGAGATTACTTGCTATCATAGCAACCAAATCTGCAATGATGTTTTGAGTTCTGGGCATTGTTGTTAATGTATATACAGGAAACATTTTTAAGACATCCAAGATTGCATTCCTATAAGCTGTCATTCGTGGATGCTTTGCTTGATATTCTCCTTTCAGCTATTTTATGAGAAGTTCACAATCACCAAAAACATAAATTCTTTTTGCACCAAGTTTCTTCAAAAATTTTAGACTTGTGATCAATGCTACATACTCTGCTTCGTTATTAGAATAGTCAAAAGCCAATTTATAAGAGAATTATCTAACATTACTTGTAATTCCACCTGACTTAACAATAGGACTTCCGATCCAAATAAAAATACCTGCACCTTCCTTACCCAAAGCACCATCCAAATCCATGCTCCAAAGTCCATCTTCATCTTCTAGATGTCGAAACTTAGCTATTGGTTCTGATTTACTTTGGCTGGTCACCTCATTTTTATGTTCTTTACTGATTTTCGGTTCTTCAAGAAAAATTTTGGAAGAAGAGACCATTTCTCTTTCCTTATCAAGAACTTCTCTAAAAATTTTTGAAACTTCTGGTACATCTTTCACCACTACTAGATGATTATTTACATCATTCAAATCACCATCATTATACAAAATAAATATTCTAGATCTATAGGTACAACCTATATTGGATGATTTATGGGCTTCTCCTTACTAGTTATCATATATTTCATTTTCTTTTCCTGATACAATTTCCTCAATTGCCTGAAAACAGGAATAGTAGCATAAGACAAATGAAGTTGTAAAGTACCTTTGAGTTTAGATCCCCATGATCTGGACAGTAGCATTCCGAACCGAGGTGGTATATCAGCCACCACCACATCCATCAAAACATTCTTGGCTGGTATTTGGTCTAAGGAAACCACTAAATCTTTACTGAGACAAATGCACTGAACTCTACCAAAATCAAATGAATACAAATCATGATATGGTCGAGTGATATCCATGCCCAAATTTTCCATAATAGCCTTAGGCATCAAATTGTGAGAAGCACCAGAATCAACCATAGCATTATGAAGTATGTACTCATGCAGTCTAAGGCTTAAATAAAATGTGGGAACTTCACTCTCTTCTAATTGGCCATCTATAGCTGGACCGAAAATGAGCTCAAGGTGGTCATCTTCAACATTAGCCATATCGGACAAAGGATCAACTAGCAACATTTTAGACACTTGATCTTTGTAATGACTATTATTTACTAGTATTGTCAAAGGAAAGGACACTTTAAATTCAGCTATTTAATTTTCTAAATTAAAAGTTGTGACTTTATCTACCTCTTTGAAAATAGGATCCTTTGTTATATTTTCCTTTTTCTGAGTGTCCTTATATTTAGTAGTAGAGCTTGTTGATGATTGATTGATGTTGCTATGATTCTAATCTGCATGCTCTTTACCCTTTTTTTGATTATTTGAAAGATCATTCTTTGACTGGACCTCTTTTATTTTATGAATAGGATTAATAGGTACATCTCTACTCCTTAAAGAATATATTTTATGTTGTTCACTAAAAGCATTCATATACCCATGCTGGTAATCATTGGATTCAATTCCCAAATAAGCATCATTTGCCAAGATAAAGTCCTCATCTTTGGGAATATCCAGACCCTTAGTATACTCTTCATCTTCAGTCAGGAACATGGGCGAGCCATATGATGTAAAGAAATTATTTTTTTCAATCATCAGATCTTCATCCTCTTCCTCTTCAATTCCTTTAACATAATTCTACTGCAAGGAGGTCTAAATCTATTGTTGTTGTTGCACTATTTGGTCGGGTGCCTTCTACTCTCTTTGCTTGACTAACTGAGGGTTCTACCCTCTGAAATTTGGATTCTGTATCTGTGGTTCAGGTCTATCTAATATGGACAATCGATTAACCATTATTTCCATTGTTCGAAGTAATGAATCCATTTTTTCATCAGAAGTAGATGTCTCCTCCTTGATGGTCACCCTCTTTTCAGATCTCATCCTTGCTCTCTTGGCCAGCAAATTCGCTTCCACACTTACAACATTCTTCTACATATCTGCTAATGTTGTATGATATCATTCACACAAATGATATTCCATATCAGTATCAAATCCATCCAGAAATTTGACCAAAACCATACCCTCCCATGGTTTCATATGTGCAGGAAGAGCATTGTACACTACATTAAATCTCACATAATAATCTTGCATAATTTCACCACCATTCCTTTTGATGTTCTCATATTCAGAAAGAATTTGAAGGGGATTCTTCTTTTCTTCCCATATTTCTACAAACTGACAATGAAAAACTTCTAAAGTATCAATAGTGGTTGCTGGTAGAGCTCTCAACCATTTTCTTACTTCCCCTCCCAGACTTTGTGCAAAAAGCCTCATCTTAACATCCTCTATATCAAATTCATGAAGGTCAAAGAAGTCATTCATATTATCTACATGATTTAGGACTGTCATACACTGAGTATCATCAAATAAAGGGATTTTAGTTTGATAATCTGCAGGCATAGTAGTCGAGTTCTGAGGAAGAACCAAGGGGGCATATCCTACAGCCATGATGACTGGAGGTGGGGGATTTATAATAGGGATTTGGATGCTTGATGTAGGAGGATTGGTCACTGATTGAGTAGTGCCAATAGTAGATGAAGTGATGGTAGAAGAAGCTGAGATTGGAGGTCTTCTTATCACCCAAGAATTTACTTGAAAAGAATAGTTATGCAAATCTTTAAGAACTTGTAAAATTTGTGTCCTTGATTGTAACCCTGAATGAGAGTGTGAAAACAGATCTTGAACAAGACTGAGAAAGGGAATGGTGGAACCAACAACTTTTTCGTCAATCCAACTCAAATATTTACTCTAGAATAAACTTTGTTCAAAATTTACATCAAATTCAATATCTTGCAAGTTTTCTAACCCTTTGGGAAATGAATGAGCTCTGGGAATGGAACTTCTTTTTTATTGATTTTTGACTGAACTATAAGTCTCGACAACAACTTTAGATTTTATTCCAATGTTATGAGGATCAATAAAAATGGTGGGAGGATTCAGATCGAGGGTTGGATCTGGTGTATCTTTGGGAAGCCAATATGTCCAATTTCAACAGAAAATATGCACTTTACAAATTTTTCAATTCAACCTTAGAATAAACTCTAAACTTATCATCCACAAGTTAAAGAATTTCAATGAAAACTTATTACTGAGGTTAATCTGATCTAACTCTTTTGTCCCCAGTGGATTCGCCAAAATTTTAACACTTAGATTGAACCTCATGATGAAAGAGGCAATTCTGAACCTCAGGCTGAAAGAGGCAATTCTCAGGTAACCTCAAACCACACTTAGCCAAGTAGCTAGCCCTACTAGGCCAAGAGAGGGCTCTCTCTATATGGATCGTAGTCAAAATGACTAAGGAAAGAAGATTTTAGGCTAGGTATAGTAGCTCAGGGTTTTGATTTCAATTTGTGTAGGGTTTTTCTGGAAGGATGAATCTAACAGTTAGGGCAAGGAAATTAGGTCAAAATCCACAGGGTGTTCCAAGAGGCAAGGTAGGTAGAAGGTTTGACATTTAAAGGGTGAATATGGAGAGGTGAATAGACCGGTGAGGATTTAGGAAGAGCATATAAAATGAATTATCCCTAAAATGAATAAAATAAACAAATTATGCTAAATTCCCCAAAACAGAGCATGAAAACATGAATTCTACCTTTAAACTTGAAATTAAGCATATCACAGACATGAAAATTTTTTATGAGCTTATAAGACATCCATACAAATGGTCACAAAGAAAAAACTATGTCAAATGATGCATACCACATGGATCGCAAAGAAATAGCTGCAAATTTTTCATTAATGTCTAGGCCAAACTGATACAAAATTTTATCCTTCAGATGCCAAAGCTCCATGTGAATCCAACCATTACAATGACTGAGAAAATACATCATATAGAACTCAAAACCACTCTAACTAGCCTCACGGAGTCGAATCCATCAGATAGGGATCAATTTCACCTACTCCCAAACAAGAATCTGAAGACTAGGAAGACCCAACAATTTTCCTCTAAAAGAGAGGAAATTGATTCATTTGACCTTTAGAGGAATTATCTAATGTATATACCCTAGATAATAATAAAAACATGACATTTACATTTATCTTGACCTTTTGCATCAGTAATTTTCACATTCTCCCAGGTAAAAAATCAAAAATTCAAATTTTTCTAAACATGATGAAAATGACAATTTCCTGGCAAAAGTGCAGCGCCATGATAGAAAAAATATCCTCTCTTGCTAGAAACTTTTTGAGGCCTTCCCGGTGTCCAAATTAGATCCATGATAGAGCTTGGAAATATCTCTGATTCTAGTTTCCAAATATGCCTCTAGTTTCCAAAATGGTGTCGATTTTCCCTGTCAAAAAGTGAATCTCCCAAGACTACCTCTATGCGTAACACCATCCCGAAAAACAGGCAGAAACATGCTTTCTTGGGTGTTTTTGGCCCTTTTTCTTGACCAATTTTGCTCCAAATTCTTAGCAAAATTACAGGGGGAATTTAGTCATCATTATTAACACACCAATGTTTTCCTTTTGTCCATTGGATGCTCCAAGAAGAAGTAGAGCGCCAAGGTGCTGCGCATAGGGAAAAATTTACTATGTTCTTTCATAATTGCCAAAAAAAACTCAAAAATATCCAAAAATTTGTAAAATTGCTCAAAATTTGTGGAATAAGCCTACAATAATATGTCCACCTAATTTAAGGAGGAATCAACAAGTATCTTGAGTTTTTCACCTCCTTTCTTGCCCTTCCGGATCTTCCTCAATTTATCCTTCATATGTTTGACCTTGATATTGCAAATTTTGTTCTGGCTCTGATAGTGATAAGCCATGTGCCTGAGCATATGATTGTCTTTGTTGGCTTTTACTAGAAGCTTCTCCAAGTGAATTTTGACTCTCTCAAGCCACACTTCTATGCCATTTTCAATCTCCTTTGCCAACTGCTAGTCAAAACTCAAACTTTGGGCTTCTTGCTTTTTCTTTCTCCAATGCTCTTTTGAGGCCTATTTTTCTTGGCCTTTTCTTGATGTTTTCAACCCCCTTAGGATTTTCCATAGCTAATTTTTTAATCATGTTATGCTTTCTCTCCTGCAACAACTTCATCTCTAAAATATTTTTCTTGCCTGTCAATTGTTTATTCTCTTGCTCTAGGAAATAAATGATGAATTTTTCCCTTTCAAGGTGGGTTTGGAGCACTCTAATTTCTGCCTCCTTTTCTTTGATTGTAGTGCCTAATGTGATAGTGTCATCAAACCCTCCAATATCTACTAGCTCAAAATCAGCCTCTAGCTTATGCGCATGTTCATGATCTTGATATGTTTCTCCATGGCTCACCTCTATGACTTTCTCTTTTCCCTTCAATGCCTGGTGTACCTGTTTTGTTGATGAAGAAGGCAAGGCCACTTCCACACCATGTGGAGAAAAAAAAAAATTATGTGGTGATGAAGAAGGAAAGACCCCTTCCACACCATGTGGAGTAATCACTCTCCTCTCTACTTCAAACAATTCTCTTAGCCCTCTTTGATATGTTACATTGCACTCTTTGAATGGCCCAGGAGATTTTACTTTATGTTTCCTTGTTTTTGCAGCTACAGGGCTAGTAGATGCCTCTCTTCTCTCTTGTTGCATTGGTGGAGGATTTTGGGGATTTGTGAATATGTCATTAGAGATGAAATTATCCCAAGAAATGTTAAGAAAATTTAGATGATGGAGCAAAATGATTTTGATGAGGGGGTGATGATAGAGCCTATTCTGCTGTTGATGATATTATTTCTTTGACACTAGGTATGCCATCTTTTCAATGTTCCAGGACAAGAAATATGGGATTTTCAGCATCCTCACCCTAGTGAAATGCATGAGTAGCCTGATATGGTATGTGTACAATCTGGAAAATATGCCCTCACAAGTAAAATATCTCATGATAATCCTTATTGCAGGTGCATACTTGCTGAGGAGAAAACTGAAAGGGAAAACTTTTCTTCCTTCATTCTTGTACCTGGTTTTGAGATAAGGCTCAAAATAATGATCATCCAAGTCATGTGCGTTGTACCATTTTTCCCCTATATTTATAATCCGTGTAGCATTAGCAATGATGGAAGTGGAAATGAAAAAATATGCACCTGCAAGAGTTATTATGTTATCATGAAGGTTTAGTATGAAAAGCCTAGTCAACTCAGGGTGATGTTGAACTCTTTCCACCTTTTCACAAAACTCATAGCACCCAACATATCTAAAACAGATACAGCTAAAGGTGAAACCTATAGCTCTCTAAGGTTTGTTGGCTCTATACTGATGATTTTGCCTCCCTTATGTGGCCTTCTCTACTGTACAACCTCATCTTCCTCAAAATCATCATCATTATGTTCCTCCTCCATGTAATCTTCGTCATCTCTATCCATGCTTGTCTCTTTTACACTTTGAAAACCTTGTTTTAGAGACAAAGAGGAAATCTTGAATTGTTTAGAAGAATTTGGGAGGGTTCTGGCTCTATGTGCAGCACCTCACCAAGGAGCGTAACACACTTAGCCTATGGGCATCACTCATAAAAATCACACTGGATGAAAGGTCCTATGTGCAGTGCCTTTGGCCTATGCGCAATGCCTAACCTAGGAGCGCAATGCCAGGAAATTTCTTCAAATATTTCTCCTTGTTCGACCTTCTTACTCCAAAATTGTGTTTTCCTCCTTGGAAAATGAACAAATGAAGTTTTCCTCTTTGAAAAAGAGGCCTTCATACTTTGAATGGATTTTAGTGGTTTTGAATTTTCTTTTGAAATACCCACTTTTCTGATGTTTCATTTTTCTCTTTAGACTTTGGCACTAATACTCTTTACCTTTCTGACCTTTTTGGCATTGCAGGTTGATCAAGTCATGGAGTTTGGCTTTATTTTCTCACTTACGGCGTACATGATTTCACTTTGACAGCTCGAGATTGCATTTGTAAAAATAGAAATAAATTACATATTTGACTTTTCTATCAAAATGACATTTTGATATAAAATTTATTAAACTAAAACAAAATACAACTTTGATAGTATGATAATTACATCATAATGAACTTATTTAGTTTCTCTCATATATGTGCTAGCCTCATTTGAATGAAGGAATGACCTTGAGAAATGGAAAACCCTAATGACCTAATGGGACTGCTTTTTTTACTTGACATTTGAATGAGATTTTGACTTTAAATATTTCCAAGTGAACAAAGCATTTCCATAGGTTTTATTATGCTAAAGGATTCATGAGAATGAATCAGCCAATATGATATTCTGAGTGATAAAGAAGCTTATTTGACAATGAAAACCACCAGTGGAACAATTTTATGTCATGACCTAATGGAATGATGAAAAATTTATTCTGAATCAGACACCTAATATGCACATGAAAATGTGTTTTGATCCCTAGTGGAAGCATGCAAATACTAACACTAACATGCTCCACCACTAAACACTTTTTTTTGATATTTATGAATTGGCTAAAGAAGGTGTTCCTCTTTGTATCGTCATAATCTGCTATCATTTCCTCTGTAAAAATTGACCAGGTGAGAAAACTTTTGCGAGAGAAAAGCCATCGATACCATACAAATGTATTTTTTTCTAAATGTGAAGTTGTAATGCGTACCTTTTATGTTTTTTTCACATTACGGAGATCAAAATATTGCTCCATCTGCAGTATCCATGTTATAGGATCCTTGCCATCAAACTTCCTCATATCCTTCTTTGGAATATGGCAAGTCTTCCATCCAAAATTAGAGTTTATGAAATCACGATTAACATTTATTGTTTTCTTATCATGAGTTTTCTCTACTATATTTTCACCATTAGGAATCATTTATTGTATCAAATTTGTCAAACCTTCCTTAAAACCTTCCATGTTTGCTTTTCAATCATTCTTCATGTCTTCCATGTTATCTTTCATTTTTTTTGTCGATGTCATCCATCTTAGCTTCGATTCCATCCATCTTAGCTTCCATGCCACCCATCTTATATTCCATGCCTTTCAAAACCATCCATATTATCTTCCACACATTTCTTCAAAGCTTCCATTTAATTTTTTGATGCTCTTTGCGAGAGCGAAATTTGGGGAACTTGCACTTGTAATTTTGATATACATTGTTGCACTTCTTCCTCTTCATGAGTCATATTAGAGTATTCTAAGGGATTAATGGGTGTTGAATTATTTTTAGGGGGGATTTTAGAACCCAATACTGATATTTATGCTTCAATGTGCCCTTGTAATCACTTCAAACTGATCTTTCAAACAAGACTTATTTAATTCGAAAAATAAATACACACATTTTTCTTTCTTTTGAGGAGATCGATATTGAAACTAAATTATCTTTGTGATTTTGGATCTTCAATATCTAAAATTCAGTTGTATAGTAGCCCTATGAATCTTCTTTCAAATGCCACATGTATGACGAGATTTTGATTCTTCCATACAAAGTTATGCCCAATCTCCCACAATGATGTAATTATGGACAGGTTCAGTATAGCGAGCTTGTACGACATGCCACATGTCACTGTTTCCTTCTTCAGCTTTGAAATTGATACACAAGAAACTACATTCCATTTTGTTTCAACCACTTTTTATAGAATTCAAATTTGATGCTCAGATAGAGAGTTATGATGATTTTCCCAAGGTGACCTCTTTTATATGAAATTAGAGAGCTTGCAAAAACCCTAACTTCCATATATCATATCTCTAAAACTAATGCGAACTAAAATCTGAAATGTTTACACACATTTTTTCAAGATTTATTCGAAATGGTTTTTTTTTGTGTCTTAACCCTCGCAGAAACAAAGTTATAGCAAAAATTCCACAATGACATGCTTGAATCAGAAAAACCCTAGAATCCAAAGCTTTGATACCAAATTTTATGAAACCAACTCTAAAAAGAGCATAAAAGAGAGATCAATGCCTTATAAATAAGCTACTTCAAGTGGAAAACCTCCTTTACATTACATAAATGAAAAATTCTTAGATGATACAAATGAAAAAACCTCCTTTCTATATATAGGAGTCCATGGAGTCACAATATAATCGTAGATGACCTAACAATAATAATGTAAGGTAAAAATAATAACAATATGTGGGCTACAGCGGTACAAAAAAAATAAGGGAGCTACATGTAGAAATTTGAATAACTGATATATTATTCACCGAGATTCTCTTGATCACACACTATTTTAGCTTCATGCATAATACATAATCTCTTCTACCATTGATCATTAATTGCGGAAATAAAATCAATTTCATGCACACATTAAAACCACAAACAATCACACATATGAACACAGTATTTAATGGGAAAGCTTAAAGCTGAAAACCCCAACTATCTGTATATTATATGTCATGGAGATCATGTAACAATCATAGTACAAAGCTCCTCACAAGCTCTCAGCACCACCTCCAATTGCTACACACTATCAAGCTAGATCTAGCAAAACACATGTTCCAATATTTTGCCACTTGATAGCCAGCCTCTATTGCGTAATCAATGCTATGGGATGGCTCATTAAATAACATAAACCACTTGGCTTGTACTGCATAATCCTCATGGGCTTCACCTATCTGTGTGTTGCAAATAACAACTGTATAGTCACAACTGATAGTTAACCTGCTCTTTCACCTATTTCTGCACTGGTCTCCACTGAAACTGTCCATGCACTGAAGTCAAATGATGCATTCTTTAGTTGATTAATGAGTTTATAATTAGTGAATTAATTAATAATTAATTCACACCACTCTCACTAATTGTATCAATTAGTTAAACTGAATACAAATAGCTCAACTATGTTTAGATTAGTTAAACTGAATACAACTCCACTAACTTCCTCAATCAACTCCACCAAACTCTGTCACATGAGTTCTAACTAAATTATCCATGCAATAGCTCCACATAACCCTTAGGAATAGCGTAATTCCTTCTGTTAGCTGCATGTGCCACATCTGTGCACTTAACTGAAGTGCTCCAAGAGAATAAGATAATGTTTAGAGTCCAAATATTATTAAGAGCTAATAATATTCGACATATCTATTTTTAGACTGGAAATTTAAAAATAGATTCCGCCCAGTATGTCTAAAAATAGAAGTCCATCTATTTTTTCCAACTTGACCAACCATCCACAAATAGCATCCTGCAACTCATAGAACATGATCCATATGTCTAAAAATAGACATAGTCTAAAAATAGACTTTGCGCCAAAAATAGCCTGCGGGCCCACTTAGTGAAGGCGACTCCTTTCCACTAAGCTCATCATCTTGTTTCAATCTCAACACTCCCTCTCAACAAGATATGGATTATCTGCAACCCCTATCCTGCCTCTGTGGTATTCGAATTTTCTCCTGGTGAGCGCCTTCGTCAAGATATCAGCATCCTGATCCTTCGTGGGAATGTATGAAAGTAACATGATTCTCCGCTGCACACAATCTCTGATATGATGGTACCTGATGTCGATGTGTTTGGATCTATCATGAAATACTGGATTAGCCGAGAGTTTAATGCAACTCTGGTTATCACAATAAATCACAGTAGGCTCCAAGTGTGAACCAAACAACCCGACCAGGATCTTCCTCATCCATATAGCCTCGCATGCAGCCAAACTCGCTGCCATATACTTGGCCTCTGCTGAACTGAGTGCCACGGATCTCTGCTTCCTGCTGTACCAAGAAACTGTTGTTGACCCAATACTGAAAATCCCTCCAGATGTGCTCTTTCTGTCCGTTGGGCTCCCTGCCCAATCTGCATCCGTGAAGCCACATAGCTTCACCTCATCCGACTGTCTGTACCACAATCCATATCCCGATGTGCCTCTGAGATATCTCAATACATGCTTCCCCGCCTTCCAAAAGAGCTTGGTAGGCTTAACCATAGCTTTTGAAAGCTGGTTAACTGAATAGCATATATCGGGTCGTGTATTGACCAGATACATAAGCGACCCCACCAACTGTCGATAAACAGTGGCATCCACTACCTCCGCTGAAGTAGCATCCTCCTTCCTCCAACCTCCAGGAAGAGGAGTATCAACAGGCTTGCATCCATGCATGTTGAACTTATCCAGTATCCTCCGGGCATACTTACCCTGAGAAACAAACAGTCCATCACTGTGCTGCCAAATTTCCAATCCCAGGAAATAATGAAGGAGGCCCAAGTCCTTCATCTCAAACTCTTTTGCAAGATCATCCTTGCAGGAGAGTATCAACAACTCATCACCTGTCAAAATCAAATCATCTACATAAAGTACAATGATCAGCAACTTACCCTCCACCACTATCTAGTATAGGTTCGGATCCACCTCACTCTTGGAGAATCCAAGTTTGGTGAAATAACTTTCTATCCATGTGTACCAAGCTTGAGGTGCTTGTTTCAACCCATACAACGGTCTCGTGAGCCTGCACACATGCGACTCGCTGCTGAAGATCTTGAAACCTTTGGGCTGCTCTATGTACACCTCCTCCTCAATGACTCCATTGAGGAACACAGTCTTCACATCCATTTGATGAATGTGCCACCCCATATGCGCTGAGAGAGAAAGAATCGTCCGTATGGAAGAATACCTTGTGGCAGGTGCAAAGGTCTCCTCATAATCGATCCCCTCAATCTGTGAAAAGCCTCGGGCAACAAATCTTGCCTTATAATTCTCCACACTCTGGTCAGCTGCCTGCTTCACTTTGTAGATCCATCTTTAACCCACCACTGATTTCCCCTCTAGCCTCGGGAAAATCTCCCATGCACTATTTCTGACAATCGAATCATAGTCTTCCACCATGGCATCTACCCATGCAGGATCCTCCACAGCTTTCTCGAAAGAGGATGGCTCTGTCACGATACACTTGCTCTTAAGAGCCATGTATCCAGTATACTGGTCAAGTGACTGTTTCTTTTTGCACTGTGATGTAGGTGCTCCTACAACCTTCTCTGCATCTTGAGCCAGTCGCTCAGCTTTTGTAGTGCGCTTCCGCCCTCTAATGGTTGGCACTGCTTGAGTTGTCTCTTCCACTCCATGAACCTCCTCTTGTGGATGATCCACATCCTAAAACTCAACCTTAGGAACTAATAGCTCCTCATCTACATGCAAGTGTGGCTCCCTCTCAAGCGAACACTTCATGGCTTTCTCCTCATGAAATTTGATATCCCGTCGCACAACAGTCTTGCGACTATCTGGAAAATACACACGATAGTTGTGGGGCATATCAGTGTACCCCACAAATATCCCAACCTCTGTAGTCGACTCCAGCTTCTTCCTGGCATCCTTCGTCACATGAATGTAAACAGGTGAACCAAAAAATCCTCAAATGGGAAATATCAGGCCTCTTACTAGAAAACACCTCCTCGGGTGTACTCATGCCAAGTATCCTGTGAGGACAACGGTTCTGCACATATACTGCAGTATTGCATGCCTCCGCCCACAAGTGAATGGGTAGGCCCTGATCATGCAACATCGCCTGTGTAGCACCCACGATCGTTCTGTTCTTCCGCTCAGCAACCCCATTTTGCTGTGGGTTATGAGGTGCTATGAGCTCTCTTCGAATTCCTTCTGCACTGCAAAAGTCCTTGAATTCGCCAGAGTTGAATTCACCACCATTGTCGCTCCTAAGAGCCTTCACCTGCTTCCTCAATTCTTTCTCAACCAGTTCCTTGAACTCATAGAACTTTGAGTATGTCTCACTCTTTTTCTGCATGAAGAAGATCCAGCACTTATGAAAAAAATCATCAACAAATATCACATAATACCTATGCTTTGCTGTCGAAGCTACTGAGAAAGGTCCACACAGGTCTGTGTGAATTATCTCAAGGATCGTCGTGGCACAACTATCCTTCTCGTGAAAGGTGGCTTTCACAAATTTTCCCAAGGTACATCCCTTGCACTGATCTGACTGCGCAAGAGTACCCTTAGGAAGCCCAGTAGAAATCTGTTGCAGTATCTTCAAAGCTCCATGGTGAAGGTGGCCCAATCTCTGGTGCCACAACTCGCCATCATCCAGGCTCACCAATCCTTCTGCCTTGCCTGCCATTGCTACGTAGCCATCTACCTGCAATTGATAAAGGCTCTTAACTCGAACCCCTATCCTCTGGGTCTCGCCAGTTGCCTTACTGCACAGGAAACCCTTTCCTTCGCTAAAGACAACATCATATCCCTTGTCTTCTAACATCGCCACAGAGATAAGATTATTCTTCAATCCTAAAACATGCATCACTTCCTTCAATACGAAGGGTTTACCAAACTCCCTCTCAAAGGAAATGGTACCGATACCGGTTGCACTGTATCTACCATCATCACCCATCTCGATGTGCACTCCAAGATCTTTCTCATCTAGATCAGTAAACAAATCTTGATCTCCTGTCATGTGAAAAGACACACCATTGTCAAGAAACCACACTGAACCTGTCACACTTGAGACCAAGCATGCGATCAGTGAAAAATCCAACTCAAACTACGAGGCTAAGGCCTCTCTAGCTGCATTCCCAGTAGCCTGCTTATTTTTCTTCTTCTGTGGACAACTAGTGACGTAATTTCCTTGTTGGTGACAATGAAAGCACTTCACCTTGGACATGTCCTGCTTCTTGCCTTTCCCACCGGATTGAGAAGCTTTCTTGCTCTTCCCCTTCTTTGCTGTGGCAGCCAAAGTGAAATTCTCTTCATCACAGTTCTTTGATGAAGATCCGTCCCTGGTACTTCACCTTATCTCCTCTTGCACAAGATCTGACCAAAGTCGCTCCCATCCTGGCAATTTCTCCCGACCATTGACAGAGTCCTGATAGGAGTGCCAACTCTTCAGAAGCCCAAGGAGAGCCAAGCTCACCAAGTCCTCATCATCAAAATTCACCCCCACACTTCCCATTTCATCCCTGCATTGGATGAATTTCGTGAGGTACTTGGGCATACTGTCGCCTTTCTCCATTTTTATGTTCCTGAGTTTGTCCTTGAATGCCAACTTCCTCTGGTCACTCTTGCTTTGCAAAAAATCTGTCAAAGCTTTCCACATAAAGAATGGAGAAGCTTTACCATGAAGGCTGGATACTATGTGATCCTTCACACCTTCCAACAGAATCCTTCGACGCTTTGCTGTCTTCTTTTTCCATGCATCAAGTACGGCAGCATCACTACAAGTAGGCTTTGGAATTTCTGCATCTATGAAATCCTTCAACCCATTGTCATCCAAAACCACCTCCATCTTGTCCTTCCATGCAATATAATTCGAGCTACCCTCAAGGGCATACTCCAATCACAATCCGTTGAAAGACATCTCAACTTCGACACCAAGAAAACACTGCTGCAAATTCGAATTCCACCAGCACAAAACTCAACCACTTCAATGTTTTGCAATTGCTCCAATGATCAATATCGCTCTGATACCATGTAGAAATTTGAATAACTGATATATTATTCACCAATATTCTCCTAATCACACACTATTTTAGCTTCATGCATAATATAGAATCTCTTCTACCATTGATCATTAATTGTAGAAATAAAATCAATTGCATGCACACATTAAAACCACAAACAATCACACATATGAACATAGTATTTAATGGGAAAGCTTAAAGCTGAAAACCCCAACTATCTGTATATTATATGTCATGGAGATCATGTAACAATCATATTACAAATCTCCTCACAAGCTCTCAGCACCACCTCCAATTGCTACACACTATCAAGCTAGATCTAGAAAAACACATGCTCCAATCTTTTGCCACTTGATAGCCAGCCTCTATTGCGTAATCAATGCTATGGGATGGCTCATTAAATAACATAAACCATCTGGCTTGTACTCCGCAATCCTCATGGGCTTCACCTATCTGTGTGTTGCAAATAGCAACTGTATAGTCACAACTGATATTTAACCTGCTCTTTCACCTATTTCTGCACTGGTCTCCACTGAAACTGTCCATGCACTGAAGTTAACTGATGCATTCTTTAGTTGATTTATGAGTTTATAATTAGTGAATTAATTAATAATTAAGTCACACCACTCTCACTAATTGTATCAATTAGTTAAACTGAATACAAAAAGCTCAACTATGTTTAGATTAGTTAAACTGAATACAACTCCACTAACTTCCTCAATCAACTCCACCAAACTCTGTCACATGAGTTCTAACTGAAGTATCCATGCAATAGCTCCACATAACCCTCAAGAATAGCGTAATTCCTTCTGTCAGCTTCTGTGCCACATCTGTGCACTTAACTGAAGTGCTCCAAGAGAATAAGATAATGTTTAGAGTCTAAATATTATTAAGAGCTAATAATATTTGACATATCTATTTTTAGACTGGCAATCTAAAAATAGATTTTGCCCAGTATGTCGAAAAATAGAAGTCCATATATTTTTTCCGACTTGACCAACCATCCACAAATAGCATCCTACAACTCATAGAACATGATCCATATGTCTAAGAATAGACTTTGCACCAAAAATAGCCTGCGGGCCCACTTAGTGAATGCGACTTCTTTCCACTAAGCTCATCATCTTGTTGCAATCTCAACACTACACTAACAAAAATAAGGGACTACACTATTAATATAGGGACCTAACATGGCCATATTCTTAGGCTTAAACATAAAATAATCAGTAGTGATATATATTTGACAGGGAGGATTATATAGATTTTTAGGACATCCAATATTGTGCTATATGACCAAAAGAGGTTCCATCTAAGAGAGATTAGTAATAACATAAGGTTTTGTTACATGATAGAGGGAATAGTAATAACAAAATTACTTGATTATATGATAGAGGAAGTAATAAAAAGGACATGCTCATGTGCCTACATGGTGCAGAGAGGAGAAGTAGAGCTTTATTACATATCCATAGATGATCAAATTCTAGAGATAGTTTAAAGGAAAGCTTAGTATGATGTTGAATGTGTTGTACATTTATACTCCTGCAGGCAAATTTCTAGTCCGCCACCTTTTTCAATTCTCTTTCACATCTCCGCCGTGGCCAAAGCTCCATGCTCCTGTTTGCTATTATTGTCTCTGCCCGAAAATCCGCTTTGCAATGGTTAAAAAGCCGCAATTTAAATTATGTCAGGCCGAAGCCCCAAGGCCTTAGCCCTCTTACTGTTGAACGTCACATGACTTAAGGCCGGAGACCGCAAGCTAAAACAAAAGGGGCTTATTGTTTTAATATTCGGGCGTAATGTTGGCCGTCCGATCTGGCTCAAATCAACGGAGCGGTGATCGTCTCATTTGGAGGGCCCCGCGTGCACAGAAAACTGGCGGTATTACCCCGCACCACTTCCATCAGGCCGGCAGTTTTGGGCCGAAGGCCAGCGACGCCACAAATCCACTACCGCGTGTCCTCAGTACAGGTGGAAAACTACTTTTCTCCCGCGCGTTAAAGATTGTACCAGGGCCGGGCAGTGGAATTCGTCTGAACCGTCTGATCTACTGATCTCCATCCAACGGTAGATGTGTGCCATAGTTGCCCACGCGTTATCACCTATCCGCTATGACATAGGGCCCGCCATCATTTTGCTCTCATTCATTTCCACCCGTTGACTTCGCCACGTCGTCCTCCCACTTGTCCCCCCGTACTCCCACGTGTTCGCCCCCGTGTGCCCAAAACATTTCCCCCGTCATATATATATATATATATATATATATATATATATATATATATATATATATATATGTGTGTGTGTGTGTGTGTGTGTGTGTGTGTGTGTGTGTGTGCGTGTGTTTTCATATTCCCCCATTTTATTTATTCCCTCACAACCAAATTGTTTTATGCGCTTCGCCTGATTACTCCCTACCTCCATCGCTTTTCTTCCGCCACCCTATGTGTTCCTGTCCCCTGTTCGTGTCCACGACATCGTCTTCATCTCCACCTCCATCATCCCCGCCTCCATCTGTGTCGGTTTTTCTAATATTTTGTGGGTTTTGCAGGTTTTAATATAACAGGAGGGTAGTTTAATTTGCTGCCTCTGTTGCAAAGGTTTGGGGCCCATAAAAGATGATTTCCTGTGGGTGAAATTTAATGAAGAAGCTGGGGGTAGGTGCATGAAATGACCACCATTAAAGAAGACAAAGAAATGCCTTCACAGAACCCTCCAGAGAAATTCACCCTGCATTAAAGATCCAGGATTCGAGTCCAAAATCGAGGGCCGAGAGTACAGTACAGAAATGTGGATTATCTCAAGTCTCTTACAGCAGCATATTTTCCCTTAGCTGTAGGCAACACATTGTATATATTTTATTATTTATGTCTTGTATATAAGGAGATTTTTATCTCCCAACATTTATTTCCATAGGCAGATTGCTAAGTACAGTCATTTATAGTTAGTCATTCTTAGAGTGGGCGCGAATGCTTTCTGCCATTTTATTCAAATCGAGTCATTAATTGTGCTTCTTCTGCCTCCTCCTTTAGAATTTTCTATCTTTCCTATAAAGGCCCGAAAAGAAGACATTGAAGGGGTTCCAGATTTCTATCAGCAAACTGTGCAGTGAAAAGGCTCTTGTATACACCTTGTAATATTTCATGTATGAAGTTTCAGAGCCCGTAGGGTCTCAGTGAGGAGGGGTTATAACTGTAATGAGGATTCTGGTCTCTGGTATCTCACAGTATGTAATTTCTCTTATGTGTTAATACAATATCTCTTTCATGCTATTTATCTTCTTGTATCATGTTCTAGAATGCGAGTGGCTCACTAGTTTGCAGTCAGGATTCATCCTTGTTGATTCCCTTTCTGGAATTAGTCAAGCGCTTTAAATAGGCCTAGTCATGGTATACTGTTTCATGTTCACTTCATCCATATTTTCTGCTATATTAGTTGCTTGAGGGGGGTGCTTTTAAAACGCCATTGTCATATAAGGATTCATAAATTGGTATGCCCTTATATGGTTCTGTTGTGTATCTGGGTATCAATCTCATGTTAGATAATATCTTCTTTGTGTTTCCTCACTGCACTCACTCCTGATATTTGATTTTTGTGATATATTATCTGAACTAGCCCTCTTTACAGTAAGCGATCTCTTAACTATCTGATGTCTTCGTATGGGAGTTTTACATGATGTCCCTACACTGTTCTTATCTTTGTACCGGCTTCTGAGAGAGATTGGTCCCATCCAAAACTAGTTTCCTTGTTCAAACAAGAGATAGTAAGTGAGTTCTTGGACTGACAACCCAAACTATAAAGGGCTCCTTGCTATATTAAGATGTCCTAGGCACTGGTCTATGGCAACTCTAGACTGTCTCTAGGAGGGTGACAAAATCATCCACAACATCTTTCTGGCGCCGTTGCCGGGGAGCGGATTCAAGAATATCAGTTTCCCTGGGTTTCGACAAGTTGTTTTCACTCTCTAATCAGGTGAGCATAGAGAGTTGAAGAGTTGCATATCTCTCACCTTGGCGACTCCACTGGTTTTTATTTGATAAATCTTATTGGTAGTCCTGGCTCCTCGTAAGCCACATTTGAGGTCAGATACATCTCAGTCAAAAGCATCTTACGTGTCTGACCCAGAGAAGATCATTCATAAAAGAGTTTGGAAGGAGAGGAAGTCAGTTCGTGCTGAAAACCCTGAATATTCCATTGAATATTATCCGCCCTCTTCTTCTCAAGAAGTTAGAACAGAAAATCCTGAGTTTTACTCAGAAACTCCACGTAGAGGAAGTGCCTGGATTGAAGAAGATCCTCATCCTTCTTTCGAGGCTGAAGAAATTAAAGAGGTCACAGAAGTAGTTGCTGTAAACCGTGAGTTATTTCCATCCACACCTCAGGCTTCTGTGCAATATATTCCCATCGTTATTCATACTCCACTTCCTCCTACTCCTCTCCCTTCATTGGTTACTCAGACTGTTGTACAACCCCCACCTCCTCCAATGGCCAATGTTCCTGCTTTTCTATTGAACAAATATGCTCCTCTGGCCTTACCCCAAGTGCTGAATGATATGCCACAGGATTATTTGAAGATTCTGTCGAGATTTAATGGAGAAAATGAAATTGATGCTCAGAAACATCTTGAGACCTTCTGCTCTTTTGCAGAAAACTTAAATGTTGAACATCTGGATGTGGTCTTAAGATTGTTTGTTCAATCTCTAGAAGGGGAAGCCATAAAATGGTTCAAAACATTGGGGAACCGTTCAATAACCACCTGGGACGTCATGGAGAATACTTTTCTCAGGAAGTGGGGAGAAAAGAAAGACCACGGTCAATGTCTCACTGAATTTAATACCATGAAGAAGAAAGAGAATGAAGGAGTGGCAGAATTTATTAGAAGATTCAACAAGTTATATCTGAGCCTGCCTCCTGAGATGAAGCCCCATGAAGCTGCTGCCAAGATAATTTTCATAGCAGCCTTTGAGTTTGATTTTGGCTTCGCATTGAGAGAAAGAAAACCTGCCACTTTGGATGATGCACAGTCAGATGCTCTGGAATTGGAAGAAAACTTTGCCTCCACTGGAAAGTTAAAAGGAAAAATTGAACAAGATACTAGGAGGAGAGGCAAAGAAGAGGTATCCACCTCTAACCAGGAAAAGGATTCAGATAAAATGGATGAAATAAGTAAAATGATAAAGAATATGGTCAAGCTTGAACTGGAAGCAAAGACTGCAGCTCCCAAGAACTATTATAATGCTCCAAACAGAGGATATAATCCTCAGTATAGAAGGCCTCCATTGCAGATATTGCCAAGAGAAACAAAGGAACAACAAGACCAGGTACCTCATCCCATGTACCTGGAAGGACCGGCAGATGACTCTGCTAGAGATGCAGCTTATGGATTAGAAGATTCAAATCTGGCTTTTTCAAATAATGATGATATGGAAGATGAAGAAGCAGAGATTGATCATTACTGTAAGCAATTTGCTGATTTTATGGAAGCACAATTCAATGTAAAATATGATCTCAGATCCTCAAGGAAGAGGACCAGAACTCAGGAGCAAGAAGAGGAACCACCTCAAGAAGAAGCATCTGCTCAGAAGGAATCAGCAACAAAGAAGAACGTGGAAAAAGGTAAGAATCTTCTAAATACCCCCTCGCAGTCTAATGATCAGATTCCTTCTTCTTCTAAAATAGTCAGTCCTCCTAATGCTGAGCCGGTGTCAAAAGAAGTTAAGTCTTTAGTTGAAAATAAGGAGTCAAAAGAAGCCATGATAGAAAAGCCCACATCTGCTTTCAATTTACAAAAAGAACTTGAGAAGATTAAGATTCCTGTCCCTCTGACTAAATTATTGAAACAGCCTGTATATCAGTCTCAAGTCACCTCTTTTATACTTCCCCCAGGAATACCAATTACACCCGATAGTTTAAACCTTCAAGAAGAAAGACCCATGGTAGTCTTTGGCCCACATGTCGAGGAGATAGACCCTTCTACTCCTCCCTTTTATGTGTCCCTAGTCATTCATGACCTGCTGCTACACAATTGTATGTTAGATTCTGGGGCTTCCCATAATCTTATGCCTTTGTCTGTCATGGAGCAACTAGGACTGCAAATTACAAGACCATACAAAGATTTATATTCATTTGATTCTAAAAGAGTTAAATGCTTGGGAATGATAAAATATTTAGTGGTCAATTTGGCCCAAATTCCAGCAAAAAGTGTGGTCATGGACATTGTGGTCGCTGATATCCCAGCCCGCTTTGGCATTCTGTTGTCAAGGTCATGGGGTACCAAGATTGGGGGGTCAATTAAACTAGATCTTACATATGCTACTGTCCCAGTCTTTGGAGGATAGGAAAGGAGGTTATACAGGGAGACTAGATTTGTTAAAATGGTAACTAAGGCTGACTGCTCAGAGAACTCTCCAGTTTATAACAAAGAGGGAGACTTTTCATGTTTGATGTTAGAAGAAAATCAAAATTATGCTCATGAACCCCTTTTTGGTCAACTTCAAGCTGAGCAGCCTAAAGGAGATCAGGAATCAGAAATTTGGACTTTGCATTTTGATGGAGCAAATTCAAGAGAAGGCAATGGAGCTGGGGTATTATTAATTTCTCCTACAGGAAAATGGGTGCCACTATATTTTAAATTGGAGTATGAGGCTACAAACAATGTAGCTGAATATGAGGCATTATTATTGGGACTGCAAACAGCTAGAAACATGGGCATCCAATGTCTGAAAGTGTTGGGAGACTCTGAGCTAGTAGTAAGGCAGATCAAAAATGAATGTCAAACTAAGCATCCTCGGCTCAGAACATATAGAAACGAAGTATGGGACATTATAGAAAATTTCTTCTCAGCATTTAATATACAGTTAATGCCCCGGGAGCAGAACAGAATAGCAGATTCTCTTGCTGTTGCTGCCAGTACATTTCGTCCTCCTCAGAATCCACTTTTAAGATATGAAGTGGAGGTACGGTACAAACCATCCATTCCAGACAATATAAAGCACTGCCAGGTATTTGAAGATGATGAACAAATGAAGAGATTCATGGAGACAGTGGGAGAATTTACAAATACCGAGATTGATGATGAGAGGGAGGAAGAAGCTGAAAATATTGCAGAAAATAAATGGGAAGAGAACATAGCAGGAAACAAAGTGATGCAGCTGAAAGGAAATGTTATACCTAGAGGGCTGGTGCCTCTAGAAAGATTATTTAACAATGATGATATTCCAGTGCAGCCTAACAAAGTGATAGAAGAAGCTCAAGTAGGAGATTTGAATCTGGGTACTTCTGCTGATCCCAAAATTGTTAAATTATCTAAACGAGTCCCAGAAGAATACAAAGAAAAATATTTGAAGTTGTTTCAATCTTACAAAGTTGTATTTTCTTGGTCCTATCAGGACCTAAAAACTTTTGATGTAAATATTATGCAACATAAAATTCCATTGAGGGAGGATGCAAATCCATATAAGCAGAAGCTCAGACAAATAAATCCTCTGCTGCTTCCCTCTATTGAAAAAGAAATTAAAAGGTTGTTGAAGGCCAAAATAATTGTACCTTTGAGATACTCAGAATGGGTAGCAAATCTTGTTCCTGTTCGAAAGAAAAATGGAGAAATAAGGCTGTGTGTGGATTTCAGGAATTTGAACAGAGCATCTCTCAAGGATAACTATCCACTGCCTAAAATGGACCACATCCTGCAGAAAGTAGTGGGAGCATCCAGAATGTCAATGATGGACGGATTTTCTGGCTATAATCAGGTGGCCGTGTTCCCAGAAGACCAGAAGAAAAATGCATTCACTACACCATGGGGAACTTTTATGTATGCTAGGATGCCATTCGGATTGATTAATGCAAGAGCTACTTTTCAGAGGGCAATGGAAATAGCCTTTGTTGGAGAGCAGGACAAGTTTTTGGTGGTATACCTTGATGATATCACAGTGTTTTCAAAGAATGATGATGAGCATATTGAACATTTAAGAAGAACTTTTGAAAAATGCAGAAGGTACGGCCTATCTCTCAACCCTCAAAAATATTTTTTTTCATTAGATGAGGGAAAACTCTTAGGGCACATTGTAACTAAAGATGGTGTGAGAATAGACCCTAAGAGAGTTGAAGTAATAAACAGTATTCCTCTACCGAGGAATAAGAAGGAAGTATAGGTGTTTTTAGGCCGAATCAATTTTTTGAGAAGGTTTATTCCTAACTATGCTGAGATAGTTAGGCATATAACTGATATGTTGAAAAAGGAGAATGAAGTAAAATGGTCCCAGGAGTCTAGAGATGCATTCACAAGGATAAAACAGGCATTTGCTGAAGCTCCTGTGCTAGCAGGGCCAGATTACAAAAAGCCATTTATGATTTTCTCATTTGCTTCCCCTCACACAATTGCTGGAGTGTTATTGCAGAAAAATGAAGAGGGATATGAACAGCCTATAGCTTTCTTCAGTCAAGTACTTTATGACGCAGAATTGAAATATAATATATTGGAGAAGCAGGCATATGCCCTGGTAAAGTCCCTTAAAGCTTTTAGAGTTTATATTTTTCAATCTCATATTACTGCTTATGTTCCCACAGCAACTGTCAAAGACATTCTAGTTCAGGGAGACAGCGAAGGTAGAAGAGGAAGATGGATTGCAAAAATTCAAGAGTATGATTTGGATATAAGGCCTACTAAATTGATCAAAGGACAGGGACTTGCCAAGATGTTATCTGAATCAAATCATCAAGCTTTGGGCATTAATTTATCCATGATAGCAAATGAAGAATCTGAAAAAGAAGAGGAGCAACAAGGACTGGAGATGGCCACTCAAAAGGTACATGTGAAATACCTAACTAGTCCTTGGTACAAAGAAATTGTTGAATATCTCTTAACACTTAGCTGTCCTCCAAATTGTGATAAGGTCAAATACAGAGCTGTAAGAATGAAATCACAGAAATATGTAATTGCCAATGGACAGCTCTACTGGAGAGACCCTCTAGGTATATTGTTGTTATGCCTCACAGAAAATGAAGTGCAAAATATAATGACAGAATTTCATGAGGGGATATGTGGAGGACATTACAGCTGGAGGGAAACAGCTCACAAAATCCTGAAGGCTGGTTTTTACTGGCCTAAATTGTATACAGACACTTTTGCTTGGGTCAGAGCATGTGACAAGTGCCAAAGATTCGTAGAAAGGCAGAAATTAGCAGCCATGCCCTTGATTCCTATTCATGTAAATGAACCATTTCAGAAATGGGGATTAGATTTTATAGGAGAAATACATCCCCCATCAAGTGGCCAACATAAATGGATACTGACAGCCACGGATTATTTTACGAAATGGGTGGAAGCCATACCCACCAGAAATGCTACAGATGCTGTAATAATGAGGTTTATAGAGGATAATATCATATCTAGGTTTGGCTGCCCTGCAAGAATTGTAACTGATAATGCACAAGCTTTTAAATCTGCCAGATTTGTGAACTTCTACCAAAGGTATAACATCATCCTGACTCATTCCACAGCATACTATCCACAGGGAAATGGCTTAGCAGAGTCATCTAATAAAACCCTAGTGAGAGCCCTGAAGAAAACAATCAGTGAAAATCAGAAGAATTGGGACTCTCAATTGAAGTTTTCTCTATGGGCGAATAGGATAACAAGCAAAAGAGAAACAGGTAAGTCTCCATACGAGCTGGTATATGGAAGAGCAGTTGTTTTTCCTGTGCAATTGGCTTTGCCAGTAGCACGCTTTATGCAGGAAAGCCAGGAAGAACCAGATGATATGATCAGAAGAATAAATCAATTGGTTGAATTGGAAGAAACACGGAACCAGGTAGATCAAAGATTGATAGAATATCAGGAGAAGATGAAGAACGTATTTGATCAGCATGCAAAAGACAGGAATTTTCAAGTTGGAGACCTGGTTCTCAGATGGGATGTTCGCAGAGCAGAAAAGGGCAAGCATGCTAAATTTGATCCATTGTGGTTCGGGCCATTCAAAATAGTGAAGCTTGGGAGAAACAACACCTTTTCTTTAGAAAATATACAGGGTGATTTGTTGGATGCACCTGTGAATGGCCAATTCCTCAAGTCGTATTTCCAATTCTGACCCAGGCTGGGAATGCTTGATTGTATATACTGTATATAAGTTGTTTTGGTTTTTATTCTCATTAAGGAAAGAATGCTGATAATTACCTGAAGAAGGAGCACAGGGGAATTGACGAACGGAGTGAACTATTCAGTGGTCTGCGTGTTCTCGACATGCCCGAGGACGACCATGCCGTCCCCAGATGGAGCCGATGTTGTACATTTATACTCCTGCAGGAAAATTTCTGGTCCGCCACCTTTTCCAATTCTCCTTCACATCTCCGCCGTGGCCAAAGCTCCATGCTCCTGTTTGCTATTATTGTCTCTACCCGAAAATCCGCTTTGCAATGGTTAAAAAGCCGCAATTTAAATTATGTCGGGCCGAAGCCCCAAGGCCTTAGCCCTCTTACTGTTGACGTCACATGACTTAAGGCCGGAGACTGCAAGCTAAAACAAAAGGGGCTTATTGTTTTAATATTCGGGCGTAATGTTGGCCATCCGATCTGGCTCAAATCAACGGAGCGGTGATCGTCTCATTTGGAGGGCCCCGCGCGCACAGAAAACCGGCGGTATTACCCCGCACCACTTCCATCAGGCCGACAGTTTTGGGCCCAAGGCCAGCGACGCCACAAATCCACTGCCGCGTGTCCTCAGTACGGGTGGAAAACTGCTTTTCTCCCGCGCATTAAAGGCTGTACCAGGGCCGGGCAGCGGAATTCGTCTGAACCGTCTGATCTACTGATCTCCATCCAACGGCAAATGTGTGCCAGAGTTGCCCACGTGTTATCACTTGTCCGCTATGACATAGGGCCCGCCATCGTGTCGCTCTCACTCATTTCTACCCGTTGACTTCGCCACGTCGTCCTCCCACTTGTCCCCCCATACTCCCACGTGTTCGCCCCCGTGCACCCAAAACATTTCCCCCGTCATATATATATATATATATGTGTGTGTGTGTGTGTGTGTGTGTGTGTGTGTGTGTGTGTGTGTGTGTGTGTGTGTGTGTGTGTGTGTGTGTGTGTGCGTGTGTTTTCGTTCATATTCCCCCATTTTATTTATTCCCTCACAACCGAACTGTTTTACGCGCTTCACCTGATTACTCCCTACCTCCATCGCTTTTCTTCCGCCACCCTGCATGTTCCTGTCCCCTGTTCGTGTCCACGACGTCGTCTTCATCTCCACCTCCATCATCCCCGCCTCCATCTGTGTCGGTTTTTCTAATATTTTGTGGGTTTTGCAGGTTTTAATATAACAGGAGGGCGGTTTAATTCGCTGCCTCTGTTGCAAAGGTTTGGGGCCCATAAAAGACGATTTCCTGTGGGTGGAATTTAATGAAGAAGCTGAGGGTAGGTGCATGAAATGACCACCATTAAAAAAGACAAATAAATGCCTTCACAGAACCCTCCAGAGAAATTCGCCCTGCATTAAAGATCCAGGATTCGAGTCCAAAATCGAGGGCCGAGAGTACAGTACAGAATTTCAGATTATCTCAGGTCTCTCACGGCAGCAGATTTTCCCTCAGCTAAAGGCATCTCACTGTATATATTTTATTATTTGTGTCATGTATATAAGGAGATTTTCCTCTCCCAGCATTTATTTTCACAGACAGATTGTAAAGTACAGACATTCATAGTTAGTCATTCATAGAGTGGGCGCGAATTTTTTCTGCCATTTTATTCAAAATTGGGTCATTAATTGTGCTTCATCTACCCCCTCCTCTAGAATTTTCTATCTTTCCTATAAAGGCCCGAAAAGAAGACATTGAAAGGGTTCCAGATTTCTATCAGCAAACTGTGCAGTGAAAAGGCTCTTGTATACATCTTGTAATATTTCCTGTATGAAGTTTCAGAGCCCATAGGGTCTCAGTGAGGAGGGGTTATAACTGTAATGAGGATTTTGGTCTCTGGTATCTCACAGTATGTAATTTCTCTTATGTGTTAATACAATATCTCTTTCATGCTATTTATCTTCTTGTATCATGTTCTAGAATGCGAGTGGCTCACTAGTTGGCAGTAAGGATTCATCCTTGTTGATGCCCTTCCTGGAATTAGTCAAGCGCTTTAAATAGGCCTAGTCATGGTATACTGTTTCATGTTCACTTCATCCATATTTTCTACTATATTAGTTGTTTGAGGGGGGTGCTTTTAAAACGCCATTGTCATATAAGGATTCATAGATTGGTATGCCCTTATATGGTTCTGTTGTGTATCTGGGTATCAATCTCATGTCAGCTAATATCTTCTTTATGTTTCCTCACTGCGCTCATCATCTGATATTTGATTTCTGTGATATATTATCTGAACTGGCCCTCTTTACAGTAAGCGGTCTCTTAACTGTCTGATGCCTTTATATTGGAGTTTTACTTGATGTCCCTACATTGTTCTTGTCTTTGTACCAGCTTCTGAGAGAGATTGGTCCCATTCAAAACTAATTTCCTTGTTCAAAAAAGAGATAGTAAGTGAGTTCTTGGACTGACAACCCAAACTATAAAGGGCTCCTTGCTATATTAAGATGTCCTAGGCACTAGTCTATGGAAACTCTAGACTGTCTCTAGGAGGGTGACAAAATCATCCACAACAGAATGTATCCCTCACTAAAAGGGAATGATTAGATTTTTGAAGGTTTAGGAAAACCTTGTCCTGAAGAAATAATAGACTCTAGCTAGATCATAAAGGACTTTGAATAAGGGAGATGGATACATTCACCTTTGAAACCAGAAGGAAATTGCTTCCAAAAGAACTTAGCTAAGTCGTAAAGGAATTTGACTAGAATGGTGAATGGCCTAAGAAAAAAACCGAGGTAAATTATAGGATTGGATAGATATCCTCCTCAAAATCCAGATGGAATTATGTATGTCATAAAGGCTGTTGAATAGAGAGGTGAATGGTAAAAGGAAAAATTCTCTCTTGAGAAGCGATAAGGACTTGGCTAGGCATACAAGACTTTGGGCATAGAATATTGGTAAATTTTCGTAAGGCAACATAAATGAATTTTTCCAAAATCCTTAGATACTCATGTGAATATGGGGACTTACATTTCCGACTCCATGATGGAACTATCTATAAACATCCATCAACATGCCAAGCTTATATAATTTTGTTAACGAAAGTGAAAATTCAGCTAAAGGAAAATCCATTGCAACAAACAAGAATACCTCCCTTGTTATGAGGGAGAGTTGATATTTTGTAGCATTACAAGGAATTATTGCATTCTAATAGACCTCCAAATTCTTCCAAGAAAAATAATTGAAATTAATATAAATACATTTTAGTTTTAGGGTTTCATGTAGGCTCAAAAGGGACAGGTCAAACCCACCACAAAAGTGTGTGTCCCTTGAAATAAGTGCACCCATTTGACTTGTATTTATATACAATATTACTTCACACTTCATTTCATCGCTAACTCATCATCATATATCTTCTTGTTGTAGTAAAAACTCAACATCCCCATTTTTCACTTATTTATTTCAAATAATGGGAACCCTTTCCATAATTTTTTGGCTAAATCACCTCTTTAGTATTTTCTTTTGGTTAAGTGTCCTAGAATATTGGATTTTTTTTTCTTTCATTAGATTTTTATTTTTATTTCTTCATTCAGTTCAAATTTTCACTAGATTTCCATCAGTACTTGTTTCATCTCATTTGGTTACACTGTTTGCAAATGGTGTTCATCTAAAGCTCAACAATTTTTACCGCCTAGGTTTAAAAAAGTACAAAATGTATATTATTTTAATTTTTGTAAAGAAAATAGTAACTGATTTTAAATATTAATTCCTCATTATTTTTTACTAATTATTTCATTTCTCACTAGCTATCCTACAAAATCACCACTGTGAAGTTGTAGAAAAGTTAAGGTTGTTTTTTATTTCTCGGTAATTTATTCCAACTCCCAATTTTAAAAGAAATTACGAGACCTGGAATCTCAAAATTGAAAAGTGGTTGTAGTTCATTTTTTTGAATTTTTAATTACAAAGTGGCTATAGTTTATAATGGAGTCCAACTCCAGGTGGGTCCCATTTCAGCTCACCCCCTCCCTTACTCTTTTTGTTATGAAACCAGCTCCAAAAATAGAAGAAAAGAGAGCTAGAGGTAACCACTTAACCCACTGTGCTTGTTTATTAGATACAAAACAACAAAAATATCCTTCCAAACATTTGTTCACTATATCAGTTTTCCCATCGGATTGAGGATGATAAGATGCTCTATGAGCTAGTTGAGTACCCAAATAAGAAAATAATTCCATCCAAAAATTTCTAGTAAAAATGGGATCTTTGTCACTTAAAATAATATTTGGGCTTCCATGTAGCTTTTGATTTGTTTCTATAAATGTAGTAGAAATTGTACTTGCTTTAAATGGATGAGATAATGCACAAAAGTGTGCATACTATTTAAGTCTATCAACTACCACCATGATGACACTCTTTCCCTCAGACTTAGGTAAACCTATGATAAAATCCATTTAAATTTCCTCCCAATGTTGACTTTGAATGGATAGACATTGTAGAAGACCTGGGGTCTTAATCGTCTCAACATTTTTTTTCTGGAAAAACAAACATTCCGACACAAACTTTTGAATATCAAATTTAAGGCCATCCCAAATAAATTATTTCTTCACGCTGTGGTAAGTTTTAAAAAATCTCGACTGTCCTCCTAAGGGATAAGTGTGCAATTCCAAAAGAATATTTTGTTTTAGTTCGGAATTCTTACAAAGATATAAGCAATATTTGTACCATAAGGAATCATTTTTCCAACTAAATGTATCAAATGTACTAGGATCTTGCTGCAATTTTGAATGAGTGTCCACACTTCTTCATCCTTCTTCCATTCATCCCTTGCTTCGGTTATCCAACATGGTTGGATAATAGAAATAGCACAACATAATTCTTCCACCTCTTCATCATTTCTTGATAATGCACATGAAACAACATTTAGCTTCCCCTTTTTGTATATGATTTCAAAGTCATAACCCAACATCTTTGTGACCCATTTTTGTTTCTCTTCTAAAGATAGTCTTTGTTCCAAAAAGTATTTAAGACTATAATGATCAGTTTTTACCTTGAAATGTCTTCCCATTAGGTAAGGTCACCATTTATTTAGTGCATGTATTATTGCCAACATTTCCTTCTCATAAATAGATTTTTGTAAATAATTTCCTTTAATTGGATGACTTTCAAATGCAATGGGTCTTCCTTCTTACATTAAAACATCACACATTCCATTTCCTAAGGCATCACATTCCACAATAAAGGTTTTTGTGAAGTCTTGCGTAGCTAAGACCGGTATTAGGCACACTGCCTCTTTAAAATGTTCAAAGGACTTAGTTGCTTTAGGAGTCCATGAAAATGCATATTTATTCAATAATTTTGTTTGAGGTGCTGCTATTATCCCATAATTCTTAACAAACTTGCGATAATACCCTGCTAACCCGACAAATCCTCGCAACTAGATTTTTTCATTCCTTAATGGATTTAATTTTGTTATGGTCTACATTAATAACCTCATGAGATACAATATGACCCAGATATTCCATCTCTTGTACTCCAAAGAAAAATTTGGAGGTTTTAGGATATAATTTTTTCTCCTCCAATAGTTTGAGCAACCTATCAACATGTTGAACATGATCCTTTAAAGACCTGTTGTAGATTAGTCTATCATCAAAAAATACTAATACAATTTTTCTAAGGAAGGTTTTGAAAATGGAATTCATCAACCCTTGAAATGTAGAAGGTGCATTGGTAAGGCCAAAAGGCATGCCCAAAAATTCATAATGACCCTCATGAGTTCAAAATGTTGTTTTCGAAATATCTTCAGTCTTCATTCTAATTTGATGATATCCTGAATGAGGATCCAACTTGGTAAAATAAATTGCTCCATGTAATTCATCCAATAATTCATCAATCATGGGAATGGGAAAATTATCTTTAATAGTGATATTATTAAGCTCCCTATAATCCAGATACATGCGGCATCATCCATCCTTCTTGTGCACCAATACTACTGGAGTAGAGAAAGAACTTTGACTCGGTTAGATTATACCAACTTCTAACATTTCTGCAATCATACGTTCAATTTTTCTCTTTTGGACATAAGGATATATGTAAGGCCTGATGTTTGGAGGAACACTTCCTGGAATCAAATGAATAGCATGATCATGATCATGAATAGGTGGGAGTCCTTTGGATGTTTCAAATACCTTGGAATGATTGCCCAAGGCTTTTTGAAGATCTTGATAAATAGATGATTTTGATGTTGGAACTTATAATGAGAATAATTGTGCAATTACACCTCTTTTTTCTTTCTTTAGAAGCTTTGTCATGAAATTAGAGCTTATCATATTTCTCGGATTCCATGCGATACCATGTAATTCAACTTCCTTTCCTTCCGACAAAAAATTCAAGAAACTTTCTTGAAAATTAAAAGCTACCATCCCCAAAGATTGTAACCATTATACTCTTAGTACAACATCAACACCTCCCATTGGAATTGAAAGCATTGGACTATTCAATACATGTTCCCCCATGGTTACCTTGATACTAAGGCATTTTCTAGAGAAATTTATAGTTTCTCCATTTTCAACCATCACTTAACATTATGGTGTTAGGTATATGAAGGAATTCAATTCCTTCTCTACCTTACCATGAATAAAATTATGGGTACTACCCAAGTCAATCAACACTATTACCTTTTTCTTGTAGATATGTCCTTCTATATGGTCAGACTCCTTTCTTCTTTCTATAGAGTTGGTTCTTTGTACATATCCTCTTCTTTTGAAGTTTTTTGTTCATTTTATTCCTCCTCTTCACAATCGATGTAAAATAATTTCTTCTTAGCACACTTACAACATTTAGTGTATTTTCTATCACAACTATAGAAAAGCCCTTTTTCTTTCTTTTCTTCCAATTGTTGTGGTGTCAACCTTGTGCGTTTTTGAATTCTAGTAGTAGCAACACTTCCATCCTTCTAGATTTGAGTGATAGGCTTCCTTTTCACCATAATTTTACATTCAATTTTTCTTGCCATCATGAATGCCTTCTTCAATGAATCAGGTTCCCAAAGGCGAACCTCAAGTTGGATGTTATCCTTTAAAGTCCCTATGAAGACGTCAATCATGTGTTTCTATGGAATATCAACTACCCTTATATTCAATTTTTGAAATTCATGAATGTGCTCCACCACTCAACCCTTTTGTTTGAGATTTATCAATTGGCCTAAGAAGGTGTTGTTCTTTTTATCCTCATAATGTGTTATCATTTCCTTCGTAAAAGTTGACCATGTGACGATTTTCTTACGGGATAAAAGCCATCGATACCATACAAATGTATTTTGTTCTAAATACAAATTTTGAAGGTGTATCTTTTGTTTGTTTTGTGCATTATTGAGATAAAAATATTGCTTCATCTGTAGTATCTATGTTACGAGATCCTTGCAATCAAACTTCCTCATATCGATATTTGAAATATGGTGGGTCTTAAATCGAACATTAGAGTTTATGAAATCTCGATTAACATTTATTTTTTCTCATCAAGAGTTTCCTCTACTATATTTTCGTCATTAGGAATCATTTCTTGTATCAACTTTCTCAAAGCTTCCTTCAAACCTTCCATGTCTACTTTAATATCATTCTTCATGTCTTCCATTTTTTCTTCCATGTATTCCATTGCATTCTTCAAACCATCCATCTTAGATTCCATGTCTTTCTTCAAACCATCCATATTAGCTTCCATGCTCTTCTTCAAACCATCCATCTTAGCTTCCGCACCTTTCTTCAAAAATTCCATTTCATTTTATTTTTCTCTTTGTGAAAGTGAAATTTGGTGCACTTTCTCTTGTAATTTTGATATATCATGTTGCACTTCCTCCTCTTCATGAATCGTAGTAGAGTATTCTTAGGGCTTGATGGATGTTGAATTATTTTTAGGGGGGGAATTTTAAAACCAAATACTCATATCTATGCTTCAATATGCCCTTGGAATCACTTCAAACTGATTTTTCAAACAAGGCTTATGGAATTTGAAAAAAAATACACACATTTTTCTTGCTTTTGAGGAGTGCGATGTTGAAACAGAATTATCTCTATGATTTTGGATCTTCAAGATCTAAAATTCGGTCATGTAGTATCCCTCTGAATATTCTTTCGAATCCCACATTTCTGACCTTATTTGGATTCTTCAATACAAAGTTATGCCTGATCTCCCACAATGACCTAATTATGGACTGGTTCAGGAGAGTGAATTTGTACAGCATGCCATGTGTCACTATTTCCTCGTTCGGCTCTGAAATTGATACACAAGCTACTACAGTCCGTGTAATTTTAACCACTTTGTACAGAATTCTAATCCGATGTTCAGAGAGAGAGTTACAACAATTTTCCCAAGGTCATGTCTTTTATATGAAATTCAACAGCCTGCAAAAACCCTAACTTCCATAGATCATATATCTAAAAATATTTTGAACCAAGATCTAAAATTTTTACACTAAGTTCCTCAGGATTTCTTCGAAAGGGGTTTTTTTGGTTAGTGTCTAACTCGTAGAAAAAACGTTATACAGAAAATGTCATGATGACCTGTTTGAATCAGAAAAATCCTAGAATCAAAAGCTCTGATACCAAATGTTTTGAAACTAGCTCCAAAAATAGAAGAAATGAGAGATCAACACCTTAGAAATAAGCTACTTCGAGGGGGAAACCTCCTTTACATTACATAAATGAACAATTTTTGGATGATACAAATGACAAAATCTCCTTTCTATATATAGGAGTCCATGGGGTCACAGTATAATCTTAGTCGACCAAACATTAATAATGTAAGGGCACAATAATAACAATATGGGGCTTACATAGGTACAACAATAACAATAAGAGGGATACACTGACAACAATAAGAGAATACACTAGCATTATAAAGAGCTAACAATTTTATAAAAATCCCGATATAAATATATTTGACTATTAAAATCCCAATAAATAAAAAACCCGATAAAAAAAACTCCGATAAAACACTTTCGATAAAAATATCTACCATAAAAAAGTCCCGATATAAAAAAAAATTACGATATTTAAAAGTTTCAATATCAGATAGGACATCGAATTTTATTAGTTGATTAATTTTAAAAACTTGCGATATGAGACAACCTCTGATATCTGATATAATGTGAAGGTTGTTTGAAAATTAAAAAAGGTCTCATTATACCTCCAGTAGTAATGCCTCTGTCATTCCTCCATTTTTTTTTATTCATAATACTCCATGCTCCTTTTTTTTTTTAAATTGATTTGTATTACTACTTTAACACGTGGTTTTCAAAATGAATTATGAGGGTAGTCTGCTACCATTTATTAACAATATAATTAAAATCTATTATTTTATAAATTTAATTAAATTTATTTTTAAATTAATTAATTTGATTAATATGTAAATAATTTAATTATTCAATTTAATTAATTGTTTAGTAATTTAATTAAATTGAATCTTAAATTAAATTAATTAATTTGTAAATAATTTAATTAATGGTATATATTGAATTGATTAAAAATTAATTATAATTAATGGATTTAATAAAAAATTATAATTTTTAATTAAAATTTTCCTATTTTTGTTCCACACAACAATTTTTCGAGAATTCTAGCAATATTGACATTTCAACATTGGAATCCCATAAGTTGAGTGTTACTTGGCCAATTTAGGCCGAGGATGACTCGTTAGATACATAAAATTCTTGAGAATATTTCTAAATTCATTGCATGAAAGGATTAGATCTCTAAATGAGTCCCCAATATAGCATAAGATCAAGTTCTGAATTTATGAACAAAATTAATTTTAAGAGTTTAGTTTTTTGCATTTTCATTTTTCTCCTAGCCTCTATTGACCACAGATCCATTCGAGTATGTTCTCTTTCACCAATAATATGTTTAAAAGGATTAATGGAAAATTCATATTTAATTTTATTTATTTATTTATTTATATAAGTTTTGACTGAAGAAATGTTTTTTTCCAGATTCAGTATTTTTTTTATTTTAATTTCTATTTTAATTAAATTTTGATCAGTTTTGGTAGAAGAATAGTTGAAGAGATGAGGAAGAGAATATTTCAATCAATGAAATTTCTCCAACAATAGAAGAAAAATATTTTTGACCAATCAAAATTATTGGAGAAGATTTTTTCTTCAACAACTCTTTTATTTTGAATTCATATTTGTAATTATAAATAAGGGTTTGTAGAATGGGAAAAGGGCTTCTCTTCTCTACAATTATCGAATTAATAAATCCATATTGTAATAGGGCTTTCATTATTGTAGGTAGAGAGTATGAATCTTAGACCTGGGGATTATTTGGATTTGTCTCTTTTCATTTTGAACTATGTATGAGTGACAAAGGTTGCACTATTGCACCTCTTTCTTTTAGTAGCAGAGTTTATGCTTTGGAGGATATTCTAGGAGATTAGATTTAAAGAAACAAAGCAAGAGAGAATCTTTCATTAGTTTGTAATTTGAATACTTTTATTTAGTTGCAAATTTCATTTATGTAATAGTGGATTTGTGTAGAATATACTCATGTTGTGCATTCATGTTTGATATGAGGGAAAATGTCTTTAGGACTACCTATATAATTCATAATCACATATATTTGTTATTATTTTCTCTTTGCTCAAATATTTAAATTAGATTTTTAAGTAACTATTTACTTAGAAATATGTCATCAGAAGACAATTTAATTACTATTGGAATTATGAGAACTATTTCTTGGTTTATACTGAGTTATTCATTGTTAAAAGATCTGCAAACAAAAAAAGTTTTGGTAATTATAATATCATCTAGTACAACTATTTCATTAGCCAGATATTTATCATAAACCGGGCATGCTTAAATCCCAATCATTTAATTACTTTGCTCTCGATTGGGTTAGATTTGCATCTTCGTAATTGAAATAGGCCTAGGATTTCTTTCCTTTTGCTTGTATTCTAGGATTAATTTGTATCTTGCATTCTATAAGTCCTCCTTTAGAAATGGTAAACTTTAGTTGTGGTTGGGATGAGCCCTAGATCAACTTAAGGATCACTTTATTTCCCAATAAACAAGAAGATTAGATATGATGTCTTCTCTCTATTGGTAGGTCAAATTCATATTTTAAGGCAGCGGAGATAGAGAGAGGGTATCTGTACCCAATTTAACCATTCAGAATCACCATTTCAATGGAAAAGGAGGCGCTTTAAGTTCTGAGTCGGGTGATTTTCCCCCCAATGTTGAGGTAGACATTTGAAGGCTCATTAGGAGAATTTTGAGGTCTAAAATGGGCCTCCTAAGGAAAATGTACAATCAAAATTCACTTTATGAGAACCAATCACATTTTAGGGGATGACATCATCCCTAATGGTTGAGGTGGCATTGTTTGAGTTAAAGGTACTTACTTGTCACATTCTCAATGGTGGATAAAAACTCATGGTTAACCATGGTAGTGCTCTAAGTACTTTTAAAGTCAAAGTAAAGTACTCATAATAAATGTCACTTCACACCTTTTGAATAAAAATATATTATTGTCATTTAATATTTCTTGAAAGAAACAATGCATATCCCTATGCATTTATTATATTATATTATATTATATTACTTTTATATAGTATATTAATTACATGTTATTATACAATTTAAATAATATTAATTTTAATTAATAGCATATAATATAATTAATAATTTATAAATTTATATTTATATTTTATTTTAAGTTATTTAAGTACAAAGGACAAATGCATTAGTTGGTTAATGAAAATGACTTTTTCTTAAAAAGTTCATTATTATCACATAATACAATTATTTTATTAATTTTATTTTGGTACAACTTTTGAATTGAATTTAACTATGGTTACATGGATTGTGGTGCAAAAAGTGAATTGAAAATTCATAAATATTATTTTATTAGTTTAGCTATTATTATATTATTTCCTTAGGAGGCCCATTTTAGACCTCAAAATTCCCCTAATGACAACCTTTTTAGCACTAGAAGGAGGGCAGTAGTAATTTTTCCTCTCTGATGATTTTTTTCTTTTAAATTATTACTATGACTCCATGTAAAAGACTTCCATGTATTTTCTTTGTTGGACCTCATCCAACAACCACTCTAGTAAAGGAAGTCAAGGCCTTGCTTCAGGTGAAAGGAAATGGTCAAACATATGCTTTTATCCATATCATTTGATTTATTTTAAGTTGTAAAAGTTTTAATATTGACGAAGATATTATTCGCAGGATCTTCACTCGTAATTTGACAGGAAAAACCAATGACTGGTGCTTATCACTTCCATTTTCCTTTGTACATAGTTGGGATGAGTTTTCAAAGATTTTCCTTTTTCCTTCGCGCATTTCATAAATATGATTACGAAAAAATGTGTGATTAGTTGGAAGAATTGTGTAGGATGGAAGGTGAAAATTTGGATATGTTTTAAGTTATATTTAAATTAATTTTAATGAAATTTCAATCCAAATATTTTCCTCCTCAATTCGAATTAATTATATGGTTCAAACATTTAGTGTCTCTATCATGTGATAACTATGAATAACTAGAAAATATATCCATTGTTGAGAATAATTCAATTTATCAAAATGATAACTTTGATTCTTCACAAAATGAAATTACATATGATAATAATTATGCCAAAAATGAACGAAATTTACATAATGTTGATCAAGTATAATTTCAACACAATTCACAATCTATTAGCAACAATCAACAATAATTTAATCAACCAAATAATGTTGGAAATGTTGAGTCTACTACTGAAATTAATTCATAGTTAGTTGGTAATAAATTGCAAATTATGAAGAAGCTCAAAAAAAACTTACAAATTGATCAAACGCAAAAATAATTTGAATTGTCTATTTTGGAAAATTAGAAATTATCTATCCATAGAGAAACCTTCAGGTATATATCTTCATCTTCTTATTTTTCTCTCTACCCTATATATTTAACAATATTGATTTAAATCATAATCAATCAACAATACCTTTGAAAACAAATTTTATTTTAGAAAACAAAGGGAATTATTTTAATAATGAATTATTAATTTCCGATATTGGCAGAGAAAAATTAATTAGTAATTCAATTAATAATATTGAAAATTCTCTTAATTTGGTATTCAATCACTTGCCTAGTTCTGATTTATTTAATTTAGAGCAAAATAGCACTTTTGAAGTTATTTATTATAATGACTTGTAAAATGAAAATTCTCAACCTCTTTTCTCTTCAGAGATAGTTTTTTTTATTCCTTAGGTGAATCTATTTTTTAAGATAAAGAGAAATTTAACCAAGGATTTTTTCTAGTCCATTCTAATTTTCAAACATTCAATAATAATAGTAATTTTGGTAATCAAGGGCCTATCTCAATTTTTTATTCCTATGATGATGAAATTCCATTGTTGGATCATAAGTTTGAAATCCTCCCATTCCCAAAAAAGTATGAAAACAATCAATTTAACTTTATAATTTTGATTGATAATTGTGGGAAATAAATATTTGCAAATGAGTGTCAACCATATTGTACCATTATTTAGATTAATGTAAATTGTAATTTTCTTTAGTTTCAGTTCCCTCAATTTGAATTTGATTTTCTTTCGAAATTCATTTTTTAATTTGTGAACACATTATACAGGAAATTTGAGAATTCAAATTATAGATACTCGTCAAGTGCATTAATAAGCTTGTATGAAAAATATTTCTATAATTTAAAACATGAACATGGACTACCTCTTATTTTGAAATTTTATTTATTCATGTTTGGCTAGTTCATGTATTATTTTCAAATGAGTTTATCACAAATTCTGGCACTTGAGAGTGCATCATTTCATTCTGGTGAGAAATGGAATACTTCTATAAAGCTTTCAAATTTTCATCCATGCTTTAACAATACATTTGAAAAATATCTGGAAGTTCGAGTGCTCAAGAATATTTTAGTTTTTTCCAATGTTCATCAAGCTTCAATATTTAAAATGTATCATTCAATCCAGGCTTGATGCTTCCTGTTGTTTTCAACTTATTTCAATAATTCACTAAAGTTCATATTTATTTTTATCATCTTGTAGGAAAAAGTTTGGAACAATTTCGAGAAAATTGTTTCTAAATAAGTTTATTTCACTAAACTTGTTAGATGTACATACTATGTTGATTTTTTGTTTTAATAATTTAGTTGTCATTTTAGTCATGTTAATTGACCTGCACATACATGTAGGATTTAAAATGAGAGAATGGTTACATTGGGAGTATAACTATACTTATTCATATTTCCTTTCATTCAATTACAATTAGCGATATATTAGTTTAGATTTAATTTTCTTGTAGTTATTTTGTTATTGCATAATTTTCAATAGATGTTGGTAATAGGCTCAAGTATGAACTTGGTCTTCATTTCCTTCATTTAGTGAATTCATTTTAATAACAAATAATCAATTATTTATTTCCAAACCATAACATGTCCAAGGAAAAGATTCATTTTATCATTTTCTATGCTCTCAATTTCTGCTTGGCTTCATGTTTTCTCACGTTGCAGATTTGTAAGTTATAGCATGATTTCACTTATAAATCATGTATTTGAAATGAAATATTTGTCTCTTGCCAATATTATTTTTGAGATGCCCTTTATCCTCCTCCATCTTGAATGGAAAATTTTTAAAGGGTATTCAAGAAAAAGTGAAAATATTTAAAATCTTGCAACATTTGAGAAACATTTTGTCCATGACTTTCCTCTATCATTCCATTGGATTTTCACATTTCGAAAAAATTATTTTATTTTGATTTATTTAATCCTAACTACCTCAGAAATATCACAACCAAATTTTCAGAATTAATAAAATCATCTGAAGCATCTGAAGTTTTACGCCACTCTCTCATTTGATATGGATTTTAGCTTACTTTAAAATTACTCCTTTTACTATATCATCTCGAAAATCACACAAGCACAATTGGAAGTCTATTTTTCAAAGTAATTTGAGAACATAATTTTCAAGTAATGTCATAGAACCATGGGAATTCGGCTTCATTGACTCACCTTCCTTGGATGCCCACATGTTTGGTTAATATGAATCCACATTTTGTTATTTTAGATTAAATATTACAGAGAAACCACTATATTGATGCACAGAACTAGTAAATGTACTTACAGAAATTTTTAATTTTATTTTCGTCCCATCAAATCTCATGAAGGGACTTGAGATCGATTTGTTGTAATTGTATGAAAAATCTAGAGCTGATTTAAAATCAAAAGTGGTGAGGAGATTTTCCACTAAAATTTAAATGGAAATTAGAAGCTAATTACTCATTTCTTAGTTGTTAATTTATACTAAATAATGACATGATTTTGAACATAGATAATAGAGGGAAAATTCTTAAATATTTAAGGTAAATTTAGAGTCAAAATTCTTCCAGGTATGCATTGACATGTTCATCTTCATCTGGTCAATTTCTCTTTTTATTTGGTTTGTTTGCTTATTTATGTTTTCTTCTTTTTTAGGTCTTCATTGGCTTGACTTGGATATTTGAGATAAGAGAAGCAGCGAACCCTTGCCAGTGAAAGCATTCTTAGGGAAGTATTTTTTGTTCCATCATAATATGGGTATTCTATAGTTTTGGTTATATTCATATTTCCTTTATTTGCAAATTTAGCAATATGATCCAATAATCATTAAGAAATCTTAAATCAAATCTTAAATTCTTTCTTGCCCATATTTGCTACAAGAAAAGAAAATTGCAAAAGAATCTTGTAGCAAATGATCTTATCCATGATCTTATCTCGAATTGTTCTGAATCTTAAATTTTCCAATTGATTTAAAACCTTTTCACTGCACTAATTCATTTTACATTCACTTTAGTCTCATTTCTTCTTCCGAGGGGATTCATAGCCTTTAACGTACAAATCTCATGAATCTCGATCCTATGCTCTTTGTTTCATTACCTTTCCAAGATGTTTTCTTGATGACTTCGAACTCATAAGCCTTTCAAACCCTTGAGTCTATATTACATTGGAGATATCTTATAAAATATTACAAAATTGTTTATCTCAAATATTTGGATGCCCAATGTATCGATACTCCCACATTATACATTAAAAAAAACATTCGCTATCATATATGTATTTATGGTATGTCTTATTTATAAAAGTTATTAAATTCTTTTGATCCAAGTTTTTGCTCGCATATTTTTTCATTTAATATTCAAGGCTTTCATATATCGGGACTTCTGATGTTGGATGTAAAAAATTAATTAAATCTCTGAAAAATAATTCCGCCGAAAATATTTTAATAGCAAAGGTTTTATTTGTCGGAATTTCATCTATTAGAGAATTGTTCTCATTTTAGAAGTCTTGTTTATCGAAGATCTCAATTTCATTTATTTTTCTCGGAATCTCAGAACCTTGGGATATCGGGATATTATCATTAATCAATTAAAATTTCTTCCTGAGATTTCTTTTTTTCCTCTTAACATCTCAGACTAGTGGTATATCAAACTAATATAATATTATTAGTCTCTCATAAATTCATTCATTACTATAGTTTGATTTTTCAGGTTATCATGATGTTTGAGAGCTTGGATGTATTTATAGTTACAATTTTATCAAACCCCAAGCTTTCATTTATTTTCTAAATCTTGGGGATACCCATTCATAATAGTATGTGCACATGGGACTCTTTTTACTCTTCTCAACAACCTTCCTGTATAATGAGAAATGCATCACCTATGTCTTACTTATATTTTCATATTTATCTTACAATTAGATGCTCATACCATCATCCTGATAATTTTTTAGTGTGCATCCTTTATTTTTAAAGACATCCTTGAGTAGCCACTAAGATGATGAAACCAATTGGTAAGGAATTCATAACACACAAAGGTAATGGATCATGATCAATTCATGTTTGAATTATCTTTTCTTTGAATTTTTGATATATCACACCATAGTTAGCATACAAAAATTCAAGTCCTCTCCCCAAATACATATGCATCATATATATTGGGACTTGGTATTGATTTTTGAGAGTTAATGAACCCTTGGAGTTGATATGAAATCATAAAATATAAGGAGAATAATTGTAGATTAAATCTATATAGAAGCACATTTTCATTTCTGATAGACGTCATTTATTTTTTATTCCTTTAACATGAATGATTATTTTCCTAGTTTGACCACTTGCATTTGTTTAATAATTTATGATTTTGGGATAATGGAGAATACATTGAAATCCATTTCTTCATGCTTTTACTTCCAATTGAAAGAAGATTTTACCTTTCGTTGGAGAAAATTATATCTCTAAGGTAAAGTATTAAATGAAATTCTCCGATGGTAAGTTTCATTTGCCCACTTTCATTCTTTTCCTTCTCTTTACATTTTTGGTTCAAATTTGTTTTTAGTTTTTTCTAATCATAAATCTTTGTTTTGCAGATCTCCCAAAATTATTTTTCACTTCCACAAACTCATATTTTGAGATTATTCTCTTTGTTATTCACCTTATAATTTTGGAACAACAACTATAATTTTTTCCGAATAAGCTAAATTGGGGAGTCCCTGAACTTTTTACTTGTTTCTTAAGCATTTCTTCTATCAAAAAATTGTTTAAGATTTTTTTTATGAAGGATTTGATTTGAAAAAATAAAATTGGTAGTAGGTAGAGTCTTCTCATTCAGGATTTATTTTAACTCGTGATTTCTATCCATCTTTAATTTTAGGGCCTAAACTCTTTTAGCTCTACAAGATAAAATTTACTAGATTGTCCACATTAACTTATGCCAATTTTGGACAACTAGGTCCAAACTCCATGTTTTGATACTCATATGAAGATGCCAATATTTTTATTAGACTCCTCTTTCGAAGAGGTATAAGATCGATGTAAATACCATCTTGATCTGATGAGCAGAACATTTATTTTGAATTTATTCAAAATATGTGCAGGTCGGTCTGAAAATTTGGAGCCCCAACAATTGTATCACACACCCTCATTAATGGATATAAATTGGTCAACATTGGAGGACATTTTCACACATCACATCCTCACACATTTCTCTCTCATCATTTTATTGGTTCAATCACCTTGGAGGCTCTTCTTCATCCACACATGGGAAAAGCAACAAAGAAATTTTGTTTTTTGATCTAGGGTTTTTCAACGTAGATTTGACCAATGTTGACTTTGGTCAACGCTTGGTCAAACTGACCCGAAACTTGGTGAAAATTTCAATTTCCTCAATCCGTATTTTTGGGAAAAAATCCTAAGGTTGTACATTGACTTTGACTAGGATGCGTTGACTTTGTTGCTGTTGTTGTTTGCGTTGACCGTTGACTGTGACAGCATTGAATTTCATTGAATTTTGGGGTTCACTGTTTTGGTTGTCCTAGAGGGTTGTGTGACACTTCTGTTTGGCTGACTGTATTGAGACTTTGTTGGTTGAAGCATCCTGGTGACTATAGTAACGCACCAACACACATAAATATTTTTGGCTTGTCTTTTATCAATCTACTGGTATGCTCTATCAACATTTTACTTTCTTGTTTATGTGATTGCTAACTGATATTGGGGATAAAAGTAAATTTGCATCAAGCATAAAACATCTACAAAAATTTACAACTTAACACTAACATGCTTATCTTCTTTCACTTTTTGTTGAGACATTTTACAATTTGTCTTATTGGGTTTGTCTCTTAATTTGGGCCTATCTTTTAGCTTTTCTTTTTGTTTTTCCTTTCCAATTCGACATTTTTGGAGCTTGTTGATTTCTTTTTCACTTTAATTTGGAATTATTTTCCTTTTGCCTTCGGTTTTGCCTTTATTTTGGTGACTCCAGCATGGTTTATGTGGTTTCACTTTTCCTCACCCAACAATGGTTCAGATACATGAGAAATATTTACTCTCTCTATTCAATGATTTTAATTTATCATTAAAGGTATATCTTTATGGAATTCCAAAGCCCTCTTGCCTTAAATTATTTTTCATGGAGGAACACACATCATTTTAAAGTGATATGGTTCATATTTTCAAGGAAAGAACCAATCTAAGTTAAACTCCATGAATCCTCCCATCTGTCCCCTGCATAAAGCCTTTGATTGATAGTCGCGGGAAAGAATTTGGATTCAACTTTAGAGAAGTGTTATTTCCATTAACATAAGTCTCTATTACCATCCCACCTCTTTCATTCAATTACATCATAAACTAAAATATCAAAAATGTTCTTAGAAAAAAGGTGATTAAAAGAGGAAGAATGAGAAATACAAGTAAATTAGTTGGGTCTATGGATGCTCACTAGCATCCAGCCTATGCTTGTATGGCATAAAAGACAACTTCGTTGGGGTTATGGATGCTTGCTAGCAGTGCAGATATTCATGTATGGCATAAAATACAACTTCGTATGTGTACATTTTAGGCTTGCTGGTAGCGAAGCGATGTCAAAAACCATTCATAATAGCAGATATATGGTTTATCAAAAAACTCCTATATGTACCTTCTTCTATTTCTTCTACGACAAAATTTTAAAATAAAATTTTCCAAACATTTGGATTCATGAATTTTACTCAAGTATGCTTTGAGTATTTATCCTTTCCAACTCATATTTCCTAATCTATTAATGTGGGACCCATAGAAAATGTTTTACTGTTAAACCGTTTTGTGGAAACCATTATTTTTAACTTTTGGGTAAATTAAAGTTCATTATCTTTAACTAGAGAGAATTGGTTCTTCTTATGTGTCACCAAGTGTTGTAGTAAAAAATAAACACCCCCATTTCAACTTATTTATTTCAAATAATGGGCACCCTTTCCATAAATATTTGTCTATATCACCTCTTTACTATTTTCTTTTTCTTAATTTTCCCACAATTTTTCTGTTTTTTATTTCATCGGATTTCTATTTTGATTGCTCAATTGAGTTCGACTTATCCCTAACTTTCCATGAGTACTTGTTTCATCTCATTTGATTACATAGTTTACAAATGGTGCTCATCCGAGGTTCGATAATTTTTACTGCCTAGGTTAAAAAATGTACAAAATGTATATTATTTTAATTTTTGTAAATAAATTATTAACTGATTATAAATATTAATTCATAGTTAATGTTTCATTAATTATTTCATTTTTCACTAACGGTCCTCCACAATCACCGCCACCAAATTGTAGAAAAAATAAATTTATGTGTTTTCAAATTTTTGATATTTTATTCCAATTCCCAATTTTCAAAGAAATTACAAGAAATGAAATCCCAACATTTCAAAGTGGTTGTAGTACATTTTTTTCAGATTTTTAATTACCAAGTCACTATACTTTATAATGGAGGAGTCCCACTCCAGGTAAGCCCCACATCACCTCACCTCCTCCCTTACTCATTTATAAACATCATGATATAAATATATCTAAATATAAAAATACCAATAAATAAAAGAGACGATAAAAAAAATCTAATAAAATGTCCCAATAGAAATTTTTCCATAAAAATATCTTTGACAAAAAAATTCTAATAAAAAAATAAAAAAAATAAAAAAATCTGATATTTCAAAGTTTCGATATCGAATATCGGACATCGGATTTTTTATTTGATTCATTTTAAAAGCTTACGATATGTCTCCTTATACCTCCCACCGTAATTCCTACAATACTCTTCCATTTTTTTTTATTCATACTACTTTTTTTTTATTCATACTACTCCATTCTCCTCTCCTTTTAAATTGATCTGTATTACTCCTTTAACACATGGTTTGCAAAACAAATTATGAGGGTAGTATGGTATTAATTATAAATAATATAATTAAAATATATTATATTATTATTTTAATTAAATTAATTTTTAAATTAATTAAATTTATTAATATGTGAATAATTTAATTAATTAATAGTTTATTAATTTAATTATTTGTATATATTTAATTGATTAAAAATTAATTAGAATTAATGGATTTAATCTAAAATTTAAAAAAAATTAATTAAAAATTTCTTATTTTTCGCCGAGCAACAATTTTCCCAAAATTATGGCAATTTCGATGCTTCAACTTTGGAAGCTCATAAGTTGATATTTACAAGGAAAAATTAGGTCCACGATGGCTTGTGGGATAGATAAAATTATGGAGAATATTTATGAATTAGTTGCGTGAAGAGATTCCATCATTAAATGATTCCAAAATTTAGCATAAGATCAAGCTTTGAATTTGTAAACAAAATTAATTTTATGACTATAATTTTTTGCATTTTCATTTTGTTATAGCCTATGTTGAGCACAAATACATTTAATTATGTTCTTTTTTACCAATAATATGTAGAAATTATACAATATGCATGTATATTACCGGATTCTCCTGATCTAACAATTTAATCCTCAAGTTAAATACAGAATCATTCTACTTAATTCTTTGCAGAAATGAAATCGCTAATTTCAAACACATGAAGAAAAATAAATCACACATAACAAGATGTTTTACTGGGAAATATTTAAGCTAAAAACCCCACCTATCATATATTATGTATATCAATGGATCATGAAACAATCTCATATACTCATAAAAAGCTCATCTCATAGAGCTCTAAGTACAATATACAATCGTCTCACACTGTCTTGCATAAATTTGCACCTCCATTCACCAATATCTTGCCTCCTGACAGCTTGCCTCCACTGCACAATCCCTGCTGAAGAAGAACCCTGAATGAATTCGACCTTACCTTGCCTTGACTGTGCAATACTCATAGCCATCTCCAATGTGTGTGTGGATGCATTGAATGCTCCACTATAGTTACAATAGATAGTCCATCTCACCCTTTCACCTATCTCTCCACTGGGTCTCCACTGGATCTGACATGCAAGTAGTTAACTGTTGTATTTCTTTATTTGCAAGTAATTAACTAATCAATTCATTCATCTTTCACTAGTGTATGTTCAGTTACAACTAGCAAAACTGATTTTAACTCACTAAACTAAGTTAAACTAATTAACAACTCACATAACTACTCTTCCAACTTTGTTACAACTTGCCACAATCAGTTATAACTAATTCCTCCATGCATGAGTCACCAACCAACTTTGGAATTCGAAATTCCTTAAATCAACGGGTTTGCCACATCAGTTATAACTAATTCCTCCATGCATGAGTCACCAACCAACCTTGGAATTCGAAATTCCTTAAATCAACTGGTTTGCCACATCAGTTAACTGAAATCAAGTGATCCAAGAGAATAAGTTACTATTTATTGTTTGATTATTATTAAGGGCTAATAATAATCGACATGCATTCTATTTTTAGATTTGTGATCTATAAATAGACTTTTCCCATCTTCTAAAAATATAAACTCATCTAAATATAGAATTTTCTCAACCATCTAGAATCAGCCTCCTGCTAATTTTATATTTTTCTCAACATGTATAAAAATAGGCATACACTTAAAAATAACTTGTGTGGGCCCCACCTAGTTTAGGTGTTGATTTTTCACTAGGATCAAGAATGATGTTTCTAGATGACTCTTTCACTATTTCTTGCTGCAATCTTCAATATTCCCTCTCAATAAGAAAGGATTTTCTTTGCATGCGCCCTGCAACTCCATGCATCCACCCTACAATACTTGCATGCAGCACTTCCGAAACTAAATAGCCTCTAAAAAAATCAATCATTCTAATGCATCTGTCATCATGGTCTTCTGAATTCTACTTAGCTATTGCACATGTCTTCAAGAATCACTGTGCTATTGAAATCTACACCCATGCACTCTACACTTGTTGTCAACTCTAAAATATGATACAGTATCTGACACTTTCACTTTGATCTGACTGTATCAACCTAATTGATCATGCTACTACTGCTCTGTGAGCGCCTCGTAGCTAGGTTCAATTCATGAGATCCACACCATATTAATGAATCCATCCTAGAAATATCTTCTTGGGATTATCCATGCATGTCACCCCACCTCTCACCTGGTGATGTAGTCGCATGCACTCCCTCTGCCCATATGGCACAAAATTTCTCTACATGAGTGGTTTCTCCCACTCCATGATCCTCATCTTGTGGCTTCTCCACATCCCGAGGTTCACTCTTACCTGCATGAAAATCCTGCTCCCTCTCAAGCTTCAATTGCATGGATTTATCGCCCTTCCCAACAGTAGGAAGCTCCGTAGAAATCCCATCTACTTCAAGTTTGTAGGGATTCTTTACTCGAATCCAAACCTTCTTGGCTTGCCCTGCTGCTTTTTGTCACAGGAACACTTTTCCTTCACTAAAGACAACATCATAGCCTCTATCCTCTAACATTGCGACTGAGATTACATTCTTATTTAAACCTGGAACATGCACAATATATTTTAGATGAAAGAGTTTACCTGACACCCTCTGAAAGGTAATGGTACCAATTTCGTTCGCACTGTATCGTCCATCGCCACCTAACTCAACATGCATCTAGAGATCTTTCTCCACCAAGTCACTGAACAAATTCTCATCTCCCGTCATGTGAAAGGACGCACCACTTTAAAATTACCACCTCGATCCCAATGCACTAGACACCATGCATGAAATCAATGAGAAGTCAAGCTCAAATTGCGAGGCAAGAGCCTCACCAGCTGCAGCTCTAGCATCCATCTTGTTCTTCTTTTTATGTGAAAAATTTGTGGAAATATGTCCATACTCGTGATAGTGAAAACACTTCACTTTGGACATGTTGTGCTCCTTGCCATATTTTCCAGCCTCAGATCTAGAATGGAATTTTTTCACCTTCTTATTCTTCACCTTGGTATCCAAAGTATAGTCCTCTTCATCATCATGCTTTGATGAAGAGCCATCCATGGTGTTCCACCTTATCTCCTCCTACACTAGATCTGACCAAAGTCCCTCCCAATCCGACAGTTTCTCTCGTCCATTGACAGAGTCTTCATAACTGTGCCAACTCTTTGGAAGTACAAGGATATCCAAGCTCACCAAATAATCACCCACAAAACTGACTCCTACACTCCCAAGCTCATCCCTGCATTGGACAAAATTTTTCAAGTATACCGGAATAGTGTCATTCTTCTCCATCTTGATTTTTCTGATTTTATCCTTCAGCACCAACTTCCTGTGGTCACTGTTGCTTTGGAAAAGATCTCTCAAAGCCTTACGAATAGCATATGGAATGGATTTCCCATGAAGGCTTGACACAATATGGTCTTTCACATCTTCCAACAGAATCCTCCTCGCCCTTGCTACTTTCTTTTGCCATGTGTCAAGTACTACAACATTCGTCCAAGTGGGCTTAGGAACATCTTTCTCGATGAATTCCATCAAGAAATTATCTTCAACCACTGCCTCCATCATGTCCTTCCAAGCTATGTATTTTGAGCTTCCCTCAAGTTCCGAATCCAACCGCAAACCATTGAAAGTCATTTCAATGTATACTCAATTGTCGCACCAAGAAATTCTTGCAGCAATTTCAAATTGTTTCCACCAATAAAAAGCTCAGCACCGCTTCAATATTGCAATATCTAGTGACTAACATTGCTCTGATACCATGTAGAAATTATACAATATGCATGTATATTACCGGATTCTCCTGATCTAACAATTTAATCCTTATGTTAAATATAGAATCCTTCTACATAATTCTTTGCAGAAATTAAATCACCAATTGCAAACACATGAAGAAAAATCAATCACACCTAACAAGATGTTTTACCAGGAAATCTTAAAGCTAAAAACCCCAACTATCATATCTTATGTATATCAATGGATCATGAAAAAATCTTATATATCTCATAAAAATCTCATCTCATAGATCTCTCAGTACAATATACAATCGTCTCACACTGTCTTGCAAAAATTTGCACCTCCATGCACCAATTTCTTGCCTCTTGACAGCCAGCCTCCACTGCACAATCCCTATTGAAGAAGAACCCTAAATGAATTCGACCTTACCTTGTCTTGACTAGGCAATACTCATAGGCATCTCCAATGTGTGTTTGGATGTATTGAATGCTCCACTATAGTGACAATAGATAGTCCATCTCACCCTTTCACCTATCTCTCCACTGGCTCTCCACTGGATCTGACATGCAAGTAGTTATTGTTATATTTCTTCAGTTGCAAGTAAGACACTACTTGTGAATTAATTAACTAATTAATTCACTCATATTTCACTAGTGTATGTTCAGTTACAACTAGCACAACTAATTTTAACTCACTGAACTAAGTTAAACTAAAAAACAACTCACATAACTACTCTTCCAACTCTGTTACAACTTGCCACAATCAGTTATAATTAAGTCCTCCATGCATGAGTCACCAACCAACCTTGGAATTCGAAATTCCTTCAATCAACTGGTTTTCCATATCAGTTAACTGAAATCAAGTGCTCCAAGAGAATAAGTTACTATTTATTGTCTAATTATTATTAAGGTCTAATAATAATCGACATGCATTCTATTTTTAGCTTTGTGATCAATAAATAGACTTTTCCCAAATTCTAAAAATATAAACTCATCTAAATATAGAATTTTCTCAACCATCTAGAATCAGCCTCCTGCTAATTTTAGATTTTTCTCAACATGTCTAAAAATAGGCATACACCTAAAAATAGCCTGTGTGGGCCCCACTGAGTTTAGGTGTTGATTTTTCACTAGGATCAAGGATGATGTTTCCGGATGCCTCTATCACTACATAATATATTTACAAGGTTCAATGGAAAACTCATATTTCCTTTTATTTATTTATTTAATTATGTTTTGATTATAGAACTTTTGTTTTCCGTATTTGGTATTTTTTATTTTAATTTCTATTTTAATTAAATTTTTATTGGTTTTGGCAGGACCAGTTGAAGAGATGAGGAAGAGAAGATTTCAATCACTGAAATTTCTCCAGCAATAAAAGAAAAGGAACTTTGACTAACGAAAATTGTTGGAGCAGATTTGTTCTTCAACAACTCTCCTATTTTGAATTATTTTTTTGTAATTATGAATAAGGGTTTGTAGAATGGGAAAATGACATCTCTTCTCTGTAATTGTGGAATCATTAAAGTACTATTGTAATAGGGGTTTCATTGTTGTAGGTAGAGAGGATCAATCTCAGATCTGGAGATTATTTAGAGTTGTCTCTTTTCATTTTGAACTATGTAAGATATGCAAAGCTTGCACTATTGCAGCTCCTAGATTTAATATAGGGGTTTTTGTTATGGAGGAGAATGTAGGAGATCATGTTTAAAGAAAAAAAGCAAGAGACCAAGTTTCATTATTTTGTAATTTCAATACATTTATTTAATTGAAAATTTCATTTATGTAATGGTGGATCTATGTAAATTTTACTCATGTTGTGCATTCATGTTTGATATGAGGAAAATTTTATTTTCGATTAGCTATCTAATTCATAGGCACATAGATTTGTTATTAATTTCTCTTTTCTCGAATATTTAAATAATATTTCTAGGTAACTATTCACTTAGAAATTTGTGATCAAAAGTAAATTTAATTACTATTGGAATTATGAGAACTATTTCTTGGTTTTCATAGTCAATTATTCTTTGTTAAATAATCTGCAAACATAACATGTTTTGGTAATTATAATATGAGCTAGAAGAACCATTTCATTAACCAAATATTCATCATAAACTAGGCATGTTGAAATCCCAATCATTTAATTACTTTTATTTCAGTTGGGTTAGATATACAAATTCCTAATTGAGATAGGCTTAGGATTTCTTTCCCTTTTCTTTAATTCTAGGATTAATTTGTGTCTTTCATTCTAGAATTCCTCTCTCCAAGGAGGAAAACTTTAATTGTGGCTTTGTTGAGCCCTAGATTAGCTTAAGGATCACTTTCTTACCTGATCAACAAGAAGAGTCGATCTGATGTATCTTCTCTATTGGTAGGTGAAAGTCATATTCTAAGTGAGTGGAGATAGAGAGAAGGTAACTAAACCAAATTGAACTAGTTATAACTACCATGTCAACGTAAAATGAGCTGCTTTAAGTTCCCAACCAAGAGGTTTTTCCCTCAATGTTGAGGGAGACATTTCAAGCCTACAACACTTCTATATAATACACTCATGCAAGAAGAGAAATGATGAAATGATTGAAGTTTGGAATTTTTTTTGGGCAGAAATATCTTGACAATTTTATTTTTAAGCCTTGCTAAAAAAAATTCTCCTAGATGAAGAGTTATAGTGTTTTCTCCCATTTTTGGGTTTCCCAAGGAATATGTTTTTTCTATATTGTGAATTATTGTATCTTTGTCACATTTTTTCTTTATACTATTTTTGATGCATTATTATTGATATTTTCTATGCATAACCTATTAATGATATTAGTGGCATAGAAATAACTAATTGTAGATCATTAGAATTAATTATTATGTCATAAACTTAATTTTATATTTTTGATCCTTGTAGAAAGTTCGATTGTAGTGAGATGAAAATTTAAGCTCTAAGATTAGCCCGAAATAGACATCATATGTTCAGCATAGAAGGAAGGTAGAAATCAAGAAGAGCTGAGTAAAGGTTGAGTGTAGGAGGAAGACATGGAACAAGAGGGGAAGAGTGGAAGTCAGTAATGAAGGGAGAAAAATAAGAATCCAAACTCCTAACACTAGATGAAAGGATTAAGATGCTGACAAAAAATATGTAGTGGAGCTTGGATAAAAATGGAGAAAATAGAAGAATAAATAATTACCCCAATTAGTTGTTAAGTTAAACATAAAATATGTGCCACCCTAAAGTCATGAATTCCCCACACTAGACCCTACATCCATGAATATTAGTGATTTAGGTTTGTAAATGAAATAAAATTGAACCTTAGGGTTACACTCATGTTGAAATTTTCTAGTATCAATTCTACATATTATCCACCTCCACTAATGACGAATTTTTATGGTGCACCTAGCTAATAATGATAATCAGGGTCTTATCTAGGTATTTCCACCTGAGAATATACACTTTTGAATGAATATTGAGACCTCAAGAATATAAAATAAAAATGGATAAGCATTATATATGGATGGAAAATAATCCCTTGTCATCCTATGTATGGGCCATTAATTTAATGAAATTGATGGAGGTGTTGTGAAGATAAATCCCCTCTATGGACAAAGGCAGTCTCTCTAGCCCTAGAGTGGGTCTAGTAACATAAGGGAGTATGCAATGCAAGCTTTCTTAGCTAATATCTAAAACAAGATGAGAAAGTGAATAGGCCTACCTCTTCTTGATGCTATGCTCAAATATTTTGATGATGGCCTTGATATACAATCCCTTAGGCTCGCTCCTCACTACTAGTGGTGTATTATTACCCATAGGAGATCAAGAGACAAGAACAAACATAATACAACACAAAAAATCCATTGAATATCAGATATCTAACAAATCAAGGAACATTAGAATGTTTTCACAAATGATAACACAAATATAGAAAGAAAACAACAGATGTTTTTTTAATAAATATCAAAGAGAGAAATTACAAATGTGGCCTTGATGTTGGAGGCCTCCCTTTGGTGATGTATGAGTCCTTCACCGAAGCTCTTAAATAACTCCTTCTCTTGGATATATTAGGCTTTATCACAATATAGAAATGCAATGAAAATGAATGATCAGACCAGCCCAACAAAGACGAAGCAGTAGTAGAAGGATAGGGATCAACTTATATGAAGGGAGAATAGGTTGGGAGCCCATGAAAGAAGGAGGAAGACCCACTTTATAAGAGATGAACCCCTATTCATAATATAGAAGCTATAAAATTAGAGAGCTCGACCCTATCAACACAGAATAAAAACCGACTCACTACCCTGGAACTTCTAGAGGTCGAAGCTTCTCCTCCATTTGAGGAAGCACTGCTAGAAAGGGTTTAGTGTGGTTTTCCTAGAAGAAAGGGCACTTACAGTGCTAAGCTAGAATTGTCAACCTGTCATCAACACGGGCATGCCACTAGAGAAGAGCGCTAACAAAAAAAATTAGGTTTTTGACTAAGTTTCTCCACTAATATTTCAAGGAATATTTATTTGAGTCTTTAGAGTATATCTTTATGTATTTTTCCCCGGCGGATATACTTCATAGCATCTGTTACTGGGAAATTCAAGATCAAGGATGGGAGGTGATCAGAGTGAAAAATTACTATGTAACAGATGCCCCCTAGAGCATGAAGTCATAACAGGAAGTGATGGGTGATATTTTTTATGAACCAAGGAAATAATAACTCGGAATACCGCCAGGAAACCTGCCAAATAAAACACAATACAATATATGACATTGCTGATATGAATATGCCTAATAACATAAATATTGACTAGGCATCAAATAACATATGAACCCATGGCATGGTCACATCCATCCATATGAAATATATCATTGAAACAGATCCACGATATGGTCACAACCATCCGGATAGAGAGGATCATATGTACAATCGTGAATACTCAATAACTGCATGCAACCTGGATAATGACAAATGTGATCTATGGTCTTCGCTGCAATCTCAATCTATTCAACGTATGAATATAGCCATTTGAATAGATGATATAATCTTGAAAATGGTAGGAACCACTTCATTATCAGTCAATAATGAAAACCATTACGGGCATGAGAGAAACCAGCAATAATGTTAATGGTCCTCAAGGTACAACAACACAAACTACAAATATGAATAAATGTGTTTTGGTCGAATACTTGTAGAATTGTCTGATCGGAGGTCAATGAGGTGAAAAAATCTTCAAATGTGAAGAACTTACCATTGAGTCATGCAAAATCCAAGGTACTAAAAAAATGTTTCTAAACCATCTTCCTGAATAATGATCTGAAGTTGACAAGAAGTGATTCATCGAAGGAGGGCCATAATGATTCCCACATCATTGACATGATACAAAGGATATCTTAAGGTAAGAGGATTGATTCAAGATTTTTATAGAGAGGATCAAATAAGAAGAGGATGTTTGAAAGGACTTCTCTTAAACATATCTATGACACAACCCCGAAGTATGCCAACATTTGACTCAAATGGGATCAAATGTCATGATGAAAAAAATGGTGATCAAATAGGAGGAAAATGGATTTCGCAAACCCACGGAGGAAAAATGATGAATAAAGGATATCTCCAACCCAACATGAATTACATATGATTGTCATGTTCAAGAGCAACAAGCTACCCAAAACACACAAGATGTTCCACTTTCAATTTTTTCCCCGTTATTGCTAATGAGTAACACTTTATTTTTTATAGCCAATGTGAAGAGGATAGCATATGATGAGTGTGTAATCTCATTCTTTGAATGAATCCATCCTAGTAATTTTAATGAGCCCTGGGATGGAGGAATTTTATCTCTTCATGGTGACAAGTCTTTCGTCGTTTGATATTTAATGAGTCTGCCAGAAGATTACCTGAGTGTCTTTTTCAGGTTTAGGGAGCTTCAAAAAGAAACAGAAAATAAAACTCCATCATGTCCCTTTTCATAAATCATCTCTCGGTTCTGAAAGATAGAAAATAATATCTGAGAGAACTTCTTGACCATGTTTGATCCAGGTGTTCATTTTTCGTAAATATTTAATCTCATCCCAAAAAAGGGGTAAATATATACTGAGACCACGTCAATTCATTTAATTTAACGAGTTCAAAAATACAAGTACACATAAATTTTTTCATTTTTTAAGAGTTATAAAAGAGCTAAAATATGACACCAAGGGGGTTCCTTTTACGTGTATCTTTACCAAATATAAAAAAGTGATAAAATAAAAAGTTTTCCATCATAAATAATCACCGTCGGTCTAAGGAATCTTGTTGCTGCACAAAAAATGACAAACATAACAGATATCAAGGAAAAATAATAAAATAATGGCTAAAATATATTCAAGAACCTATAAATATATAAAAATTAAGTCATTTTAACCATTCTATTTGGAGTAAATTGTGAAAGTGCATTTTACCCCTTTCTCCTTCAAACTTCAGATCAGTGGTACGGCCGATCCAGGACACCGTTTGGAAATCTTTCCACTTCAAGTAAGAGCCCAAAATTTCCTCTTCATTTTAATTACATTATTAAGTAGTTTAGTTTAGAAATTGTATGATTGGGGGGAGAATTTCAAATTTTCATTTCGTTGCAATTAGCACAGATCCTAGCCTCATATTCGCGTTGGTCAACCTTAGCCTGGAAGGTGACCACACTTTCAGTTCCCTTCTAAATTTCACAGTCGCGCTGACCACGAGGAATCAATGGTTTATTCCAAAAACTACTCCAATAAAATCTCCTAAAATGTCAATTGAACATGTTTTGCAGGTGTTTTCAGTGAAGATGGTGTTCGAATGGAAGGAAAGAGGCCATGATGTGGAAGACCACTAAAATTTATAGGATCTAAATTACATAAATGCATTGACGAATTGTGGATTGCTAAAATGCTTCCAAACTTTAGGGTTGAGAGCTCAGTTGGATCTACTAATTGAGTATCTTATTAGATTATGGGATGTGGACCACCAAATATTCATAATTGGGGATAAAGAACTTGAAATAGATTTAATGGACATCTACTTCATCATAGGAATGTCCAGGAAAGGGGAGAGAATCCAACTCTCCAGGGCCTACATTCAAGGGGAGAGCTTTGGCATGCTCATCCAAAGACATTGTCCCGGGGCCAAAAATACTCATAATGGAAAGTTGGACATATCATCAATCACATATTTACCCTTATGCACAATATTACATTGCATGGCTTGAGTAGCCAGAGCCCAGGTGTTGTGCGAGGAAAAAATGTCTCATTTCCAGTATGCGGTGGATTTTCTTGCTCCCACTATGTTTAACTTGTGCGAGGGGTTTTTAGCAAATATGAATAGCCAACTAACCAAGTGAAAGATAAATTGGCTGAAATAGTTCGGTTATGGTTCCATATTAGTCACCTTATTTATGGATAGGGTTCCTTTGTTTTAGTATCAGTAGTTAGAGCTTTATGATTGAGTTTCGAGGGACCCAAGGCTGTTGAGGTGGTGTGAAATCATGCTATGTCAGGGAAGGGGCTAGCAGATGCATTTTCCCACAACATTTTTCAAATGGTTACACTATCAATTGATCATGTTTGAAGACTATGTGTAAGCAAGTAATGATTTTAGAGGATGCCTAGATATACCTCTTCCACCAAGTGAACAGTGGTCTAATATAGGTAAAAACTATTATTTTGGAATATTCTACTTTTTTATTTTTATTTTTATGTATTCCAAGACCTAAAATTATGATGTTTTTATAGATGTTGGGCCTGAGAGACCACTTAGTATATCCCCAATCGCGAGGAGAGTAGCTTTCCAAATCGAGGATGCTCCCTACAAGGAGGGGGCAGACCCAATAGCGGAGGTGGAGAGTAACCTAACAGGCCTAACCAGAGCCATACCACGGTATGCAATTATTGATGACATACCCATGGGCTATTAGAGGCATAATGTGGGATGATGAGGTCGACTGCATCATTTACTATGGAGAGTTATTCGAGTAGTCACATTCTATCTTGGACAACATTTTTTTTACATTTTGTACCGATGTACACTCATAGAGCCATTTGTGTCACATAACACATATTTTTTGAGAGTTTTATGTAACACACTTGATAGTCTTGATATATATATACATATGCATGTTTCTAAAACTATTAAGTGTTCATGTATCATGATGATATAATGGTTTTTTACATGTTACGCAAATGTCTATCTAATACATAGTTTGATAATGTATTCGTCAATGTGTTCAAACATCTTGGAATGTGTTGATATGTAATGTAATCAAAATGTCTTTCCAATAATCGAACATGTAAATACATGCACAAAATATTGGGGTTTCTAACTGAATAATGACCATTTAATTGCAACACAACAAATCGTGAGTCTAAATTGACAACTAAATAACTTATACTGAGATGGATTGCATCTGATAATAATTCTATGACCGCACTATATTCCACAATATTATTAGTTGTTCGATGCAAAAAAATATCTTGTAGATTAATCAACTTGCCATCGGGGGAAAAAATTTCCAATGTTGCGAAAGATAAGCTCTTTGTGCTATGACAATAACCATTAGTGAAACCAGTATAATGGTTTGATGACATCTGCAAAACAAGTGGAACACTAGGTAAGTAGAGGAAACATGCCTTCAAACCAAACAATCAAACAAAAATCTAAAAATAACACTAATTAATATCACTCTAACATACAAGGTACCATACTTGTGATCAAGAATAATAATTTTTTAGATAGGGCCCATTTTAGGGCTCAGCCAACTAATTTCCTTCCTAATCTACTATCTCATAAGCAGCTCTTTCCAATACATGTTTAAAAATATGAGTCCCATGCCATATTGGTTTGAGCTTCCAGACTACCAATTTATCATGGGCTTGATCATAGAGGAGGACCAAGCCACCTTCAGAGAAAACGTGAAGGTTGACAAATTTTTCATATTGATCCTCATCTCATTTCTTTGGTTCTTCGATGACTAAAAAAACAACTCTTCGAGTCTCATCGAGACATTTGAGGTAAAACAAACATTCCTCTTTTGGGGAAGTACCAGGAAATAGCTCGATGAAAATCGTTAGAGAATGGATTTCCTACTCGATCGTGAGTGTTGCTTCCAAAATTTACACCAGTTGAAAATGTGTAAATGTTGTAGCGGTCTTATAAAAAGTTCAATAAGCCAAGAGAGCTAAGAAAAACATGAGATGTCAATCTCGTTTCTGTCTCCCAATGGTTCGTTGAAGCATTGTCACCAAAACCTTGTTAACATATTTGACTTGGCCATTGGCCTATGGGTAGTAAGGAGTGGAGCTATTGTGGCATAGACCCAGATGGGCGGTAATCTTTGTCATCATATGATTTTGAAAATGAGATCCATGGTCAGTGGCAATGGCTTTTGGGACACCCAAATGAGTTATGACATGATTAAACAGGAATTTCACCACATTTTTACCTTCATTATAATATGTAGGAATCACCTTGGCCAACTTTATAAAATAATCAACGAGGACGATAATATAACCATGCCATTGAACCAAGCGAGGGTTACAAGTCATGAAATTGATGCCCCATTTTTCAAATGGCACGACGGTCACAATAGGGTGCAAGGGTGAGAGTGGGGTGCATTCTTTATGAGAATAGATTTGGAAATCATGACATTTTCGAATGACAAGAATGAAAAATTTAAAAATAGATGGCCAAAAGTATCCTCCTGGAAGGATTTTCTGGGAGGTAGCATAATTAGACATGTGACCACTTTTGGGTGTCATTTTTGTACTCATTTCCTACATTTGCTTCCCTTATTTCTACCTTTTTACCTCCAACCTTGGGACTGCCTTTTCCTTTTTCCTTTTATTTATCTTAAAATAGTGCAACTTTACCATGTTTCATCATATTGCCGTTCTCATTAATTATTATGATGTATTTTTTCCTTTTTGTGACTAACTGGGATGAATATTGAAGTAATTTATTTGGTCTTTTTTCTACCCTTTGAGATATTATTTTAAGCACAAGGGACATAGAAAATACATGTGCATAGAACGAGTTGAAGCATGTTGTCACAATGTTTTTTTACATGGCACTGCTACCATACGAAGATTCAACACCTTTGCTATCATGACCTCTATTGTTACACCGCGATGTTGTTATAGATCCATTACTATAGACTATTGTTACAGTTGCGTTGTTGATTTTGTACTGTCAACTTCTGGATCCTGATCTGTCTTCAAAATTTCCAATGACAACTGTAGGAGTCATCATATATTGTCATTTAGAATAACAACTTTAGATATTTTTGATTGAAATCAATATTTTCCTAGTCAGGACTCTTATTGAGGTAATCGGTTGTAACTATATTTACTTTATTGTGATCAGCATGAGAATCCTAAGATTCTCATGGCTGATCCATTCCTCATTTTATGGATATGTAACTATTATATAAACACCCAGACATTTAAGTTCGGGGGGTTAGCACATAACAATATCTCCATTTTGACTCTGTAATTTTGATCACCATAATACAAAATATCGTATTGTTCTTGTTACATGTGTTGACTGATTTAATTCTTATTTAGTTTTCATCCCTTCCTATGCCCTGCCAGGGAGGAAGAGCCCTTCTCTTTAGTAGCGACTGGAGTGATAAAGTATTTGTAGTATATCTCATATTTTTTTATGTGTATTTGTCGAGTGTTATTGTTTTTGTGTCGGATGTAAGTAGATTTTCTTCAGTTTTAAGTATTTATTATGTTGTTACACAGATTCAATTAGAAATTTGAGCTGGTGTAGTTATCATGTGGCGCAATAGATACCGTTTTATCTGAAGTGTGATTGCATTCTTGTAGATCCATTTTTATTCTAGCATGAGTGTTAATTTTCAACAATTGGTTTAGCAACGATTTCTTCTTTTTTTATTTCCACTTCTGGTATGATGTATTGGCATAGACAGTGCAACTGTAATTGAAATAAAAGACATCCCTGGATTGATAATTTATCTGTACTGTATTAGTCATTTAACGGTGATTAATACAGTCCAACATTTTGGCATCGTTTCTGGGGATGGCAGTGACGACACAGTCGGCCAAAATTGTTTATTTGATGGTAGGGTGTTCCTAGTCAGTAATTTTTGGGCAGTAAGACGAGAGGTAAGAACCTGTGCATCACTCTAACATACTTGAGCAGGCTCACCGTTGCTACACTGGGGCACTTAGAAGCATGAGTGTTGGGTGATTTTTTTCTAGAATGTGCCTTTAGCTATATATTTTTTGGGTAGTAAGACAAGAGGTAAGAACATGTGCATCGGTCTAACATACTTGAGCGAGCTCACCATTGTAGAACTGAGGTACTCATAGTAAAGGTTGATACACATAGCGTCCATGTGTGCATTTAGGACAATAGAGAAACCAAAACACCCCCACTCTAACTAACTAGAGGAAGGACGGGTTGTAAAAAGGAAAACAAAAGTCCATATTTGGGAAGGAAGACATTCTTTGGGGGTCTGATTTCAAAATCAGAGAAAGAAGCTTATATTTCATACAGGGACACTAGGAATACATGACCATAGAAATAGTCCACTATATCAAGGCTGGAGGCATCTGAACCTTCAATATCTAGACCTCATCATCCTTCACACAACATATCCACTCCTAAAATAAAGACCCCAGATGAGAAACAACATTGGAAAGTTGTTGGTCAAAAATTAAGGATTGAAGGTCAAAGGGAAACCTCTGGGGAATGGAAAGACCCTAAGTTAGGAAAATGTTTACTTGATTATCATTATCTGGATCCGGGTAGTGCAGTGAAGTAGTCGGTCCTGGAACAACCTGATCCCTTAGCCATCTATCAATCCCTTGCACATTCCGAGGCCATTTCATCTCATCACGAAGGATCAACCACAGGGGATGAAAATACTAGAACATATGGTATTGTTACTTTTGAATTCCAAATAATGGAAGAAAGAGATGAATCTCCTATGAAGAATATTCACTTATCATCTCTACCATCCTTTCAAGGGATGGTCATCGAAGATCTTGACACATTTATATTCGAGTTTGATGTCTTCTATAGAAGTTACGACTACACTTCGGATGCCTAGAAGCTAAAATGGTTTCATGCTACTCTGAAATGAGTAGCGTTGACATGGTTCATGGGATGAGGTGCTGGCTCTATCTGAACCTGGGGTGAAATGAACGAGGCATTCCTATCTAAGTATCAATATTACTGTCAAACCATGGATTTGAAGGAAGAAATCTTTGGAATTACACAGAAGGAAGAGGAAAGCTTGGAAGACTACATGGAATTATTCCATTATAATTTACAAAGGTCTAAGTTTGGTGACTTGGCCCCAAAAATCTTGAAAACGATATTTCTAATAGGTCTGAGAGATGACTGTCTAGAGCACTTGAATCTATTAGGAAAGGGAGACATATCACAACAACCGTTTGAATAAATAATGAATTTCTATTTGCGGAGTTCAAGAGGATCGGCCAAGGGAAGGAGTTCAGTTCGGAACCCTTCAGTCCAGATATAGAAGTCCACGAGTGGTGGAGTAACTAGAGAAGAGATCGAGAATCTATTTGAGGATTTTAAAACCAATCTCCTCAGTACTCTATCTACCGATATTACCATAGAATGAGTCAAGAAAGTACAAGCAAAAGCTAAAGCATCTTTGGCAATATTCTATCCTCGATGCAAAAGGAAACATCTACAAAGGAAATGTGAACTAAAAAACATTAGCTTGTACAACATTTGTGAGTTGGTGCATTCCATTGGTCAATGCCCAGAACTACCCAGATTGAAATTAGTGCTTAAGGAATCAAGAGAGGAGGTCTAGTCTTCCTACTTCATCAGGTCAAAGAGACCATGGTAGCCACGACCTGTAGGTATGACTCCCAATTTTTCCTCTTTTAATCATTGGAATAATGCTTATAATGGTCAGCAATTACCATGGCCATATCCTTCTCCTTCCTCAACACAATTTCCTTCACCCTAGAACCAGTGACCTTCCCCTCCACCAATGCAATATCATCCATCCCAATCTTATCCTTAGACTTATAATTAGATAGGTAATGTCCAAGGGCCAGCCCCCTCTACACTACCAAAGCAGCAACATTCACAACTTCCTCCTCTCCAAATTCCCACACCTCCTGTCCAACCCCAATTACCTATGAAACCTAAACCCAATCTGAATAACAAGGAAGCCCAGAGCATAGAAACCTCAGCTACTTTCTAGACTTACCTTATTACTCCTATTGGGCTCAATGGGATTCATCTTTGATCAGTAAAAGTAATCAAACTTGGCCATATTCCTATCATTAATGAGGAACAAAGTGAGTCACCTAGAAAGGGTATAGTCGATATAGAACCAATTGTTACACTCGTAGCAGCCAGCTCAAAAAGGAGTTTTGTTTTTACAACAACCAACTTGAGTAGGGGTGGTGCACTTATGACAACTCAGTTAGTTGTTAGAGCTCAAGATCCTCCATACCATCAATGATTAATTGAAATTATTCCAGCGTCACAAACTAAATCAGAGTGTCTCAAGGAATTACATAATCTGTATGTGCTTATTCTGTTGTTACAAGCTCTCAAGGAAGTACCTATTTATGCCAAAATGGTGAAATATCTGTGTCAAAAATCTTGGAAGGACGCCGAAGGACCCTGCTACTATCCATGTTATGGGGGAACCATCCAAACTAATGATTGACCAACCTTTTTAAACTAAATATAACGACCCAGGAAATCCTATAGTTATTTTTCATATTGATGACCAACCCATAACTAATACTCTGATTGATTTGGGGGCAGCCATTAGTGTAATGACTAAGGATCTTTTTATCTCTCTAGGACTTCATGGACTCAGAACTACATCTATAGTGATTGAATTATTAGATAGGTCCCATGTCAAACATGAAGGGGTGATAGAATATGTGGTGATTATTTTATATTCTTGGAGATATTCGAATGATTTTCTCATTTTTTAACATAAATCCAACTTGGGGGGTCATCCCTTAATTTTGGGGAGACCGTGGCTAGCCACTACAGATGCATTTATCGTATGTAGATTTGGATCTATGATGATCTTAGACAAGCAAGCCACTAATAATCTGAACCTCTACCCCCCAGCGAAACCACACATGGATTTGAATAGTCCCTGGTGGGATGAATTTGAACGTGGATCTGATTTTTCCCTACCTCTCCTCACACTTGGAAAAGCACGATATTTTAGGGATGAAATAGAGGATGAAATTATTAACAGTTTTCTTAGTAATTCCCTCTTTGTTGCTTACATTATATATCTAGGGGAAGAATATGAGGTAGTTAATGTAAATATTGAACATATGAGAACCACTTTGCATATTGATAGCAGTCCCGTTGAAATTGAGCCAGGAAAATATTTAAACATTAATCCTAACTTGATTGTTGAAGAACACATACTGCTGATATAGCTGTTATAGAAGTATAAAAAGGCATTTTCATGGGATTACATTGACATGAAAGGAATCCATCCTCGCATGTGCACTCACCACATTTACCTTAAATATGGCTGAAAACTGGTTAGACAACTACAACGCCGAATGAATTCTGCACTTAAGGAGATATTGAAAGAGAAATTACAAAAACTCCTTAGTTCTAAGTTCATCTATCCCATATCTGATAGTGAGTGGATGTCTCTGCTTGTCATTGTTCAAAAAAAAAAAAAAATAGCAAGTGGAGAGTCTGTGTAGATTATAGAGAACTTAACAAGGCCACCCAAAAGGACCATTTTCATTTACTATTTATAGACCAGGTCCTAGATACTCTTCTAGGAAAAAAAGAAAATCATTCCTTGACGGATTTAGTGGCTACAACCAAATATAGATTGAGCCAGAAGACCAAGACAAGAAAACCTTTACTTTCCCATGGGGTACTTTTTCATACAGAGTCCTTCTTTTTGGCCTCTGCAATGTGCCTACAACCTTTCGAAGGGAAATATTGGGTACATTTTTGTATCTGTTGAATGGCCGCCTTGAAATTTTCATGGATTATTTTACACCTTACAAATATGCCTTTGTAACAACATTGGTTAATTTCGAAAAGGTTTTGTAACTTTGTGTACAAACTAATGTTTCTTTGAGCACTAAGAAGTGCCACATGATGATGACCAAGGAGAATGTGCTGGGACATTTCATTTCAGCAAATAGAATTAAGGTAGACCTTAAAAAAATTGAGGTAATCTTGAGAATCCCAACTCCCAAAAATCAAAAGGAGATACCTAGCTTTCTGGGACATGCAGGGTAATATAGGAGATTTATAGAAAAAAGTTCAAAGGTTGCATCTCCTCTATTTTATTTTCTTATGAAAGATGTGGAGTTTGTGTGGACAGGGAAGTGTGAGCAAGCCTTTTTGAAACTGAAGCACTATGTAACAACAACACCTATTTTGTGAGGAAAAAATTGGAAACTGCCATTCCATATTGCTACAGATGCATCTGACATAGCTATAGGTGTTTTTCTGGGTCAGTTGGAGGAAAATAAGACTTACGCCATCTATTGTATCAACAAGAATTTAACTCCAGCTGAGTTCAATTACACAGTGACCGAGAAGGAGTTCCTAGAAGTAGTTCATGCTATTAATAAGTTTCAACATTACATCACCGTGTGTCAAGTATTTGTACACACTGACCACTTTGCCATTTGATTTTTAATGAATAATCCTATTACTAATGGTAGAGTTAGACGATGGTTATTGTTGTTATAGGAATTTGATATCACTATTCTAGATAAACCTAGAAAAGATAATGTAGTTGTTTATTTTCTTTCTAGGTTAACCATAGGTGATAATTTCACTCCTACTGAGGATTATTTTCTAGATGAGTATCTTTTTTCCATATCTACTCACTCACCATGGTATGCAGACATAGCCAAATATCTTGCTATAGGTAAATTCGCACACCATTTATCTCCTATAGAAAAAATGAATATCATACAGTAGAGTGTCATTACTCCTAGATAGAGGGAAATCTCTATCACACTAGACTGGACTTTCAGATTCGACATTGTGTTAGAGAAGATGGGATTTTTGATATCTTGAAGGCTTTCCATTAGGAGCCTTGTGGAGGGCACTTTGCCGATAAGATAATGGGGTACAAAGCACTGTCAATAGGGTACTACTGGCCAACTATATTCTAGGATGCCAAAATTTTTTTGAAGGGGTGTGATAGCTACCAAAGGATGGGCTAGCCTCAGCGATCAGACAAGATGTCATTACAACCTCAAATAGTGATAGAGCCATTTCAAAGTTGGGTCCTAGATTTTATAGGCAAATTAATCCTTCATCACAACAAAGATAACATATATTCTTCTATATAGAATACTTCACAAAGTGGGTCAAAGCGAAGGCATTAACTAGAGCTACAAAGCAGGTTGTTTCAGATTTCCTATTCGAAGATATTTTTGTTTGTTTAAGGATACCCAAGGATATAGTGACGGATGGGGGGGGCCAATTTACATCTCATTTGATTCAAAATCTGGTTGAGAAGTAAGGAATTCATCACAGGATCACTTCACCTTATCATCCACAAGTGAATGGTCAAGTGGAGAGCACCAACAAATTTATTGAGGGAATTTTGACAAAGACAGTAGCTAGCCACCAAAGGAATTCGGTTGAAAAACTTCCAAAGGTACTATTGGATTACAAAACAACATGGAGGAATACTACAGGCTTCTCACCATACGAATTGGTGTACGGTAAGAATCCCTTATTCACCATAGAGTTAAAAATAAAAACATTGAGAAAAACATTATAGGTCAATCTAAATTTAATCACATCACAAAGACAAAGGTTGAATCATCTCAATGAGTTGGAAGAGAAACGATTGGCTACCATTCAACAGACAGAGATCATTCAGTAGCAAAGAGCTAGATGGCATGATAGGTTCATTAAGAAGAATAAAGTTTAGAAAGGAGATTGGGCTCTCTTGTATGATTCAAGATTCAAGGATTTCAAGGGAAAGCTTTGCACGAGATGGATAGGTCCTTACGAAGTAGACACAGTATTTGAAAATGGGACTATAAATTGGTTACCATTCATAGTGCTAAGACATCGTAACTCGCTAATGGGCACCGTCTGAGGTTATATCATGAACCTTCTTCGAAGGATAGATTTATTAAGATTGTCGTGGACTCTAATTTTCATGTTACAGCAGGAGAGGGATGTTCCCCTGTGTAGCCTGAACTTTGAATTTTAAATAAGTGTAATAGCTGAAAACCAATCTTGTCGCGACTATTACATCTGTTTAAAAATAAAATAAAATAATTTTTTTTTATATATAGATAGATAGATAGATAATATAATAAGAATCTGACTGTGGAAACCCCTTTTGGGGTGTAGTCAAATGATTGGTAGCAGTTGAAAACCACTATTGTGCCAGTTGTTACACCCATTTTTTCTAGAACAACATCCTTTATTTCCTACATATTATACAAAGATGATGTTACCCATTTGTTTTCAGTATTTATTTTTCCTAACCATAATTTTTTATGAAGGATAGTGCATTGGTTGTCTTGGATGTTACATATGTAACAACTGACAACCCTAAACAATGTTTTGAATATTTGTCTTCGTCCCGACATGTAACAATTATTATGATATTTAAAGGAGACCTCCACGACCACAGGAGAAATAGTGCCTCTATATCAATTTCCTCCTTCACGTCTTCTCAGGTACGCCACCGAAAAGGTAACATTGCCATCCCCTAATAATTTGATGATTATGGCAAGTTGATAACAATCCTTTTGGTATTCGTGGACTGTCATCATAATTAAAACTAGGGGGGATAAATATTGTAATAATTACAAGAAATCCATTAGCTTTAAAGCTGTCATTAAGCCTGCATGCATCGAATTGAATAACATGACAACCAATCATGACTCGATCTTGCCGAAAATGTGATTTGTACTTGAATCACGTCACTCTCCACAATTGGGCCTTAATATAAGTGTTTCGGGGAAAATCACCCTAGAGGTTTGTTGGGCTTAAACCTCCACAGAGCAGGGCATGCTACTTAAGAAGGACTCACACAACCATACATGTTCATGAAAAACTAAATAGATTAGATCGACGAAGTTACCAGTAGGTCCTACGGTTGAAGCAGATCCCGCGGGGTCCAAACCCCCAGCAACCCTTCTTCCTTCTTAACCTGAAAGACAAGAAGAAACAAGCATGAAGAACTGGTTGTACAGCATATATCTACTCTAAATGTTAGTGAAATCCATATGAAACATTAGATAAACCATAATGAATGCTTAAATAACAATCTTCTCATATATGTAAGCAGACACTAACACGTATATTTCGGGAACAAGATGGTACTTCTGTATTATAAATAGCATGTACAGAAATAACGAGTGGAGAGATCACCTGAATCCTTCCACGATCTTTGAGCAGACCGTCGTTCGGATCCATCCCACCCTTGCCTCGCTAAGATTCCTTCCGAACTGGTGCATACGAGATGACATATAAAGGAATGAGCATCTCCAAGAAGCAAAGGTTTATTGTAATGAACTGGGAAGTGTAGGAGGCACGGGAATTCAGACTTGGATAGGGAATACCAACAGAGTATAATATCAATAAATTCTTTCTCTCTCCCTTAGGCCATACACATGAGGGGCTTTTATACTCCCTCAAAGTAGTTTCAACAGTTGGAAACAGTTGGCCACGTGTTGGGGTGGTTGAACTACCAAAGTAACCATCAACCCAGCCCGAAAATAGGGAATTTTTATATATTTTTTAATGATTTTAATGGCATACGCGGAAAAGTGCATGTGGACTCGCGTATACACGCGGAAAAGTCTGGGCATAATCGCGTATGGGGATTTTTACACTGTTTTTAAGTGAATTTGTCTAAGTCTGTAGGAATGGGTGCCCAAAGCCATAAAATCAATCATGAATCATATGAAGGTGAGAAATTATGCTATAACAGATGCCCCCTAATACATGAGGTCAGAAGGGGTACATGATGGCTGAAATGTATTATGCACATAGAAAGAACTTCGCAAGGACAAGAGAGGACATCACCAGAGTTCAGCCTGCCAAAAACCAATGAAAGAAAACAGAGAGTCAACTCATGCTGAGGTGGGCATACCCATGCTCAGTCAAAAATACATCATATAGAAAGTACTAAATAGATCCAACATGTATACAAGTATAACTGAACTGAAAGTACATAATGAATCATCTGAGCATGGCCCGGAAGTATAAGTCTGAATCAATGTCCAAGTATCACATATAAAAAGCTGATCAAGGATGCTGCAACTGGATTTCTGATCAAATAAGTAACTGAATCTCCAAGTACCAAATCATAAGGGGTGGAACAAACGGTACTATCACGCAAATCCCCAGAGTCAACAGAGGCTTTTGTTCAGACTGGAATCAGCAACAGATAAGAGTAGGACGCATCACCGGGTAAACTCAATGGACTGTCAAAGTGAACCGAGAAATGCCGATAAATCGGAGGTTCGCCAATCAACAAGGGCACAGACCACAACAATGGGAGAACAAATTATTTAAGCCACCCTAACTTTTAATTTTTGGATTACTCTGGCCAATGATGTATATCGTTAACCAATGCGAGACAACCCACCTCAATAATGAAAAATGAGGTTTATGCAGCCCAAAGACAACTCCAACAAGTGCAGTTGGAATGGCTGTTAGGTCTCAACACTTGGAAGAATCTACCAATTAGGAGGCAATGATGAATCCCCACTGTCGATAGCGAAGAGTCTGCCACTGATGACTGCAAACCCTAAGGTACTGACAAAAAGACTCTAGACCTTATTCCCAGAGCAATGAGTCGGAGTCGATGGGAAAAGATCTGCCGGAAGGAAGGCATTAAGGCATCCCACATCAGTCCAGCGCGAGTGTAACCCGCAGGCCAAGATTTGGAAGGAATCGGACGAAGTAGAGTGATGGAACCAAAACCAAAGTACGTTTCCGACGTGCACAAGATGAAGCTAGCGCACGGAAGAAACCCTCTGAACCAACCAATAATGAAAGCTGACACAGAGGCGAGAAATCCACCGATAGGGTCAAATGGAAATCAAGGTACTGCACAAATCCCAAGTGTGATAATGTGTGCTAACGTCGAACACAGGGGAAACCACTCAGTCAAAGACCCATAATGATGATCAAATGCTAAGCACAAGGTCACCTATCAATGATGGAAATAGGGCCAGGGTGCGGCTCTAGGTTTTCTCTCAGAGCAATGTGTCATAGTCGATAAGAGACAAACCCGCCAGCAAGAAGTCAATGGGGACCTTCTCAAACTAGCACGAGCAGAAGACCAAAACATCTGATGTGATAGAACAAGATACTGACAAGACCGGGAAGGCCGACTGAATAATGAGTCAAGAGACACCGCAGAATGGCCGACTCTGGTTAGACTTCCCTTGAACAAAAGCATGACTCATGATGACCATGGCAGTAAAAAGTGACACTGTATAAGTCTGTTATGCAGGAGGCAGAACAAACTCTCCATATGATTGGAAGAGATAACCAACCAGGGGAGAACTGACAAGTGAAACATGGTAAAGGCTGAACCTAGGTCAAAACTAAAACCATCCCAAATGAAGGAAATATATATAAGTATATGTGCTTTGTTCAAGGGCGACAAACTGACTCTGTACTGCCATCAAAACAATGAAGATACATCTCGTTCCCGCTCTTTTTGTTATATTTGATTTTTTTTTCTTTTTCATATAATAAGCCTGAAAAAGAATAAAAGAATGCTATGGTACAATGGATAGAATGAGTATCAAAAAATCAGATGCACTAGTTCATGGGATTGGAACAATCCTATGCTCAATGCAAGGTGGCGGAAACTGGTAAGCGATACTCAAAGGAACGTTCCATCCATGGGTAAAAGGGTGTCAAGTCGCGATAGCTAAGTGCATGCAATGGTTAACTTGTACAAATAGTCAAGGTCAAAAGTTGGCTTAAACACTGAGTCCAAGTGAAGCCGGCTAAAGGCCAGGATAAACAAGTAGCCAATATGCAATGCAGTAATACAACTTAACGACACCAGGGAGCCTCTAGGGTAATAGCCAGAAAAATGATAGTGAGGAAGAAGAAGAATGAAGTTTCAACACATAAGTCATGGCGAGACTAAAGAGGACTCCCGAGCCTACATAAAACATAGCATGGGCAACAAGTGATAGCGAGGAACTAACTAGGAAGCCCATGTAAAGGAAGGCTCTACCACCAAGTCATGATTAAATAATCGGCGAGTGAAATGGGTGTAATACTCATGACCTGATGGGATCGACCCTATGGCAAGTGATCAATATGGAGGCTAGTATGCAAGATGCAACGGAAAGTGATTTTCCCTAACCTATATGCCAGTGAAGATCATATACCTGCCGTGACGAGTCGGTAATCATGGATCAAAAACAGGAAAAATCTCAAATTCGTCAAAATGTACCTGAAAACATACCAAACTGGACACTTCCAAGCATCCGGGTTATGCAGCGTAAGATAGATCGAAAAAATGAGCATAACAAATTTTTGCGAAAATTTTCAACTTTTTAGGCATAAATAAACAAATTACCTCATATTTGGTTCATTATTGCATTGTTGATTTGGAAAAAAGTGCTCTGGAGAAAAAACTTCTTTCGTCAAATCAGGAACAACCGACCATCGAATCGCACCGAATTTGTCAGGTAGGCTCCTCAATCATCTTTGCAAATCATTTTGTCTGTTTAGAAATTAAAATTTAGTGAATTTCACCATTAAAACCCTTGCTAAAAAACTCGGACTTGCACATATGCGGGTTGGTAATAGGAAAGTCGCGTATACACGCGACTGTGCATAGAAAAAGTCGCATATGCGCAGGTCTGAATCAAAAAATGTATGGCTAATGGATGATTTGTTGAAATTTGACAGGATGACAATCTCATGGAGGGAGCGTGAACATAGCGCAATTGATCAAGAGGTCATGCAAGATCGAGCATCGCAAAATATCCTTCAGAATTGCGGATTGTTCAAATTTTTCAAAATGCCAAATATGAAAAACAATGCTCGGTTGCTAGAAATGCTCATCAATTACTGGGAACCAGACCAAGATTGTTTCGTGATAGATCAGATGCCAGTACGCATTGAAGTGGAAGACATATACTTTATTACTGGACTCTCCCGGAGGGGAGAACCAGTAGACTTGCACGGGAAGCCCCTGGGAGGGCTAACCGTGGAAGATTATGTCCACGTGTATTGCGTAGAGGGTTCCAAGAAAATTGGAACTCAGATTGCTATTAAAGATTTACGAGATTTGCACATGAAAATCCTCCTTTTCACCATTGGCAGAGTGGCAGGATCTGCCTCCCTACATCAGGCGTCCAGGACACAAATGACCATAGCAGTAGAATGCTTGACTCATGTGTATGATTGGTGCACAGCCCTTTTACTGAACATGAAACAACAGTTGACCTCAATCTAACAAGAAAATACCAAACACTTTGGGTACGGTACTATTTTGATGACATTCTTCTTTGAGAAGATACCAGCATTGAGACCCAGAGTTATCTCTACCATCAGTAGCCCGCGGGACCCAAGAATTGCCCGTTGGGCGGACATGATGAAGAGATTAGGGGGAAGTGAAGTTCCCCAGACCACTTGGGATGATGAGTTCTTCCTTTGGTGGGGAGAACAAATCATCATAGTGGATGACTATCCCTATGTCGGGATGGACTTTCGTGGAGATCCAGATCTAGTTCTTCCACCAGGCACAGCATGGGGCACAGTCGGTAAGTTTGCAAAATTTTTTGACTTATGTAATTTTTTGGATTTTTTCAAATATGTATGAAAAAATGAAAATAAACATGTTTTTGATTGGATTCATAATGATTGAAAATGTAAACATGATCATGATACAGATATTGGACCAGTGTGACCTGAGGGTTTCCCGCGCCACAAGCATCGCAGGGGCGAAGCAGATACAGTGGATTTGGATAGGACCCTCCAGGCTGTGCAGAGGAATTTGGAGGGGTTAACCCACCAAATACCTATGGCTGTCGTGGAAGACCTGCCGGAAGCCATCCAGAGACGGGTGGTAGGAGTGCCCCGAGACTGGGTACGATTATTCCGCCGAGTTGCCACTGCGGTCACGTTCTATAGGAACACGACTTCTGGGCAGGGACCTCAGGAGTAGACAGATATTATGTATTAGATGACTGTATATTCTTTTTGAGACTGAACATGATCGGGCATAAACCCAAGTTTTTTATGACCTTATGGATACAAATTTTTGTAAAGTTTTTTGAACACTCTGATGATATATATACAGCGATATTTGATGTGATGTCATAAATGTATCAAATGTATGATGTTTTTGATGATTAAATTTTATTGTATGGAATGATTAATATGCCAATAAATTGCTTGATTAGCTAATGAGTCTGCTAACCAATTGTCAGCTCGAGGAATATGAATGAAAGTTAACAATTGAAATGATCTTTGTAACAAACGTACCCTCAAGAACAACTGTAATAAAAATGGGTCACGAACCCGATAAGTATTGTTCAACTGCGACACCACCAGCTGAGAGTCCAAGAAAGCTACCAACAAATCAACACCCAAAGATATTGCCTCCGAGAGTAGATAAACCACTACAGTGTATTCTGCTATATTATTGGAAGCAGGACCAATGCAGACCCCTCTTGATACTAACAGCTGACCGGAAGGATAATGAAGCACCCAAGCCGCGGAAGCTAAGTTCCGTGTGTGTCTACTAGCACCATCGGCGAAACCAAAATGACTCATGACATCCACCAAAACCTGCCAAAGAAAATCAAAAACATCACCAACTCATCAAATATCGAAAATCAACCAGATATGTACAAAACAAAACTACTATATACAAAATCAATATGCCAGGCCAAAGCCTAGGCATAATACTTCTTCAAATAGAGCCCATTTCGGGGCTCCGGCAACTCGTTCCCTTGGAAATCAACCAAGGTATATGCTCCTTTCTTAAAAAAAAAATTTAACGATAAAGGGGCCATACCACATAGATTTAAACTTTCCTACCCCCAGGGCATCCTTTTCTTGGGCATAGACCAAAACAAGGTCACCTTCTGAAAAAACCCTGGGTTTGACCACCTTATCGTATTGTACTTTAACTCGGTTTTTATGCGCTTCATTCATCGTGGCGGCATCCCGACGCTTCTCATCAACATGTTCCAGATGGAGAGGCCGTTCTTCAAGACTAGAAGTGTCAGGAAGAAGTTCAACAGCTAACTTAAGAGAAGGAATCTCGCATTCAATAGGAAATACGGATTCTACCCTGTGCACTAGCTGAAATGGAGTAAAGCCAGTTGAAATTTTCACTGACGTCCTGTATGCCCAAAGTGCAGGATATAGCATAATATTCTAGTTGGATCTAGCTTTATCAATTGTCCTTTGAATAATTGTCTTCAAGGATTTATTCATGGCTTCCACTTGCCCATTGGCTTGAGGATAATATGGAGATGAATGCTCCTGCCGGAAACCCAATTTCAGAGCCAACTCAACCATCATACTATTCTGAAAATGACTGCCATGGTCAGTGACAATCTCTCTAGGAATACCAAAACGAGCGATAACCTGGTTGAAAAGGAAAAGAGCTGCAGTCTCACCATCATTCCCAAAAGTAGGCATAGCCTCGACCCACTTCGTAAAGCAGTCTACTGCTACAATAATGTACTTGTGACCTTTAGCCGAAGGCGGGTTACAAGTAGTATAATCAATACCCCACTTTGTAAAGGGACCGACAGTAATGACTGGAAAAAGCGGAGCTGGATGAGCGCGCATTTTTCGAGTATAAACTTGACACAGATGACACTTTTTGACCGACTCCATACAATCTTTGAAAATCGAAGGCCAAAAGTACCCAGCACGCAAGATCTTTTGGGCTGTAGCAAGCCCAGATAAATGACCACCACAAGCTCCACTGTGGCAATCATTCAGCATAGCCTCAACTTCTTCTCGAGTTAAGCAACGTCTCAGGATTGAATCAACCTTCGATGTAAGATAAATCATCACCATGAATTAAATAATTCGGACCAAGTGGACGCAAATTTTCCAGCATTGATCTTCGGGGTGCAGAGGGAAACTTCGCAGTCTGGAGATACACAATGATATCTCCGTACCAAGGATCCTGTGAAGAGATAAGAAACAAATGTTCATCCGGAAAGGATTCATCATAAATCATCTCTTCCCCACAGGGCAACTCGGAGATCAATTCCGCAAAAACCAATGATTTCTTGGACTTGGCAGACATGAAGTCAAGATCAAATTCCTGTAAAATCACAATCCATCTATTGTATTTGCCCCCAATCACTCGCCTACTGAGGACAAACTGAAATGGATTGGCAGATGCCAAAACATAAGTTTTGCGAAGAATAATGTAATGTCGGATTCACTACACAGCATGAACTGCTACTAAAGCTAACTTTTCTATCGGAGTGTACCAGAGTTCAGGTCCTACCAAGCCTCGACTAAGGTATTAAATAACATGTTCTGCAAGAGCATCATATTCCTGAACCAGAACCATACCAATGGTAGATTCTGCTGCTGCCAGATACAAAAGGAAATCCCTGCCATAATCAAGAGGACTCAATAAAGGAGCAGAGGTCAATGCTTTTTTCAAAGCATCAAACAAGCGTTGAGCGAATTCGTCCCAAAAAAAAGGAACTCCCTTCTTCAACAATCTCATGAATCCCTTTGTAACTTCAACATAATTTACGATAAATCTCCGAAGAAAATTAGACTTTCCTTGTAGACTTTGAAGCTGATGGATTGAGGACGGGGGAGGCAACCGAAGTATTGCCTCAACCTTGAAGGGATCTACCCTTATCCCTTCCCTAGACACAATGAATCCCAATAGCCGACCGGATGTAACCGCGAAAATGCACTTGTTCGGATTCAATCTAATCTTATAGAACCGACATCGTTCAAATATTTGGCGGAGGTGACCAGGATGATCCATCCTCTTTCGAGAATGAGCAGCTAAATCATCTAAGTACGCCTCGATAATCTTTTTGATGTCGTGGAAGGCATATGACATGGCCCGCTGAAAGGTAGCCCCAGCATTTTTAAGACCAAAAGGCATCTTCTTGTATGCAAAAGTACCCCAGGGACAAATAAAGGCAGTCGTATGCTGATCTTCAGGACAGATAGTAATTTGATTATATCCGGAGGCCGTCCATGAAGGAGAAAATCTCATTACCGGAACACTCATCAATGATCTGATCGATAAATGGTGTGGGGTAATTATCTTTAGGACATGATTTATTTAGGTCTCTGAAATCAATGCACACTCGAATCGTTCCTTGCTTTTTATCTACAGGAACGGGATTTGAAACCCATTCAGTCAAAGGAACAGGGAAAATGAATCCTGCCTTAAGCAGCTTCTCAACTTCAGCTTTGATAGCTGCTGCCTTCCTAGGATTGACCGGATGAAGTTTTTGCCTCACCGGCTTAGCGTTTTCATACGTCTTGATCTCATGCTGGACAATAGATGGGTCTATTCCAGGCATTTCCTCATAAGACCAAGTGAATACATCCCTATACTCTTTAAAGAGCTCGGTGTAAATTTGAACCTCTTCACGGGAACATTCAGCTCCGATGAAGACATTCTCGATAATATTGGGATCCTTGGAAATGTTCACCGGGATAGTAGGAGAAATCACAGCCATGTTCCCTTCAGCATAAACCTGTGTTGGTGCTAAAGGGTTCAAGACTGGGTGAACAGGACCAGGAGACTGAGGACTTGGAAAACTTGTTTCAACTTCGCTCAAGTCAGGTAAAAAGTAAGACCGATGATGCAAGTCTTCCCACGGTCTATCTATACCAGTCATGGCTTCCAGGATGGCCTCTCCAGATGGAAGAGTGGTATCAAGGCAATCCTGTGCAGAAGAAGAACTAAGTGTCCAAGCCGGAGCCACATCTCCATCCAACTCTTCCGGTGAAAGAGGAGCTGGAATGGATTCTGCAGAGTCAACAATAGACTGATAAGCAATCTTAGCTGCAGAAATAGGAAATGCCATTCCACCCACTTGACCTTCCGCTAATGTGGTAGTAGGGGAAGGTAAGGTCCAAGGGTCTGAAAAATAATGAGTTCTGAAGAACTCTCTTCGAAGAGGAGCCTTGGAGGATGAAATAGCATTAATATGAATCGTAGGAGGAGGAATATCGAAAGTACCCATCAAGGAAGAATACATTCCAACTCCTAAATTCTCAACAGGCGCCTTAGAATTATCCAACTTAGGAATAGATGAGTCAGTAGACGCATTCAGGTCTACAGGAGGATAGTCCAATTGATCCACTGTAACAATCCTCCATTCGTGGGGGAAACATATAATGCGAAATAATGAGGATGCAATGGCATCCATCTCATAAATCCAGTTTCTCCCCAACAGAAGGTTGTAGTCCAAGCTTGCATCCACTACCTCAACCTCTATATTAACAGTTTTTACCCCAACACAGATGGGAAAAGCTGGGACAAAACCATGGGGTCTGTGAGAATGACCATCGAACGCAGTCAGAACAGTGCTAGATGGAACAGCTTTGGGAGATCCAAGTGTCTTCCAACATGCGAGAGACATCACGCATGTGGAAGCACCCTCATCAACAACCATCCGAAAGATGTTACACTTCCGGTACGATGATTTAATATGAAAATCCATGTGATGAGGAAGTCTCTTCTTAAAATTAGTCATATCAAAAGTAATCAGAAGAGAATTTTTCGGATCAATAGCCCCAATGGCAGTGAGCAAAGCACTGCGCTAAGCCGGACAAGACTGGAGTACCTCTAAAGCTGACATAGCACAAGGACTCTGCGCCAGATCTTCCACAACGAGTAGTTCTGGGCAGCCCTAGCGTTTGGATTAATCGTTGATCGCTTAGAAGATGCTTTAGGCATCCGAGGCATAGACTCAACAGTAGGCTTCATGATGTGAAGCGGCTCAGTAGCATCAGGAACATCCTTAGCTTTCGAAGACTCTTCTCCGCCATAACCACGGGATCTCGTAGCGATATCCGTGTGAGCACTCATCATGAAAATTTTCGATGGAATTTCCCCTTCCTGGGTGCCCCCAGAGGAAGCCCCGGGATTTTGATTCGCGCCAACAACTAATTGTTTCCCTTGGGGAAAAGGGTTTGTTAACACAGCCTAGGAACTAGAAGAACCCTGCTGGGCTAACAAGCGCTGCGCATCCTGAATTTTAGGGCAAAGGTGTGTAAGATGGTCTCCAGCACATAGCTTGCATGGAAACTTCACTTTCCTTTTCTCCTTTGGACCCTCACCAACATGCTCGTTGGTTTTATTTGCATTACCCTTCCCGTTCTTGCCCTTCTTCTTGTTATTTCGTCCCTTATTCTTCCCATCGGATTGTTGATTTCCTTTGGGATCAGAAGCTTGGACAACATTTATGGACAAAGACTGGGAAGGTGATGACTCAGCAGGCACAGCCTGACCAGAAGGAGAAGATTGTAAAGACAACTGCTGCAATTGATTAAGTAGGCTGGCTACACCATTATTGATCGATCCAATCAGTCTGTTGCCATGAGGACCGGGCTTAGTTTTAGACAGATCTAATTTGGAGCGAGGAGCATTAGGCAAATACTTGTGAAGGACCCCAGACTGAGAATATATCAACTCTAGCTGCTGGGCCCTAAAAATGGCCTGCTCCTCAGAAAATACCCTGGAGAGGGATACATCTTTCGAAATATCTGACTGCAGAGATTTGAGAAACCATTCCAAAAGGAATTCACCTGGAATATGAGCTTTAATCAGCCTCTTCCTTCTCCTCCATTCCTGAATGTGATCAGAAATGTGGGTTGCATCGTCCTGTTTAAAATTGGCTAGGAGTTCAGTCCCAGCATCATATCAGACAGGCAATTGGAAATGGTTCAGAAATGTAACGGCCAGTTCTCCAAATGTAGCAAAACTGCCCCCAGTTAGCTCAATATACCATTTGGCAGCGTTTCCTGTTAGGGTCCGTTGAAATAATCTCAACCTAATCGAATCATCGATCAGGGAGTTCGAAGAACACCATAAATGGAAAGTAGTAATGTGGTCAGCCGGATCTTCTCCATTCTTACCTTCAAACTTTGGAATGTCTGAAGGAAGTTTGGTGGGAACCGGAGGCCACCCTGGACCATAACGAATCGGATCATTAGTCAACTTCGACAGATCTGGCAAGTTTAACGTTGCCAGAAAAGGTAAGCGAGGTGGAGCCTGAGGATTCCATTCTTGATGGGATGGATTCCCAACATTATGAAAAGAATAGCCTGGATTTGATGAGGCACCAGGTTGCCAGAAAGGACTCGTAGAAAAAGGAGAAGAACCTCCTCCCAATGCAGAGTTACCAAAGCCCAGACCAGTTCACCCCGCTGAAGTACGAAATAAAGAGGAGAGCCCCTGATAGGGGTTCCAAGCATTAGAAAGAGGAGAAAAGGTCTGATAAGCACTCGACGAAGGGAAAGAAGTATTCCCTTGATGACCTGCGTAAAACTGATTCCCTGCCCCCGCTGTAGTGAACACAGGGTTCCACCCTGTAAAAGTAGTCGAACTTTGCCCCCCAGACCAAGGGTTGAAACTCTGGGTCTGAGAAGTAAACGGAAAGGACCCTAAAGAAGGATTCGAACTAGGAATGTGTCCAGTTCCGAAGGGGAACCCTTGAAAAGAAGCTGATCCACTAGCCATGGAAGACATGGGTGTAGATCCAGCTGCAGCAGCAGAAAAGGAAAAAGAGGGATTCCCACTAGTGGGCATCCCTGAATAGAAGGGACCAGAATGAGAAGCCTGTGCTTGGGTGAACCCAAAGCCAAAAACAACAGCACTAGAAGCAATCGAAGATAAAGCAATAGTTCCCCCTCCTTCAACAGAAGCAGGGGTTTGAATGCCTGCAGCACTCACGGCAGAAGCCGCGTTCCCAGTCGTGGCCATCGAAAGGTACGAATGATACGGAAGATCTTCCGGTCTCTCAGACTCAGGTTCGATGTATTGAACAACGAACGGATAATTAGGAGGAAGAGGAGATAGACCTGACGCAAAAGGTTCAGGTACTTCTTCAATTTGAAAATCTTCTTCCTGAGGAATAAAACTCGCGAGGTGAGCGGAACGCTCCTCTCGGAACCGATACCAGAATCAGCTATGAAACCTTCAGACCTTTGTGGAGGATCTCTCTCCACTGCGTCAGACGTCACAGGGTGGTAACCACCTTCTAAATCACTCCTACGCCTTCTCGAAGAAGGCTCTGGACTCTCGGGAGATAACCCCTGGATTCTCCTCGATCGACGAGGCGCTTGATCAGCCACTTTTATAGATTTTAAATTAGACTCAAAAAAGTGAAAAGCTAGGCAAGCTAGGAGCAAAGAGCACTCACTATAATAAAAATCCCTGAGATACAATCAAGCAAACAGCCTCCAAGTATTTCCGCTCTGGGTGATGAGGACCGGACACCAAAATACATGAAAGCAAAATATAGGACCTCCCGAAAGCAGTTTGGGATAATTACGGCCCAGAACAACTAGCGAAGGTATCAGAAACAGTTACGCCGACCTCCAAACGACAGCCTTTGCCAGCTCAAGCACCCAAGCTTTGCAAGGGCACCCCCCAGAATTACTGCTGAAAGTGATGCGACGTCTGCCTCAGGTACCACGGGTATTCCCCTCCGCAGTCACCTGTGTGGAACCTAGGAATGGCAACTATGGGCACCAATCCGTGTCAGAAGCTGGGCGAAACGGTCTTGAGGTTAGATTCAGCTAATCAGAGAGGGGGTATCCCTCTTCTCAGCCTTCACTTCCCCTCGCGCTTGACTCTCTGGAGGGGAGCTTTCCTGGTCCACCTAACGGAATTAGATTTCGCTCAATTAATCAACTTCTATGTTTTGTTTGAGCGGCCTTGGAGATTTAACTCTCCACTCACCTAATCCAAGGCCCTACAACCTAGCTAGTTGGTGTATGACACTTAGAAAACTTGCTAGTTGATTTTAAATTATATCGCTTATTTTAATGTGCTGTTATGTTAAGTCACAAGGATGCGGAAATGAAACTTATGATGTTTTGACGCAGAAAGAAATTAATAAAAACCAAACTACATGCAAATGCAGTTATTGTCTTTCGATGAAAAGAAACTTCTACACGGGTTCTATGAGATTAAAAATTGTATTTTTTCTTTTCAGATAGCAAACTCACACTCACAAAAACTATGAAAGTGACTAAATGTTTAAATGCACCTAATGAAAATCACTACAAGCATGCAAATCCTAAGATGCAAAATCTCCTAAAGCAGAGTGAAATTTCCCAAAAGTCCTTCAGCTTTAACTCTCCTTGGTTGTCCAGAAAGCTAGTTCCTGAAATCAAGAACTCTTAATATGAAGACACCAAAGAACGCTTAAAAATAAGAGGAAGAAATGAGTGACAACTCCCTTCCAAAATCAAGCCAAAATCCGAAGGCAAGAAACCTCGACAAAGCTTCAAAAGATACAAAGAAACGAAAACAAAAATGTGAAAACAAAAGCAAACAACGAAGCAAAATGTTTTTTGAGCTTTTGTATTTTATAAAAGAGTTCAAAAGGACCAAGTAAAACTATAAAATTTCAAGCCAAACAACACTGAATTTCAAGCAAAAAACTTCAAAAATGCTCCAAATATTATAGGGCTAACTAGTAGCAAGATCAAATGAGCAAAAGAAGACAAGAAAACTCAGCCACTCAGCCTAAAATAATAGTGCAACCCTGCCGCAAAAAAAAACTCCAAAGAACCAATAAAGACTCTTCAAAAGTTGCAACAAGACCTAGCCAACTGAACTCAAGAAAACCAATCAAGAAACGGGAAAAAATCATACTGCCAAGCAAAACACAAAGACAGGAAAGAGTAAATGAGCAGGAGCTCTCTATTCTAATGAAGCAGAACATCCAAGAATGCCCAGAAAGCGATCTTGGTACTCAAACCAGAAGTGCTAGCACAAGAAACAACACTTTGCCAAAAAGACTAGTTTTCAATCAAATGAAAGAGAAAAAAGACCAAAGACCACTTTCTTCACACTCCAGAGGGTACAAAGACACTGCAGGAACAGGTCTCCACAGACAGAAAGGACTAAAAAGCCAAAGAATCCAAAATTTCAAAATCTGCCTAGGTATGCGCTACTTCATAGTTTAGCAACAAGCGTGCATACGCCACTGTGCTAAAGGAAACACGCGTATACGCGAGTCCCTTTAGACAAAATTGCATGTATACATGACTGTGTGCAGAAAAAAGCGCGTATACAACGGTAAATAATGAAAAAAAAAAGGATCAAGCCTGGATAAGAAACCAGGACTTCAGTCTGACTAAGAAAGAGTAAACTGGACTGCAAATGAAAGTTAAAACTGTTGGAAACCTATCAAACAGCTGAAACCACCCAACAGGGGAATCACAAGAATGCGATCCCCAGCGGAGTCGCAAGTTCTGTTTCGGGGAAAATCACCCTAGAGGTTTGTTGGGCTTAAACCTCCACAGAGCAGGGCATGCTACTTAAGAAGGACTCACACAACCATACATGTTCATGAAAAACTAAATAAAGTAGATCGAGGAAGTTACCCGTAGGTCCTACAGTTGAAGCAGATCCCACGGGGTCCAAACCCCAGCAACCCTTCTTCCTTTTTAACCTGAAAGACAAGAAGAAACAAGCACGAAGAACTGGTTGTATAGCATATATCTACTCTAAATGTTAGTGAAATCCATATGAAACATTAGATAAACCATAATGAATGCTTAAATAACAATATTCTCATATATGTAAGCATACACTAACACGTATATTTCGGGAACAAGATGGTACTTCTGTATTATAAATAACATGTACAGAAATAACAAGTGGAGAGATCACCTGAATCCTTCCACGATCTTGGAGCAGACCGTCGTCCGGATCAGTCGCACCCTTGCCTCGCTAAGATTCCTTCCGAACTGGTGCATACGAGATGACATATAACGGAATGAGCATCTCCAAGAAGCAAAGGTTTCTTGTAGTGAATTGGGAAGTGCAGGAGGCACGGGAATTCAGACTTGGATAGGGAATACCAACAGAGTATAATATCAATAAATTCTCTCTCTCTCCCTTAGGCCATGCACATGAGGGGCTTTTATACTCCCTCAAAGTAGTTTCAACAGTTGGAAACAGTTGGCCACGTGCTAGGGTGGTTGAACTACCAGAGTAACCATCAACCCAGCCCGAAAATAGGGAATTTTTATATATATTTTTAATGATTTTAATGGCATACGTGGAAAAGTGCATGTGGACTCGCGTATACACGCGGAAAATTCTGGGCATAATCGCGTATGGGGATTTTTACACTGTTTTTAAGTGAATTTGTCCAAGTTTGTAGGAATGGGTGCCAAATCCATAAAAGCAATCATGAATCATATGAAGGTGAGAAATGATGCTATAACAATAAGGAATGTGTGAGTAGGAATTTGTAAGTTATAATCATTTCACCTCTCACCATGAAATTCCATCATCTCTCTCAGCTGGAAGTTCTTTCACCCTTAGTCAAAATTATCAATTTGAGATAGCAGAGCAGGTTGCTGGAAGATGGAAAGTAACACGTCAATATCCTGGCTGGTGGAGCTTAAGGAGTAATTAAGGTTAAAATCAAGATGGGAGGATCAGCAGTGAGACATGAGCCGGAGTACATTGAAGGTTTATAGATTTTTCCATAATCATATCAGATACTTAGGGATGTTGGGTGGCTCAAGTACTTTCAAAGGTTTAAGGGCTCAGATGAAACAAAAGCGATGGAATTCGTTAGGAATTTGAATGACCACCAAACCCAAGTCAGGGGTCTTTTGATTGAAGTTACAGAAGAAGTTGTTTCATGAGTAACCACATTGTCTGTTAAGGAAGAAGATGGTTTAAAAGGATCGTTAATGATCCTTCTCTGAGAGAGGATTTCCTTGTAGGAGAAGAATAGTTGGAGAAGAAAAGAAGAGGGCTTAATAGATTATCACTTCCCCAACCTTGGGCATAAATTTCGCTAAATTTGATAAAGTACATTACCTCTTAGGGAAGGTCTACAATTATCTTCAATTATCGCTTTCATTTAATGAACCATCTTCATCACCACCAGAAGATCAATCTTCCATTTTTCCTACTGGGAAATATCAAGCATATGTTTGTAGTAGTCAAAATGGTAGCACACCCCGAAGCTTGTGTTACCAACCACGGTCTTATAAAGATGATTGTGTTGGATGCCTTGAACCAGCAAGGAAAGAGATGGGAGGAGTTCAAAAGGAAAAGGCCCAGGACGAGCCGAGGGAAACAAGATGAGACTTCAAGCAGAAAGTCATGAGGAGGCTGGAGTCCAAACCTGATCCACTAGGCTAGAATTGAGAAAAGGCCCATTGATAAGCCGATTGGAGACAAAAAACCAAAACAAAGAGTGAAAATAGTATGCCAATAGAACTATCACCTACAGCTGAGAAGTTGGACAAGGAAAAAGAGCTAGAAGAAGAACAAAAAAAAAAATAACCCTCCTGATTAGGTAGGAATGAAACTCATACTCTTCTTTCAGAATTTGAAAATTTAAAGAAATAAAATGAACAGTTAAAGTAGATATTTGCCGAAGCTAGGAAATCAGAAGCCTCATGGCTAGATACCCTAGCTAAATTTGTCAAAAAACATGTGGGGGGGCCAAAAATCCAAGATCTGTTTGTATGGCATGTTCTCAAGAGTTAGCAGCAACATGATATATAGTTTGTTAGGAAAGTACCTTCTCAAGGGATACTCAAATAGAACCAGGGGAGGCTATTCCATAAGATATTGATAAATATACTATTGTTACATAAGAACTAGCAGTTAAAGCAGAGCCTCCCACAGTAATCGACATCAAAGCTGACACATAAGAACCTGTAGAGACCACTGTTGTTACAGAGGAACCAATAGTGGATACAAAGGCTGACCAAGGTGAAACTAAGAATACTGCTACACAGGAACCTGCCTATGACGTTGTTGTTACACAAGAAGAAATGGTGGAGTAGTCCCAAGAGAGGTTGTCACACCCACCATTGATATTGCATGTAGTGGAACACCGGGTCCCACTATGGGATGGAGTTCCGAGAAGATTTTATTGATATCTGAGTTGTAGAAATGGAAACATGAGGAATTTTCATGCAGGAGGGAATGGTCTCACTTAAAGAATATTAGAATAAAATTAGTGCCCTATAGGGGAAATGGACGAAGGAAGAATTGAAGAGAAGCTTGGAGGAATGGAATCAAAAGGACACTACAAAGAAATAGAAGGAACAGTTGCTACTATTACAATAGTAGGTTCAATATTTGATTGATGATAAATGAAAGCTTCATGATCTTACCCTAAAGTTGTTGGGGTTTAGGTGACCTTCCCCATCCTAAGTTATTTTTTTGTGGGAAATTTATTATTTTTTCAGTTAAAATCTATTATGGAAGACAGACCCTATATGGGTACTTCTACCCGCACCTTTTTTAATGTTTCTCGCTCTTCTGATTTTCATGAACAGAGGTTGCTGTGTGAGATGTTTTTGCACAACATTATTTGTGAGCATGCTAGTATGAAAATGGTATAAATTGTATCTTGTGTATGGGAGATTCATAGTTACGTGTGTTCATTTCATTTATGAGAAATCATATCGAGTGGCATCTATCAACAAAATCAATGGAGACTAATGAAGAGAAGACATAGTTATGGATTCTAGCTGAACGAGGAAGGGCTGCTGAACTGAGGTGGGAATTTAGAAAGATTTTAAGTACTCCTGGGATAAGAGAGCCAAATGTTGCCTACATGAGAATAATTGTGGAATTATGCTTCAATCATTTTGGATAGATGAAGAGCCCAGCACTGACAGGATGCCTCAAGCACACTGAAGCTAGTAGTGTTGAGTTGCTGGAAGGAGATATTTTTGCATTTCAAAATTTCGTAGTTGTTGTTACACATGTACCAGCATATGCCCAAGTAATAAAGTCCTTTGGCACTTCTTGGACTAGACTGAAATTAAAATTTCCTTTGATATGGCTACTTGTATAGGAATACCAGGACCACTATGTGTTGAGTGATTATGAAGGAGAGCCATGGCCAAGATAGTTGATGGCTGCTCAGGGTTACAGTTTTCGAGATGAAGACACAGGCAATGCCTACGACTTCACTAACCTACACAAGAGATATAATCCAAAAAGATGAGATTTTTTCATGAGGTAATGCAAGTATTTTAACTGGGGGAAGATGTTGGGTGTCATTTTTGTACTCATTTCCAACATTTTCTTCCCTCATTTCTACATTTTTGACCTCCAACATTGGGACTAGCTTTTCCTTTTCCTTTTCTTTATCTTAAAACAGTGCAACTTTACCATGTTTCATTATCTTTTCATTCTAATTAATTATTATAATGTATTGTTTCCTATTTGTGGCTAACTAGGATGAATATTGGAGGAAGTTCTTTGGTCTTTTTGCTACCCTTTCATATATTATTTTAAGCACAAGGGACCTAGAACTTACAAGCGCATAGAACCAGTTGGAAGCATGTTGTTACATTGTGTTGTTACATGCCAATGCTACCACACGAATAGTCAACACCTTCATTGTCATGACGTTTGTTGTTACACCGCGACATTATTATAGATCCATTTCTATAGACTAATTTTATAGTCGCGCTATTGATTGCGTATTGTCAACGTTTGGATGTTGATCTGTCTTCAAAAGCTATTACGCTATAGTTGTCTCATTCCAACGACAGCTGTAGGAGTCATCATATATTTTCATTTAGAATAACAACTTTAGGCAGTTTTGATTGAAATCAATATTTTCCGAGTCAGGACTCTTATTGAGGGAATCAATTTTAAATATATTTACTTTATTTTGTGTTAAAACCTTAGTTAAACTGAGAAGAGGGGGGTGAATCAGTTTAACACATATATGAATTTTTTGAACTTTCAATTGAACTTAATTACACTTTATCTTCATGATCAACTTTATATGTTAACAATCTTAATATACGAACATAAGTGTTAAGATAATGCAACAGTAGACTTATTATGAGAACAGCAAGTATTAGGCAGATTGAATAACCACATCAACACATAAACATCACACGCAGAGACAACAAATATAAGTGGAAACCCATAAAGGTAGAAAACCACATCTTATTATTGTTGTGATGCAAAGGCAAGCTCCAACTCCCTCTCACCACTGATTTTCTGTAGGAACCAACCTACAGGAGGCTCCAACCTCAATTTTGCAAGCTACAACTTGCAAGGAAGCTCCAACTCTCTTACTTTTCATAAGAGAAACACTTATTTACATGACTGGCATATCTCTGACTGCATTCTTTTTGCTTAGACTTATCATATGATCAAATTTTAGATGTCCCAATCTCCTATGCCATAACCATGACTCCTCAAATTTTCTAAGGTGGCATGCTTCATTTTCTTCTTTCACAACGTAGACATTGCTTTCTGTTCGAACACCTTTGATCAGGGTCTTTCCAGTGGTGCTTGATCTTACTTCATAGTCTTGTGCTCTAAAAATAACTTCATAGCCTTTATCACACATTTGACTAACACTTAGCAGATTTGCTTTCAGCCCATCCACAAACAGGACATCCCGGGCTTTTCCTCTGCCATTATCTAGACTGACTGAGCCTCTTCCTTTTATTTTTCCTACGTTATCATTACCAAACGTAACATTTCCAGATTTCTTTTCATCAAAGGTTATAAACTTGCTTCTATATCCATACATATGCTTTGAGCAACCACTGTCCAAATACCATTGGATTTTCAAATCTTGAGCTATTAGAGCCAAGTCACATTTATTCACCTTCTTTTTCCACTGAAGCATCCTCTTTTTTGGTACCTTTTCTGAGGTGATGAATCACATTCTCTGAGAGTACATTTGGAAGACATATGTCCACCTTTATTGCATACACAGCATTTGAGTATTTCTTTAGCAAAATTATAAGTATGAGTAAACTCTCCATGATTCATAAACCTCCTTGATGTTTTGAACATCAGTCTTTGTCCATATTTTTTGCATTCTATGATTTTATGGCCAAATTCTTTACAGTATAAATAGTATCCATAAAAAAAATTTGCATACCTGATGAAAGATTGTCTTCTCCATTTGTTTGCTTAAGGAAAAATTTTCACTACTTGCATCCTTTGCTAGTTTGTATTTATTCTTCTTGTATGACAATATGCAGCAATATGTCCCAGTTTGTGGCAGGCATAACAGGTGGCATTTTTCATAGGAGGAAGAAATATCCTTTGATGGCCTCCAAATTTTACATATTCAGGAGTATATGAACCTTTTTCAGTTGATAGTTTATTTATTTCATCCTTTGTCATTTGAGCCTCCTTTTGGTTTCTATCTACTTCATTGCAGGATTCTTCTTCTTTAGAAATCTTCTGAACTACTTTGATATTATCATTTGCTTTTACAAAAATGTTATTTTTGTTTTCTTTTTCTTTGCCTTTTCTTGATTCTCCTTCATAGCCTATCCCACTTTTTATCAAAGGAGATCTTTGAGCATCTAGAATCTCATTCAACTTACCAGAACTTGTCATTTGATAAGTATCTATTTTCCTCTGGGCGTTTTCTAATTTCTTCCTTAAGCATACTACTTCTTCTTCCAATTTATCTTGTTCCTGAGTTTTATCCTTGATTTCCTAAAGTAAAATATCTTCTACCTTCTTGGCTTCTTCAAGCTCTACTTTCAACTGAATGAGGACTTCTGAATTTTTTTCTTCTCTTACATATTTGAGAAGAATGTCTTTCTATTTTCTGCACTTCAGTTTGAGTCTGTCAATTTCCTCCAAGGCACTCCTTAGCTCCCCCTCAAGGTCCACTTCACCTTCTTCCTCATCTTACAGAAGGCATTCTTCCATCTCTTCTATAGCCATCAATACAAATTCAAATGTTCCTTCTTCACTTGAGAATTTAGTTGAATCTTTAGATGCAATGCTGTCTTGCTAAGCATAGAAAGATTTTCTCTTGAATCTCTTCCCTTTCTGCCAGTTCTTTGATATACTTTTCTCTGATTCCTGAGTCTGATTTTTTGTTTTGTTATAAGGACACTTAGAAGCATAGTTTCCAACTCTTCCATAATTGAAACATTTAAATGGAAGTTTACCTTTATATTTGCCTGAGCCTTTATCCAATTTTCTGATAAATTTGTCCTCTTCTTCATCTGAGCAGGAACATATATCTTATTTTTCTTCTTTCTTATTCTCTGTCTTAATGGCTAACTCCCTTACATTTGACTTTCTCTGTGGCAGTCTCATCTCATAAGCTGTCAGTTTTCCAAGTAGCTGGTTCATGGTCAAGGTTTCCCAATCTGTTGTTTCTTCTATGGCAGAGACTTTGGGATTAAACCTAGATGGCAAAGATCTTAGGATATTTTGAATAATTACACATTCTTGTATGGTTTCTCCTAGAGCTTTCATATTATTTACAATTTCTGCAACCCTTAAAAAGAAACTAGCAATGTCTTCATCATCATTCATCTTTAAATTTTCAAACTGGGCTCTATAGACTTGAAGTTTGGTTGTCTTCACCTTTTTGTCTCCCTCATGAATATTTTCTAGAGTTTCCCACATTTCTTTGGCAGTCTTGTTGTGTATTACTTTGATGAATTCTGCCTCACACAGTCCATTCAAGATTGCATTCATGGCCTTTGCATTGGCCACAAAATGTTGTTTGGCTTCTTTCTCTGAGACATTTTCCTTATGGTCATATCCAAATTCCACATTAGCCCAAACTTCTATTCCTAAAGACATTATGTATGTTCTAATTCTGATTTTCTAGAAGGCATAATTTGCACCAGTGAAAAAAGGGGATTTGTTAGTTGAGGATCCTTCTTGACTTACCATCCTGGGAACCTAGGATCTCCTTTTAGTTGTTAAACTGCTACAAAAGGAATCGGCTCTGATACCAATTGTTAAAACCTTAGTTAAACTGAGGGGGGGGGGGGTGAATCAGTTTAACACATACATGAATTTTTTGAACTTTCAATTGAACTTAATTACACTTTATCTTCATGATCAACTTTATATGTGAACAATCTTAATATATGAAGAGAAGTGTTAAGATAATGTAACAGCATACTTATTATGAGAGCAACAAGTATTAAGTAGATTGAATAACCACATCAACACATAAACATCACACACATAGACAACAGATATAAGTGGAAACCCATAAAGGGAGAAAACCACATCTTATTGTTGTTGTGATGCAAAGGCAAGCTCCAACTCCCTCTCAACACTAATTTTCTGTAGGCACCAACTTACAGGAGGCTCCAACCTCAATTTTTCAAGCTAAAACTTGCAAGGAAGCTCCAACTCCCTTAATTTTCATAAGAGAAACACTTGTTGATTTACCTTGGATATCAGCTCTGTTCTGTACCCCTTTTTTTAACTATTGTCCTCCAATCTTCATATCTGATTTATTTATTTCTTCTGCTTCAATTCTGTATTCTCCTTTCTTTTTCCAGCTTGTTCAAAAAAATGTATTCATTTCAACTTTACAGTGGGATTTTGTCTTTCTTCAGAGACTTTCCAATTACATCACAAACAATATAAAAAAAATTAAAAACCCTTTCATTCAATTACAGTATATATTTTAAATCCATTCAACAACTCTTATTTTTCAATCTTCTCTCTCAGTCTCAATTTGATATCTCTGTCTTTTTCATTTTTTCATTTTACCTGTTCATTGCAGTTGTATAACTACTGTATATATAATAGTATTTTAATACAACACAACCAACTCTCAGCATTACATTAAAAAAAAAACTTTTTAAAAATAGAGAACACCCTTTCGGGCCCACTTCCTCATATCAAAAACTATTGTATAATGGTTTTGGCGTATGTTAAACCAACAATAAGTCTCCACCCAGCACACACACACACACACAGATATATATATATATATATATATATATATATATATATATATATATATATATATATGTCAACGTTTTACCATGTCCAAACCATAGCAGTGTAATATTTGCTCGAGCCCACATATATAAATCAGTTCTATTTATTATTCTTCATCACCTTGGTTTAAACCCAAAATCCATTTAACTTCAGGAACAAAAACCTTTTGAATCAAATAGTCGGGTCCTCCTCCACTGACTATTATAAATACCGGCATATTCATCAACCTTTCAAATAAAATAATCATCCACGCTTTAATCCTTTTTGCACAGCCAAAAAGCGCTTTGCTTCTTATAAATATACATATGGGCAATTAATATTACAAATCCCGACATCAACAAATACCAAACACAGACCTTGGCCAAACCATATAATTCATATATTAAGGTCCTATATAATCCTTCGATTTTATTTAAAAACAAAGGCCCAATATATTATACATCCAACCATAATATATAAATGTCAACACATATATATATATTCCGATCACCTTTTGCACATGTTATAATACGCCCGCATACATTTCATTATATAACATTCGGTATTTATATATATATATATATATATATATATATATATATATATATCAATACATTACATACCAACATATATATATACTCCCCAAATCAAATGATATATTTTCGGGCCCACAGGATCTACCTTATCATCCAACGTCTACCTTGTCATCCGACGGTTAGAAACACGTCGCGTTCCAAACTCCAATACGGTGCACATCTGATAGCAATCACATAACTAACATGCATGCATGTTAATTCACCATAATCGCACGATGAACTGGGCCCCAGTAGTTAAACTACCCCTTGCATCCAACGGTCGTGAGCTCATCGCTCCTCAAACCTCAATCCAACAATCCTTAACAAATTTCGTGTTTTTTATTGATACGAACATTAACGCATAAAAATTATGCAAAAAAAGTTGTTTTACAAAACTGCCTTAGGACACGTGTTCATTAAAGACATAGATCACGTTCAAAATGAAAAATTCACTTACCACTTTTGACACCGGGCGATACTGTCAGTTTTCTTACCTCTAGTTTTACTGTTCACGATTAGGGTTCCACATACATTCATGGTTCCGCTTCATCACATTTAACTCTGTGGTTTCATTAACGCGCTCTATTGTATATTCGTTCTTAATATAAGGTAACTACTTCCACAATTAATTATTATTTGACCTAAAGAGAGTTCAGAGCAGGGTTATATAAATTTAACAGTCGAGTGCCGCCATTACTTATGTTCTCCACCCAAAAAGAACCAAATTTCATTTGCTCCTATCGAGACTTCCTTACCGAATTTCTATGCAGACAGTTTGTGAATAACCCATGTATTAAAATGCGTGTCATTCACGATAGGTATTTTTAATAGGTACCTCCTTTGGCATTAATAACTCAATCGGTTATGATTCACTTCTATTGATTTTAACATTAGAGATAGAACTCGTTTCCAGGCCATTTATACGGAGATTTAATGTGTTTAAACAAAGAGGGTCCACTATTGCATATGCCAAAATTACAAGGTAAACCTTGCTAGTTCCTCTGGGTTCCACACAGCCATTTTCATCAATCACATGTAAAAAACCAAAAATGACACCTTACACAGAGCTTTCACCGTGCACAAGTTCTCACATAAATTCTTATTGAAGGTTATGCCAACAATGTCTATATAATGCTGAAACAATTCATTTCATCTACACAATGAAATTTACTTGCAGTACTCTTCCTGTCCTTGGCCTGATCTTCATAATCAATGGCCCCTTCGACCTCCTACTCTATTCCTAGCTCTCCAGGTCTATTCTGTTGCCCCGTCTCTGTATTATTGGTGTCACTGTAAATAAACTCTCCTGCTACCCTTTTTCTATCTTCTAATTTTCCTCTGCTGTCGTCTTCTCCTTTGCCTCTACTGTTGTCTTCTCCTTTTCCTCTACTGCTGACTTTGTCATCTCCTTTTCCATCAATGACGACATTTCTAACATTTTGGTCATAATGAGAATCGTAAGGTTCTCATGACTGATCTACTCCTCATTTTCTGGATATGTAACTATTTTATAAACACTCATTCCTTTAAGGTCGGGGGGTTAGCACAAAACGGTATCGTCATTTTGACTCTGTAATTTTGATCACCATGATACATAATATCGTATTGTTGTTGTTACATGTGTTGATTGAATAATTATTATTTAGTTTTCATCTCTTCCTACAACCTACTAGGGAGGAAGGGCCCTCCTCTTTAGTAGGGGCTGAAGTGATAAATTAGCTGTAGTATATCTCATATTTGTTTCTACGTATTTGTGGAGTGTTATTGTTGATGTGTCAACTGTCAGTAGATCTACTTCAGTTTTAGGTATTTATTGTGTTGTTACACAAATTCAATTAGAAATACTAGTTGGTTTAGTTATCATGTGGCGTGCCAGATACCAGTTTATCTAAAGTGTAATTACATTATTTTAGATCCCTTTTTATTCCTCCATGAGTGTTAATTTTCAGCAATTGGTTCAGCAACGATTTATTTTTGTTTTATTTCCGCTTCTGGTATGATGTATCGACACAAATAGTGAAAATTTCATCGAAATAAAATACATCTCTGGATTGATAATTTATGTGTACCATATTAGTAATTTAACAATGATTAATATAGTCCAAAAACCACCACATGCCCTTGAGTGGAAGTTGTTAATAAATTTGTCAGATTCCTCTAGCGTCATACATTGACGGAGGACAAAATCAACACCATTGTGATAAAAAGTATCTCCAATAATGTGATAGGGTTAGTACTGATGATGAATCTGACATCTCTCAGAGTGAGATAGATCTGGTAAAAAAGTTTGTGTTTGGAGATAAAAAATGAGATATCCATACCAAGGGTCAAGAGTACAGATGATAAAGAGTGATTCATCTAGAATCGATTCTTGGAAGCGAGTGGGATCAACTGTAGTAGGAAGATCAAATATTAGCTCAACAAAGATAATTGATTTCTTCGATTTAGGTGCAGCAAACTCTAAGTCAAACTCTTCGAGAATAAAAATCCATTTTGAGTATTTTCCCCCAACCAACTGACATACAAGAATGTGAGTCATGGGATTTTAGTTGGAAATAACTATAGTTTTAAGCAGGAGAATGTAATGATGAAAATGATGAACACCATGAAAAATGGCCAATGTGAGGTTCTCAACATGAACATAGCTTGTCTTCAGATCGAAGATATTGCGACTGAGGTAGTAAACTACATTTTGTTTCTCGTCATCATCATCCTGAACCAACACCATACCAATTGTCCTCTCTATAGTGGCCAAATACAGGAAATAACCAAGATGATTGTTGGGAGGATGCAATAAAGGAGCACTGATTAGGGAACTTTTTAAAGTGTTGAAAGATTTTTGGAAATTCAATCCCAAATGAATGGGATTTGTTTTTTCAATAAGCGAGTGAATACTTTGGGAAGCTCAATGTAGTTTAGGATGAAATGACTTAGAAAATTGGCTTTCCCCTGTAATCTTTGTAGTTGATGCATGGAACGGGGAGGGGGAAAATTGACGATTAACTCAACTTTAAGATGATCTATCTGAATTCCTTCTTTAGACACCATGAAACATAAGAGGCAACATGATTCCACATAGAAGACACATTTATGAATATTTAACTAGATATTAGAGTGTCGAAAACGAATAAATATTTCTCTTAGATGTTTGGGGTGATTTCAACATTTCGTGGAATGGGCCGGAAGGTCGTCAAGATATGGTTGAAATATGTGTTTAATATCATGTAAGGCATATCGCATAGCTCTTTGGAAATTGGCACCAGCCTTTTTCAAACCAAAAGGGAGTTTTTGTAGGAAAAGGCTCCCCATGGACAGATAAAAGTAGTTTATGTTGATCAGCAGGAGTGATGTTGGTTTGATTATAACCAGAAAAACCATCCATAAAATAATATATCTCACTCCCGCCACATTAGTCAATGATTTGAACGATAAAGGGCATGGGGTAATCATCTATCAGACATGCTTGATCGATATCACGGTATTCAACACAAATCCAAATGGTCACTTGTTTCTTAGTAACAGGAACAATATTGGAGACCTAGTCCATCAATGGTATGGGATACATGAAACCATCCTTAATATTTTTTTTTTACTTCCCATTTAATGGAAGCAGCCTTTCATGGGTGCACAAGATGGAGCCACAGATGAATGGGCTTCGAGTCTAGATATTTAGGGATTTCTTGCACGAAAATATTAGGGTTTCTGCCAGGAATTTTCTCCTAAGACCATGCGAAGACATCACAGAATTAATTAAAAGGCTCAGTATAAATATTCACCTCATCATGAGAACAAGAGGCACTGATATGAACATTCTCGACAATCTATGGTTTAACAGAGAGGTCGATGGAAATGGTGGCGGAAATATTCCCCATGTTTCCTTCAAACTTCACTGCATGAATCATGATGGTATTCTGAAGTGGTCCGATTGATTCAGACGAAAGATGGGATTCAAGACATGTGGATATCTCACCAAGGCTTGGGAGAAATGAGGAATGATAATGACCTTCATCTCATAGATTTTCCTCAAGATACATTACCTCCAAAATACTCTTTCGAGTTAGGAATTTCTCTTTCAAGGGATCATCAGAATCCCAAGGACTAAACCAAGAATACTATGCATAAGTGTCGAGAGATGAAACCAATTTTTCATTAGTTTTAGAGACAACCTCAGAAGCCAGAATAATTTTATAATACATTTATTCTACTAGAGTGAGAGGCATAACATCACCAAATATTTGATGCTGGCTGGGACTAGGAACAATCCATGGATCGCGGCCCGAGGATATCATGTTGATAGTTTCGACATTAGGAGGTGGGTGTGGAAAAATTCCCATAAGGGACGAGTCCTTGAAAAGGATCGGCCCAATGTTCTCATAGGCGGTAGAGGTATTCAAAACATATGGAATTATTCCTATTGAAGAATCATAGGAGAAGAAAGTGAGTTTATCGATGGTCACAATATTCCCTTGATGAGGAAAGTGGAGAACACGGAAAAGGGTAGAGATACGACAAAAACCATTGCATGGGTCCAACTGCATCCAAGAAGGATGTTATAATTCAGGTTGGAATCCACCACCTCCACTTCCATGTTCATTGTCTTTCCCTTCAAGAGGATGGGAAAAGATTTGTGAATGTCATACGAATGAGAACCTTTTCCATCGAAAGCTTCCAAAGTGCTTGGGGACTAGCTCAATGGAGGAGAGGAAATTTCTTTCCAACAAATGATATACATGATGCAGGTCGAAGTGCCTTCATAAAAAACAGACCTATTAATGATTTTCCCGATCATGGTAACCTAAATCATGAAATATACCTAATATGGGAGGCGAGGAACAAAGTTCTCAACATCTAAAGTAATAAGGTTGGAATCCACTAGATCAATGCCTCCAATGGCTGATAATATTGCCTTTCAATGTGATGGACATGACTGAAGGACTTTCAATGGCAACATCGTCAAAGGAAACTAAGCTAAATCCTCTACAAAATTATCATGTTGAGCATCTCATGCATTCATATTGTAAGACAATTTTTGAAATACACCTTTTAGAGGTCGTCAGACTATGGTATCACTACTAGATCTATCAATCTAGACATGACCAGAACTAGGAGGTATGGAAGAGGAAGGATTATCTATGGCATTTTTCTCCATAGTAGCTTTCAATGTATTTGGGTAATCTTTCGATCATGTGGAAACATAAATCTGCTATGTGCTAGCCATAAAAACTTGGGAGCTTCCAGATGATTAGGTTTGATCTACCATTTGTGTCTACTATGATGGGAACAATTATTTCAAGGCATCAAGAGTCTTGAGTGCACCTTCAATAGACAGGAAACTTCATCACACTGAGGAAAATCCTTGGTGTAATGGTCGTCATCACATATCAAACAAGGATATTTAGGCTTTCATTTGGAAGCATCGCCAACAGAGGAATTATTGGAATCCTTGTTAGGGTTATCATATTTGGATTTTCCTTTGCCGTTTTTCCTACCTTTTGAGGATTTTTCTACTGGGGTAGATTGGAAAATGTTTACCTCAGAGGTTTTACAAGGATTCTTTTGGTTATTCAAATATTTGGAGTATTTAGTGGTAGTGGTGGACTTATAATTTGAAGAAGTCTTGGGTGCACCACTATCAACATGGGACACTGACCCAATAACTCCATCAAAAAGAGGCATAGCAGGTGGTTGATATGATGTCAGATCAGTTAAAGGTTGTGGTGCATCAAGTAGGATCTCACAGAGTTCCAGATTGGGAATAAACCAAATATAGATATTGAGTGCAGGAAATGACTTCCTCTTTTTTCACACAACCACCCATTCTGAGATCTTTTTCAATTTGTGGAATAAGATATTTCGTGAACCATTCAGTGAAAAAGTGATCAGAGATCTTGAATTTTATGAGGTGATGTTTACAACTCCATTCATGAATGTCATCCAAAATATGGCTTGTATTTGACGGTTACAATGATGTGAGAAGGTGGGTGTCAATTTCATACTAGATAGGTAATTGGAAGTGAGTGAATAAGGCCATGGCTAAGGTGTTAAAACAAAATAACACACCTGGAGGGAGTTCAATATACCATTTATTCATGGCACCTGTGAGAGTGCATTGGAAAAGACACTAATGAATTGAATTGTCAATCCAAGAATTGGAACAACACCATAAGTGGTAATTCATGACATGGGCTTCGGGCTTTTCCCTAGACTTAACTTCAAAATTTGGGCAATCTCCCAGAATCTTGGTTGGAACTAGCGTCCAATTAAACATATGTTGGATGGGGTCATTTGTGAGCTCAAACACATCCGACAGTTCCAATGTAGCCAAAAATGGCAAGGGAGTATGATGAGGAGAAAATAGTAGTTGGAAGTTACCCATCTCAGGGTTCCAACATGGTTGACATAGATTTTCCCCCAATAAGGGAGATTTTGACCTGGATACACGTACTACCCCTATAGTTGGTAAGGACCTTGTTGCAACTGATGTTGAATGTAGGGACCCTGCTAGGGCTATTGATAAGGCCCCTGTTGGGTGTGAAATTGTGGTCCTTGCTAGACATATGGTCCTGTCTTTGGTCCTTACTCAACATGAGGTCCAACTTGCGGTCCTAGTTGGGTCCACTGGTACTGAGGGATCTGGTAATATTGAGTACCAGGGTGAGGCCGCATTTGAGGTTGCTCGTACTAACCCTAAGGAATTTGCTGGTATTGGACACCAGCCTGATTGGGGTGAGAACTGGGTTGACACAAAGGGATGTTCAAACTAGTTTGGGTGTAAGGACCAAACTGAGGGTTAGTCACAATGGTACCCACTAGATGTTGGGGTTGTTGGATGTATTGGTGTGAGATGTTTGGTCGAGGAACATACTGATACTGCAGATTCGGTTGTTGAACATATTGATGAGGTATGTTGGGTTGCTGAACATATGGATATTGTACGTTCGATTGTTGGATATGGGGTTGTTGATCCTCAAAATAGTAAACATGGGACTGCTGAAAGATAAATGTAGTTGAAGTAGGTTCACCACTCAATGGAGAAGTTCCTATGAAAAAAATTTTCAGTTGTTAAAGTGATGTTCCACCTAGACTAGGATTAGGTTATCCCACCCCTAAAATGGGTCCAGAGTTTAGATGCCCCCACTAGAAAGGGGATGTGTGTAAAGAGGATTTTACTGCCCCCTAGGCATGGAAAAAATATTATATTTTCCACTCAATGGTGGAACCGCATTGATCATAGATAACGACAGGTGGGTTGTAGATCTTATTGAAATGGTAATTTGACCAATAGTCACTATAGGTCGAACAACAGATTGAGATATGGGAGTCGTATTCTAAATGAATGGGCTGGAAGATGGGGGAATTCTTGTTGACCAAACACGATCTAGAAATAAAGATGTAGCTCCAGCAGCTCCTAAAACATGGCTTCCAAGAGAGGTATACCCATGCGAAAGTGAAGATACAACTTGATTAGATGGTATTCTTGTCCCACTTCCGGTATCTTGAGGAGTGGTGATGTAAGGATAGCCTTCAGGAGGAAACAAGGATGAGATGTCTTCTCGAATGTGAGTTGTAGTTTTTTCCTGTAAATTTCTCTGAGGAGAACTCACGAATGGGATATCATCAACATTAGATGCCATTTCAAGAAGAAACAACTAACAAGAAATAGTGCGAGATGCTACTGGAGAAGAAATAAGGGGAACGTCAGGTTCATCAAAAGGACTATAAGCGTGTTGAGACGAGACCACTATTGGATCGAAGAGCATATTTAGAAAAAATTCCGTAAATTGTGTAGACAGTTTGGGAATTTCCGTCTCAGAAACCTCATATGATGATGAAAGAAATTGTTAGGCAGTGGAAGCGATGAAAGGAGGAGGGAGGAGGTGAATCTGATAATTCAGGCAAGATGACCTTTAATGAAAGGTCGAGGAGAGAAAATTTGAATTAATTTTGAGTATTTTAAAATTTAAAATTAACCAGGAAAATATGAGGCTAGAGAGCTGCACATGTGATATGTTATCGTGGGAAGTTGATTTTATAAATTAAACAAAAAATATATATAGAAAAGGGTGAACTAGGCATAGAGTATTACTAAGTATCCGTTAACTACAATATACACCTATTTGATAAATGATATAAAAAATCTCCAAGAACTTAACGTACTATAGCCAATCTCCCCAAATGATGTGCTCGGTGTATCACGTCTACAAGGCGACCGACTCAGTTACCTATGGAAGGCTTGCAACCTAGTGGTGTCTCCCCATATATACTCGAAGGTACATGGGAGTCCAGTTTGTAGTGGTGTTGTCTAATTTGTAACCCTATGATGAGACCATCCACTTATACTTTTCATACGTGGGATGGGGCTTCACCTCCGAAATATAAGATAGAATGTTAGCAACAAATACTACGTTTAATGACATTAGAACACATCTCCAGCCTAGACCTATAAAATTTTTCATTAATTTCAATTACTCCTTAATGTTAATTGGATAAATTTTAAAGTTTATCTTCAGTTAGGTCTCAGTTTAAGGGTCAATATCGATATCACCTGAACCCTAAAATGAAGCTAAATGCTAAATGAGATCCTTTCCATTTCGATGAATTCTAAACTAATGAGGGAAGAAATGCAAACAAGAGTGCAAGTAATGAAACAGACAATTATGTCCCTCCAACTAGTTCAAAGCTATGAAAAAGTTTCTTTTAAATATTAAATTCACTTTCACTATTCCCTAAAATGCAAACTTACTGAAAAATGAATTTTCTTGTCTTTTCACTAAGATGCATAACAATTTTTTGTTTTTCTTTTACTTTGAAAGCGAAAAATCCAAATGCAATCAGTGAACTAAGCTAAAATTAATGAAACGAAGAAATAAATGAAAAAGAATCATTTTCACTTTTCTTTCTATCGAATCGAAAACAAGATCGCTTCAAAAAATGAACGAATGAAAATCACTTTCACACTTTTTCAAAACGAACAAACCAAATCCAAAATTCAAGATGAAAATCAATTTCAATTTCCACTTTTAAATTCGGGAACTAAATAAGACACACCCTTCAAACTTGTTAATCAAGAAATCACTATCTCATGTTTGACACTTAATTGAACGTGATCTCTAAGTGGGGTGATGACTAGCGCAAATGAAAAAAACTTCAAAACAAGCCAGAAACGATGTGTGATGATGTTTGAAATGACTAGAATAGGAATCTAAAGCAAAGCCTATGAACTCTTTGACGATAAACATAAGTGACAAGTGAAGAAAAATTTATCTGAATACGGGCAAACTTTTTATTGTTATGCAAGCTCCCTCATTAGTATTAAAAATATGATTAGGATCGTCTATGTCTATAGTTTTATGTGTTTTTGATGAGGAAATTATGAGTTAATTAAAAATTTAAAACTAATGTATATAAAATCAAATGCATTAAAATAAATCACAACAATCACATAACACAATGGATGATGATGGAGTTCACCAATCCTAGGCTACATCTCCATGGACCTGCTTTAACTAGCTATTCCCTCTTGGGATTATGAGTCAAAATTATTATTACAAGCATCTGTGATGCTCCAATGGATTTTCTAACTGATCCATTAGCTTCAAAAGACATGCAAACCCCAAAAATTACTATCCAATCTCTAAATTTGGTTCAGAGCTCCTCTAGGCTTGACCTCCAACACCGGTGGCCATGGGCTTGTTTAATCTCCAAAGTGAAAACATAACCTTCATATGTGCTCCAAAACCTCTATAAATTGTGCCACTATGTTGATAACATCAAATACATCAAAATGTGACTATTCACTCACTGAAATTTGCCTTCAACAACTCTATGCATGGCCTTCCCTCATGGTGGTCGTAGGCTTCAAAATTCTTCGACGTACCAAAACCACATGTACATGAGCTCCATTGCCTCTGCAAGATACTCCAATGGATTCATAGCATTCCAATCTGATAACAATGACTATCATTGAGATACAATTGGTCGAAAATTGACCAATATAGGGCTCGTTTACTTCAGTCCTAGTAAATTGCCACTAAATCTAGCTAACTACCATTTAAGCCCACCAAATATGGAACTACTTCCAAATTTAGTGGCTCCACAAAGTTTTTTTCTAACTTAAACTCATCATTATCTAAAGTTAAGCATGCATTTAGGAGTTAATTAACTCCACAGTTAGCATTAATCACCCTTAACTCCTTTCCCACCGTCGAAGCAATAAATGCATTTAAATAAATTATGGGAGCATTGATTTTCAATCATAAACCTCATGGTGCCTTGGTGTGGGCACATAGTGTTGGGGAAGAGGTCATAAAGTGGAAAAAAAAAATTGTGATTTTCAATTGCGATGAGTGACATGGTGGAAGGTGTGTCCTACCGAGGGGGTAACAAGGTGGTGGGATTGCGACAGGATATATCACATTATCGTATCGGGGTTTAGGATCCGGCACATAAATGGTGAGTAACGTGTGGGAGATAATGCGATAATGCAATAATTCGATGTGGGTGATAATGGGATAATGCGATAATGTGATGTGAGCCATAATGCAATCTGCAATAAATCGTATCGGGGTATTGCAACCGCAAGAGGGTGTGGAAAACATAAGGCAGGAACACAAAAATTTGTGATTTTGCAATGCGAGAAAGGATAAAGGTCGGATTTTGAAGTTTTGGATAGCTTTTTTAAATTAGAGAGAGGGAAGATGCAAAACAACAAAAATTAATGTTATTGGCAATAACAAAACCAACATTCAACCTTGGAGGACATTGGGTGATTTTTTTACCATCACGAACCAAACTAGCAAATTCAATTGTGATACTTGTCAAAGTTCCATTGGACTAAAAACTAAAGAAGGCTCTCTACATGCTGACTAGAATGCCATGTCATCAGATGTACCTGTTATGCAATAATTTTTAAAAATTTAACTTTTTTGAACAATGACCAAGAGACCATAAATTCTTTATCCAAACATGGTTTTCGATGAAACGAGATGCGTTGGATTCCTTGCGATGGACCGGTCGGTTTGAATCTGGTTTGGTACAATTATAAGCACTTTCAATTTTGATATAAGTTTTTCCCCTGATCCAGATTATGATCACTCCTTCCCACTGACATGATTTTGGACCGTCAAAAGCTGGTTATCTCATAAGTGTTGAACACTCTTATGTTTCCCAAGTTCTATCATCTTGATTCTACTTGGAGAAATCGCTATGAAAACATGCAATCACCTATCCACTGACATGCCTTGCCTTGTCTTGCAAATGGATTGGCCATTAAACCACTACTCTCCTTCTACTACTGACCCAATCTAACACTTGTTGGCTTCTTTCTAATATAACATTTTTGTTATACCAAATTGCTTCCTCGGTGCCTTCCCATTGAGAATATTTTTCCTCCTTTGCACAATGAGTGAACTACAACAAAAAACTTCTAACATCACTAAAAAAAAGAAAATAAATTACCATTATTTTACCTCCACAGTTCCAAATTCCACGTCTGGAAGAATGCATTCACCATCTCCTTCTCTTCTTTGCGTCAACACATAAAATGGTCTACAATAGCTGCAAACTTTTTGACCTGTTGTCACAAACACACATCATGCAAGAAACATAACTTGATGACATATCCTCTTTCTCCTTCAAAAAACATATTTCACATCATGTGAACATAGTCATGTGCTCCCATATCCTGTTGTCAAGTTCAACGACCAAACACAAGTCGAAAAAAAGACGCCTCTTCAAAATACTGACTCTCCAAGTCAAGCATAAGCATGTAAACATGTTGCCAACATCTCCTTTCCATCATTGGAGACAAAATCAACTCTTCCAAGTCGATATGACATGCATGCAACACACAATCGACCAACACAAGCCGACACTCATGCATGTGCAAATGATGAACACTCTCAAGTTGACAACATACATGTTAAAAAAATAAATCAACCAACACATTTCAGTTACTCATATATGTTCAACCACAATGAAATCATCAAAATTCCATTTTTCATACACACAAACTCTCATGCATGTATACAACTCTTCAACTCTCTCACAATAACAATCACAATTAAAACAATCCCATTCATATGTACATGTACTTAAAGCTGAAATGAACAAATTTTGCTGCAATAAGTGAGTCAACATACTCCACTTTCAATCACCTTCTTTCCATAAACATGCAACATGCAATGTAAAGCAACAAACAATTTCATTGGCGCTTATTTTAGCTACACTTCATCATCATGTGAATCATCTTGACCCACATCAATTATGGAATCTTCTTTTCCATTCTTGACATTCTCTTTCTCCATCTTCTTCAAATTTCATGGATGACTTGCTAGATACAAGGTCCAACACTTGTCTACAAGATGACCTTGCTTATGGCAATGAGTGCAAAACAATTGCCTCTTATTTTCAACATGGTTTTCTTTTTCTTTGGCATTTTACCTCCTTTGCTTCAAAAGTTTCCTGTGCATGGATATCTTCTTCCAACACCTTGAAACATTATGGTTATCCAAACCACAAAAATAACATGAAACTTTTCTCTAAATATTATGTTAGAATTTTCCATGTTTATCATAATCAAAAGCAACTTGATTAAAAGAAGAGTTATACCTTGAACATTCACCTTTGTCACCTTCTTGAGAAAGTGAATTTTATGAGGTAGTGGCTCTCTTCATAATACCAACAATGCATACAACATATTTAGAGCTTTCAACATCCTCTTGTTTTTCATCCTCATTAGTTGCATGCTTATGAGTAGCTTCTTGAAAAGTGGGTGTAAAAATGTTGCATTCCTCATGAACACAATCTTCATAAGCTTGAGGTAATGAACATGAAATTAAATTCCTTCTTGGAACACCTTCATGTACCTCCTTGGTGTTAGATCTTTCTCCATCATATTTTCCATAACCAAGACCCAAATACTTAGTCCTTTCCTCAACAAGAGTTGGCTCAACTATGCCTTGTGCATGTTTTCCTAACCCTTTACCTTCATAGCCCATATTCATCATTAATTTGGACCCTATTCCTATAGTGTGTATTTCAAAAGAACCTACACATTAATCTTGAGAAGAAATTGAAGATAAACTTGATTGCATACCTATTTTTCAAGCGCATGCGTGGCTAATGCTTCCTTGGAAATATGGAGTTGAGTCTCCATCTCATGCATCCTTTCAAGGTTCTCATTTGCAACATGGAGACGAGTCTCCATCCAATGCATATTTTAAAGAATCTCTTACTTCTCCTCCTCATGACAATCAATTTCTCTTGAAGTTTAATGCTCTCCCTCTTATCTTCATACTTTTCTTGCATCCTATCAATCATGATTTAAAGTTTCTGCAACATCTCTTTATCAAATATTTTTGTTAAGGAAGATTAACTTGAAACATCCCTTAATGAAGTTTCCATCACACATGCAATGAAAACAAAGCTTCTTTGCTATGATTTGAGAATCTAAAGTCTCAATCTTGACCTTATCCTTCACACATAAACTTGGAAAACTATTAAATTATCCTTGCACAAAGTCAACAACCAATAGCTAACCTTCGCTAAAATGAGCTAAAATTTTTCTCTCATTCCAAATTGATCTAAATATGGGAAAAAAAAATTATTGCTATGCAAGCTCCCTCATTAGTATGAAAAATATGATTAGGATTGCCTATGTGTGTAGTTTCATGTGTTTTTGATGAGGTAATTATGAGTTAATTAACAATTAAAAACTCATGTACAAAAAATGAAATGTGCTAAAATAACTCACAACAATCACATAACACAATGGATGGTGATGGAGTTCAACCCTCCTGGGATACATCTCCATGGACCTGCTTTAACTAGCTAGGCCCTCTTGGGATTATGAGTCAAAATCCTAATTACAAGAATCTTTGACTCTCCAATGGATTTTCTGACTATTCCATTGGCTTCAGAAGACATGAAAACCCCAAAAATGACTATCCAATCTTTGAATTTGGTTCACAACTCCTCTAGGCTTGACCTCCAACATCGGTGGCCATGGGCTTGTTTAATCTCCAAAGTGACAAAATCACCTTCAAATGTGCTCCAACACCTCTATAAACTGTATCATTATTTTGAGAACATAAAATACATCAAAAATTGACTATTCACTTATTGAAATTGGCCTTCAACAACTCTAGGCATGGCTTTCCCTCTTGGCGGCCCCAGCCTTCAAAATTCTTTGGCTTGCCGAAAACACTTGTATATGAGCTCCATTTCCTCTGCAATATGTTCCAATGGATTCCAAGCATGCTAATCCACTAATAATGACTATCCTTGAGCCAAAATTGGTTGAAAATTGACCAAGATTAGCCTGATTTACTTCGGGCCTAGTAAACTGCCACAAAATCTGGCTAACTACGAGTTAATCCTGCCAAATCTGGAACTAACTATGAATTTAGTGGCTTTTCCAAGTCCGCTGCTAAATTAAACTCATCATTATCTGAATTTAAGTCTGCATTTAGGAGTTAATTAATTCCGCAATTAGCGTTAATCATGCTTAAATCCAAGTTTCCTGTCGTCGGAACAATAAATGCATTTAAATACATGACGAGAGCATTGGTTTTCAATGGTAAACCTAGTGGTGCATTGGTGTGGGCATGTAGTGTTGGGGCAGAGTTCATAAGGCAAAAAAAAAATTGCAATTTGTGATTGCGATGAGTGATGTGGCAGAAGTTGAGTCCTACCGAGGTAGTAACAAGGTGGCAGGATTGCGACGCGGTATATCGCATTACCAAATCGGGGTATAGGATCTGGTACATAAATGGTGAGTGACATGTAGGCCATAATGTGATAATGAAATAATTTAATGCAGGCTATAATGCAATAATTCGATAATGCGATGTGGGCGATAATGTGATTTGTGATATATCACATCGGGGTATCGCAATCACAAGAGGAAGCGGAAAACATAACACGGGAACACAAAAAATTTTGATTTTTTGATGCGAGAAAGGATAATGGTCATATTTTGAAGTTTTGGATGGTTTTTTTAACTTAGAGTAACAAAATATGCAAAAAAACAAAATGGAATGTTATTGTTGATAACAGAATCCACATTCAACCTTGGAGGACATTGGGCGATGTTTTTACCTTCAAAAACCAAACTGGCGAATCCAATTTTGACACTTGTCATAGCACCATTAGACTAAAAATTGAAGAATACTCTCTGCATTCTAACTCAACTACCATGTCATCAGTTATACATGTTCTATAATAATTTTAAAAAATTTCCCTGTTCTGAACAGTGATCAACAGACCATAACTTCCTCATACAAACTCGGTTTTTGACGAAACAAGTTGTGATGGATTCCTTGCAACAGTCTATTTTCTTTGCAACTTGTTTGGTGAAATTATGAGCACTTTCATTTTTGACCTAATTTTTTCCCATGATCAATATTCTGATCACAAATTGACTAGAAAACATATGGGATGTTTAAACTTCACTCTAACCAAAATAAAGTTAAAGAGAAAAATCCAACCATTCAATAAACACAAAGAAATAAAATACAATGGCAAGATGTCATTCAGACTCGACAAACTTTCTGAGGGGTCAAGACACACTGGAAAGGTAGGGGAAACCCTTACTTTTTCCTGGCCCTCAGATCAACACTTATGTGATGAACATAATAGTGATGAAAGGTGAATCAATGCAACTGATTTTTATAAATAAGTGCTTTTAGTGCTACCATAATGGAAGAAAACACGCTAAGTACTAAAAACAAGGAAAAACAAAAAATAATTTCACACCAAAACTAGACCTCACACACTGAGATAACTATCAAATCCTATGTAGACCTATAGAGACCCAAGTAGACTTCGATCTTGATGATTGGTCAAAATGATCATAATTAAACCCAAGAAAGGGAAGTCAAAGTGGCTAAAGCTCCCTATTGGAGTCACCAATTATGTTGTGAAGATAAATCCCTCTATGGACAGAGGTGATCTCTCTAGCCCTAGAGTGGGTGTAGAAACTTAAGAGACTATCTAATGCAAGCTTTCTTAGATAATATCCAAAACAATATGAGAAAGGGAATAGACAAATCTCTTCCTAATGCTATGCTCGAATCCTTTTATGATGGCCTCGATACATAGTCCCTTAGGCTCTCTCCTCGCTACTAGTGTCATACGATTACCTACAGGAGATCAGGAAACAACAACAAACATAATCCAATTAAAAAAAAATACATTGAGTATCAGTTATTTAATAGATCAAGTAACATTAGAATATTCACGCAAATTATTAGAAAAATATAGAAATTAAACACCGGATGTTTTATTAATAAATGTAAAAGAGAGGGCTTACAACCATGGCCTTGATGTGGAGGCCTCCATTTGGTGATGTCCAAGTCCTTCACCGAATATCTTAAAGCACTCCTTCTCCAGCATAGCTTAGGCATTATCATAATACATGGATGAAAGGAAAATGAATGTCATACCACCCCAACAATGACCAACATATATTGGATGGATGGGGATCAATTTATAAGAAGGGAGAGCTTATGAAAGAAGGAGGAAGGCCCACTTTCTAAGGGATAAACCCCCATTGATAAGATCAAAGGTCTAAAATTAGGGAGCTTAACCCTATCACCACCAACTAACAACAAAATCATTGCATTGGAACTTTTAGAGGTCAAAGCTTTTCCTCCATTTGAGGAAACACTGCCAAAAAGGGTTGAACATGGTTTTTCAAGAAAAAATGGCATTGACGGCACTAGGCTAGAACTGTCAACCTACCAATAGTAGGAGAAAGTGACTAGAGAGGAGCGGTGACCCATAAAATTAGGGTTTTGACTAAGTTTCTCTAGTGATATTTCAAGGCAGATTTCTTTGAGTCTTTAGAGGATATCTTTATGTGTTTTTCCCAGGTGGATTTACTGCATGGGATCTGTCATAAGGAGCTTAAGGATCACGGATGGGAAGTGAGAAGAGTGAAAAATTACTATGTAAAAGGAGGCATTCTCACATCTCCCTCATTTATTAGTGCTCGTGTTATAGACATGCCCTCATGCACATGTCTACTCCTTTAAACCCATAATGGGGAATAGGGGTATTGAATAACTAAAGTTGAACACTTTTTGTCTCATGGAAAGATCTTCCCTCGAAATCCTTTTTTGGTTTCCTTGGTTATTACATCCTTTATTAATAAAATAGTTTAACATTTATATTTCTTGTCCATCTAATGTGGCATGTGATGATTATTTTAGTACTCATAATTATATTAATCACTTCACCAAATAATTTTCCAATATCCATCATTTTGAGACACTATTTAGGGCCAAGTCATTAATTATTGTGTTGATCATTTTAATTATGAGTTGTGAATTTCCTTCAATTATGAGCTTCGGATAATGTTGGTTCTAAATATAATTTAATCCCATTTAGAGCTTTTATATCCACTTCATTATTTCTAGAGATGTCCATGGGTGCACAATAGATGAATAATATGTTATCATATTTTTCTTGAGAAGCTCCACCATACCTTGTTATTTCTAGATTTCCTTTGGAGGGTTCACTGAAGTTGGGTTTGAGAAATAAAATTGTAGGAGGAATTTAACGGCAAGGAATAGGGAGAGGTTTATGAATCATGGATTTTGGAAGAAGGGTTTGAGGATAAGTTAATACCCTTTTATTTTAAATGTTTTCTTTTGACGCATTGACTTGTCAATCTCAGTCTAACTAGTGATGAGAAAGAATCATTTTTTGTTATTTTCCTAAAAAATAACCCAAAATTCATCTAGTTTTAGGAAATGATTATGAAATATTTTATGATTATGTTCCTTTCAAAGGTCCCATAGTAGAAATATAGGTAATAATATTGAAATTATATTGAGAATTTGATTTGAGAAATGTGTATCCTCTATAGTTCTAATTTGATGGAAATACAAGTGGGGTTACCATTAGATAGGCACATTAGGTTTCATTGGTGAATGAAAGAGAGAGAATATATAGAGATGTATATATATATATATATATATATATATATATATATATATATATATATATATATATATATATATATATATATATATATATATATATATATATATATATATATATATATATATATATATATATATATATATATATATGGTCCTCATTTACTATTATTTATTTACATGGAAAATAGAGGGAGGGATCTCCAAACCTATTTTGACTAATTTTTCCTATGTAAGAATTTTCCCCTATACTTACAACCATATAAAAGGATATACTTTGGAACATAGGTTCTGCTGCAATTTTTTATTCCATATTTTTTATCTGGTATGATTAGAAGTGTTGGCTTCCAGATGATTAGAATTTTTAGTAGAGAAATCGTCAGTGAATTGTGCATGTAGTGTATCTTCTTTTTTTCTTGCAAGAGGGGGATTATTTTTTATTATAGTTATTACCATAACGATTCCCATTGCCTTGCTTCTAGTTGTGAGGTCCAACCAATATATGGAATTCATGAGTGCTAGAGGTACTTGAAGTGGGATGAATCCCAATATTATAAAACAATGATTCTATTGGTGCATTGCATGTTTTGTTTGATATTGATAAAGTCTTGTTGGTTTAAAATATTGGGGATTTTTTGGCATGAATCTTCCCAAAAGAGTGAATATTTTCCATCACCCACTTATGAAAAAAAATCATATATGACACATTCCCATTTTTACCCACACCAAATGAAGGATCCATTTTCATAAATATTAGATCTAATTAGAAGATGAATAGGATTGTTATTGCAATACATATTGTTATCAAAAAATTGCACCTGTTAGGCTGCTAATCAGATAATCTCATGTAATTGTTTCAAACCAATCTTTTGACTGAAGCTTAGCCTCTTTAGTCTGAGAGGGTTTTCTCAAAGGGTTAATGATATTGAATAAAGATGTGTTTATATGGCTAACTCTATTTAGGAAACAAATTGCTTATGATGAGTGTAGGTTGAAAATAGTATCAGTATGAAAACATTGGGCTTATGGAGTCAACATTTTCAGTAATTCAGTAGTGAGATTACTTGACATGGAAACTGAGGTAGGTAATATTTTTTAGCAATAGTACACACACACATGAAACCGGAAAATACATAGTCAATTCATCTATAAAGGAAGTTAGAGCATTAAATGAATGAATTTTGAGTATTATAAATGAAAACCACTGCAAATGGGACACATAAAAGATATAGATAAGATAGGAAGGCACTAAAAAATCAATTAGAATCTCAGGTTGGTCAAGTAACAAATCTATGTATTGCTGAAACAGTCAATTTTACATAAAGTTGTCTTTGCCAAAAAATCTCCAACGCTTGACAAATTTGACTCAATGGCCTTTAATAGACTTGTTACATCATGAGATGACCTGCCTCTTAGCTAGATTCATAGAATTTTTGCCTAATGACACCTTGCATAACTGTACAAAATCTACTTAATGACAAAATGACAGTTATCCTACTTGACAGTCCTTATCCTACTAAGACTCAAACTGCTCATTATTACATTTAACAACCTTATCCTTTAAAAAAATTACATATTTGACAAGTATGCTTTCACATATTTGAATTGAGATGATGGGATTCATCACTACATGACCATTTAACTGACCTCCTCTAAAACTGGAAACAAAACCCCGTTTTTTAGGCAAATGGTCTTCATCTTCCACAAATGCTTTGGCTGCTAATTTATCTTCATTTCGTGGTCTTTGATTGTTGAATAAATGATTTTCATGGTTCTTTAACTCTTAGATTAGATCCAGATATCTAAGAATGCTCCAAAACCTGCTAAAATAGCTCCAACACAGTATGCTACGAAAGTAAGGTAGTTTCGTAACATACTTTCGTAGCACTTGAAAAATGCCATTTGACCTCAAAAAAAATTATTCTTTCCTTTTCCATGGTATTCATCATCCTTAGACACATCTCCCACATCAATTTTACCCATTGACAGCTACCAAAATTGGTTCAAAAAAGGAAAAATAACATCTTCAGTAGTTTCGTAGCGTTTTGTTGTCCTTCAAGCATATGCATGCTACGAAACTGCTAAAAAGTGCTAAAAATCCAGATTTTTGTATATCTTGCAAAATGGAACTCATAAATTCCAAAACCTTGTTTTTAACATATCATTAGCCTTAACAACCATAAACCAACTCACCTTATGATCCTTGAGGAATTTCTTTGTCATTTATAATTGGTTGAGCGATTGGCTCTTTGTCATTTTAAGGCCTTTTTTCTCTAACTCTTCATGAATTAGTTCAAATTTCTCCTGAAGGTCCCTAACCTAGTCTTTCAATCTTATATTGGTGGATTTTAACTATGTGTTCATCCTCCTGACATGTTTGGCCTATTTCCTTGCTAGAATGGTCCATTTGATAAGTTGTTGTGTGTTATCCAATGTCTTGGAAATAGTGTCAACCTATTCTTCCCAAATTGCCTTCATTTTTTCAAATTGAATCTTCTCTACACTGTGTTTCCTTGCTTCTATTTTCATAACATTAATTTCATGATTGGCCAATTTTAATTGTTCTACAAGGAGTTGCAACTCTATTTTTTCCATCACCTTCTCTTTTCCTTTATTTGTTTCGCTAATTTTATCTTTCTCTACAGGTGATGAAAGGTCAATGACCTCCTGTGGTGGTTGGAATGTGACAGTAGGTGGTGGAAGCTCTTTACTGCTCTCTAAACGCTTCCTAGCATGCCTTGTCATAGGCTTTCTTGCTTGGAACATGAAACCTGCATCATCTCCCTCAAATTCTAATTTCTTTGCATATTTATCCTTTTTAAACTTTTTTCCACCTTCCTCTATGTCCTCAGCCTGGACTATAGGAGTTTCTTCTATGTCAATGACATGTAGGATATCTCAAATATTTCATTTAGCTATTTCTCTGTCCTCTACAACCACTATTTTCTCTTCTAAGGCCACTATTTGGATCCTTCTTCTCCTTTTTGTTTCTTGTTTACTCATATCTTGTTTTTGTTTTGTAGGTTTGACCACTTTTGACTTTTGTTTTCCAGGTGGGATATTTGGTGTGTCAAAACTCTGCAAGTGCTCTATCTCCATTAAAATTGGATCACTTGGTTCTACTCTTGCAGGTTCACTTGGTTCTGCTATCAATGCTTCACTATGCTATGCTACTAATGGTGATGGAATCTTCCTAGGTTTAGGAGTTCTTGAAGGAGTAAGAGAATCCAACTCAAAACCACTAACATACAAAAATGATGACTAGTATCTGGCTAACCTTTGGTCATCTAAGACCAACATCTTCATCAAACCATGATGAAATAATGAAGTCTCACTCCCTTCATAGTTTTCTTGGACCTTATCTACAATTTTTGACAAACTTCTATGCAAATAGAAAGGCAGACCAAGGGAAATATTTCCAATAAAGTGCAGAACTAATTTGAAATTATATGAGTATAATTTGCGGTATCTCACTTCACAATTAAAGTACTTTTGGATGATGAGCCGCAATTTTAAATAATTTTCTTTTATGCAGCTCCTTGGAAAAGCATTGGTGAGATCCATTTCACTATTTTTAGGCTTCATGAATTCTTTGCACTACTCCATGTTAAACTTGCAACCTTTGAACCACTTCTCCTGTCCTCTTAGGATCCCTATAGTAGCTGCAATAACCTCTAGTGTGATGGACAGATTTATCATTCCCACTTTGGTGGTTGTTCCACTAAAATTCAAATCAAACTCTTTGGAAACCTCTGTATGACATCCTTGTAATTTCTCACAAAACTGTAGGCAACATGTCCTTCTAAATACTTCCACTATTGTTGGATCTTCATTGATCAAAATCATGTCTGAAGGTTCATATCTTAGGCTTTGACCACCCTTGTTTTTCTTTCTTTTCTTTGCCATGGTTTATTCAATGTATTCACAACCTCTCTTGATGAATTGCAGCCTCGCTTGATGAATTGAAACCTTGCTTTATGATGCTTAATGTAAACCTTTGAAAACACCAACCACAACTCTGGCTTAGTGCACTAGCTCTCCAGAGCTCAATATCATGCAAGAAGGAATGAGAAATAAGAAATTATTGAATTAGGACAGGGTTTGAAGTTTTGATGTCTCCTTATGACCTAATGATGACTCATACATACCTAAACTGATTATGACGACTGCAAAGCTGAGCATGTACCTTAGTTTTATCCCTCCATGACTCGAATGGCATCTAACCTACTTATTCCCAATGATTTTATGACACCTAGCAGCTAGACTAACAAGACAGACATGAAACCACACTTTTGTAGTGTTTTTAGTGTTAATTTGGATATTTTTGCTACGAAAATATCAATAATTTCATAGCGAAAAGTGACTGTTCACTGTGTATTTCGCTACGAAACTGTGGTTTCTTAGCTAAAATGGCATTTTCGGTACCAAAACCTTGGCAATTGAAATCAGTCATAAAATTATGAGTGATGTGACATGAGGGAGTTAGAAAATGATTGGTCTTAGACCTTAGGGTAACCTAAAACAAGAAACATTTAATATATCCCTTGACCAAGCAAAAAAAATGAATCCTACAACCTAATTTTTGACACATGAACTTATTCAGCCTTGTCAAATGATGCTTCATTTTTTTTGTGTGATAACAGTGGCTCCATTTGGGATGGTGTGCCCCAATGGTACACCAAAGAAGCAGTAGTTCTAGTGTTGCTATCCATCTTCTTGAAAAATAGAAAAACTTTGAAACTGCCAAGATTTTTCTTCAAAATCTAATGGCCTTCACCTCGAGCTCAAGCTTGGTGATTCATCTTGTCATTATTTGCAAAAAAACACATAAAATGGAATATATACAATGGTATGAAGGATCAGAAAATTTTAGGAAGAATAGTGCTTCGAAAACCTACCATTGATAGGCCCTCCAGCACATGGTTGTCCATCCATCTCCTACAGAATGTAAGTGTTGTTCCCATGGAATGAAGCTACTTTGAATGGACCCTTCCAAAAATTCCCAAACTTACCATGTTTCCCCTTCTCTTCAATCCTGGCCTCCCATTTGAAAACCACATCTTGGATTTGAAATTTTTCTTCCTTGACCTTCTTGTCAAATATCTTCTTGATTCTGTTTTGAGATTGTTGATTACTGTTATAGACTTCTTCCCCCTTCTCTTGCAAAGCTATCAGTTGATTGATTCTTCTCTGAATTTCATTTGGCTCTTCCTCTAATCCTTGTAACAGCTTCATGACAGGCACTCTTAAGGATGTAGGAAATATGGCTTCAGCTCCATATACCAGCTCATAAGGTGAAGTTCCAATTGACCTCTTTGTGTACACTCTATCGGCCCATAGAGCATACTTCAACTTCAAATGCCACGAATTCTTATTTTCCTGCAACACCTTCTTTATAATCCTCACAATGCTCTTGTTAGAAGATTTATCAAGACCATTCCCTTGTGGATAATATGCAGTAGAATGCTAACAGGTAATATGATATTGATGAAAAAAAATAATCAGCTTCTTAGACTTAAATGCCTGAGAATTATCAGTAATTGTCCTCATAGGACAGCCAAATGTAGGCAATATATTATTTTCCAAAAATGAAATGATAACAGAATCATTTGTTTGTCCAGTTGGGATTGCGTCGATCCATTAGGTGAAATAGTCAGTTGCTTTCATAATCCAGTGATGTTGACTTGATGATAATGGATGAATCTCAGCAATAAAATCTAACCCCCACTACTGAAGTGTCGCCTCAACATAAATAGGCATCAAAGGTAAAGGTACAAGCTTCTTCTTACCATAAAAAATTTGACATTCATGGAAAGCAACAATATTTTTGTAGCCATCTTTAAACATTGTAGGCCAATAGTACCCTACTCTGAGAATCTTATTTGTTGTAGCCTTCCAATAATGATGACCTCCACAATCTCCTTTTTGGAACTCCCCAATCACTTTATCAGCCTCCTCTTCGAGTAAAAAATTCAACAAAATACCACCAGTATCTTTCCAACGTAGATTTTTTTCAATGATGCAATACCTTAAGGATTTTAGCTTCACAAATCTTGCCTTGGAATTTTTCAGCTGAGCAGGTGCTCGATGATGATGTAATACAAAAAAATATTTCCTTGTACCAATCTGAAATGATGTACTTTTATTAAATGGGGATCACTTCTTCCTCTTCATCTGAAATTTCTGATATTTCTGCAATTAAATTCATGTTAAGACAATCAAAGTTTGACTATGCCATCAGCTTTGTTAGACCTTTTCCTTTGAAAAATTTTGTTGGCTTCATTTCTATGTCATATTCCAGCAAGTTAGTAATCCATTTCCCCCTCTTACCATCAAGGTTAGGTTGAGTTAGGATGTCTTTCACAACAACATTAGGAACAAAAGCTATAATATGAGAATGGAAAATGTAAATTTTGAAATATTTGATGGCCTTAACCAAGGCATAAGCTTATTTCTCTAAGATGTTGTACTTCATCTCTGAGTTATCTAAGGTCCTACTAAAATATGAAATGAGCCTCTCAGTACCTTGCTTTCCTTTCTGCAACAAAACTCCAGCGATTGTATTTTCTAATGCAAAAGTAAAAACCATAAATTCTTTTGAGAAATATGGGCTGATCAACACTTGTGCTTGGGTGAGTGCCTTTTTGAAATCCTCAAATGAGTGTTTAACTTCTGTTATCCACTTGATGTCAACTCCTTTCTTCAGCATCCTTGTTATTTCCTTTACAATCTCATCAAAATTAGGAATAAACCTCCTCACAAAATATACCTTTCCAAGAAAATATTGAATCTCTTGTATGCTTCTAGGAAAATCTACTTTCTGAATTTCATTGACCCTGTTTGGATCAATATTAATCCCATCTTTAGAAATAATATGTCCAAGTAATTTACTTGAAGTTAAAGCAAAAATAATTTTGGTGGGATTGAGATAAATGCCAAACCTTCTACACTACAACAGAATTATTTCTAGGTGATTCAAATGATCTTCTTCCCTCCCTGAGAATATTGTTATGTCATCTAAAGAGACAAACATCATTTTTTCTTTCTCCTCAAGGAAAGAAATGTTTTTTGCCCTCTGAAAGGTAGCTCCTGCATTCATCAGACCAAAGGGAATTTTGGCATACATGAATGTGCCCCATGGTGTAGGAAAGGTTGTTTTTTCCTGATTATACTATGCACAAGTATTTCATTATAACCTGAAAAACCATCAAGCATAGACATCCTTTGGGAACCAACAATGTTCTACAAAATTTGGTCCATCTTTGGGAGAGGGTAGTTGTCTTTCAAAGAGGCTTTGTTCGAGTTTCTAAAGTCAACGCATATTCTGATTTCTCCACTCTTTTTTCTGATTAGAACCAAGTTTGCAAGCCACTTTGGGAATCTAATTGGAACAATGATTTTGGAATCAAAGAGCTTCTTGATTTCCTTCTCAATCAGAGGCATGAGAAGTGGATTAATTCTCCTCAAATTCTGCTTGAAAGGATTTTCATTTTATTTAATGGGAATTATATGTTGAATGATATTAGGGTCATACTTTTTCAAGTCAGCATAACTCCAAGAAAAAACATCTATGAATATTTTCATCATCTCAATATATTTGTGCTTCATATCAACTAAAAGAAACTTTGAAAGTTTAATTTTTTTTGGCATAACCATTGTACCAAGGCTACAACTCTCTACCTCTTCATCGTCATCTTATATCCTAGGATATTTGTAAACATCATTTTGATCAAAAATCTTCTCAAGGGGTATGAGGCCTTTGGCTATAAAGCTATTCTTCAGCTGTAACACGTCAGAATTTCCCTTAGATTCAAAAAACATGTTTTGTTGATCTACTTGTATATTTTCAAACTCTTCTTTTATCTCAATAAAGTTCTTTACTTGTTGGTCATCCTCAAATACTTGCCAATGGATAATGTTATCAGGGATAGCTAGTCTATGGTGAACCTCAACCTCATATTTTTCAGTGGAATGTATGGGAATGATGAAAAGACTTGCAAAGACAGCTAGGGAGTCAGCAGTGGAGTTTTGTTCCCTAGTCTTAACAATGAATGAATGTTCCTGGAATTTTTCCAACATGTCCATGACTAAAGTTTTTGTATGCCCTCATTATCACATATTTTATTTGATACACACCTTCAACTTGTTTAATGAATAATTTGGAATCTCCACAAACAGAAACCTTTTGAGCACCCATTCTTTTCAAAACTTCTAAGCCCAAAATCAAAGATTCATACTCAGCCATATTATTTGTGCAATCAAATTTCAGTTTGTAAGAAAAGAACTTACTTTCATCATTTGGACTTGTGATCCAAATCCCTGCTCCTACCCCCTATCTTCCTTCTGATCCATCAAAGTGCAATAACCACCAACCTTCTGCCTTCTCCTTATTTATTTTTTGATCTTCTTCTTGCTAATTTGTTGTTTGCTGAATTGCATATTGTTGATTTTCTTCCTTCTTTTCATCCTCTGCTTCATTAGTCAACTCATTGAAAAGAATAGAAAATCCAATTTCATTATAAAGAACATAAATTGGAAAGTTCTAAGCTTTATCTTTACTACTCACCATGTAAGACATTCTTGTCTCTCTATAAAGTTTCCTTTTCTCACCAAAAATAGAAATGGTGGCATAATTAAGGTCCATCTACGCTGTATCTTTGATATTTTTTTCCGATGACCTTGATAATAGCATGCCAAAATTTGGTGGAATTTCTTCTATGACAATGTCTATGACCACTGTTTTGGTCGAGACGTGTGTAAGACCAACAAAAACATCTTTAATTAAACCAATGCACTAAACTCTTTTTTAATCAAAGAAAAAAAATCCTTATATGGTCTAGTAATTTCTAACCCCATCATCTCCATGATTACTTTGGGCATAATATTGTAAGAGGCCCCTGAATCCAACATGGCATTATGCAATGTCATGTCATGAATGCTAAGGCTAACATAAAAAGGAGGCACCTCCTCATTCTGCTAATCTTCTAATCTTGGACCCAAGTATATGGCTGGATGATCCTGTTGAATATTTAAGATATCAACAGCTTTTGGTTGTGAATTCAACATTTTCACAATCTTACATTTATATTCATTTACCTTAATAATCTATCCAAAAGGTACTGGTATTTTGATATTAGAAATTTCACTCTCCAAGCTGAAAACAGAAGCATATTTTTCAGTTTCTTTGATAGGAGGACGAGGTGGTGTATCTTTATTACCTTTAGTAGCTTTGGGGGTATCTTTCTTAGGCTGTGTTTTGTTTGCAATGATTGGCACATTTCTATTTCTGAGGTTGTATTGTTTCTACGTCTCAAAGATTTCACATTGAGACCCTTTATAATTATCAGATGGTTCCTCTCCCTTATTCACTTTATGGTTTGACTCATCATGTTCCTCTTTAATCAAGAAAATTCAAGACATATCTTCATCTAGATAATGAATGGACTCTTCTGGAATTTCAGGTTCATCATCTTCATTAACTAAGTTCTACTAAAAAGGAGGTCTCACTGGAGGATAAAGCTACTTATTTCTATTTTCCCTTGGCCTTTGTTGGTTTTGAGGTCTTCTGAATTGAGTATTTCTAAATTGAGGCTCATGTTGTACAGGAGGAGCAAAGGTATTCTAAAGGGCAAGCCTATCCATCAATTTTTCCATAGTCTTTATCATTGAATTAAATTTTTCATCAGAGCTGGAAGGCTTATCTTCTTCTTTAAACTTATTCTTACCCATCTTGGACTTTTTTGCTGCTATCTTATTAACCTCTACCTTCACTGCATCATTTTTCATTTTAGCAAGTGAAGAATATTCTCTTTCACTTAGCAGTATTGAAAAGTCATAATCAAAAGCTTCAAAATATCTCATTTGAGCTAGGGCTTGTGGAGGTTTTAAGTTAGTAGGAATAGAATCATAAACTTTTTTAAATCTTTTTGAAATTTTTTGGAAAGTTTCATCAATAGCTCTTCTCAAACTATTTTACATAGTGAGGGCTTGTACAGGATTAGTTCTATTTCCCCATTTCCTCAAAAAATTATCTTCAAGTTCATTCCAATTAAGAATGCTTCCAGGAGTAAGGGCTTTAAACCACTTCCTAACTTCACGAGTAAAGCTTTAAGAAAAAAATATCATCTTGAAATCCTCAAGGTCAACCTCCTCCCTGTATATAAAGTCATTAAACTAATCTACATTTTCTTCAGTAGTAATCTCCTCATCACTTCCCCAAGTTTTGATTCTAGTAGAGTATTTTCTAGGAAGAGCATGTAGGACAGCTGGAAGAAAAAGAGGGGCATATATAGTAGGTGCTGCAGGTGGAGGAGGTACATTTCCTACCATGATGAATGGGACCATGGTAGTTTAGGGAAAACATCAATAGAGCAGTAGGAACTATTAGGAGGAGGGTTATTTGGTCTTTGTTGTGCACCAAAAACTGAACTCCAATCAGGAAGAGGAAAACCAGTTTTGCTTCTCAACAAAATTTCAAAAGGATCAAGCTCCTTCAACCTATCCAAAGACTTTCTTTCCAAAAACAATTCAAAAGTGATTGCTTCCAAAAACTCTTCTTTATCTTTTTGTGTCACTAAGGCTGAGGTATCAATACCTCTCCTATGTAGTTATAAGAAAATTTCAATCAATTCTTTTTCACTTTCAGAACTACATAAGACATCCTCAATTTTATCATCAAATCTTTTTTTTCAGGACTTCTTACAATTTTAGAGGAAAAGGATTTTGTATGTGATGGAGTACCTGATATTGCAGAAATGCCTTGGCTACCTCTGGATATGGTATTTGGATTGTCAACAATGGTAGGTGGATCTGGGTCAGGATTACTCCTCGTGTATCTCCTTCTCGAAGCCACCTTTGATCATATTAATTTTGAATGGAGTCACCAAGGTAGATGCAGCCTCAAACAACTTCCTGAGCTCCTACTACCTCAAGAAGTTTAGCTTCAAAATTTCGAGAAAGTATAATCTTCAGGCTCCCGACAGACGCACCAAAATGATATCACTAAATTGCACCTGATAGGCTGCTAATCAAACAATCTCATGTAACTCTTTCAAACCAATCTTTTTATTGAATCTTACCCTTTTCATTCTGAGAGGTCTCTCTTAAAGGGTTAATGATATTGAATAAAGGTGTGTTTAGATGGTTAACTCTATTTAGGAAACAAATTGATTACGATGAGTGTAGGTTGAAAATAGTATCAGTATGAAAACATTGGGATTATGGAGTCAACATTTTTAGTAATTTAGTAGTGAGCTTACTTGACATGGAAGCTGAGGTAGGTAATAGTTTTTAGCAGTAGAACACACACACACACATGAAACAGGAAAATACACAGTCAATTCATCTATAAAGGAATTCAAAGAATTACATGAATGAATTCTGAGTATTATAAATTAAAACCACTGCAAATGGGATGCATAAAAGATATAGATAAGAAAGTTAGGCACTAAAAACTCAATCAAAATCTTTTTTTGGTCAAGTAACAAATCCTTGTATTGCTGAAATAGTCAATTTTACATAAGGTTGTCTTTGCCAAAAAACTTCCAACCCTTGAAAAATTCAACTCAATGGCCTTAATATACTTGTTACATCATGAGATGATATGCCTCTTAGCTAGATTCATTGAATTTTTTCCTAATGACACCTTTCATAAGCATAAAATATCTGCTGATTGGAAAAATGACAACTATCCTACTTGACAGTCCTTATCATACTAGGACTCAAAATACTAATTATTACATTTAACAACCTTATCCTTTAAAACAATTATATATTTGACAAGTATTCTTTCACATATTTGAATTGAGATGATGGGATTCATCGCTACATGAGCACTTAACTTACCTCCTCTTAAACTGGAAACAAAACCCTTTTTTTTAGGCAAATGGTCTTCTTCTTCCACGAATGCTTTGGCTGCTAATTTATCTTCATTTCATGGTATTTGATTGCTAAATAACTACTTATCATGGTTCTTTATCTCTTATATAAGATCCATATGATTAAGAATTCTCCAAAACCGGCTAAAAGAGATCCAACACAATACACTATGAAAGTAAGGCAGTTTCGTAGCGTACTTTCATAGCACTTCAAAAATGCCATTTAACCTCAAAATTTTTGATTCTTTCCTTTGGAACGGTCTTCATCATCCTTAGACACATCTCCCACATCAATTTTACCCCTTGAAAACTACCAAAAGTAGTTCAAAAAGTAAAAATAACAACTTCAGTAGTTTCGTAGCATTTTGTTGTCCTTCAAGCCCAGGCACACTACGAAACTGTTGCTGAAAATACAGACTTTTGTATATCTTGCAAAATGAACCTCATAAGTCCCAAATCCTTGTTTTTAACATATCGTTAACTTTAACAACCATAAACCAACTAACCTTATTATCCTTGAGGCATTTCTTCATCATTTATATTTGGTTGAGCTATTGGCTCTTCAAGCACTGTCATTTTAAGGCCTTTTTTCTTTAACTCTTCATGAATTAGTTCAAGTTGCTCCTGAAGGTCCTTAACCTAGTCTTCCAATCTTCTATTGGTGGCTTTTAAATGTGTGTCCATCCTCCTAACATGTTTGGCCTCTTTCCTTGCTGGAATGGTCCATTTGATAAGCTGTTGTGTGTTATCCAAAGTCTTGTAAATAGTTTCAACTTGTTCTTCCCAAATTTCTTTCATCTTTTCAAATTGAATCTTCTCTACATTGTGTTTCCTTTCTTCTCTTTTCATAACATAAATTTCATGATTGACCAATTCCAATTGTTCTTCAAGGAGCTGCAACTCTATTTTTTCCATCACCTTCTCTTTTCCTTTCTTTGTTTTGCTAATTTTATCCTTCTCTGCAGGTGATGAAAGGTCAATGACCTCCTGTGGTAGTTGGATTGTGACAGTAGGTGGTGGAAGCTCTTTACTGCTCTCTAAAAGCCTCCTAGGATGGATTTTCATAGGATTTCTTGCTTGGAACATGAAACCTTCATCCTCTCCCTAAAATTCTAATTTCTTTGTAGGTTTAGCATTTTTTAACTTCTATCCACCTTCCTCTATGTCCTCAGCCTAGACTATAGGAGTTTCTTCTATGTCAATTGCATGTAGGATATCTTCAATATTTCCTTTAGTTATTGCTATGTCCTGTAAAACCGTTGTTTTCTCTTCTAAGGCCATTGTTTGGCTCCTTGTCCTCCTTTTTGTTTCTTGTTTACTCATATCTTATTTCTTTTTTGCAGGTTTGACCACTTTTGACTTTTGTTTTGCAAGTGGGATATTTGGTGTGTAAAAACTCTACAAGTGCTCTGTCTCCATCACAATTGGATCACTTGGTTATACTCTTGCAGGTTCACTTGGTTCTACTATAAATGCTTCACTGTGCTCTGCTACTAATGGTGATGGAATATTCCTAGGTTTAGGAGTTCTTTAAGGAGTAAGAACATCCAACTCAAAACCACTAACAAACAAAAATGATGACCAATCTCTGACTAACCTTTGTAGTTCATCTAAGACCATCATCTTCATTAAACCATGATGAAATAATGAAGTCTCACTCCCTTCAGACTTTGCTTGGACCTTATATACCATTTTTGACAAACTTCTATGAAAATAGAAATGCAGATCAAGGGAAATCTTACCAATAAAGTGTAAAAGTAATTTGAAATGATATGAGTATACTTTGTGGTATCTCCCTTCACAAGTAAAGTACTTTTGGATGATAAGCAGAAATTTTGAATAATTTTCTTTTATGCAGCTCCTTGGAACAACATTTGTGTGATCCATTTCACTGTTTTCAAGCTTCATGAATTCTTTGCACTACTCCATGTTAAAATTTAAATCTTTGAACCACTTCTCCTATCCTCTTGGGTTCCCTGTAGTAGCTGCAATAACCTCTAGTGTGATGGACAGATTTAGCATTCCCAATTTGGTGGCTATTCCACTGAAATTCAAAGCAAACTCTTTGGAAACCTATGTATGACAGCCTTGTAATTTCTTACAAAAATTTAGGCAACCTATCCTTCTCAAGACTTCCACTGTTGTTGGGTATTCATTGATCAAATTCATGTCTGTAGGTTCATATCTCAGGCATTGACCACCCTTGATTTTCTTTATTTTCTCTTCCGTGGTTTCTTCAATGTCTTCACAGCCTCACTTGATGAATTGTAGTCTCGCTTGATGATGCTCAATGTAAACCTTCGTAAACACCAGCCACATATTTGGCTTACTACACTAGCTCTCCAGAGATCAATATCACGCAAGAAGGAATGATAAATAAGAAATGAATGAATTAGGAAATGATTTGAAGTTTTTATGTCTCCTCATGACCTTATGATGATTCATACATATCTAAATTTATCATGATTACTACAGACCTGAGCATGTACCTTGGTTTTATCCCTCCATGACTCGAATGGCATCTAACCTACTCATTCCAAATGATTTTCTGACACCTAACAACTAGACTGACAAGACAGACAAGAAACTGTGCTTTCCTAGCATTTTTAGTGTTAATTTGATTATTTTCGCAACGAAACTATCAGCAATTTCGTAGCAAAAAGTGACTTTTCACTGTGTATTTCACTACGAAACTGTGGTTTCTTGGCTAAAATGGCATTTTCAGTACTAAAAACTTGGAAATTGAAATCAGTCAGAAAATGATGAGTGATGTGACATTAGGGAGTTTGAAAATGAGTGGTTTTAGACCTTAGGGTAACCTAAAACAAGAAAAAAATAATATCTCCCTTGGCCAAGCATAAAAATGAATCCTGCAACCTAATTTTTGACACATGAACATGTTCTTCCTTGTCAAATTATGCGTCATTTTTTTTTTGGGTGATAACACATATAACCCGAAATTTCCTTACATAATGAGTAAGACTACTAGGGACCTCATATTCCTTGAGTGAGTACGATTGTCCTAATAATGTTAAGGTCTCATATTGTGAAAAATTCATGGAATTTAATGAAACATGATTTTTCCCAAGCCACCAAAGCCCATTTCCATTATTTTTTTACTTCTCCTAAGAGGATATACCTTTCAAAGCTTATTATTCTTAATAGGATAGAGGATGGGGCCATTAGAGTTAAGAGGATCTCGAATGAAGAACTTGAATGACTCATTTAAGGACAACATCACCCACTGAATTGAAATATATAAATGTCTAGCTTGCTATCTTGTTTTATAATTTGTTGAGTATTCTGAGGCATTGAGTTTGAGTGAGTTGTCTACTATGAGGGCTCCCACATATTTTCAACTGATATTTCTTCTACGAAATCCCAAGGTTTTACTAATATCTACCTACACTAAAAAAGGGGTGTTGAAGTAAAAAATGAGTTTTTTTTTTAATTTAATTCCATACTTAACACATCCTTAAAGACCTTTAACTATTTTTTAATGGTATTGGATTCATGATCAATGTGGGTTTCAATACACATTGTATCATCCAAAAATTTGGGTGGGATATGTGAATATCTTCTCCAAAAGTTCACATCCCTTTTTCTTTATTTTCTAATAGCACAACTTTGGTGGTTTTTGTCAATATTCTCAATCTCAGGATGTCAAACAAAAGAGGTGATAGTGGATCTCCTTCTTATATACCTTGGGTGGGTATAAGATAATGTAGGGGGGTAAATTATGTGACAATCCAAAATTAAATTATACTTGTGTATGCAATGTAAACATTCTGAAAAAATGAAATGTTATGAGTAATATGATGCAAATTCTGTGGGGATGGGATGATTACTTGTTTAAAAAAATATTAATGTACAAAAATTCAAATCAAGAATTGGAAAGTTAAAGGGAATTTTGAGAAGTCAAAAACAAGAAAATTGAACTGTTGTAAAATGATGGGAACAACCAAAGAAAAAGTAGAGAAAGAAAAGGAGGAGGAATAATGAAGGAAGAGAGAGTCGATAAACAAGAGAGGAATGCACTGAACAATAGTGATAGGGAAATTAGAATACCAATACTAGCTAGAAAACAAAACAAAAAAATGAATATTTTGTTTGGGAAAGGAGCTGGAAGAAATTACCAATGATGAATTGATTGTATCTAGTGTTCTTGTTTCCCTGGAGGGTGGAGATGATGTTTCTCAAGAAATCCCAAAGGATTGGGGTGGAGGAATTGATCCTATAAAATAATTGGAGGATATCTAGATGTTATATTATTTTATGTTGATTCTATTGTGAGTTCTGGAATCCCTAAATTGGGTGAAACCGAAATGGCATGTTCTAAAGGGTGATGACCAATAGTCTCTATAATCCTTGTGTGCTTTTTTGGTTTAATTCAGTTGGTGGGTGGAGGTGGCTAAATATATGGATTCCTTGTTTTAGTTGATGGATTTGTTTCAATCCCTGAATTACAATATCCCTCAATTTTTGGAATACAGGTCGGGGTGACAACTATAAGTGAGACTTGGTTGTAGCTATCTATAGTTTGGTGGAGATTCATAGTCCCAGACTCAGTTTTCCATTAGTTTTGAGATTGTCTCTTCAATTTTGGTATGAAAATGATGTTAATTGATGGCATATTTCATGATTTATTTAGCTTTATTATTGACCAATGAATTTTTTTCAACGTGTAAAAGGTGTTTGAATATCATGTGGATATAATGGTTATGTTCATGCAATTATTAGCATGGAGATACCTCTTATTGCGGATAACTTATTTTATTTCATTACAATATCGTACATACTCTGTATAAAGTTATTGATTATAAGATATGGGAAGACGTGAAAGCATGATTGCATGAATTGCATGATATTACCCTAACATCATAAATGTGGGGGTTTCTTCACAATAATGGTGTTGGGTTGCAGTGGTAGAAATTAATTTCTCAATAGTGTGAATAGATAGTGTAAAAAGGCTTATAATCTAGTATTAGATTACTTGGTTTTTTTTATGTGGTGGTAGACATATTACATGTTAATGGTTAAATTCTTAATTAAAGGGATGGATTCATAATACCATAATTTTTTGTTGCATTATATCATATAATGAAAGCATACATGATTTAATCAACATGGTTCAAGAAAACATAATTTTTGTGCTATTAATGAGCCATTAGAACTCTCTATATTTTGAAATAAAGGAACCTAAAAATGTTGTTATATTATTATCATGCATATGATTGAGTTTTTCTCAAAAAATTTCATGAATTCATTACAAATTATTTAGCCACCGGATGTTGGAAAAAATACTAGAAAGGATCGAAAATATAGAAAATAGAGGCATTGTCAAAGTTCTCGGAAACTAGAAATAATACTCAAGTTAAAATTTAAATTTGTGTTTAGTAGGTTCTTTGAAATTATGAAAAGATGGTAAAACTCCACATTGGATACCTTATTTGATGGATAATGTGATTTAATTTTATTCCTCTTTTGGAGCAGACCAAAACTGACCTAAATATCACTCAAATCAGATGAGATAAAGTGTACTAATGAAGGAAAGGCCACATATGCACATTTGGACAAGGTTGGGCATAAAAATAATTCAACACCCATGGAAGCATATACATAAAAGTGACATTAGGCTCATTTTATAATCACCAAGAACCTTCTTCTCTTCTTCATTGACTGGCTCACATAGGTCTAAGGCAGGGTCAACAATAGAGGTTTGCAAAAGTATGAAATTACAAGCTCTAAGGATCACATATTTTTTAGGGTTTTTGGATTACAGTTATAGGAACATAATCGGGAAATTTTATCCATATTAGTTGGATTATAGGCTCAAGGGTGAAAATAAAATCCTTCACCTGCTCCCACAACCCCTCTTGCATTTAACCAGGATGTTTGACTTAGATGTGACCGAAGGCCAATGTCGACCATAGTTTACTGTAGACAGGAAATTTTTGACCGATATATTTTGATGTTGGAATCATATTTATGGTTGTTGGGTTTTTTTTTGATGATATTGTATTGGGATCATAGCACTCTTTGTTGAACATTTTATGAAAATCTAATAAAAGAAGAATTTCAAAGGGTCTTTCCCTAGACTTTGACCAAATCTAGTGTCTCTTGTTGATGTATTGATTATCTCCATTATCATTGCATTTATTGTTCTATCCTAAATTACTATTGATGAATGGAAAAAATAATTATAATTGAAAATAAATTTAATTGAAGTATTTAACTGGGCTAAAGTAACTGATAGAACATAGAACAATATGAAAATTTAACATGGTATCAGAGCTAAGGAAAATTCTAAAAGGATACAATAATTGAAGAAATCATCTTTGGAAAGTTGAAAGAGCCGATATGAATAAGTCAAGATGTCTTCCTTATAGAAGTAAAATAATTATTTTGATGACTCATCCAATTTTTCTACATGGAAATTCACCTTGGATACCATAGCTTATAACAATGATGCTTTATATTGTATTGAATAAAAATTACCCGAGCCTCCGAAGATTTCTTTCATTGCTATCAAGAACAACCATAATAAAGGTGAGTTAAAAGCAAAATAAAGTATAAATTATGGTTTACAAGAAAATTTACATACATATGTTGGAATCTTGAGAAGCTCCAAGGACATGTATAATAAGATAAATGGCATGTATGAAGTCAACAATTTGAATGAAGTCATCTCCTTGAAATATCAATTCAAAGGCACAAATATGAACAAAGGAGAGTCTGTGAAATTAAAAATAATGACGATATCTCCTCTTAAAGATCCATCGTGAAGAGTTGGGGATTTTATTTCTCATAGGGAATTGGTGATTGTAACTCTAAGAGGTCTCCCTCCTATTTGGGAATCGTTCATCACTACCATAAGCAAAAAAAAGATCCTCCCATCATTTGATGAAATTATTGGAAATATTAATTAAGAGGAATCAAGGATGATATCAGGAAGAAGGATTTCAAAGGATGAAGAACAAGAGGCCCCTGCATTCATCACTCATGACAAGAGGAAGAAGAAAGGGAAAGGATGTACCTAAAATTCAACAAAGCCTCCTCCTCGAAATCCAAATATAAGAAAAGAATACTTGCACATTGAATGCTACAATTGTCACAAGAAGGGTCATTATGATCGAGATTTAATAGAAGAAAAATGGACCTTGCTACAATACTAGAATCTACAATAACAGGTTCAATGATCAAATAAGAAGAGATGACCAAAGGAATGAAAACAATGGAAGAAATGAAAGAAGAATAATAGATGTACCAATTGATCACTATAATATTCCAAAATAGGGAAAACCAGAATATAGAACATAAAACTGGAAAATGCAGTAAAAATAAACACATCAAAGAAATGAACAGATGAGTTGAACCATTTCATTATATGCAATAGTAGAAACGAAGTACAAGTGCTTGAGTAAAAGACACTCAAGCTAGATAGAAAACCCTGAAATGGCCCCAAACATGAAGACATAATAAACTGCTACTGCATCAACTGCTGGGAGGATGTCACAACAAAATCCTACTGGAAAATACTGTTGCTAGAAACTACAGATACATATATCTGATGATTGTGTGGTCATAAATTGTCGGGATCAAAGATCTAGGATTTCTAGCACTATTCCAGGATAGCCCAGAAAGGGTTTCCATAAATGACAATGATGAAAAATGTAGCCCTAGGGCTGAATTATGCACTGTAGCTAGGAAACTACTAGGAGGTGGATGATATGATTAGAAAATTTTTGCTACTCCTCCCTCACTGACTTCCCAGATGAAGGGTTGCACCCCTCACTGGATGCCAAGATCAAAAACTTGTTTTATTACCCCTCCACTAGATCTGCCCTATTGAATTGCATAATTCGTGAAGGAGACTGTGCTATTGATAGGGGATGAATATTGGCCTGATGTCAGATGATGAAATGTAGCTCAAGAACCTCTCCTGAGTAGGTACTCACAGTCCCCCAAGGATGAGGGTGGGATTTCCGCTCAGACACACCCATGTGTTAAACAACACAACAGACTTTGCGAAATAGCTGAAGCGTGCAGAAAGTCATAAATGACAATACATAAACAACATTCAGAATGCTTTATATGGCTACCATCCCCTTCCTTATATTCTTTGTGAGCCCTCACCCACTTGACCCCACACAATAATGATGCTACTCTCATGGCTACTACCCTCCATTATGACTGTGTTGTCTGCCATTATCTCCACTACCTCCATGACTGCATTGTTGATTTGGTCAAATTGACCGCATCCACATGCACTAACCCACATTTACACCAAGGATTTTTTTATTCATCTTGATCCTATATAGTTGAATTGATCCACATTCACATTAGAAGTGGTTTTATTCCTACTAAAGGGATTCAAGGGTCCCTCTACCCTCTTATTCATCTATCTTATTGACAAAAACAAAATTTTAATATTCTAACTAGATAAAAGCTAATTAGGAATATTATAGTATTCCCATATCAAATGTTTCTTATCCTCAAGCAACTTCAAGGATGGATGTTGCAAAATCTTCTCTCCTTCCCAAGTAGCATCCTCCTCTGGAAGATTCCTCCATCGAGCCAGATATTATTTAATAATGATTTTCCTTAGCCTACTCTCCCGTGTATACAATATAGCTTCATGTTTTAAAACCAGATGGCCCTCATCATCAATAGGTGGGAGATCCATAGTGGTGAGTACATGTTGTCCAATGGCCGTCTTGAGTGATGAGACATGAAAAATGTTGTGGATATTCCTCCCAATGGGGAGCTCCAATTCATATGCTACTTCCCAAATACAACGGATCACCGTGTATGGCCCATATAAATGGGGCTTAAGCTTCTCAAACCCCTTATCCTTTAGCGTAGATTGCTTGTAAGGATGAAGACGGAGATAGACCAAATCATCCACCTCAAAGTGTCTCTCCACCCAACCACTATTTTCATATAAATTATGTTTATTTTGGGTTGTAGTAATGTTATACTTAAGAGCACGGAGTATATCCTCACTCTCTTGGATCCACTCTTTGGCTTTAGGAGCCTTCCTTTATCTAAACATAACATCAAAAAATGATTAAACATCATAACCATGTAGAGCCTGAAATGGAAACATACCGATTGACATATGAAATTCGTATTGTAGCAATATTCTCCCAAGTGGAGCCAGCGTAGCCATGCTATCTAATTGCCTGAAACATAGTTTCAAAAGTATCCTTCCAACCACTTGTTTACTATCTATTTTTTCCTATCTGTCTAGGGGTGATAACTTGTACTCAGTGTCAAATCAGTACCCACCAAATGGAAAATCTCCTACCAAAAGCCACCCATGAAGCGGTTATCTCTGTCATTCACTCTGGTCTTAGGAAGACCATGAAGTCCGAAAACATCTCTAGAGAAAATCTTAACCACTCATGAAGAAGTGTATCATGAAGAGATGGAAAATAAATGTGAATACTTTGTTAGTCGATCAACGAACACAAAGATACAATCCTTGTCCTAAACTAATGGAAAACTGGTAATGAAGTCCATAGAAATGCTTTCCCATTTCCCGTCCAGAATAGGATGTGGCCGTAACAACCCTGTAGGATGGTTTTTCTCTCCCTTGTTATTCTGGAAAAATATGCACTCCTTGATATGCTGGAGCACATCCTCCTTGAGACCCTTCCATGCGAATCTCTTTTTGATGGCCTGATACGTGTAACCTTGGTGCCCTAAGAGTGGGGAATCATTTCCTTCATGCAAAATTTTCTCCCTGAGCTTAGAATCTCTATTCAAGAATATCCATTCCTAGTAGTAGATGACCTCATCCATCACTCTATACCTCTCATCGATCACTTTCCCATCTAGTATCTCACATGTCAAGTAGCCTTTGGAATACTCCACTAACAGTTGGGCCTTCCAATGTGAATGAACATTCATCATGGATAGCATTGCTAGTCTTCATGATAAGCCATCAGCTACTACATTGTTCTTCCCTTTGACATATTCAATCTCAAAGTCATATGCCTCGATTTTTTTAACCCATTTTCGTCGCCTCTCTTACATCTGCTTCTTCTCAATAAAATACCGAAGAGTATTGTGATCAATATTTACTTGAAATCTGTTTCCTACTATATACTGCCTGAATTTGGCCAATGCATGCATAACGGCCAACATTTCCTTGTCATATATGGGATACAATCTCTCATGTGGCAGAAAATTATGACTCTCAAAGGCTATGGGGTGGCCCCCCTACATTAAGATTGTGTTAATACCCTCCCCTGAGGCATCACATTCTAGCACAAAGGGCTGGGTGAAATCTAGAAATACCAGCACCAGACAACTTCTCATGACCTCCTTGAGTCTATAAAAGGCCCTCTGTGCAGTGTTTTTCCAACCAAAGGCTCCCTCTTAGTTCAGATCTGTGAGTGGTGCTACTAGTTAGGAGAACCGTTCAACAAAATTTTGGTTTGGTGGCCTTCCTGGTGGAATGTCCCCAATAATGTAGAATAGTAGTCTAGAATATACTGCACATCAGATTGGACTAATTTATCCTTGTCTCCTACCTCCAACATCTGTAGTTTTATTGCCCATGCTATGTATCCTTTCCACAAATCAGCCTCCATCCTATGTGTTGAGACTACCTGAGGTGGATAGGTGTACATGCCCCTAATAATTTGGTGCTTACTACTCTTCTTACTTTTCCATTCCATCTTCAAGGTATCCCAATCCATGGTGACCTTTCCCAGTGTGATCAACCACTGTACACCCAATATCACATTGGTGTCAAGAATATCGACCAAAAAGAAGTGATATGTCAATGTGTATGTCCCAAAGCATACAACCAATGCCAGAACATACTTCACACACTGCATAGTCCTAGCTCCTGGAACCAAAACTAAGAATCCTTCAAAATCATATGTGGGTATGCCTCTCCTCTACATTGGGTATCAATGAAATTGTGGGTATCCCCATTGTTTATCAATGCCAACACTCGCTGCCCCTAAACTATGCCTCAGACTCTCAATGTCAGATACTTTGGAACTCCCCGCAAAGCTACAATGGCCCCTCCAGTTGGATAAAATGATCCATTTCCACCTCCCGGTGGTGGTGGATCCTCTGCTGGTGCCACAACAATGGTGTCCCCTTCCATATCCTCTTCTTATTCCACTTCAATATCGTAGAACACTTCAATATAATGTGCCTTTCCAGTAGCACATCGATGCCCTAGTTCCCATTGTTCTTGGCAAGTGATGCAAAGCTTCCTCCTCCTCAAATCTCTCTAAATATCATCACTAAGAGGTCCTTTGTTGTGGTTCCCTTTTGGGGGTGGAACCTCCATATCTTTCCCCTTTGACTGGAATGTGGGTTTGTGCTGGAATGTAGCTCTTGCCCTTGGCAAAGCATCTTGTAAGTCCCTAGCCCTCTCAATGGCATCTTGGAGCATAGCTAATCTAGTGGACTTTACTAACCCATGCAAAGGCTCTGCTAGTCCATCAATGAACATGTATACTCTCCTATCTATAGACAGATCTGTAACCATGACCGAAAGTTTCAGGAATTCAGAGATATATGTCTCTGGATTTCTCGACTACTTGAGCTTAGCTAGCTCAAAAAAGTGTGCCTCTGGATCTCTTTGGTCACATATTTCTACCAATCACTAGGTGAATTATGCATATGCAGTCACACCTGCATGCTCCAATGTAGATAGTCTGTGAAACCACCATTCATGTGCTTCACCTTCAAGGTGTAGCGATGCTATCTTAATAACTTCCATCTCTAATACTTGGCTTAGATGGAAATATATGTCTAATTTTTCCACCCTAGCCTTTTTTGTGCATTTCACTGACCCATCAAAGGCAGGCAGAAATAACCTACCCATAGTACATTGCAGATCATTGTTTTGCATGTACCCTCCACCTCTATTATTGTTACGGGGTCTTCTATTATTTTTGATATGGCAGAACTCTTGGAATTTCAAATGCTCTCTGAAACTTTGAGATTGAGATTCATATTCCAAAAAATAATCACTAAGAGTCTCATGCTCCTGGTGTCCTCCAGCCCCATTTCCTACTGCAAAGAAGGTAGACATGGTGGAGCATTGTGAGACTTGCTGCACTATTGGTTGCTAACACCAATGATGTGAAGTGTCAGAAATTTCTCCATTTTGTAACCCTCTAGGGGTTTCCTTTTTCCTGTCCACCCTCATCTCCATGTTTTCTCTGACAATATCCTGCATAGTTTGGATAACAATCTTTGGAAGCTCTTTCCCATCCATTTCTCCCAATATTGGAGACTTGTCTTTGTCTTCTTCATTGTTTGTATAATAAAACTTGTGACCTATATTAATATACTGCTTCTCCTGGTCTGTAAGAGGTTTTTATTCTTCATATTTCATAGATGTAGTGCCCCACAGGATGAGCTAAGACTGTGCTCTAATACCACGTTAATATTCCAAAATAGGAAAAACTAGAATATAGAACATAAAACTGGAAAATGTAGTAAGAATCAACACATCAAATACATGAATAGATCAGTTGAGCCATTTTATTATATGCAATAGCAGAAATGAAGTACAAGTGCTTTAGGAATAGACACTCAAGCTAGAAAGAAAATCCTGAAATGGACCTAAAATTCAAGACATAATAAATTGTTGCTGCATCAACTGTTGGGAGGCTATGACTACGCAATCCTGCTGGAAAATAATACTGCTGGAAACTAGGAATGCATATATATGTTGATTGGGTGCTCAGAAATTGCCAGGATCATATATCTTGGCTTTCTAGCACTATTCCAAGATAACCTAGAAAGGGTATCTGGAAATGACAATTATGAAAAATGCAGCCCTAGGGCTGAATCACGCACTCCAGTTGGGAGACTACTGGGAGGTGGCTAATATGATAAGAAAATTGGTGCTACTCCTCCCCACTGAATTCCTAGATGAAGGGATGCTCCCATTACTGGATGCCAAGCTTAAAAACTTGGTTTATTACACCTCCACTAGATCTGTCCTCTTTGATTGTGCAATTCCTGAAGGAGACTACGCTGCTGATAGGGGCTGAATATTGGCCTAATGCCGAATGATAAAATATAGCTCATGAACCTCTCCTTAGTAGGCACTTGAAGTCCCCCGAGGATGAGGGTGGGATTTTCGCTCGAAAACACCCATGTGCTAAACAACACAACAAACTTCGCTAAACAGTTGAAGCGTGCAGAAAGTCAAAAAAGTCAATACATAAACAATATTTAGAATGCTTTCTATGGCTGCCATCCCCTTCCTTATATGCTTTTTGAGCCCTCGCCGAATTAGCCCCACACAATAATGATGTTACTCTCATGGCTACTACCCTCCATTATGAATGTGTTGTCCTCCATTGTCTCCACTACCTCCATGACTGCAATGTTGATTTGGTCAAATTAACCCCATCCACATGCACTGATGCACACTCACACCAAGGAGTGGTTTATTCATCTTGATCTATATATATGTATTGATCCAAATTCATATTAGAAGTGGTTTTATTCCTACTAAATGGATTTATGGGTCCATCTACCCTTTTATTCATCTATCTTATTCACAACAACAAAAATTAATATTCTAACTAGATACAAGCTAATTAGGAATATTACAATCATGAAGAATATCATCATCCACAAAGTAATTCAAGATTATCTAGGTATGAAAGTAATGTTGAAAATCAATCTGAATATATTCTTATTTCCTCTCTTACTAGTTCATCTCATTTGGATTCGTGGGATAGTTGGTTGTATTATAATGGTGCCACTCATCAATTATCTAATTATAAGGAAGTTTTCTCTAATTTGGTGGAGAGGGAGTAAAATTTGAAAATAATTCTTGGAGACAACTCCACTCATCCTAATAAAGGTTTTTTATTCGTAAAATTTCATTTGAATTAAAGAGAATCTAATTTTCTCCATGATGTATTATATATTCCTGAGTTAAAGAATATTTTTGTATCAATATCCACTTTGGAATATAAATGGATGAGGCTTGCCTTCATCATGGGAAAGGTTCTTAATTAGCCTGTTAGATCACCAATGAGAGCTGCATTCACATTGGGATTAAAATATGAAGGACTCTACATGGTTTACTAGAATACCACTTCTAACATTGGAACATGACACTACTCATATAAGTGAGCTATGGCACCAAATATTGTACCATCTACATTATGACGCTCTTCAAAATTTGGATAAATTGGTCAGAGGGATTCCCAAGTTTCAAGCTCAACATGATGGAGTATGTCCTAGATGTGCCAGTGGGAAGAAGACAAGGGGACCATTCCCATCTAGTTAGGAAAATACAAATGACATCCTCTATCTCATTCATTCTGACTTGGGTGGTCCTATTCCCATACATTCTCTTGGTTACCATCTATATTACATCATAGTCATTAATGAATTTTCAAGAAATACATGGATATATCATCTAAAACACAAGGATTAGGCCATCAAAATGGTCAAGGAGTTCAAAGCTTTGATCGAAAACCAAACAAGGTATAAAATCAATATATTCAAGTTTGACAATGGTGGAGAGTACACTTCAAATGAGTTCATTGATTTTTGCAAGAAGGAAGGTATCAAGAAGGACACAAATGCACCCTATACTCCTGGATAAAATGGAGTAGTTGAATGAAAGAACACATCTATTGTAGAAACCACTTGTGACATGTTCCATTATGAAAATTTACCAAATTTCCTTTGGGGAGAAGAAACAAAATTTTTCTTCTATGTTCAAAATAGGGTGCCTCATCACACATTGGATAGAAAAAAACCCCAAAAAAGTATTCAAAGGTGGCAAGCCTGATGTTAACCATCTCTATATATTTGGCTGCCATCTATATTTCATTTACTGAAGTAGAAAACGAACAAGTTGGAAGCCACAGGAAGAAAAGGTACGTTTTTTTGGATATTGTGGAAATTCTAAAGAATTTAGAATATATATTCCTGGTCAAAGGAAGGTTTAAATTATTAAGTATGTCGCATTAAATTAAGAAAATTCCCTTGGAAAATAAAGGGACCTTCCTCCACCTCCTCCACCTAAGAAGAAGAATTATTCTATAGATATTCTAGATGGTCCTTCCAGGCCTGAATTTGAGACAAATATTTTTTATGATTCCATGGAGCGCATGGATCCCTTAGATCCTCCTCCATGTGATCCTTCCATGAGTAATATGCAACTTTGGCTTTAAGACACATTAAACGATGATGAAATAGAGGCTCTCGCTCAAATATCATTTAGAGAAAAGAAGAAGCCATGCAGGTACTAGGGATATATTTTAGCCATGAGTATTATAATTCAAGTCGAACCTTCCACATTGGAAGAAGTCGTAAAAGAAAATTTTTGGAAATATTATATGGCCAAAGAATATGAATAAATTTTAAAGAATTATGTATGGGACGTCATTTCAAGACTAAAGGGGAAATATGTAGTGACTTCCAAATGACTATTCAAGATCAAGCATGGAGTTGATGGCACCATTGAGAAATACAAGGAAAGTTTCATGGCTCGAGGATTCTCTAAAAAAGAGTGAGAAGATTATGATGATATATTTGCACCTATGGCATGGTATACAACCATTCTTTCAATAGTTTCCCTTGCTGCAATTCAAGAATGGACTATTCATCAAATGGACTTGAAGATGGCATTCCTTCATGGTATGTCAAAGGAAGAAGTACAAGTTGAAAAACCACAGGTATTTGAATTAGAGGATCAAAATAAACATGGTTGTAGATTGAATAAGGAACTTTATGGTTTGAAGAAATTCCCAAGAGCATGGCACGCACACATAGACAATTATTTTCTAAAGCTAGTATTCACTAGAAGTAATCCCTCTCCCAACCTATACTTCATGGTATTCCAAGGTATGTATGTAATTTTTGTTTTATTTGTTGACAATATATTATTGACATGTAGTGAGCCCCTCATCATCAAGTGTAAGGGGGAGTTTTTCTATAAATTCAAGATGAAGGACCTCAGAATCATGCACTAATTTCCTGCCCTTGAGCTGTGGCAAAGGCTTGGTGAGATTTTCCTTTCATAAGGAAAATATATTGTAAAGTTGTTTATATTTGGAATGATAGAATGTAAGTCACTACCCATGCCAATGGAAATGAACTTCAAGAAGTTATATGGAGAAGCTATAGGACCCTATTTGACAGATATATCCGAGTATAGACAATTGATTGGGCCTTTGATGTTCCTACTGAACACTCATGGAGACATATGCTATGTAGTGAATACATTCAGTCAATTCATGACTGACCCAGTCCATGCATATTGGGTCACTTCCAAACACATTCCGAGATATTTACATGGAACGATCACACTTGGTCTGAGATATTTTTCCGTATATGTTCGAATTCATGGATACACCGATCTTGACTAGGGAGGAAACATTGTTGACAAAAAGAGTATGTCTGAATGTTGTTTTAGCCTTGGATCTGCCATGATATCGTGAATGAGAAAGAAGCAGAATTCCATAGCATTGAGTACCACCGAGGAAAAGTATATTTCTTCTACCATGGCTAGTTGTGAAGCATTTTGGTAGAGAAAGCTCTTTAGAGAGATATTTGAGAAGGTCCTAGACAATATAATGATATATTGCAGCAAAAAGAGTGGGACATGTTGGGTATAAAATCTTGTATTTAATCAAAATTCCAATCAGATATAGATTCAATGTCAGTTCATTCGAGACATGGTGCAGAGATGAGTTGTTTGACTCCATCTCATATCGACAAATGAGAATATTTCATATATTCTCACTAAGGATTTTCCAAAAGGAAATGCCTTGCTCTTTAGAAAGAATCATGGACTGAGGGATGTTACCACTCTTGATAAGGGGCATCACTGATTGAGGACACTAAGCCAACACCTAACCCCTATTTGACCTCCAGGGCATGGAATTGAGATAGAGGGATCCTAGGGTTGAGGGATATATGTAAAATAGTGTATCACCCCTATATGTTACCGATAGGGTTGGAGTAGTAGCTCCCCTATCTTGGTATTTTCAAAGTACACCCCAGTTGGAATCATACCCACAAGCTGGGTTTGTTGGGATTTTCCCTCCCTGTATGGCCAATGGGTTGAGGAGGCTTAGGGGCATGTGATCCTTACCTTTTGGTAAGTCAAGTATCTCTCCAAAGATAGGATTATGATGCAATTTTTTTACCACATGAATCTTGAGGGTAATTCTTGGGAAGCTCGGTAGACAATAGGATGGCTTTATTAGTAGCTCCCTTATATCACCTATTGCTCATGTGGAGATAAATACATTTAGCTCTCCAATGAGATTTTGGGTTGAGATGTACTCCCCAATGTGATTTTGAATAAATATTTTCTCTACGATTATATAGAGAGTGGAAGATTTAACTACCTAATGATTATTCTTTTTTATATTTGAAAATGTTTATACTAATAGAGTTGAGCAGAAATGGGACACAATATGGCAACAAGATAGACAGGTGGAATTCTCCGTAGTTGAGAGAAAGTGTTAAATTATAAAACTATGGTCAAATTCCACTATGGATAGATTATTTGATGGAGATGATGATTTCATTTAATTATTCTTTTTAATAGGACCAAAATTGACCTAAAGATAACTCAAATCAGATAAGAGAATGTGTACATATGATGGAAATCCCACATATGCAAACTTGGACACAGTTGTCCCTAAAGAAAATTCAACACCCATGGAAGCCTATAAATACATGTAACCTCAAGATCATTTGATTATCACTAAGAATATTATTATCTTATTCATTGAGTGGGTTACACAGGTATAAGGTTGGGTTGACAATAGAGTTTTGCAAAAATATGAATTTATAGGGTTCGATCCTTGCCTTTGTTTTAGGATTTTTTGATTAGAGTTGTAGGCACATCACAAGGAAATTTTTTAGGTCCCTATATTACTAGTATAGTCCATTATTTTTGTTAGTGTAACCCCCTTATTGTTATTGTTGTACCCATATAACCCCAATATTGTTATTATTGTGCCCTTACATCATTATTGTTAGGTCGGCTAGGATTATATTGTGACCCCATGGACTCTTATATATAGAAGGAGGTTTTGTCATTTTTATCATCCAAGAATTGTTAATTTATGTAATGAATTGGAGGTTTGATCTCTAAGTGGCTAATTTATAAGGCATTGATATCTCTTTTCTTCTATTTTTGGAGTTGGTTTCATAATATTTGGTATTCGAGCGTTGGAATCTAGGGTTTCGCTGCTCCAAACAAGTCATCGTGGAATTTTTGTTATAAATTTCTTTCCACGAAGGTTCAGAAGTTGAAATTTTTACAGAGTGAAGCTGAAATCCTGAGGACCGTCTTATAGAAATTTCAGGTCTTGGTTCCTAATATTGGCAAAGTTATGATCTATGGAAGTTAGGGTATTTGTAGGCTCCCAAATTTCATCTAAAACAGGTCATCGTGGAATTTGCGCTATAAAGTTTTTTGTAAGAAGGTTCAGAAGCTGAAATCCTTACAGAATGAATCTAAAGTATGGAGGAACTCCCTGTACAAATTTTAGATCTTGGCTCACAATATGCTCGGATATATGATCTGTGGACGTTAGGGTTTTTTCAAGCTCCCAAATTTCATCTCAAAGAGGTGACCGTGGGAAAATGGTCATAAATATCTCTATGAGCGTCGAATTGGAATTATATAAAAAGTGTTTGGAGGTACACAGACTATAGTTTCTTTTGTATCAATTTGAGAGTTGAAGGAGGAAATAGTCACACGTGGCATTTCGTACAAGTTCACTCTACTGAAGAAGTCCATAATTAGGTCATTGTGGCAGATTGGGCATACCTTTGCCTTGAAGAATCCAAATCACGTCAGACCTGTGAAATTTGAAATAATATTCAGAGTGCTACTATAGAGCTGAATTTCAGATATTGAAGATCTGAAATCACAAAGATAATTCAATTTCAATATCGAGCTCCTCAAAAGCAAGAAAAAGTTGTGTATTTTTTTTCCGAATTGCATAAGTCTTGTTTGAAGAATCAATTTGAATTGATTCCAAGGGCATATTGTAGAATAGTTATGAGTATTGGGTTCTAAAATTCCCCCTAAAAATAATTCAACACCCATTAAGCGTTTAGAAGGCTCTACTATGGCTCATGAAGAAGAAGAAATGCAACATGACATTTCAAAATTACAAGAGCAAGTGTACCAAATTTCACTCTCGCAAAGAGCAACAAAAAATGAAATTGATGTTTTGAAGAAAAGCATGGAAGCTAATATGGATGGTTTGAAGAAAGGCGTGGAAGCTACGATGGATGGTTTAAATAATGGCATGAAAGAAAAAATGGAAGGTTTGAAATAATACATGGAAGGTTTGAAGGAAGGTTTGTCAAAGTTGATACAAGCAATGATTCCTAATGGCAAAAAGATAGTAGAGGAAACTCATGATGAGAATAAAATAAATGTTAGTTGTGATTTCATAAACTCTTATGTTGGATTGAAGAACCAGCATATTCCAAATATGGATATGAGGAAGTTTGATGGCAAGGATCCCGTAACATCGATACTATACATGGAGCAATATTTTGATCTCAATAATGTGAAAAACACACAAAAGGTACGCATTGCAACTTTACATTTAGAACAAAATACATTTGTATGGTATCAATGGTTTTGCTCCCGTAAAAAAATTGTCACTTGGTCAGTTTTTTTATGGAGGAAATGATAGCACATTATGAGGATACAAAGACAAACACCTTCTTCAGCCAATTGATAAATCTCAAACAAAAGGGTTCAGTGGTGGAGCACATTGAGGACTTCCAAAAATTGAATATAAGGGTAACTGATATTCCAGAGGAACATAAGACTGACATCTCCATAAGGACTTTAAAGGATAACATCCAAAATGAAGTTTGCATTTGGGAACTTGATTCATTGGAGAAGGCATTCAAGTTGGCAAGAAAAATTGAATGTAAAATTATAGTGACAAGGAAGCCTACCACTCACATATATAAAGATGGCAGTGTTGCTAATCCTAGACTTCCACAACCTACAAGGGTGACACCACAGCAATTTGAATAAAAAGGAGAAAAAGGGATTTTCTATAGTTATGATAACAAATATACTAACGGTCATAAGTGTGCTAAGAATTTATTTTACATGGATTGTGAAGAGGAGGAAGAAAATGAACAATAAACTTCAAAAGAAGAGGATATACACCAGGAACCAACCCTGGAAGAAGAATAAATGAGTCTGATCATATTATGTAATGCATTGGTAGGAATTACCACTCCTCAAACTGTCAACGTAGAAGGACATATCAAGAATAAAAAATTAATAGTGTTGATTGATTCGGGTAGTACCCATAAGTTTATTCATTGTAAGGTAGCCAAGGAATTGAATTGTTTCCTATACCCAACACCAGAATGTCAAGTGATGGTTGGAAATGGAGGAACTATAATTTCTCTAGAAAATGCCATAATATCAAGCTAACCATGGGGGAATATGTATTGAATAGTACAATGCTTTCCATTCCAATGGGAGGTGTTGATGTTGTACTAGGAGTACAATGGTTACAATCTTTGGGGATGGTAGCTTTTAATTTTCAAGAACTTTTCTTGAAATTTTTTTCGGAAGGAAAGGAAATAGAATTATGGTGTATTGAATGGAAGCCATGAAAGATAATAAGCTCTAACATCATGACAAAGATTTTGAAGAAATAACAATGAGGCGTAATTGCACAATTACACTCACTAGAAGTTCCAACATCAAAATTATCTATTTCTCTAGATCTCCAAAAATTCTTGGACAACCATTCCAAGGTGTTTGAAACTCCTAAAGGACTCCCACCTATTCATGATTGTTGGCTCAAGGGATCCTAACCTAGGTTCGGAGTTTCAATTTTTTCCAACAAACCCCTATACTACTGGCACTTTCGGCAGTGACCTGCTTGCATAGGTCAAAGTCTCACCCGAAGTAGTATGGGTGGGTGGTGGAACCCAGTTTCTGCACCCTGAGAAAGGATAGGTAAGGCACACAGAGTTGTGCCCAGCCCCGTGATACCTGGATCACCTCTTTCTGCGCAAGGTCGATAGGTCTCTTTTCACATCCATGTGTGCTAGATCTATAATAATATACTTTTTTGACAGTAGCACAACATTTCATAAAACAGAACAGAATAGATCTAGATATAGCAAACAAACTTACACAAATATTTCATAGCTTGAATATAGAACACGCATAATGCAGTAATTACCAATGATTCAGACAAACAATACACATAGATTCAGTTCTGAAGCAACCTTTCTTATTCATCAAATCATCAATTCCTTCTTACAATACCCATCCCAGCCTGCACACACAGCAGCAGGGTCCGCACACAACTGGACTCTGGATCTCCGCGCACACAACCAACAGGAGTCCTTTCCCCAAAAACCCAAACAGATATATTAAACCACAATTCACATCAATAGCCCTTCATTTCCTACCTTACAATTCAAAATGTTCCTCTATTTATAATAATCTAGCCTAAACTTTCCTATGGTCCTCAAACCATGGTTTTCGGACCCCTAGTTTACCCTTTTTCCCATTACAATGATTTCATGGCTTTTACCCACCCTAAAAACCCTCCGCTAGACTAAATATAATCAAAATTATTCAAAATTAGACCAGTTTCGTAGCTCGTAGGAGACCCTATTCCAACAATCCCCCAACACAATCTTGTGACTCGTGCTGATTCAATGCGGCCGCTGGTTTGCCAAACGCCTCTAGAGTGATTAGATGACCAGCACGCGTATCCAACTGGTGTGTCAGTGGCCTCTGCCTGGTGGGTCGATCGTGCCTGAGCCAATTATTCCGGCCATATGGCCATTTAGCCCTGTATGGCTTGAGTCGAATACCATTGACAAAGCCAGTTAACGTGTCACCGCACAGGGTAGCTAGCTGGATTGCTCCATCATTTGTGATTTCCTTAATGGTGTAGGGACCAAGCCAGTGCTGCCATAATTTCCCTGGGTCTTTCAAAAATTGGCTATCATATAATAGGACTAGATCTCCTATTACAAATGTCTTTTGGCAGATATGTCGATCATGCCAAGCTTTATTGCGAGCCTTCTGAACTTGTTTATGAAAGTTAGCAATAAACTGATCTTCCTCCAATGCCAAAAGTTGTGTAAGGCGCTCCTCCATGATATCAGGTTCTACCATATTTTTAAATGTTGTGATGCATAGGCTAGGAACATTGTATTCTATGGGTATAATGGCCTCCTTGCCATAGACCATCCAAAAGGGGGTCCTTCCTGTTAGCCTCTTGCAGGTCATTCGGTAGGCCCGCAGAATAGAGGGGATGCGTACATCCCAGTCACTATGATTGGCATTGCAGACCTAGGTTAATGCCTGTTCCAAGATTTTGTAAAAATATTCAACTGCCACATTTGCATGTGGATGGTAGGGTGTAATTTTCGCATGATGGATCCATAATTTCTCATTCAGGGCTTGAATCGTTTCGTTAACGAAATGCGTACCTCTGTCGCTCATTAGGATCTTTTGGAAACCAAAATTGGTTAGAATCTGCTCAAAGATGAAGTGTGCAGCAGTATCTATGGTACAATCCTTCACCGCTTGTGCCTCAGCCCATCGAGTGACATAGTCAGTGGCAGTAATAATGTAGCATGCACTTGTCTTCTTACCTGGCGGATTGATGGGTCCCACAAAATCAATGGCCCATTTGTCAAAATCCTGTAAAGCCATTTGAGGTTGTAATGGAATCCCATCTCGGCATGAGGGTCGTCTAGTTCACTGGCACGTATCGCATGATTTACAATAGGTGTACGAATCCTAATGCAGGGTAGGCCACCATAACCCAGCTCTCAAAATATTGTGTGTCATTTCTCTTGCTACATAGTGGCCTCCTGCGACGCCTTCATGTGCCTCCGCCAAAACGACATTTCGTTCATGTTCCAGGACGTATCTGCATAGCATTTCATCAATGCCTAGCTTGTATAACTGGCTGACGATGATAGTAAAGTCTACCACCTGGGTAACCAACTCATTCTTCTGCTGCATCGAATATTCTGCGAGGGCTACGCCTATAGTTAGGAACTGAATGATATCAGTGAACTGTGGGTCAAAAACCTTAATGGTGAAAAACTGCACATCTGGTAATCCTTCCTCCAAGTTAGTAGGTTCTTCCCCTGTCTCGATGCGAGACAGATGATTCGGACCCACATTCAACCTTCCATGCTTGAAGATGATCTCAAAATCATATTCCTAAAATAGAAACAACCAGTGGAAAATATTCCCCCCCAACACAGGCTTGTTGACAAGATATTTCAAATCCGAATGATCGGTGAACATTTCAAAGTGCCCGCCCAGTAGATAGTGTCGATATTTCTGTAATGCGTATACCATATCTAGTCCCTCTCGCTTGGTGGTAGAGTAGTTGCGTTCTACGCCTGATAGTTTCCGGCTCGCAAAGGCAATCGGGTGATCAATATCTCCCTCTCCAGGTTGAGTTAGGACAACAGCCAAGGCGATGCCTGATGCATCCACATGTACACGAAATTCCTTCGAGCAATTAGGAAATATTAGTATGGGTGCAGAGATCATCTTCTCTTTGAGTAGTTCAAAACTCTTCTGAAATTCGTCATTTCAAAAAAAGGAAACATCTTTTTTAAGTAGTTTTTCCATGGGTGTTGTGATCAGTGCATACCCCTAAATGAATTTCCTATAATAGCTCGTGTGTCCAGGAATAGAACGAATTTTTTTTTCCATTGTTGGGACTGCAAAGTTTATAATTACAGCTACCTTCACAAGATCAATCATCAACCCTTGCTGACATACTATGTGCCCGAGCAAGATTCCGAATGGTACGTAGAAGATGCACTTCTTGATATTCAAAGAAATCCAGTGCTTCCGGAAAGCGTGCAACATTAATCACAGGTTAGAGACATGCTCCTTTACCAGGCTGAAGACCGTCCAATCATCGAAATAAACCTTCAGGAACTTATGAATAAACTCCTTGAATACAACAACTACAACCCTTGAGAAAATAGTGGGTGCGTTCTTGAGACCGAAGGGCATGACCATATACTGAAAGGACCCCCATTCTGTCGCGAATGTAGTCTTACTGTGATCTTCAGGTGCAATTCGGATCTCGTGGTACCCTGAGAACCCATCAGTGAAGGAATAGGCCTCTTGTCTGCCCACGCTATCAAGGATTTCGTTTGAGAAGGGCATAGGGAAGTGGTCATGGACGTAGGGGTTTAACTTGCATAGATCTATGTAGATACATATTTCCCCCTCTGTTTTCTTCTCCTGGATGACCATCGGACTTACCCAATCTGACTATTCAACTGGTTCAATGATACCTGCAGCAAGCATTTTGTCCTGTTCTTCTTTGACCATTTGCTTATATTTAGGATTCAATCAGTAAGGCTGCTGCTTTACGGGGCGCACCTCAAGTTTTAGAGTGATGTGCATAATGCTTAGGTCCCCCATGATTCCTTTGAGCTCAGAAAACTTTGTCGGAAATAAGTCCTGATATTCCGTAAGGAGCTCTGCAATTTTTCCTACGGTTCCTTCATCCCAATGGTCCCCAATTTTAGCCAACTTAGGGTGCTCTTCCATCCTAATATTAACTTCGCACAGCTTGAGAGGTTATGTGACATCAATATTCTGCAGCGAGGGTCCAATAACGGTGTGTTCCCCCTTGGATTATGGAACAGAGACATTCTGAGGATTGTCTTCTTCTTCATCTATCGCTAAGCTCCGACAGTTGACTATGTATTGCATTTGTGCTTCCCATGTCAGGACCTATGGTGCGGTGTGATGGTGCCAGTTATTAAATACAAACACATCGATGTCCTGCAAAGCTTTGTCAAGCGTCTATGTCCCCCCAATTAGTTGTAACATTCCTATAAAATTCATCTTTTAGTATTTCCCAGTGGCGGGTGCACTGATGTACATCCACATATAAATACCATGCAGCGAAGATAGGGCCTAAGGCATGAAAAAATATATGAACCCATTCTTCTGTAGTCCGGTCAGACCATTTGTCCATCTAGGTGAGCAGATGCACGCAGGGATCCCTGGGTCCGATAAATATCTTTGTGTGTATGTTAGCTGGGGTTGCGAACTGCAGGATCATCATATCCCGACACATCTCCCAGTCTGGGAATGCTTTCTTGTGGGTATCCCACCATCGCGCAGGTGTCCCACGCATAGCTAGATTAAGGGCTGAGAGCCGTCATTCTCTTGGAACCATAGCTTGAAATTTTCTCAGGAATTCCTGGATGCTACCAGACTCATCAAAATGGGGTAGATCTCTTACCTCTGAAGAAATGCAGCAGAGGGCCCTCGCGACCTGAGGACATCGCAGCGCCGAGAAATTGTGCAACCGATTTTTCCAATTCTCCATCTCCTCATTAGAGTTAGAGAAGTATTCGTTGTCTATTTCCCAGCAGAGTACCCCATCCACTGTGGGATGGATCCAATCTTCGTTTTGCGTGGTCAACTTGAAAATGTGGTCGACGTCTTTGTTACCGCATAATGGCTCTGTGTAGCATTCTCCTTCTATATGATCTAATGGTATTGTCACCCTTTTTCCGTTATTCTCAAATACCATGCTTCTTTTCTTGAGGTTGACGACGCCACCCATATCTATGGCCTAGTTAAGTCCTAAGAGCATAGGGTATGGGTTTTCATCATCGAAAATCTGAATTACTTCAAAATTAGCCTGGGCCCTAACCCCGGCGATATCTACCATGAGTTTTCGTAGTCTTCCCAAAGGTATGATCTTCTGCTAGTTGGCCATATGCAGTTGGATATTAGACCACTCTAATTTGGGTTCTCCCATTTGCTGCCATGTTTTCTTAGGTAGCATGTTTGCATCTGACCCCAAATCTAAGACAAACTGATCCATCTCATAATCACCAATCTGGGTAGTTAATCTCATCTCCCTACCAGTACGTCTCCTATATCTACCTAACTTGTGTATGTCCTGAATTTCTAGAGATAGGTGGGATTGCCTTGCAGAGCTATCAATTACTACCTGAAGGTTTTCTTCGGCCCATGGGTGGCGTAATAACTTTATACATGCCTGTAAGAAGGGTCTTACCTTGTCATCCGCTCCTAGGCGTGCAGGTGTCTGGTGGATTGTTTCTTGCCCTGGTTCGTGGGCCAACCCTTATTGGTTGTCAAGTGCATGTTGGCTTGGAAGACCCCTTGTATCCTCCTTCATGGGCTCCCTGGTGGCCATCCTCCTGCATGTTGTGCTTGAGATTCTGTCTCATAGTTCGGCCTGAACTCTTTGTACATTCTGCGTTGGTGTTGGCTATTTTTCCTGCAATTTTTCTATCAAGATCGGGCAGTCTTCAATCTCATGGTCCAGCTATCGGCAGTATTTTTAGGATTTCCTGGTAGGGTTTGGGCAGTCCCTTGCAAGGTGTCCTACCTCCCCACAGTTATAACAGATTAGCTGCCCACGTCCTCGTCCTGTGTTTCCTCCCCAACCTCCTTTGCCCCTTGCTGGGGAGCCACCAAAGCTCGCAGGAGATCTTGGCGACGGAGGGTCTGATTGTACCCTATATAATTTCCCACGATCTATCATCAAGTCGTAAGTGTGACAGTTCTCCTCATCATGTCCTACTGACTGGCAGAACCTACACCACTATTACTTCAGTTCACCCATACTTAGCTGAGGGCACTACGCCGTATCGTGTAGTGCCACTACCTGGAAATCATCGCACCATAACGCAGACCTGCTTGAGCCTGGACGCAGTGTACTAGGTCCTCCTGCCTACATTTAATCTGCCAATAGAGGGCACTGATCCTTCGTATGGCTAGATATGCGACATCATATGCACCAGAGATCGACGCTAGCTCATTTTCCCCGTTCCTTTTTTAGGTTTTGAATCTCCATGTGCATGGCTCCGAGCTGCTCTTGAATTTATTGTACTCCTCCCAAAGTGTCTTCGTTGGGCATGGCTTCTAGTTTCATGGTGGATTCTAAAGATTTTTCCGGCGACTTGAAGGTCTGGTGGCCCATCGGTATACGTAAGTGAGGTAGCAGCATAGCAATGAACCATTCGGTGTGTTGTCTGTCATCATTCTTAAATCCTCCTTCTCTGATTTCTTTTTTTAGTCTCTAATCAACTTCCCAAATAGACTTAGTCACTCCTTGCTTGAAATCTTTCACATCCGCTACAATATAAGAGTAGGATTTAGGTTTTCGAAACTGCTATTTTAGGGCGTCATTAATATCTTGAATAGATGCGCTCCCGTTTTGAGATATGTACTGCATATACCAGTCTAGAGCTCTCTCTTTGAAGGCTAGGGATAGTTGTTCTCTCTTCATAGTATCGCTTACCACACCCTGCGCAGTCCATACTGAGTATGCCACAAACCAAAAATGATCCATGTCCTCATCGGCCACACCTTTAAAGGTAGATAATTTCAAGTGCACTACCATGTCTCCTTCTAGCGGGGCTTCAGTTGAGGGTTTATTCTTCCATGGTTCTAACATCGATGTAACTGGTGGGCCTTGCGTAGCTGCTTTTTCAGCAGGCTATAGACAGAGTTATCCCCTTCTTGATTGGTTTTATAGTACTTACCACTCCGCGTTGTACCTTCATCCAAAGTGGCGCTCATTCACTTCCTTGTCAGGTTTCCAGTATCTGCCTATCATTATTTGTTCCCTTCCTGAAAAATGTTCTAGTTCCTGGCAACGGAACCATTTGTTGGCTCGAGGGGTCCTGACCCAAGTTCAGAGTTTCAAGGTTTGCCAACAAACCCCTATACTACTGGCCCTTTCGGCAGTGACTTGCTTACGCAGGTCAAATTCTCACGTGAAGTAGTATGGGTGGGTGTTGGAACTAGGTTTCCGCACCCTGAGAAAGCATAGGTAAGGCAAGCAGAGTTGTCTGTCCCTGTGATACCCAGATCACCTCTTTCTACACAGGTTCGATAGGTCTCTTTCCGCATCCACATGTGCTAGATCTATAATAATATACTTTTATGACAGTAGAACAATATTGCATAAAACATAATAGAACAGATCCAGATACAACAAACACACTTACATATATCTTTCGTAGCTTGAATACAAAACGCGCATGATGCAGTAATTACAAATTATTCACACAAACAGTACACAAAGATTCAGTTCTCAAGAAACCTTTCTTATTCATCAATTCATCAATTCCTTCTTACAATACCCATCCCAGCCTACGCACACAGCAGCAGGGTCTGCACACAGCTGGACTCTGGATCTCTACACACACAGCCAGCAGGATTCCTTTCCCCAAAAACCCAAACAGATATCTTAAACCACAATTCGCATCAATAGCCCTTCATTGCCTACCTTACAATTCAAAATTTTCCTCTATTTATAATAATCTAGCCTAAACTTTCCTATGGTCTACAAACAGTGGTTTTTGGACCCTTGGTTTACCCTTTTTCCCATTACAATGCTTTCGGGGCTTTGACCCACCCCAAAACCCCTGCGCTAGACTAAATATAATCAAAAGTATTCAAAATTGGACCAGTTTCGCAGCTCATAGGAGACCCTGTTCCAACAGTGATCATGATCATTTTATTCATTTGATTCCAGGAAGTGTTCCTTGAAACATCAAGCCTTACAGATATTCTTATGTCCAAAAGAGATAAATTGAATGTATGATTGCATAAATGTTAGAGGCTGGTATAATTCAACCTATTCAAAGTTCTTTCTCTACTCCAGTAGTATTGGTGCATAAGAAGGATGGATTAGACGCATATGTCCGGATTATAGGGAGCTCAATAAACTCACTCTTAAAGATAATTTCCCCATTCCTGTGATGATGAATTATTGGATGAATTACATGGAGCAATTTATTTTACCAAGTTGGATCTTTGTTTAGGATATTATCAAATTAGGATGAAGACTGAAGATATTCTGAAAATATCATTTCAAACTCATGATGGTCATTATGAATTTTTGGTCATGCCTTTTGGCCTTACCAATGCACCTTCTACATTTCAAGGGTTGATGAATTCCGTTTTCAAACCCTTCCTTTGAAAATTTGTGCTAGTATTTTTTGATGACATACTAACCTACAATAGGTCTTGGAAGGATCATGTTCAACATGTTGACAGAGTGCTTAAACTACTGGAGGAGAAATAATTATATGCAAAAACATCCAAATGTTCCTTTGGAGTACAAGAGGTGGAATATCTGGGTCAATTGTATCTCATGAGGGTGTTAAGGTAGACCCTAACAAAATTAAATCCATTAAGGAATGGAAAGTCCCCACAACCATAAAGAAGTTGCAAGGATTTTTTGGGTTAACAAGGTATTATCACAAGTCTCTTAAGAATTATGGGAGAATAGCAGCACCTCTAACAACATTATTGAAGAAAGATGCATTTTCGTGACTCCTGAAGCAACTAAGGCCTTTGAACATCTTAAAGATGCAATGTGCCTAGCACCAGTCTTAGCTATGCCGGACTTCACAAAAACCTTTATTGTGGAATGTGATTCCTCGAGAAATGGAATTGGTGTTGTTTCAATGTAAGAAGGAAGACCCATTACTTTTGAAAGTCATCCAATGAAAGGAAAGTATTTACAAGAAGCTATTTATGAGAAGGAAATGTTGGCAATACTACACGCACTAAAGAAAGGTGACCTTACCTAATGGGAAGACACTTCAATGTAAAAACTGATCATGATAGTCATAAACACTTTTTGGAACAAAGACTATCTTTAAAGGAGC